>LR738714.1:98098135-98145162 GCA_902687465.1 Secale cereale | reverse complement strand
GGGGTTGGCTTCAGATAAAGAGTGAGGTGTCTATATTTGAGGGACTTTAGCGTAACTGAGATATACATGGTCAATAGTGTGAGCACTCAAGGTTGATCAATTTGTTTCACAGTTTGGACTATGAGATAACGATACTTTTGAACATGCGTGATATACTTTGATGTACCAGAATTACAAACCGAAGATTGGAATTTTGGAATTCGACTCCATCATTAGTTTTTGTAATTCATTTAAACGGAGGTACATTTTTAAGCCGGGATTTCGTGATTTCAAATTCATATATCAAACCTAGAGATATACACATATGGGCATGTTCAAACTTTATAATCATCCACTTTATTCATACACATACACAATTTTGCTTTTGTCATCATATTTAGGATAAACACATTCGGAATTTCATTTGAATTGGACCATATGATGGTATTTGCTTGTAGTAGCTCAATGCTCCATATTTGAATTGAATGGACAATCTAAGTTTCGAGTTGGAGACATTGATTTTCAAAACTTGCACTTTTTTTGCGTGCAAAACAAACAAATTCTCGGCCATGATATCATAGTCGGCCGTACAAGAGCAGAATATAATTTCAGGCGCCAAAAGCTTTCGAACTTCCCACTCACATCGAAATATCTCGCGCCCGAAAGTTTAGCCCTACGATATTCCTGTTTTACCCCTGCCACATGAACGGAAAGGGCTGCCTTGGTAACTCCATTGTTTTCCCCTCTTTGCCCCCAACATTCTTCCCCAGAGCCCCTCCCCTTCCCCTCCCCGACGCCCCCCAAGCACGGCAAGCCGCCGAATCTAGTCCTCTGCCACAGCGGTGGACCTCACACCCCGACGGATCTACCTTCCGCACCTTGGAACCGCCAACTACCAACTCACCACTTCACTAGAGCCGCTTCAGCGACTGGCTTGTACACCGCTCCAGATCTCCTTGACCGCCATCATGCTCCACAACACCGGATCTGCTTAACCGGTGCCCTAGTCCACCACAGTGTAGGCCCTTTACTAACTCCCTCGTCCGTCCCTTCGCTGGCCCTTCATACAATACCTCGTCCGCCGCAACAGATCCGCCTCACCGAAAGCACTGTACAACGCGCCCGTCGAATCCTTCGTCCACTGCACCGGACCTGCTCCACGGACGCCATATTCAACTCCATCGGCCCTGCTTTACCGACGCCGCAGCCTCATCAGGTTATTTCGATCTGTACTCCTTCGGTTTTTCTCTTTATCGTAGAACTGTTCACTTACCACAGATGACCTTTCTTGTATGTCAACAGGCGCCGCAACCGTAGCACCGGATTCACTTCAGTGACGGCGACAGTCGGCCCAAACTCAACCTCAACACGAGCACCATCGACGATCCTTAGCTATCAAGTATGCCAACAATACCCGTACGCCGCCGAGAATCAGGTACTATTATCCAACGGACGGCGCCTACGTTCACTTTCTTAGCATAAGCACCGCACCTTTGAATTTCTTCAGGGCATCATTCAGTTTTTCATGAGACGCATTATTCTGCTTGCACCTGTAGGACCATACTTCTGGCACTGAACATGTTACATGTGCTAAATTTCATACTAGTGCACATATAGTTAATATGCTTTAGTTTTGTCCTAAGTATTACTGTACTTCCTAGATATCACTGCCTGCTATTTTACTTCTTGCATGCTATATTTATGATAATGGTGTTGTTCTGATGCCACCTGTTGGTTCCATCAGACTGCTTCATGTTCTCAATGCTTAATTACACATCAGGAAACTAGCATGTGGTTCCGCTGGTTTTTGTTCGGTTTACCCTACATTTTCTGATGCTAACTATTACATCACTGCTACGAGCCTTTGTTCATTACTTTTTTGTGTGTTCTTGATCTTCCCAAGTTGCATGACTAATTTGATGCTTCTATTAATTATGGAGATGCCAACCCCATCAAGCAAAATGTTTGTTCTTTTGGGGCTGGCACCTCGAACAAGCATAAAAATAGAGGGAAGCAGATATATTGTCGTGTATGGACACACCCTTCTTTCATTAGTCTAGATGAACCATTGATGATCAATTCAAACCAGTGCATGCGATTAAAATTAATTTCACCTAAATAGAGGGTGCGTAATAAATTACAGCAAGTAGATTTGCAACCACATGATGCTGACGATATCTTCAAAGAACATTGCAATAGCAGCGAGGCTTCACAGCAAGATATGGTAAGCCAGTGTGTTTTAGTGCATGTGAAATGTAATGTGTGTGGGCTGCTTTCTTGGCTTGTGCCCTCAACCTGTAATCCTACAGAATAACAAATAGTTTAGTTGTATGCTTTGTTGTATTGCTTGATGCGAATGCTTGTTTGTTACTTGTTACGCTATACCTAAGTTGACCAATATGTCAGCAGTGCCTGATGTACTATCGTAAAGAAATGCATGCCTAGTTCATTTGAGTCCCTAACTTTTCCTCTGAACTTCATCACAAGACTGTCTTCGTAGTTTATATGAGGCCACACTGTTAAGTGCTTTCTCAGATTATTTCAACTACTTAGATGCCTTGGCAACTTAAATATAGCGGTGGTACACTCCCTTACAAGTTTTCATCTTACCATTTTAATTTCTTTTCGGCTGATACTCCTTCGAACCATTTAAATACAGCTTGCCATGCTCGGCAATAATTCGTATGTCATTTACCACGTAAGCTTACTGCCTGGATCATACGATAACTATCTCTTACTTATGTCCAGCGGAAACCTTTCAAGATGCCGTTCACACTAGGACACAATGTACAACCCCAGAATCTATTTGTGGAAGCAGTGCGCCATCCATGTTACCAGATGGTAGCAGTTCAGAGACAACACCGCCGAAGAGCAGTCTGAGCACAAATATTATAGTTCTTGAGGCTCTACTAGAGGTAGAAAGAGATGGTGTGGCTGCCATGAATAAGGTAATTTTGATATTGAAGCTGGAAATTACGCAATTAGTTGCACGCATTATGCAAGCAACCCAAGAATTGGAGGAAGTAAGAATGTTGCATTTGAAGATGGATGAGGTCCTGCTGCTTCTGCTATCTGAAGCCCAGGGTAATCCCAGTTCTTCTTTAGATAGCAGTTGAAATTGTCATTAGATTATTATACTTGCATGTTGTGTCATGTCTCTGAATGGATTATGTTGTAAGACCCCCTATGTTGTCCATGCTTGTAATGATCCGAATTGTTTAGGCGAGGTAATCCTCAGTACTTGTATGATTGACATAAGGTGAACTGTTTTTCGTGTGAGCATATTTTATTGGATGAAATAACTATTTGACTCAAAGTGTATCCAACCTACTGAATTCGAAGATCGCGGCATTTCTAAATCATAATCATATATAAAGGTAGAATAAATCTTTGTTGTGGTTTCTAAGAAATAAATAACAAAACGTAGAATTATCTGTGGATATTCGTAATGGAATAAAAATTGGATTTGGATTTAGTTGCCAGGGCCCAGGGCAAACGTGGATGCTAATTCTCCCAAGTTTTGAACGAAGCGGCTAAATACCCACTATCATTTGTGGGCTTCCCGAAGCAAGTGTTTGCGAGATGGAAATTACTGTCTACCCTGACACTTGACATCCTTATCAACCGGATTTACACTGCTGTCGATAGGGGTAGACTGGTAACTTCAATCAGACGTGACACGACGGCCTCTGAGCCCATTCAGACACGGTAGGCGCCAAACGTGGGCGGCAAAACACATTTGATTCAAGCTCGTCCGAAAGACATGTGTCTCTCCCTCCATTTCCCCAGTCATCCACTGTGGGCAGCAAAACAAACTCTCCTCGTCCGAAATCGATGTAGGCTAATATTTTACATAGGGGCAGATGTGTAACTTCCCTCAGACGTGAAACAACCGCCCTACCTGTCAGCCCCGTTCGTACACCCTGGGCGGCAAAACACCCTCTCCTCGCCCGAAATCGTTACCGGCAAATATTTCGGAGACGCGAGATTACCGTCCTATCCCCAACCAACGTGATGTGCGAAATTTTAAACGGGGGATAAGTTCATAACTTTGCCACATTTCAGACAAGCGCGTCCCAAAGTTTGATATCCCCCTCCCCCTCCATTTCCCCATTCATACACCGTTGGTGCCACAACAACCTACCCATTGCGGCCAGCCTCCTTCGTCTGCCACACCATCCTCCACCTTGTCATAACCGCTACCCCTACCCCGTCGTCCACTGCAAGAGATGGACGTCTCTCATCCATGGCGACGGACCAGGAATCTTTCGCTTCATCTTGCTTCATCGGTGCCGTCGTCCACTTTGTAATTGTCATTCCTACGACCGCCTCGTCCATGGCAACATGATTTATCCCCCAACCCGGCCGTCTGCCATCTGAAGTCTTCTTCCACGCCGCCGATAGCCATCGCACCCGCAACACCCTCAACGTATCAGCAGGGGCCTACATGGTGTTGCAAGAGGGGTGGTACTCTTCCATATGTGCTTAAGTTATTGATCTCACCCAGAAAATAGATCTTAAATTGTTTACTGTACTTTTCTTGTCCGTACCAAATCGTGGTGGCTAGTTGAATGCAAACACTGGTTGCGAAGTAGCTTTGTCCGGTTTGCACCTTCAGATCCACCATGTCACGGTCACTATACTCGTAAAGCTTATGGTTTCCCCCCTTTATATTCGATACCATCATCGTAGGTGCTTCACTGCTTCGTGTCGTGCTAGCACTGCTCCTCAAGACCTCAACCCATCAAGCGAAACAATATGCCACTCATAATTCCAAAGCTTATGTGTTGAAATACGAATCTCATATGATGCTCATATTACTAAAACAGAGGATGTTTAATTGGTCATCTAATGTTCCTATATTCATTGTGAAAAGCATGTGCGCCACCCACTGGTCCAGCTAGTTCCACTTTCCTGATTTTACTCTTGATGCTTAGGGTTTTCCCCTTTTATCTACTCTACTATGATCTGCGTAGGTGCTTTCTGTCATACTAGCATTACTCCACCATTCAAGCTAAACAACACAACACTCAAAATTCCAAAGCTTAGTTGTTCAAATATGATTGTGATATGATACTGATATTAGTTAACAGACACATTTAATTGGTTAGCTAAAGGTCCCACTTGAATTTCCAAATGCATGTCGCGACATATAGAGAGATAGCAGAATTGAATTTTTTTGTCACTTGTTGACTGTACTTTCTTGTCCATACCAAATCTTAGTTGTTATTTCAAAGAAAATATTGGTTGCTAACTACCCTTTGCGCGGTTTGCAGCTTCAGATCTGCTATCCCACTGCCACGATCAACAATATACTCATCATGCTTACGGTTTCCCCATTTTATGATGACCATGATCAGCCTACGTGGTTCGTGTCGTAATAGCACTGCTCCACCCATCGAGCTAAACAAGCTTAGTTGTACAAATTCAAATATGATATTATGCTGATGTTAGTAAAACTGGGAGATGTTTAATTGGCCAGCTAAATGTTCCTAGTTTAGTTTCGAAATGCATGGGAGCCACATAAGGAGAGACCGGAAGGAATAGTATTTCTCCGTGCGCTCTGGTTCATTATGGGTGGCCATCCGACATTTTATAGAAAGACTTGTAATATTTTCAATCTGCTTGCTCTTCTTTAAGATGATCCTCTTCTCTTGCGGTCGGCTGGTCAGGTCGAGTTATTCTCCCTTAGTATAGTTTGAATCTGCCAGGTCAGGTCGACTTGTTCTTCTTTACTATATGTTGAAGCTGTCATCTGCGAAGTATCATCACTTCTAGAGCTCTCATATTTTGAGTAGTAGGCCACATTATATTAATGCACACACCAAATTACAGCATGCATGGCACCTCTTAGAAGAATGCAGAGATAGCACAAAGGGGTTTACAGGGAGGAAGTATTGGATTAGAATCACTTCTGCATTACAAAGATAATCTCACTCGTTTTTATGTTTTCATGCATGTCGGGTATTGAACATTATCAGAATGAATATGAGAATGGGTGCCCGAGAGGAATATTGCGGAACAATCCACTGGCTAACAAACTTGGCATGGTGGAGGATGGCCTATCTTATTCACCCATCAAGGTGCATGCTCTAACTTCGCAAGGTAGTATTGGTCGCACATATTTTGCATCTGACCTCTTGCATTACTTCTACTTTGTTACACCATCTGCTTAGTTTAAGCATCATATAGGAGTATATGACATACCTATCCATCTTCTGTACCTATTCCATGTGTCGGCATACTATGTTTTTCCAGTCAAATGTTGTTCTTTTGTAATAGATGTCCAAAAGGAAGAGGGTGATTGCCGATCCTCAAGGAGTACAAAATAGGTATTTGGAAAAGGTAGTGATACCTATTAAATCAGATAGATCAACGGCCACAGAAAACACAGGCCCAACTATAACATACTTTACAACTACTCCAGTTGCCAAACCCCTATTAGAACTGCTGACAGCCCAGCGTCAGGTACTGTCTATGATATCAATTCAAATTTTGAACTCCTAAATTTCTGCATGTGCCTTACCTTCTCTCTTGTATGAAAACTGATTTCAGATGAATCTCCTTGCTCAAAGGATCATAGGATCTCACGACAATACTGGGCTCTGCATTGCTCTTGTCAGTACCTCTTGCCCTTTGTCAGCATACTTACACTCATTGATGTTTGATTATGTAGCATCACCGTAAATGTTCGCTTCTTTATCCCCCCTTTGCTTGAAATTATAAGATCTATATTTACTCTTAGATAAATGTAGAATTAACACAATGGTTCCGAAGTTTTGGATTGCTCATGTAAGTACCTGTTGTCATGTACTCCCTCTATATCGAATTAATTCTTGATCAATTGGATGTATTTAGAACTTAATAGTGATATATACATCCATTTGAGCGACAACTAATAACGGACGGTGGTGGTATTACTGTACATGCATTGCAAGATAGTTGATTGTCTAGCATTACTCTGCATCTTATCTGCCCTGCCCTCCACTTTCTCCAAATTATCATATCTACATTTACTCTTACCAAAATGTTGAATAAAGCCAATGCCACCGCACACGTTGATGTCTGCATTCCTCTTGTCAGTACCTTTTTTGCCTTGTAATGCTGTACTTAATTAATTGCTATTTGATTATGTATCATCAGTCTGCACCTGAGCTTCATTATCCTCTATTTCTTCCAATATTATTTGATCTATATTTACTCTTTGCAAAATGTAGAATAATGGCAACGCTTATAAAGAATTTTCTTTGGGGAATTATTTGAATTGTCTTTCCATCAACATGGAGAAGGGCTTTGTCCAGCCCGTGTTAACATGTAATGTAAGTTCATCCCTCTCAAGCCTTCAAACTTTGTTCTAGTATAGATTTGGATAGGCATCATTTCCTCCACTGTTGTTTACATCTGATTGGATGTTTGCAACAACTACCAGTTTTAAATTGTAGTTGTAAAAACATGTTCCTTATGTAGAACAGATCCATTTATTTGCTTATATAATTGTGAAACCCGTTACGTGTCTCCTTGTTTCTCTTTCAGAGTCGTATCTCTTATGCCAGGCAGAACTTTAGGAAAGATAGTGAGCCAAACCATCTTGAGGACAGCGAGATGACCCCAAGGTCCTGTCTTGATGAAGATAGTGAGTTGAAGCTACTCACCAGCAGGTGTGAGACAACCTCTGTGCAGTCGCTGCCTCAATCAGTTCGACTTCTTCAGTCTCAACTTAAAGCGGAAAGGCTTGCTTCAGCTCAGCTCCGACTTGAAGTCAAAGATGTAATAAAGATGTCAGGGGACTGCCTTGCGCAATATGGTGCCATACAGCTAGGTATGAAGCATCTATCGTTGACACAACTGAGGTCTCATCAGCTTGTTCGGCTGCTTGCGGGGCCCGAGCTTGCCAGGTCTAGTGCCTTCTGAAGTGCTCTCAGTTTTGTATATTCTTTTGTCGGCTCGTTTATATGCACTGGTGGCGACCTTTGATGCCCAGCGTATGAAATCCGCGGTCATGTTGCGCTTTATTATCATCGGTAGCGAACTTTGATTCCCAGTGGATGCAATATGCCGTAATTTCTTTGTTGTATAGTCTAGGTTTATTCTTTGGTCGGTATGCTGTAATTTAGGCTGGAAGGTTCAGTGGATCTCAGTGTTGTTGGTCTTCAGGCCGGCCCGTTACTCATATGGGCCAAAACGTGGGCCTATAATCATCTTGGGCCATTAGCAGGTCTTAACCTATAGTAGTTTCCCACCTTTAACATGCCATGGGCTACATATTTATTGTAGTGACACTTGGCTTCCTACGGGCCGTAGAAAACGTGGGCCTTCTACGGTCCGTAGAAACAATGGGCCTTCTACGGGCCGTAGAGACAATGGGCCTTCTACGGACCGTATCATCAATGGGCCTTCTACGGGCCGTAGAGACAATGGGCCTTCTATGGACCGTATCATCAATGGGCCTTAGACGGGCTGAATGATCGATTGGCCCAAAATGGGCCAAAAACAGACCGCATTATGGCCGTAAACGGGCTAGAGTTGGTGCCGTCCGTTCATGGGCCGACCATAACGGGCCGTTGTTAATAAGCCGTACTTGATGATGCTATGAAAACGGGCCAACGTATTAACGGGCCACAAACGGGCCGACTGTAACCACGGGCTGAATTTGGCCCACAAGCAGAAAATGGCAGTAATGGGCCGTAAGTAACCGAATGCTGGAAATGAGCCCAAGAATAAATGGGCCTTGAGAAGGCCGAGAGATAACATAGGCTACAAACGGCCCAATGGATTAATGGGCCGCTAATGGGTATAAAGTGATGCAGTGTTCATTACGGGCCAGTTTCACCACGGGCTGTTAATGGGCCAAAAATAAATGGGCCCTGAGAAGGCCGAAAGATAACATGGGCTGCAAACGGCCCAATGGATTAATGGGCCGTTAATGGGTATAAAGTGATACACTGTTCATTACGTACCAGTTTCACCACGGGACGTTAATGGTCCAATAGTTACAAAAGGGCCTCATATGGGCCGAAAGACGTCATGGGCCATACATGGGCCGGAACTTAAAATAAGCTGGAATCATATTGGACGTCCTAGATGACGCTACTGGGCCTAATTCGGATAGGGCGTAACGGCCCCTGGATTAGCGGGCTGTAAATAGGCTATATGCAAACATGCCGTTACGAGGCTTTCCGTGGGCCGGCCCGCCACCTTTTGACCAAGTCAAACGGGCCGGCCTTTTCACATGAATGAGCCTCTGTTGGGCCGTGCCACGTGTCGACGTATCATAGGCGCTTTTTGTCTAATGAGAGGATGACATTTGCCCCAACGGTGAGCCGACACGTGTTTCCTCCAGCCAATGATGATTTTACACGTGGAAAGTCCCCATTGGTCGGGGCTGTTAACGGGTTATCGGATCCAAAACAGGACTCGATAGCTTAACGTCATTCCGTTACGGTGGATGCCACATGTTGGTCACCCT
Organism: Secale cereale; assembly: GCA_902687465.1. Lineage (NCBI taxonomy): Eukaryota > Viridiplantae > Streptophyta > Magnoliopsida > Poales > Poaceae > Secale > Secale cereale. Next base: position 98,135,717 of record LR738714.1, on the reverse strand, counting down.
TGACGAAACCAGTTTTGTGATGCGTGATTTATCATCATGGAAGTGGACACTTCCGTGATGATAATTTTGGTAATGTCATGGAACACTTCTACGACAACACATGTATGACTATCTTGATTCTGTCATAAAATCGTCATGGATGTACATGCATGACAGAAAACATGACCTACTGTGACAAACACGTATCATCACGGAAGTGTATTTTTTTTGTAGTGTTTCATTCCGATGGCAAGCTTTTCCCTCAGATGACTATATTTTCACTCGGATGGTAAGCTTTTCACTTGGATTTCCCGACTGAAAATACAACCTGATCTTGACTTGCCTCTCCAGGTCGCAGACGACTTCGAAATGAGACGAATTATATACGAAAATCGATCGGCTCGACGAGACGAAACTTTTCATGTTGAAAGTTTTTTTTATTCAAGGCAATCTTGATGGCCGAATGACTCGCGCAATCCATCAGACGTGTGTGTCTTACCTCGCGCCATATTTCCATTTAGATTTGGTCTGAAGTGTATTGTCTCTAACTTTTGCATATGAACACGGATTGAGATGATTTATATATAATAATTGATCGCCTCGATGAGACGAAGGAAATTCATGTGAAGTCTTCCTTCATACGAGGTTGTATCGAAGGCATAATCGGCCGAAAAGCACTCGGAACACTAAATTTTGCCACTCGGAGTATAATTCCGGTCCCTAAGATAAGGTCGGATGACGATAACCGAAACATCAAAGTTGTTCCACTTGGCGACGTAAAAATTTTCATGCTGGAAACCTTTTCACTCGAGACCATCTTCATTGCATTCTGTATCTTGCCAAAATCAGGTGTCAACATTTACTCTGCTTTTAAAGATTTTCCTTTAGAATTTGAGTATAGGCAATCTTCTACTTTGGCTTGCCTCTCCTATGAAGGTACGTATAGCGCTTTAATGACCCAATTCGTCCCGTAAATGCCATATAATCACGCTATCGTGCAACATGCACGCTGCACTAAACATTGCAACTGCAAACCAACGTACGGTTGGATGGTTAGAGGACAGTGGTATTCTGAGTTTATCACGGTTCATGTTCTAGTATTCGTATTTATCCTGAATTTATTTTAGGATTTCCAGTGATATGCTTTAAGTGGAAGGATACGCCCCATCGACTACGAGGCATCAACGGTAAGAGTAAGTCCAAAGCGACGACACAAATGGATGCGTGCTTTTGTCCGCTTTTCGTCCATTTGTGTTGACTAGACGGATGTGTGTGTCTGCTTTTTCACTTGGGTCAGCAGGTGCGTCCAACAGAAGGCATATGCATTTTTGCGGACGTGACCGACACTAATTAAATTAAGCGTAAATTATACATAAATGGCCGGTCAAACGCCGGCCAAAGTCCACTTAAACATAACTAAAAAAGTAAAACGACATTGCCCTTTCCCTTGTCGTTGTCGCCGCCGCCGATGAGGTCGATTAAGACGGGAGGCGGCCCAGCCCAGCCGAAGGCGGCTTGGTAGGCCGCCAAGGTAGCCTCCTCCAGCATTTGCTGGGGCGGCGGCAATGCGGAGAGGTGGGAACGCTCCTCGTCCACCTCATGTCGTAGCGCCTCCTCCTCCTGACGCAGCTGCTGCTCCCGACACATCTTCTATTGGGCGTCGACCCCCTCCTTCGCGATCTAATGTGCCTTCCAGTGGTTAAGGTGAGTCAGCTCCACTTCCCGTGTTGAGGTGAAGTAGCACGGAGGTGCACTCATGCACTCGCAGAGGTCACCGGTCAACGAATAGGACTCCTCGGGCTAGGTGGAGGCCGATGGTGACCGCTTCTTCATGGGCGCTCACTCACGCTCCGGCCCTGGCTCCAACTGCGGCTGATCCGCTGGCTCGGCCTTTGGCTCGATGAGGTGCGGTGCAGGTGGCGCTACCGACACGAATAGGGGCGCGTGGATGGAGTCCCCCCCCCCCCGCCGACAAAGAAAGAGCTTGCTCCATCCCAATGGGCGTCATCCTTGATCTGGCTCGCCTCCTGTGCGTGTTGTAGGGCCTCCTCGAGGACGGCTTGGTATTACGACTCCTTCCGCTCTTCCTCCGGCTTTACACGCAGGGGCGGCGGTGGAAAGTCGTGGTCGATGTGGGTGCTGAGGCGACACTCCTCCTCGTGCTCTAACGCAAACCAGCTCTCCCAGTTGGGAGAGTCTGGCGCGTAGACACACATGACACGCTACTCCGGCATAAGGAGCTAGTGCCTCGGGAAACCTCCTCCATGTGCGACCGTGGTGCCACCGGGATGGGGATGCGCTTCGGGTCCAGATCCAGTCGTGTGGCCTGTTGACATCTGGATACGGCACGGGCTGGCGGTACTCCATGTGCCACCGCGCCTTGTGGACCGGGATGTACAGTCGCTCCCTCTCCCGCGGTGGCGTGTCGCGTCTGGTCGGCGGTGGTGGCGAAGGGAGCCCGTGAGAAGAGCTCGTTCCGACGTTGAGCCTCCCCTTCCTCCCTCCCTTCCCGCTGATGATACCCATGGCTCTGCCAGGGTTTGTGGGTGGTTAACTGGCTAGGGTTTTCTGGTCACCGGCGAGGAAGCAAAGGTGGCCGGATGTGGACGGGGGGATTGGATGAGGTGGTCCCGCCACACGTGTCCATTAAAAAGGACGGGAACACAGCCTTTGCGTACACTGCCGGTGGTTGTGTTAATTATGACCGCCTGGGTTGTTTGCCGGGCGACATGTGGGGCCGTGGCGGACACCGAGGGGACGCGTAGCGCGTCTACTTCACGTCCGTGCCGACGCGTTTCAGGCGCAAATTTGGGCCAAAAATGGTTCCGCGCGGACGCAAAGCGGACGGATTTCGTGAATGGGTCAGGCGTTGGGCCATCGTTTTTGTCCGCAGCAACCCAAACAGACGTGGGCGGACAAAATGGGTCGCCCGGTATGAGTTGCTCTAATTTAGTAAATTCTCAAGATAATCTGTCAGCTCAGTCTCTTGGAGGTGCTCATATGGGTAAGGTGTGCGTTCGTAGGGGTGAGTGTATGCACGTATATATGAGCGCTTGCAGATGCACCGTGTTAAAAAACATTGCAACCTTAAGGGCATCTCCAATGGCAATCCGCAAAAAACCTCCCGCGCCAGTCTGCAGACAGGGGGGCCAGTCCGCGGATACGGATGCGAGAGGAAACCATCCAAGCATAGTCGCATTCTGTCCGCCGGCATATTCAAATTCAAATATACATTGATCCACATCATGTCGGATCACACCCGCGCCAGATTGCATCCCCGATCAAAACCAAAAGGTGGCAAATATGCTTAGCTTTTACTTGCCTGGACCCAAAATAACATCATTCCGGCAGTCCGTGCATTACTGCCTTGTCGGACCGGCCATCCCAGAAGGATGCTTCCCAATCTAGGAGGTGCGGGCGCTGCCGCGTAGGCAGCCTTCTCATCGGCGTCCACCTCTGCCGATGCCGTGTCCTCATCTTGCACCGCCGCCAACTAATCTTTCAGCTGCTCCAACATTTGAAAGCGGATGGATTTCACAATAATTCTAACGTCGACATCCAAAGAGTCGATAATCAAGGTCAACATCTTGGCGTCCTCCGCATTGGCGGTGATCTACACCCTCTTTTCCTCGAGCGCAACCTTTTTCACATCAAGCGCCGCCTTCCTCTGCTCGATCATGGTCCTCCTCTTTTCGAGCTTGATCTTTTCCTCCGTCGCATCCATCAACTGCTTGAACCTCTCGTCCTTATGCTCCTCCTTGATGTCCGAGACGCATGCCTCTTCCTTCTTCTCCAATATCTCCTGGAACCTCTCCATTAGCTTTGCTGCCGCACCTTCTCGCTTCGCCCTCTCCTCCTCCCACTTCTTGCCTCGCAGATTTCTTCTAACCTTCTTCGGCGGTTCTTTGGTTGGGTTGGTAGGGTCACTAGTTTCTTCCTCGTTGGCTTGGGCAGCGGCCTTAACAATGAAAAGGTTCCACTTCGTCTTCCCATTCAATTTCAATCAACAATTCATGACAGTGCGGTACTTGTTCTCCAATTTCTTGTACACCACACAAGCACGAGTAGGCTACAAAAGTGAAACAATGCAATCCCGTCTAGTGAGCAACAAAACAATCCATGTCCGGCTACTGATCAACAAAACTAGAGCATATCCGGCTACTGATCAACAAAACTAGATCATATACAGCTACTGATTAAGAACATTAGAGCATATATGGTTACTAATAAACAAAACTAGAGCATAACTGGCTACTAATAAACAAAACTAGAGCATATCCGGCTATTGATCAACTTGCTCGATGATTTGTGCACCGCTAGGTCACCATGCAATGAGATGCTTCAAGTGCCCACAATACTTAGAGATGGCGTCTTGGATGGTGTATCATCGATGTTGAGGGACTTCCACTCATGGTTGTGGATCAACATGCCAGAGTAGGGCGTGAAATGCTTGTGCTCATGGAAACATATGTGAATGTTCCTCCAAAAGGTTGTGCCCTTTTTGCTCCGTGTCATGGACATGATCGAGGCTAGTGGCAAACCATGCGTCGCATGGCAGCTCGTTCATGTTGAAGCTTTCTCCTCTACCCTTCTTCTTCGAATCGCCGACTGTAGCATCCGGATCATCATCATCGCCGTTCTCCTCCCCCTCCTTCGGATGCTGCTCTCTGTCGGCCCAATGTTGTTGTTGCCATGTGCCATCACCGGTGTGGGTGTAGGACTGCTGCGTGGCCGTCTGGGTGTAGGACTACTGCTGCTGGTAGATAGTTGCCGAATTGGGTGGGATTCGAGTCTTCCATCTGCCCTTCTGTCGGATTCAGGGCTCCGCAAAACCCGTTAAGTTCGAACACAGGGACGTGAACGAAGATCTCTCCCACTCTCGTCTACCTAGCACCTCGCTCTCATCGCGGTGGAAGGATTCAAGCAAACAATGAACAAAGCACACAAGAGTTTATCCAGGTTCGGGCCACCGCGTGGTGTAAGACCCTACTTCCTGCTTTGATGGATTAGCCTAGGGCGAGCCGGGATACAAGCTAGTACAGAGGTTCCTGGGCTCAGGAGGCGAGGTTAGGAGGGTCAGGAGGCTAATGTTCTTGCTCCTTATATGGTGGCAGAATGTCCGTCCCCTTTGCAGTGGGGGTTCTAGCTACTTATATAGGCGGCCATGGTCCTCTTCCCCCGAAATGTTTAGGCGGGAAGGGATCCCACAACGGCTATTTTTGAGCGGGAACACAAGGACGTCCCTGCCCTGACAAAAGCAGTCTTCGCCTGCAAAAGGATCAGGCGATGATGCGGTGGTGGGCTCGACGATGACATCCTCCTTGCCGTCCTTGCGGTCTTTGCTCTTGTTGCACTAAAGAGGAAACCTTTGCCCCACTCCTCGGGAACCTGTGGCTGCGCTGTCCCCTTGCACCGAAATGGTAACTGCGCCACTGGCGCATGCTGGCACCCGCTGGCACGATGCGTCACTGCTGATATCACTGTCTCCTCCTGAGGCAGACTTGGCCTTGGGTTCTCTGCCCCTCCGGAGCACCTTGTCGAGGCTGCTCCTGAGGAGGTCTTGACATTGTTCTCCTCGCGAGGCTTGGCCCCCCTCGTGAGGGTCTTGGGCAACTGGTTGATCAACTGGGCCGCATCAGGCCGTAGTAGGAGCGCGTCGCGGCCCGCACACAGGAAAGTCTGGGTACCCTGGTTCCCAGTACGCCGATAGTAGCCCCCGGGCCCAAGGCGTGCGTGGAGTCGGCTTCGGGGCGAAGCCTTAGTCAAGGACGAAGCGCCGCGGGCCCTAAAAGGCTGCGGGCCAGGTCGGCGTGTGATTGTTGGATGGGACGTGGCGGCTCCGCTTCCCACGCAGCCTTGGTGATCGTGCGACTTGACAACTCCTTGGTGCGGGCAACGAGGGAGTAATGGTTGCGACACCATTGGCTGGCGGTTGGGCTCCTCCGCCGTATAAATGGGACTAGGGGGAGCCCCCAGGCCGTTTCCAAGCCAACGCCGTCTTCTCCTTGCTTGTCCTTCGCTCTCTCTCCTGTCGCAAGATCTTCATGGCACCGCCGAGGAAGCCATCCGCCGCGGAGAAGGGGAAAATCCCGAAGGATCCAGTCCCATTACCACCGAAGAGGCGTCGCGGTCGTCCCCGCAAGTATGCCGCTGTGCCCGCAGTGGCTTCTCGGGGAGGCGGGCGCGGCCTTTTGAGATTCGACGCGGCCACCGGTGGGCGGCGCGGAGCGTCCTCCCGTGGTGAAGGTGGTCGCGACCGCGGAGGAAGAGGGGGCGCGCAACGGTGCCTGCTGGTCGCGCGCCCTCCGCGCCCACAGTTCCATTCCTTCGATGTCTCGTCGGAGTTCATGGTGTGGGCGGAGAAGCCCGATGGCCCGTGGCTCAAGCTTCCCCGCTCGTTCGGCGACGTGCTACCGTCCGGAGGCGTTGGAGGTATATGGCTGTAGGCCAACGGTTGCTGCAGTGGTGCATCCTGGTTGGAGGTTGAGGTGGCTCCCTCGGGCGATGTGTTCTTGGAGCGTGGCTGGCAGTCGTTTGCCCGCGCACGCCGGCTGCAGTGTGCGCTCCACTTCAGGTACGATGGTGTTTCCACGCTGTTCATCAGGGTCTTCTCGGAGGAAGGGAGGCGCCTCGGGTGCTGTCCCGAGGCTGATGACGAGGAGGACGAAGACGTCCGGAGGAGCGGATCCTCCTCCGGAGACGACCTCAGTCCTAGGGGGAGCCATGGGCCCCCCCTCTGTGGCAGCAGCAGCTCCTCCAACAGTGGTGGCCACGACGAACTACCACGCCGCCGAGCTCAGTACGGCGAGGCGAGGGGATCGCCGCGCCGCTGCGGCTCGGTGAAGCCAGAGGAACTGGAGGATTCCGACTGAGCGGGAGCGGCTTCTGCTTCTTCTCCTTTCTTTACCTTCATGTCTTTTCTGCATCAAAATTTCAAGTTGCGTCGAGGAGGCATGTAATGGGTTGTGATGTATGTAAGAAGCAAGAACTCGCCATCATGCTTTTGTTGCCTGAATGAAATCACTTAGCTTTTATGCATCATGTCGTCCTGAGGCGGAGTCCTCCTGACTCTGACATCATGAGCCCCATCGGGTCGTGAGGAGGTGGCCGAGTCTGATGGGCTCGTACAGCCCCTCGGCGGGGGTCAATCGCTAAGATCTGCTGAGAGTGTCGAGCGCGGGTTAGAGCACCAAAGGCTGAGTGGCTCGGTAGATAGGTCGCGCGGACTGATTAGCCCGGCGCCAGAGCCTGAGCAGGCTTGGTCAGGCGAGGTCACGGGGCCACGGCAGACGAGGGCCGGTGACCGGCTGTGCCCCAGCCCCCACGCGCGAGGCGCGTGAAGGAGAGCGAGTGGCATAGCTGAACTTAAAGCCGGTGAGAAAGATCCAAAACACAAAACTCTCAACAAAATGCTGGAAGCGCGAGAAACACAAGAACTTCATAGCATGGGGTAGAGGAAGAGCAGATAGCCAAGGAAGTAGAAAAGGCTGACAGCCAAACGCCAAGCAAAAAGGAAAAAAAGTCGCGTCCGACCACTACACTACATCTTCTTCGCAGCGCGGAGCTAAGGACTGCCACTGGGGCGTGGGTGGGAGCCCCGTCAGAGGGCCCGTAGGCAACGCACAGGAGACTCCGAGGCGTGTACAACCCCAACTCATTATCACGTGAGAGTGTCACGGGCGGAGACCTTCACGAGCACGGAGCCTTTATTATGGATAGAACCTCCTGAGGTGTTCGATGTTCCACGAATGCTGGATAGGTATCCCATCCTGCGTCTCCAGGCACACAACACCGGGCCTAGAGACACGGGCAATTCTGAACGGGCCCTCCCACATGGGCGAGAGCTTGTGTAGCCCCTCACGGGAGAGGACCCGCCTCAGGATCAAGTCACCAACTTCAAGTGTTCTTGCGCGGACACCGCGGCTGTGATACTGCCGCAGCACCTGCTGGTAACGCGCCGCCCTGAGGGCAGCCCGGCGGCGGCCCTCCTTGCCGAGCACGAGGTCCATCCGCCAGGCGGCGTCCTGGCATTCCTCATTGAAGGCCAAGACCCATGGGGAGCGATGCTTGACCTCGTGAGGGAGGACCGCCTCCGCCACATAAACGAGAAAGAAGGGAGTCTCCCTAATAGGTTTGGTGGCAGTGGTTCGGATTGACCACAACACGGACTAGAGTTCGTCGATCCAGCCCCTGCCGCAAGCCTCAAGCTTCTTCTTGAAGCTGCGCGTCTTGAGGCCACGCAAGACTTCCGTGTTGGCACACTCGGCCTGGCCGTTGCTCCTGGGGTGGGCCACCGAAGCGTAGCAGATCTGTGTTCCAAGGTTAGCACAATATGACCTGAAGAGATTTCTTGTGAACTGCGAACTGTTATCCGTGATGATGCGGTTGGGGACCCCGAATCGCCTCACGAGGCCCTGGATGAACTTGACAACTGACCCGGCTGGGATCACGCGAACAGGCTCCACTTCCGCCCATTTGGTGAATTTGTCAATGGCGACGTACAGGAAGCGGTAGCCCCCTGCTGCCCGAGGGAATGGACCTAGGATGTCCAATCCCTAGATCGTGAAGGGCCAGGAAAGCGGAATTGTCTGGAGGCCTTGCGCCGGCTGGTGGATCTGCTTGGCGTGAAACTGGCACGCCTCGCAGGCTCGCACGAGCTCCGTGGCGTCGTTGAGCGCCGTGCCCCAATAGAATCCGCTGCAGAAGGCCTTGCCCACGAGGGTGCTGGACGACGAGTGATGACCACAGTCTCCATCGTGGATATCAGCTAGCAGCTCGCGCCCTTGCTTTCTTGAGATGCACTTTAGCGAGACGTCGTTGGGGCGCCTCCTGTAGAGTTCATCGTCTTGGATGCAGTAAGCTGAGGCCTGTCGGACCACACGCTCTGCGTCTTCTTCTTTGTCTGGTAGGGCATCGTGTTGTAGGTACATCTTGAGTTCTTGGGTCCAGCACCCCTCCTCGGGCTCCGCAGCGAGCAACAGGTGGGCTCCGGAAGGTGGGCCGCAGGGCGGGGCACCGTCCGGGGGCGCCGCCGGTAACCCTTGCCGAGGGGAGGCCGGCTCGGGTGCTGATGGTGCTGCTGACGGTTGAGTAGTAGCTCCTCGAAGACGCCTGGCCTTTGGGGCTCCCGTCTAGAGGCTCGCTTGGCGACGTCGTCCGCTTGTTTGTTGGTGTCTCTCGGCACGTGCTGCACCTCCAGCCCTTGGAATCGCTTCTCCATCCTGCACACCTCCTCCAGGTATGCCCCCATGTGCTCATCCTTGGGCTTGTACTTCTTGTTGGAGAAGTCGACGAGGAGTTGCAAACGCCCCTGATGGTGAGACACTTGACCCCCAGCGCGGCAGCGGCCTTGAGCCCGGCAATCAGGACCTCGTACTCGGCAATGTTATTGGAGACCTTCTCGCCCTGCTGGAAGCAGAGCTGCACAGCCTAGTACAACTTATCCTGAGTGGGAGATACCAACACGGCGCCAGCCCCCACGCCGAGGCGTGAGAAGGCGTCGTCGAAGTACACCACCCATTCGTCTGGGGCTTCATCGCCGGCGGCCAGCGAACGGTCTTCGTTGGCCCCCCGCTCGGGCGCATCAGTCCATTCCGCCACGAAGTCTGCCAGAGCTGCTCCCTTGATCACCCGCGTTGTGCTGAATTCTAGCTGGAACGCTTGAAGCTCGATGTTCCACTTGGCGACCCTCCCGACGATATTCGGGCCCCGCATCACCTTCTCGAGAGGATACGACGAAACGACCTTGATGGGGTGGCCTTGGAAGTAGTGGCGCAGTTTCTTGGAGGCGACGAGGAGCGCTAGAAGTAGCTTCTGGGGCATCGGGTAGCGCGAACGCGCGTCGCATAGTATTGTGCTGATGAAGTACACCGGGTGCTCCACGAGGGTCGGCGCAGCAGGGTCCGCTGGCACCTCAGGAGCCTCTTGCTGAGCGGCGGGGCCATCGGTGCCCGTGGTCGAATCCGCCTCTGAGGCCGTGTCAGGGGGCGACGCGGGCCCTGAGGGTGCCGAGCCGCCCGGTGGCCTTGGGATCCGGAGGCTTTCCTTGCGCTCCATGACCAGTGCTGCACTGGCAGAATGAGGCATTGCGGCGAGGTAGAGCGTCATCGGCTCCAAGGGTCGTTGTGCTACCATGACCTGCGAGCTGGTGAGGTACTTCTTGAGGTCCCGGAAAGCGGTGTCGGCTTCCGGAGTCCACTCAAAGGGCCCCTTCTTCTTCATGACCTTGAAGAACGGGAGGGCGCGTTCCCCGAGCTTAGAGATGAAGCGGCCCAGGGATGTCACACACCCGGCGAGCTTCTGCATTTCCTTCAGGTTTGTGGGCGGCCTCATTTTCTCGATGGCCTTGATCTTCTCCGGGTTGGCCTCAATGCCTCAGTGCGAAACCAGGAACCCAAGCAACTTGCCGGAGGGTACGCCAAACACGCACTTCTCCGGGTTGAGGCACAACTTCACCTTGCACAAATTGGCGAATGTTTCTTCTAAGTCCTGGATGAGGGTCGTGGCCTCTTTGGTCTTAACCACTATGTCATCGACGTAGGCCTCTGCATTCCTCCCGAACTGAGGGCCGAGGGTGATGTGCATCAGGCGCTGGAAGGTAGCGCCCGTGTTCCTCAACCCGAAAGGCATGCAGGTGTAGCAGTAGACCCCGCTTGGGGTCAGGAACGCCGTCTTCTCCATGTCTTCTACCATCATCTTGATTTGGTGGTAGCCCGAGAAAGCGTCAAGGAAGCAGAGTAGGTCGCACTCACCGTCGAATCCATGATTTGTTCAATGCGCGGAAGAGGGAAGGGGTCCTGAGGGCAGAACTTGTTGAGGCTCGTGAAGTCGACGCACATGCGTTCCTTGCCTCCTTTCTTCGGGACGATGACGAGATTGGCCCACCACTCCGGGTGCCGTACCTCCCGTACGACACCAGCTTCCTCCAGCTTCCTAACCTCTTGGACGATGAAGGCCTGCTTCTCCGGGGCTTATCTACGCGCCTTCTGCTTGATAGGGCGCGCATTGGGGCACACCGTGAGGTGATGCTCAATGACATGCCTTGGCACCCCAACCAAATATGCGGCCTTTCAGGCGAACACATCCTTGTTGGCCCTGAGGAAGCTGACCAACGCCGCATCTTGCTCTGGATCCTTGCCCGTGCCGATGGTGAAGGTGGCTCCCGGGCCTTCTTCATCGGCGGGCACTTGCTTCGTCTCGGCGGGGTCCTGAGAAAAGAGCTGCTTCTTCTTGGCAGGCGCGGCCACAGGAGGTTCCGGAGCCCCCTTCGCCCCTGGGTGAGCTGCGGCAGCGGCGGCCATGTAAGTGCGCCCAAGGACCTGAAGGGCGGCCTTAGGGTCCCCTTTGATGGTGATGACGCCGCTGCTACCGGGTATCTTGACGGTGTTGTAGCCCGGGTGAGTCGCCGCCATGAACTTTGCCAAGGCTGGGAAGCCGAGGACGGCGTTGTACGGCAGGTGGATGGGCGCAACATCAAAATCGATGAGCTCAGTCCGCTAGTTAGCCGGTGTGCCGAAGGTGACCGGGAGGCGGATCTGGCCAAGCGGGACGGCCGAGCCCATGACCCCCGAGAAGAGCTTGATGGGAAGGAGCTGCCTGTAGGACACAGGCAGATGAACAAAGGCTTCGGGAGAGAGGATGTTGAGGCCGGCGCCGCCGTCGATGAGAGTTCTTGTCACGGCCACCCCGCAGATGGTGGGCGTGCATACCGTGGGGAGAGCGCTGGTGCTGGCCGCTTCGGAGGCGAGGTCGCCGGGACCAAAGGTGATGGCGGGCCCCAGCCCGTTCTACGCCCGCAAGGCCTCCCACGGCTGGGCGGCAGCTCCAACCTGCCGAAAGTGCGACTTGGCGTGCCGGGCAGACGCTGGTGCTTGGGACCCACCAACGATGCAGGCGACCCCGCGGCAAGGCCGCTCCCCGCAGCCGACGACCCACAACTTGCAGCTGTGGCGCGGGTCTCGGCGGGCGGTCGGTGCTGGGCCCGCCGCCGTCCCACTAAGAACGCGAACGGCGAGGCCACATGAGGCGGGAGTGGTGGTGCAGGCCGTCCTCTAGTGGCCTAGCCGGCAGGAGCCTCGTAGAGGAAGGAGGAGGGGTGCCCATGGGTGGCGCGGTCCGCTGATGCTGCTCGGTCGGCGGGGAGGAAGCCAGCCCCCGCGCGGCTGTGGCTGGCCGCAGACATCATAGAGGCGCCGAACCGGAGAGGGGAAGTGAGGTCGTTGGAGAGGCGAGATTTCGAGACGCCCCCTACCTGGCGCGCGAAATGTCGGATTCAGGGCTCCGCAAAACCCGTTTAGTTCGAACACAGGAGCGTGAATGAAGATCTCTCTCATTCTCGTCTACCTAGCGCCTCGCTCTCGTCGTGGTGGAAGGATTCAAGCAAACAATGAACAAAGCACACAAGAGTTTATCCAGGTTCGGGCCACTGCATGGTGTAAGACCCTACTTCCTGCTTTGGCGGATTAGCCTCGGGCGAGCCGGGATACAAGCTAGTACAGAGGTTCCTGGGCTCAGGAGGCGAGCTCAGGAGGGTCCGGAGGCTAATATTATTGCTGCTTGTATGGTGGTAGAATGTCCGTCCCCTTTGAAGTGGGGGTTCTAGCTACTTATATAGGCGGCCACGGTCCTCTTCCCCCGAAATGTTTAGGCGGGAAGGGATCCCACAATGGCCATTTTTGAGCGGGAACACAAGGACGTCCCTGCCCTGACAAAAGCAGTCTTCGCCTGCAAAAGGATCAGGCGATGATGCAGTGGTGGGCACGACGATGGCATCCTCCTTGCCGTCCTTGCGGTCTTCTTGTTGCACTAATGAGGAAACCTTTGCCCCGCTCCTCAGGAACCTGCGGCTGCGCTGTCCCCCTTGCACCGAAATGGTAACTGCGCCGCTGGCGCATGCTGGCACCCGCTAGCGTGATGCGTCACTGCTGATATCACTGCCTCCTCCTCAGGCAGACTTGGCCTTGGGTTCTCCGCCCCTTCAGAGCACCTTGTCGAGGCTGCTCCTGAGGAGGTCTTGACGTTGTTCTCCTCGCGAGGCTTGGCCCCCCTCGCGAGGGTCTTGGGCAACTGGTTGATCAACTGAGCAGCATCAGGCCGTAGTAGGAGCGCGTCGCGGCCCGCAGACAGGCAAGTCTGGGTACCCTGGTTCCCAGTAGGCCGACACCTTCCTCGCGGCCCCCTCCTCCTCCCTCGCCCCCGTCGTGGATGATATGGAGCATCTCCTTGTCCGTGTCGTACGCCGGCTCCCCCGCTCTCGGCATTGTAGCAAACAGCACGCGGGCACCCATCCGCTTTCCGCTTGCCGTCCTCGCCCGGACGAGCGACGACGAAGAATACTCGAAGGATAGTGGCACCGCTTTAACATCGACGATGTAAGGAACCGTACCAGCGGGGTTCACGAGTTGCTTGCCGGCGTAGTAGTACGGATGCTTGTAAGGCTCCGGCCACGGTGCCGTCTGTAATGTGGGCGCGCCCGTCTGGCGACGTCCGCCATCGCCTCGCCGACTGCCCCGTCTGCCATGACCATCGCCACCACCAGGCCCACCAGTGGCCAAACGCTTCCTCATCGTCTCCTCCTTCGCAGCCTTCGCTTTGACGCGGTGATTTTGGCACGTCTCCAAGCTGATCTTTCAGGCGAGCGTGATGCTCGGATCCTCCGGCACCTCCGCTCCCTTCATCTTCGACAGGTTCTCCGACGGTTCCTTGTGTCGGCGGCGGAGGGAAGGAGAGGCTGGGAGAAAATAGCGGGAATTGCGCATAGAGAGGCGGGGGAGTGGAAGAAGAGAGTGGGGATTTTGGCGCGGAAACAATGCGGGATGCTACAAAAACACGGGCTCGGCCCTCCTTTTGGGTGAGCTGGGGGGCGGAGAGTGATGTTTCGCGTGTCCCGACTCTCGCAAACCTCCCCCACGTTTATCTTTGGTTTGTGGGAGAAATTGTGCATGAACAGCTCCACGGATCGATACAGGTCGGTGTTGGATAATTTCCGCGGTCCGAACAGCCCGATTTGAATAGTTGCGGAAGGTTTACAGGTCCGCGTTGGAGGTGTTGTGACTGTAAGGCCCCGCGGAACCATTTACACATACTCCGTACGTGTAGGGCAATTAATTTTGCATCACCGACAGAACCGTAATTAGCATGTCCATACATGGTGCATGCCACATTAATAGCAGAAACACGATCCCCAGCTGATGCAAGATCTATACATTTACTTGCATGTCTCTTCCGTTTTTGAAAGATACATATGATAATTAAATAAGGAATGAATTATGATCCATCAACTTTTTTGCGACAAAACCAAGGCTATATACTCTCCATTTCTAGGATGATTTTTGACATTACGCTAATGTAAAAAAGTCATCGTTATATAATAAAATAAAATAAATAAATTGGACATTTCGACGCCGTCTACGTCCAGCGTTGTGCGAGGAGCAAAACTCGACGTCGCGTTTACATCTCTGGAACATCCTCCGAGCCAGGGCAACGTTGTTCACACAGTGATCAAAAAGTTGTGAGTTGAAGCTAGAATATGTCGGCCACAACGAACTAAGAATCGGATCACATTCATCAAGAAGAAGGCAACGAAGAGCTACACTGCCATCCTAGATCCGGCCAGAAAGAACAAGGCCCTACCCCTCTAGCTTCTCTATGAAGCTAAAGTTGTCCATCCTTCCCCGAACGGAGAACAAAGTATTGGCGTCCACCTTATGTGTTGAGCGTATAATACTATATTCACACCTGACAAATAGCTTGATTTAAGTTTTAAAGTATACATACATACTACGAATTTCGTAGGGGCACACAGGTGTGTTGGCACGCAACTGCCAAACCCTGCGTGACCGCTTGATTGCCTAGCGATTCATGAAGTAGTTGTATCCCGCACAAGGGCACAATAAGTAGTAAGTTTCATATGTTGAAACTTTCATCTGACACTTGCGATTTTCTCACTTGTTTTTTTTACCAAGTTTCATAGATAAAATTTCAAGACATTTTTTTCTGTCGGCCGTAGGCAAAAAAATCGTGACTCTATCGGTCGCTCATACTAAGTTTCAAGAGATGAAACTTAACATTTATTTTCATCAAAATGTATACAAAACGAATCTTATTTGAAATCCCTCGTCATGAGAAACGCGAATATGAAAACATAACTTAATTTAAACTTTGTATTCAAAAGATATGAAAGTTTGAAAATCGAAAGCCAAAAGAAAAAGCACGCGCGATGTAACATGCCAAAATTTATTAATTAAATATTTATGATTGTTTGTTTGATTATTGTGTGATTGATTGTATGAAATTGTGTGAAATTTGAAAAGTTTTTTAAATTTGAATGAGAGGGAATGAAATGACTTTCCCAAACTTTCATCCTTGCATATTGATCTCAATGAATTCAAACTCCTTTATTTACAAAACTCTAGAGTGAAGATGATATGACTTCTTCCATTTAAATAAATGAAAAGGGTTTTGAAAAGATTTGAATTCCATCTGAAAATATTTCAAATTCAGAAACTTTATGCAACTCAATGATTTTCATGAGGGAAGATAAAATAACTTTTTAAAAGGGTTTTGAAACCCACTTTCGATTTGGAGTTATTTGGTTTTATTGAAATTATTTTTTTCTCCAAAAATAAAATATATGGAAAATAGGGTAAAATGATTCCCTTCAACAGAAAAATGGAGAAAAGTAAATTTGAAATCATTTTGGCATTTTTAAATAATTTTGCTGGCATTTTAAATGCAACAATAGAATTGTTTGCTTTATTCGAACTTGTGTGTATTTTATTTGGCTTTGGAAAAATATTCATGATTTAGGAAATATTTTTCTTAAAATATTGATACATAATATGTGTATAGAAATGTTTTATTATTTTTCCTTTATTTAGTTTTGTTGTTTGTGTTTATTTCAAAAAGAAAGAAAGAGAAAACAGCCGAAACCAGCGCCCCACGCGCTAGGCGCCGGCCCACTTGGCCAAATCGTCCCATAAGCACCTCCATCGCGGCCTCTCTCCCGCAGCCGTTTCGCCCCGGTCGACCGCTACCTCGCTCACCTCCTCCTGTCGCTAACCGCTGGGCCCATGCCCTTCTTCCTCCTCCCGCAAGGATCGCGCTGAGCCTGCCGAACACCGCCGCCGCCGGAACCCCGGAGATCTCGGGATCGCGATCCCCGTGCGCCCCCTGCCACAAGACACGCACCGTATAAAGCCAGATCCCCTCTCCTACGATTTTCCTCGAAAGCCCTCTCTCCCTCGCGCCCACGCTGCCGAAATCGTTGGCCGGAGTTCCCATCTGTCGTTGCCCACTAGAGCTCACCATCGACGCCCATGCCTCCTTGTGCACTGGCCCGAGCACCACACCCATCGGAGCACCGCCGGCGACAACCAGCGAGCGCCACCTCCGCCCCAAGCTCGTCGCCGACCGCTCCCGTCATCCCCAAGCTTAATGCCAACCACCCCTGGACTCGCCTCCGTCCGCTGAGTCGCCCAGTGTCGTCGCCGTCGCTGGAGGGATCTCCAGAGCACTCGCCACCGTCGCCACCCAACCCTCTGCCTCACCTCGACCTCGCCGGACTTCTCCTCTATGTAAGCCGCCTCTACCATCCGATCCCCCTTCGATGTTGTAGATTAGATCACTTTTATTTTCTTTCGAAACAGTACGCGCTAGATATAGGTCGACCGCCCGTAGTTTCTCTTTGGTCACTAGCACGGCCCCGTTAGGAAACCGCCAGATGTTGCCTATCCGTTTGGTAGCCTTTTCCTTTTTTCTCTTTTTGTTTTAGTTTACAGAAATAGTTCTGTTTTTAGAAATTCAATATCATTTATGTTCGATCCAAATGGAGGGATTCTTTTTGTATTGTATTTAAAATTTAATGAAGTTTCTGTTGGTACACTTAGTTTTCAAATTTGGGTAGGTTAAGTTTGATTTATTTCAAATATGCTACAAACACTGTTTTGGCTCTAGTTTGAATTCTAGAATAGGTTTTTGATTGATTCTTTTTGCTCCTGGTTACTAGGACATTCGCCTATCCAGTAGTGTTGAGTATTTTCATTTTAGGTTTATTTAAATGAGGGTTTTAGGCAAAAAAATATTGTTTTACATAGTTTAGTGTTATTTCCTTTCCCTTAGTTTTTAAATATTTTTAATTAGAACACTTTGTCACTTTTGACAAATTTAGTTCTATTTCTGTTATTGGAAAATAGACAATTTTATTCTAATTGTAAAATTTTATTTTCTTTAGTTTTGTATGAAAACTTGTATAGGCCATAGTTAAAAAAATTATAAAAGCTTTTTATTGGTTTCTTTTTGCTACTAAAAGTTTATGAAAAAATATATTTTTTATTTTAATGAAACATATTTTCTTTACTGTTAAATTATTAATTTAGTATTTTCTTTATTATTAATTCTACTTAGGACAAAGCTATTTGTGTGTCATGACTTAGAGTTTTCTTTACTAGTTTTCCTTGGTTTTTATTTTGGTATCCCTTGTCGATTTGCGCTTTATTTTTTGGTTTTTACCGTGAGTGTTAGTATTGATTGCTAGAGTGTTTTTCTTATGTGAATGTTATGTTTGACTTAATAGATTTACATCGGAGTGACATATAGTATCAAGTTTTTCTGAGAGCGTTATAGTCTTCATCAACTTACCAGGCAAGTTCACTTTGACGATGTTATACATACCTATGTTTTATTGCATTGAGTGTCACCATTCATAATCCCTCCAGTAGATATATTGACTTCTTGTAGTTGAGTAGAATGCATGAGGTAGGAACCCACACCCATATTATGCTACGGTATCGTAGACGGGGATTGGTATGAGTGTTCGTGAGTGGTGTGAGAAGGAGGACTCTATGTCAATGACAACAACTTCATGATGTATCGGTAATGACTGCATCTTTAGGACCTCAAGACTTCAAGACTCAAGACAAGAATTCAATATGCCTCTGGGTGGAGAATTGTTAAGAAGGGTATATGGTGCACCCAGTACTCAGTGATTCCGGAGAAGCGCCATGATATCATGTGGAATGTTCCACCCAGGCTCAAAAAGACGGAATAATACTTCATGCTCAGAAGCTTACCTATGCAACCGCTAGTCACTATGGGCTCTGGCTTGGTTGACCCTAGTGGCGGCTCTGGCTGGGACGGTGTCAGCAGATGTAGAATTATGGTAGGATTGAATGGGCCTTGTTTCGGTCTTGTTGGTCTCAAACATCATGAAGTGCGAGAACGTAAAAAGAGGGATCGAATCTTGCAAGTAATGTGTACATACCTCTGAAGAGGGTTAAAACCTAATCGATTAGCCTTGTCCTCGGTTACGGACAATTTGAGCCTCTGGACTAGGATCTATCTCGGAACTGTCGACACTGGGTCGATAATTAAATTCTGGCAACTTATGATGATTTGGGTTATGAGACATCGATTGGTGGAACCATATCATGTATAGGTATTTGCTTTGTAGTAGAGATTCCCGGACTATTCTTTGTTGTAGGACAAATAAAACCAGCTTTTACACAAAAAACAACTCACACACAGAGCCACAGAGCCATATTTCATATAGTATAATTTTATCATCTGTTTTTCTTACAGTGATCTTGCCGGTACATTCAATGTAGTGACCTACATGGCTGCAACGTATCATGTTGCAGGATTATTTCTACGACGAGTGAGTTTCGTTGTTGGGTTGCGGTCTAAACTCAACTTGCCGATGGCATTGATGGGACTCCACCCTCGTTTGATTTGCTGAGACAGGTATATATCAGTTTTACGTTACTTATACATGTGGTTGCACTTTGATATATACATTGATGTACTGTGTGTGCCAACATACAGATCCAGGGATGGCACAGATACATAGAGGTTTGACCATTTGAGGTTGCATCGCTATAGATGTGGTATCAGAGCACATGTTCACTGTAGGACGTGACCTTAGAAATCGGAAAGCCCCTTGGATGGGATATCTCTATATTTTTTTAAAAGACCCTTACTTCTCATCTTTTCTGACTTTAACAAATAGTCCCACTTACTTCAAATAGTTAGAATATACCCCTTTCCATTTGACCACTCGAAGGATCAAGTGAAGCTACTCCAAGAAGGACAAGATATCAGACAAATGATGCCATCTTCGGAGTAAAGAGGATTTCACCATGCATTGGAATAGTTGAAGCTACAATAGTTGAAGACCCCGAAGACCTGAAGAATTTGAAGACTCCAAATACTAGAAGAAATTGAGGAATCAGAAACATTTCCATGTTATAAAACCTATAGAAGACCAAACCCTTTTTATATACTAACGCTAGATGCGACGATACGTGAGTTGTCATTGTTTGTGTTTTTTCGACAGCCACAAAATAAATCTCATTCTCAAAACTATATTGTTTGTCTTGTGTGCTTTCCGCCCTATATCCCTTATCTCACCCCAAAACCCTTGAACCCAGCAGATGATAAACCAAGCACTTGTATTCCCTGGACCTATGGCTCAACCAGAGGTGGAGCTATGGATTAAAAACATGGAGGATCACTTCGAGAAAAAAATTGATTGTAAGGAAGTATGAGGTTCAATACGCTCTTCAGTACTTTACAAAAAGTGTTGCAACATGGTGGAAAATGCAGCTAGCCATACAAGGATGTAACGGAGCAAAAGCTTGGGCAGAATTCAAGACCATTCTACTGAGGTCTCGTCTTATCAAGAAGCCCGGTGGCCATAAAATGAAGAAGCCTTGCGCATGCAAGATATGTGGAGAAATAGAACACACTCACGAAGAAGATAAGAATGGATTCCCTCATTGTGAAGAACATCACCCAGAGAAACAATGCCCCGCTGGGCAGGTGACATGTTTCTTGTGTGAAGGAACTACTCATTTCGCGGCTCAGTGCCCAATTTACCCCAAGGTATAAGTAGTTACCAAGCAGCAGAAAGAAGCCCCCATGGAAAGTTTAGAATAACATTTGATGAAGGAAGTTTTTGAAGACCCTGAAGAAGGCCTATTCAGACTTTATTCCAACGATTGCTATTCATGCGGAGAAGGACATTATTCCCAGTATTATTCCCAGTATTGCACAAAGGAAAGAGAAGAGTATCCTGGAGACTTCTCGACAGCAGAAGTAAAGTTTGACCCTCGGGAAATAGAAGCTCTGATCATTGCGAAGAAATCCAGGAAGAGAAACTGAAGACATCCCTAGGACAACCCAGTTTCGGCAGAGAAGGACCTGAGTTATATCAAATGTTCAAGTGCAAGACCTAAGGTCACTATGCCAATATGTGTCCGGAGAAGAAGCCAAGAACCCAAAGAGCAGACACAATCCCTAAGAAGCCTCGGGACTTGTCGGAAGTTATTTGTTTTCGTTGCAGGGAAGCAGGAAATTATGCTACTAAATGTCCCAACAAGATGAAAGATGGATCTGAGTACTTTGAATTTTGATATTGGTAATAAGTGTAGTAGGAAGCAAATCACCACTACTAGGGATAAGCCTAGCAGTAGCGCGGTTATTTGGTATATCAGTAGCGCGGGTACCCGCCCTACTGATACGTCGCTACAGCTAATATGTAGCAGTAGCGCGGGTCGGCCCACGCTACTGCTATACGTGGGTAGCAGTAGCGAGCTTTGGAGAAACGCTTTGCTGCTAATAGCTGCATTGCTTTTAGTGAAGATGCCCTACTACTAATCTAACTAGTAATAGTGTGCTTTTTGTACAGCGCTACTAGTATACTGTTTTTCAATTTTTTTCATTTTTAGTGTATTTACACGTCGTTATACATTGCATCATATCATCCACATGAATATAATCCGCGTTCCTTCCACCAACACTAGCTAATAACAAATCATCATGATAATCATGATCAACATCATCATCATATTAATATAAAAACTCTTGCATTGTATCATCACCAACAACACTAGCTAATAATCACCATAGTCATTACAACCAACACTATTTAATCATCATAGTCATAGTGTAGCTATCTAATGACCACCAACACTAGCTAATAATAATAATCATAGTCATTACTGTTGGGGAACGTAGTATTTTAAAATTTTCCTACGATCACGCAAGATCTATCTACCAGATGCATAGCAACGAGAGGGGAGAGTGTGTCTACGTACCCTCGTAGACCGAAAGCGGAAGCGTTAGAACAACGCGGTTGATGTAGTCGTACGTCTTCACGGCCCGACCGATCAAGCACCGAAACTACGGCACCTCCGAGTTCTAGCACACGTTCAGCTCGATGACGTCCCTCGAACTCCGATCCAGCCGAGTGTCGAGGGAGAGTTCAGTCAACACGACGGTGTGGTGACGATCTTGATGTTCTACCGTCGCAGGGCTTCGCCTAAGCACTGCTACAATATTATAGAGGAGAACTATGGTGGAGGGGGGCACCATACACGGCTAAGAGATCAAGAGATAAATTGTTCTGTCTAGAGGTGCCCCCTGCCCCCGTATATAAAGGAGGGAGGGAGAGGCCGGCCCTAGAGGGGGTGCGCCAAGTGTGGGGAGTCCTACTAGGACTCCCAAGTCCTAGTAGGATTCCCCTTTCCTTTCCGGAGTAGGAGAGAAGGAAAGAGGGGGAGAGGGAGAAGGAAAAGGGGGCTGCACCCCTTGTCCAATTCGGACCAGAAGGGGGGCACGCGCCTTCTTCCTTTTGGCCTCTCTCTTCTATTCCCGTAACTCCCCGGTACTCCGAAAATACCCGAATCACTCGGAACCTTTCCGATGTCCGAATATAGTCGTCCAATATATCGATTTTTACGTCTCAACCATTTCGAGACTCCTCGTCATGTCCGCGGTCTCATCCGGGACTCCGAACTCCTTCGGTACATCAAAACTCATAAACTCATAATACCGATCGTCATCAAACGTTAAGCGTGCAGACCCTACGGGTTCGAGAACTATGTAGACGTGACCGAGACTCATCTCTGGTCAATAACCAATAGCGGAACCTGGATGCTCATATTGGCTCCTACATATTCTACGAAGATCTTTATCGGTCAAACCGCATAACAACATACGTTGTTCCCTTTGTCATCGGTATGTTACTTGCCCGAGATTCGATCGTCGGTATCTGAATACCTAGTTCAATCTCGTTACCGGCAAGTCTCTTTACTCGTTCCGTAATACATCATCCTGCAACTAACTCATTAGCTGCAATGCTTGCAAGGCTTATAGTGATGTGCATTACCGAGTGGGCCCAGAGATACCTCTCCGACAATCGAAGTGACAAATCCTAATCTCGAAATACGCCAACCCAACAAGTACCTTCGGAGACACCTGTAGAGTACCTTTATAATCACCCAGTTACGTTGTGACGTTTGGTAGCACACAAAGTGTTCCTCCGGTATTCGGGAGTTGCATAATCTCATAGTCATAGGAACATGTATAAGTCATGAAGAAAGCAATAGCAGTAAAACTTAAACGATCATAGTGCTAAGCTAACGGATGGGTCTTGTCCATCACATCATTCTCCTAATGATGTGATCCCGTTGATCAAATGACAACTCATGTCTATGGCTAGGAAACATAACCATCTTTGATCAATGAGCTAGTCTAGTAGAGGCATACTAGGGACACTCTGTTTTGTCTATGTATTCACACATGTACTAAGTTTCCGGTTAATACAATTCTAGCATGAATAATAAACATTTATCATGATATAAGGAAATAAATAATAACGTTATTATTGCCTCTAGGGCATATTTCCTTCAGTCTCCCACTTGCACTAGAGTCAATAATCTAGCTCACATCGCCATGTGATTTAATACCGATAATTCACATCGTTATGTGAATAACACCCATAGTTCACATCACCATGTGACCAACACCCAAAGGGTATACTAGAGTCAATAATCTAGTTCACATCGCTATGTGATTAATACCCAAGAGTAATAAGGTGTGATCATGTTTTGCTTGTGAGAGAAGTTTAGTCAACGGGTCTGTCACATTCAGATCCGTATGTATTTCGCAAATTTCTATGTCTACAATGCTCCGCATAGAGCTACTCTAGATAATTGCTCCCACTTTCAATACGCATTCAGATTGATACTTAGAGTCATCTGGATTTAGTGTCAAAGCTTGCATCGGCGTAACCCTTTACGACGAACTCTTTATCACCTCCATAATCGAGAAACATTTCCTTAGTCATCCAGTTACTAAGGATAATTTTGACCGCTGTACAGTGATCTACTCCTGGATCACTATTGTACCCCCTTGACAAACTCATGACAAGGTACACAACATGTTTGGTACACAGCATGGCATACTTTATAGAACCTATGGCTGAGGCATAGGGAATGACTTTCATTCTCTCTATATTTTTCTGCCATGGTCTGGCTTTGAGTCTTACTCAACTTCACACCTTACAAGTCAGGCAAGAACTCCTTCTTTGACTGATCCATTTTGAACTACTTCAAAATCTTATCAAGGTATGTAATCATCGAAAGTCTTATCAAGCGTCTTGATCTATCTCTATATATCTTGATGCCCAATATGTAAGCAGCTTCACCAAGGTCTTTCTTTGAAAAACTCCTTTCAAACACTCCTTTATGCTTTCCAGAAAATTCTACATCATTTCCGATCGACAATATGTCATTCACATATACTTATTAGAAAGGTTGTAGCGCTCCCACTCACTTCTTGTAAATACAGGCTTCACCGCAAGTCTGTATAAATCTATATGCTTCGATCAACTTATCAAAGCGTATATTCCAACTCCGAGATGCTTGCACTAGTCCATAGATGGATCGCTGGAGCTTGCACATTTTGTTAGCACCTTTAGGATTGACAAAACCTTCTGGTTGCATCATATACAAGTCTTCTTTAATAAATCCATTAAAGAATGCAGTTTTGTTATCCAATTGCCAGATTTCATAAAATGCGGCAATTGCTAACATGATTCGGACAGACTTAAGCATCGCTACGGGTGAGAAAGTCTCATCGTAGTCAACTCCTTGAACTTGTTGAAAAACTTTCGCAACAAGTCGAGCTTTGTAAACAGTAACATTACCGTCAGCGTCAGTCTTCCTCTTGAAGATCCATTTATTTTCGATGGCTTGCCGATCATCGGGCAAGTCAACCAAAGTCCACACTTTGTTCTCATACAGGGATCCCATCTCAGATTTCATGGCCTCAAGCCATTTTGCGGAATCTGGGCTCATCATCGCTTCCTCATAGTTCGTAGGTTCATCATGGTCCAGTAACATGACTTCCAAAACCGGGTTGCCGTACCACTCTGATGCGGAACGAACTCTGGTTGATCTACGAAGTTTTGCAGAAACTTGATCTGAAGTTTCATGATCATCATCATTAGCTTCCTCACTAATTGGTGTAGGAATCACTGGAACTTGTTTCTGTGATGTTCCACTTTCCAATTCGGGAGAAGGTACAATTACCTCATCAAGTTCTACTTTCCTCCCACTCACTTCTTTCGAGAGAAACTCCTTCTCTAGAAAGGATTCACTCTTAGCAACAAAGACCTTGCCTTCGGATCTGTGATAGAAGGTGTACCCAACAGTTTATTTTGGGTATCCTATGAAGATTTACTTCTCCGATTTGGGTTCGAGCTTATCATGTTGAAACTTTTTCACATAAGCATCGCAGTCCCAAACTTAAAGAAATGACAGCTTAGGTTTCTCGTCAAACCACAGTTCATACGGTGTCATCTCCACGGATTTAGATGGTGCCCTATTTAACGTGAATGTAGCTGTCTCTAATGCATAACCCCAAAAGCGATAGTGGTAGATCGGTAAGAGACATCATCGATCGCACCATATCTAATAAAGTACGGTTATGACGTTCGGACACACCATTACACTGTGGTGTTCCAGGTGGCGTGAGTAGTGAAACTATTTCACATTGTTTTTACTGAAGGCCAAACTCGCTAACTCAAATATTTTACCTCTACGATCATATCGTAGAAACTCTTATTTTCTTGTTACGATGATTCTCCACTTCACTCTGAATTTTTTTGAACTTTTCAAATGTTTCAGACTTGTGCTTCATTAAGTAGATATACCCATATCTGCTCAAATCATCAGTGAAGGTCAGAAAATAACGATACCCGCCGCGAGCTTCAACACTCATTGGTCCACATACATCTGTATGTATGATCTTCAACAAATTTGTTGCTCGCTCCATTGTTCGGGAGAACGGAGTTTTAGTCATCTTGCCCATGAGGCATGGTTCACAAGCACCAAGTGATTCCAAAAGTCCATCACTATGGAGTTTCTTCATGCGCTTTACACCATTATGACCTAAACGGCAGTGCCACAAATAAGTTGCACTATCATTATTAACCTTGCATCTTTTGGCTTCAATATTATGAATATGTGTATCACCACGATCGAGATACAACAAACTATTTTCATTGGGTGTATGACCATCGAAGGTTTTATTCATGTAAACAGAATAACAATTATTCTATGACTTTAAATGAATAACCGTATTGCAACAAATATGATCAAATCATATTCATGCTCAACGCAAATGCCAAATAACTAATCCCGAAAGTATAGGGAGTGTGCGATGATGATCTTATCAATCTTGGAACCACTTCCAACACACATCGTCACTTCACCTTTAACTAGTCTCTGTTCATTCTGCAATTCTCGTTTCGAGTTACTAATTTTAGCAACTGAACCGGTATCAGATACCCAGGGGTTGCTATGAACACTAGTAAAGTACACATCCATAATCTGTATATCAAAATACAACTTTGTTCACTTTGCCATCCTTCTTATCCGCCAGGTATCTAGGGCAGTTCCACTTCCAGTGACCATTTCCTTTGCAGTAGAAGTACTTAGTTTCAGGCTTGAGTTTTAGCTTTGGGTTTCTTCACGGGAGTGACAACTTGCTGGTCATTCTTCTTGAAGTTCCCCTTCTATCCCTTTGCCCTTTACTTGAAACAAGTGGTCTTGTTAACCATCAACACTTGATGCTTTTTCATGATTTCTACCTTCGCCGACTTCAGCATCGCGAAGAGCTCGGGAATTCCTTTCGTCATCCCTTGCATATTATAGTTCATCACGAAGTTCTACTAACTTGGTGATAGTGACTAGAGAACTTTGTCAATTACTATCTTATCTGGAAGATTAACTCCCACTTGATTCAAGTAATTGTAGTACCCAGACAATCTGAGCACATGCTCACTAGTTGAGCTATTCTCCTCCATCTTGTAGGCAAAGTACTGTCAGAAGTCTTATACCTCTCGACACGGGCATGAGTATGAAATACTAATTTCAACTCTTGGAACATCTTATATGCTCCGTGGCGTTCAAAACGTTTTTGAAGTCCCGGTTCTAAGTCGTAAAGCATGGTGCACTTAAACTATTAAGTAGTCATCATACCAAGCTTTTGTCAAAACGTTCATAACATCTACATCTGCTATTGCAATAGGTCTGTCACCTAGCGGTGCATCAAGAACATAATTCTCTGTGCAGCAATGAGGATAATCCTCAGATCACGGAACAATTCCGCATCATTGCTACTAACATCTTTCAACTTAGTTTTCTCTAGGAACATATAAAAAATAAACGGGGAGCAACATCGTGAGCTATTGATCTACAACATAGATATGCAAAAACTATCAGGACTAAGTTCATGATAAATTAAAGTTCAATTAATCATATTACTTAAAGAACTCCCACTTAGATAGACATCCCTCCGGTCATCTAAATGATCACGTGATCCAAATCAACTAAACCATGTCCGATCATCACGTGAGATGGAGTAGTTTCAATGGTGAACATCTTATGTTGATCATATCTACTATATGATTCACGCTCAACCTTTCGGTTTCCAGTGTTCCGAGGCCATATCTGCATATGCTAGGCTCGTCAAGTTTAACCCGAGTATTCTGCGTGTGCAAAACTGGATTACACCCGTTGTATTTGAACGTAGAGCTTATTACACCCGATCATCACGTGGTGTTTCGGCACGACGAACTTTCGCAACGGTGCATACTCAGGGAGAACACTTATACCTTGAATTTTAGTAAGGGATCATCTTATAATGCTACCGTCGAACTAAGCAAAATAAGAAGCATAATAAGATAAACATCACATGCAATCAAAATATGTGACATGATATGGCCATCATCATCTTGTGCTTTTGATCTCCATCTCCAAAGCACCATCATGATCACCTTCGTCACCGGCGCGACACCTTGATCTCCATCGTAGCATCGTTGTCGTCTCGCCAACTATTGCTTTTACGACTATCGCTACCGCTTAGTGATAAAGTAAAGCAATTACATGGCGATTGCATTTCATACAATAAAGCGACAACCATATGGCTCCTGCCAGTTGCCGATAACTTTACAAAACATGATCATCTCATACAAAACCGTATATCTCATCATGTCTTGACCATATCACATCACAACATGCCCTGCAAAAACAAGTTAGACGTCCTCTACTTTGTTCTTGCAAGTTTTACGTGGCTGCTACGGGCTTAGCAAGAACCGTTCTGACCTACGCATACAAAAACCACAACGATATTTCGTCAAGTATGTGTTGTTTTAACCTTCACAAGGACCGGGCATAGCCACACTTGATTCAACTAAAGTTGGAGAAACTGACACCCGCCAGCCACCTGTGTGCGAAGCACGTCGGTAGAACCAGTCTCGCGTAAGCGTACGCGTAATGTCGGTCCGGGCCGCTTCATCCAACAATACCGCCGAATCAAAGTATGACATGCTGGTAAGCAGTATGACTAGTATCGTCCACAACTCACTTGTGTTCTACTCGTGCATATCATCTACGCATAGACCTGGCTCATGATACCACTGTTGGGGAACGTAGTATTTTAAAATTTTCCTACGATCACGCAAGATCTATCTACCAGATGCATAGCAACGAGAGGGGAGAGTGTGTCTACGTACCCTCGTAGACAGAAAGTGGAAGCGTTAGAACAACGCGGTTGATGTAGTCGTACGTCTTCACGGCCCGACCGATCAAGCACCGAAACTACGGCACCTCCGAGTTCTAGCACACGTTCAGCTCGATGACGTCCCTCGAACTCCGATCCAGCCGAGTGTCGAGGGAGAGTTCAGTCAACACGACGGTGTGGTGACGATCTTGATGTTCTACCGTCGCAGGGCTTCGCCTAAGCACTGCTACAATATTATAGAGGAGAACTATGGTGGAGGGGGGCACCATACACGGCTAAGAGATCAAGAGATAAATTGTTGTGTCTAGGGGTGCCCCCTGCCCCCGTATATAAAGGAGGGAGGGAGAGGCCGGCCCTAGAGGGGGCGCGCCAAGTGTGGGGAGTCCTACTAGGACTCCCAAGTCCTAGTAGGATTCCCCTTTCCTTTCCGGA
This sequence comes from Secale cereale, assembly GCA_902687465.1. Lineage (NCBI taxonomy): Eukaryota > Viridiplantae > Streptophyta > Magnoliopsida > Poales > Poaceae > Secale > Secale cereale. The sequence goes on along the minus strand of LR738714.1, from coordinate 98,107,439 downwards.
GTAGGAGAGAAGGAAAGAGGGGGAGAGGGAAAAGGAAAAGGGGGCTGCACCCCTTGTCCAATTCGGACCAGAAGGGGGGCACGCGCCTTCTTCCTTTTGGCCTCTCTCTTCTATTCCCGTAACTCCCCGGTACTCCAAAAATACCCGAATCACTCGGAACCTTTCCGATGTCCGAATATAGTCGTCCAATATATCGATTTTTACGTCTCAACCATTTCGAGACTCCTCGTCATGTCCGCGGTCTCATCCGGGACTCCGAACTCCTTCGGTACATCAAAACTCATAAACTCATAATACCGATCATCATCAAACGTTAAGCGTACAGACCCTACGGGTTCGAGAACTATGTAGACATGACCGAGACTCATCTCCGGTCAATAACCAATAGCGGAACCTGGATGCTCATATTGGCTCCTACATATTCTACGAAGATCTTTATCGGTCAAACCGCATAACAACATACGTTGTTCCCTTTGTCATCGGTATGTTACTTGCCCGAGATTCGATCGTCGGTATCTCAATACCTAGTTCAATCTCGTTACCGGCAAGTCTCTTTACTCGTTCCGTAATACATCATCCTGCAACTAACTCATTAGCTGCAATGCTTGCAAGGCTTATAGTGATGTGCATTACCGAGTGGGCCCAGAGATACCTCTCCGACAATCGGAGTGACAAATCCTAATCTCGAAATACGCCAACCCAACAAGTACCTTCGGAGACACCTGTAGAGTACCTTTATAATCACCCAGTTACGTTGTGACGTTTGGTAGCACACAAAGTGTTCCTCCGGTATTCGGGAGTTGCATAATCTCATAGTCATAGGAACATGTATAAGTCATGAAGAAAGCAATAGCAGTAAAACTTAAACGATCATAGTGCTAAGCTAACGGATGGGTCTTGTCCATCACATCATTCTCCTAATGATGTGATCCCGTTGATCAAATGACAACTCATGTCTATGGCTAGGAAACATAACCATCTTTGATCAATGAGCTAGTCTAGTAGAGGCATACTAGGGACACTCTGTTTTGTCTATGTATTCACACATGTACTAAGTTTCCGGTTAATACAATTCTAGCATGAATAATAAACATTTATCATGATATAAGGAAATAAATAATAACTTTATTATTGCCTCTAGGGCATATTTCCTTCAATTACTACCAACACTAGCTATTTAATCATCATAATCATGGTGTAGGACATCATCATCTTCAAACTCATTCTAGCTAGCTAATCAATCCTACTGCCCTCTCAGGTAAAATAGAATAAAACATGTGTAGCAATCCTTCTTCATCATATTGGAGAACGCAGATGAACCCGTCTCCTAATTGTGGGTTGCGCTTCTGATTGCTGTCCCCTAGTACTTCTCTACTGTGATCCTTCACAATTTTGCTCTAGTCTTTGACTATTAAGACTTGCTCGCCTTGATAAACCATGAATGCACTCATGTGCAACACATGATATCTTGGCCGTTGTCATGCGACCTTTAGGCTCGATCCAACGAGGCACAACATTCATCGGGAGTCCCTGTTGAAGAACATTGTTGCCGGGGGATGAACCCCAAGCAGGAAACGGAAGCTGGATCCTTTTAAAAAACAATGGGGCAGCATTGCCCCGCAATTTGGCTCTCTCTTGGCCGAGTCGCTCGACCCGGCCAGGTCCCACGACCCGGCCGGACCCCACGATTCGGCCCCAACAGCTCACTCAGGGGATCTGGACCCGGCGCGTCAAGACTTCCCCAACAAACCAGCCCAACCCATGGCGTGCTCCCCAATCCGGCCACGGGCCAGCTCCCGTCCCATCCTAGCCGTACGATGGGACGTGTCTCCACCTACCAATGACCGAGGCAATAGTGCCCTGCCCATGCCTCTGGTCAGCTGAGGCGTCGCAACAGTGCAATCATCATCACCCATGATGCCGATAGACGACGACATGACGGAACGCCACCGTACCCGACTCAACCCAGCCACTCCCTGGCGGTCGACAAGATGGCACATAGTGCCCCCGTACCTGGCGGGCCAAGACCCCGGAGAACCAGGCGAGCCCAGTACCCGGCGGGTTCTAGCGCTGGCTCCCCAGACAATGACACCCCAGCCCCACAGCCTTGTAACATTACCATTTTACCCCTGGGGGGTTGACCTATAAAACCCCCTAGGAGCCCTCATGCATACGGGCAATGCGGTAGGCAACGAAGAACAGAACACCGGCACGCCGAACACAGTAGAGAGCAGAGATAGACACACATCACAAGGAGAAGCAGCCTAAGCCTTGGCCCAGCTCAAGGAACAACTCTGTACTGATATATATCAACCACACTCGGCAGGATTAGGGGTGTTATCTCTCCGGAGAGCCCCAAACCTGGGTATGTATTGCGTCCCGTGTTCGCTCATGCCAACCTCGCCTCTGAAGCCCACCAGTGCCCTCGAGCCTCCTCCTATCTTTAGCCATCCATTGGCATTTTCCATGCGCCCACCACGACAGTTGGCGCCCACCGTGGGGCAGCTCGAGGTCCTGGCCGGGAGCATGCTTCAGACGGGGCTCCCCTCCAACTCCGATGAGCCCGTCGCGCTAGCGGACGACTTCATCGACGCCCTCGCCACCTCCTTCGCCGCACTACGCATCTCCTACGTGCCTAAAGCCGACAAGTATCCCAGTGAGGTACTTGAGTTTTCTGACTCCCCCATCTCTCCCGGCGGCAGCGTTCCCGATGGAGCGATGGACCTCTGCGTAGAGGTTTTCTTCATCGACACGGCGCCTCCTCCTCGACGAGCGCGACGAGAAAGGCCGCCGAAGCAAAGGCCGTGGCGGAACGTGACGGCTCGCCCAACCCGCTACGTGCGACGATGCAGAGCCTACGTGTTCCCATCGGCACCGACATCGACGTCTCCAACATCGTTGAGGCCCGGACTCGCCTTGACGAGCACTGCCAGCGCCTGCTGGACCTCAACCAGATGCTCGCCGCCACGCAGCATTGCCTCGATAACGCTCAGCTGGAGCGCAACGCCGCCTACAGCTTTAGGCCTGGCGCGCCCGAGCCAAGCCGGGCCGCAGACATGCGGGCCCGGGGCGGTGCGATCGGACGCGCCCTCGGCGCCCTCCCTCCAATCTACGAAACTCCCGTGAAGAACATGCGCACTGCCCAGGCGGCCGCGGTTGGCCTGGAGCAGCTCGCAGGCGAAGAGCTGCAGGATCGCTTCAAGAGGGTGAACGACTTCCTTGCTGCGGCCAACGCGCAGCAGGACCGCCTCAACCAGCTCGCCAAGCCAGCCGGATCCGGCTCCGCCCGCGTTGCTGGAACCAGCGATAACCAGCACACGGTGTCTTCACCACCTGGGGAGGCGCACTCCGACCGCACCAAGATCTGGCGCGACCCAGCCCCGGCGACCACTGGCGGCTTGGGCGACAAATCGTCCTCGGAAGCCTATCGCTGACTCAACCCTGCTCGTCAGCCGACTTGGTAACAGACCGCGGTCGACCCGGCCCCCCGCGGCGTGGTCATCGGCCGGCTGTGTCCACGCGCCATCGACAACACCGACGCTCGCCACCGCCTCGACCGGCTCGCCCTCTCCCAGGAGCTGGAGGAGACCGGTCCGGTCGGACCGACGTGCTTCGGCCCGCGCATCCGGATCGAGCCCTTTGCTAAAGGGTTCACTCTTCCCCGCGACACCCCCAAGTACAATGGCACCATGAAGCCGGAGGACTAGCTCAACGACTACACCACCGCCATCGGCATTGCGGCGGCAACCACTGTCTCGCCATCCGCTACGCACCACTCATGCTCTAGGGGTTAGCCCGCACGTGGCTGAACAGTCTGCCAGTGGGCCGCATTGACACGTGGGTTGATTTTGAGCAGGCCTTCGTGCGCAATTTCATCGGAACCTACCGGTGACCCGGCTTTCCCAGCCAACTTGCCATGTGAGTGCAGGGGCCGGCGGAAATCGGCCGGGAGTACCTGGCACACTGGACCGAGCTCAGGAACTGCTGCGAGGGCGTCCACGAGGTCCAGGCAATCCAGTACTTCGTCAACGGTTGCCTGGACGGCACCCTCCTCAAGCACAAGATGCTGCGTTCTGAGCCGACCATCATGTCCGCGCTCATAGGGACGGCGAACAAATACGCGAACGTTGACTCCGCCATGAAGATCCAGGTAGCACTGAATGAAGCTGGCAAGGCGAAGCCGGTTCCCCCTCCGAAGCTGGCCAGCGAAGGAAGCCGGCAGCATCAGCACAACCAGCAGCAGCACAAGCGCAAGGCCGAACAGCAGGCCCAGCGCCACGAGAACCGACTCGTCGCGGCCGTCGAGCAGGCGCCCGCGACCGAAGCGGCCGCCAAGCGCTGGCAGACCGGCAAGACGACATGGCAGCCCGCCGTGAGCTTCGAGGAGATGCTTGACACTCCCTGCAAGCACCACAGCGGCGCGAGGCCATTCACGCACATGTTGTGGCAGTGCGCCATCACCAAGCGCATCATGAGGGGCGACGTCCCGCCTCCTCTAGCCCCGGCTCTAGGAGTGGGGTGGCCGCCTCCGCCTGCACAACCACCTCCGGCTGGCGGCGCTATGCGTAATGACGCCTACCCGAACCAGAACGCGGCCTACGTCATCTTCACCAGCCTCAGCGTCGACAAGCGCCTCCTCCGGCAAGAGGTAAATACCGTTGTCCCGGCCAAGTCAGAATACATGCACTGGTCGGAGCGTCCGGTCACCTGGACACGGGAGGATCACCCAGTCGTGATGCCGAACCCGGGTGGTTACGCCCTCGTCCACAACCCCACCATCGTCACGCCTCGACGCACATGCATGTTCTCCCGGGTCCTCATCGATGGCGGCAGCAGCATCAACATCCTCTACCGGGACACAATGACCAAGCTCGGCCTCGAGGCCAAGGACTTAGAGCCGACCCGGATCGTCTTCCACGGCATCGTACCCAACCACTCCAGTTCTCCGCTCGGCCGGCTCCGGCTCGGCGTCCTGTTCGGCGACAGCAGTCACTTCAAACGCGAGCCGATCTGGTTCGAGGTGGTGGACCTGTCCAGTGCATAACACGCGCTACTGGGCTGGCCCGCGCTCGCCAAGTTCATGGCAGTCCCCCACTATGCCTACCTGAAGATGAAACTGCCGAGTCCGAAGGGCCTCATCACCATCACCGGCGACTACCGGAAGTCTCTGGAGTGCGCCCGAGACGACTCCAAGCTGGTCGAGTCATTGGTCATAGCCAAGGAGCGGCGCTAGCTCGACCGGATCGTTGCTCTGGCCAGCGAGGCGTCAGCTGCACATGTCCCGGCCGAGGAGCCGGCCAATGAAGCTTCGTTCAAACCCTCCAAGGAGACCAAGAGGGTGAAGCTGAACCCAGAAGACCCCAGCTGCAGCAAGTACGTCGTCGTAGGCACTCGCCTCGGCAACAAATAGGAAGGAGAGCTCGTCGACTTCCTCTTGAGAATCGGGATATCTTCGCATGGACCCCGAAGGACATGCTGGGTATCTCGAGGAAGTACGCCGAGCACAAAATCCACGTCCGCAAGGATGCCAAGCTTGTCCGCCAGCCCCTACAACATTTCTCCAAGGAGAAGAGAAGGACCATCGGTGAAGAGATCACCTAGCTTTTGGCAGCCGACTTCATCACGAAAGTATTTCACCTCGAGTGGCTGGCCAACCCAGTCCTCGTCCTGAAGAAAAACAATACTTGGCGCATGTGTATCGACTACACCAGCCTGAACAAGGCCTGCCCCAAGGATCCGTTCGCCCTCCCGCGAATTGACCAAGTCATCGACTCCACTTCCGAGTGCGAGCTCTTGTCCTTCCTGGATGCCTACTCCGGCTATCACCAGATCAAGCTGGACCCGGCCGACGCCCTGAAGACGTCCTTCATCACGCCCTTTGGGGCGTATTGCTACATCACCATGTTATTTGGCCTAAAGAACACAGACGCACTTTCCAGCACTGCATGCAGAAGTGCTTGCTGTCGCAACTCGGCCTCAATATCCACGTCTACGTGGACGACATCGTGGTGAAGACCAAGCACCACCTCACGCTCCTCGACGGCCTGAAGGAAACCTTCGCCAACCTGTGTGAGTACAAGGTCAAGCCTAATCCGAAAAAGTGTGTTTTTGGCGTCCCGGCCGGAAAGCTACTCGATTTCCTCATCTTGGAGCACGACATTGAGGCAAACCCGAAGAAAATCAAGGCCATCGAGCACATGCACAAGCCGGCTCGGCTGCGCGATGTCCAGAAATTCACCGGCTGCTTGGCCTCGGTTAGCCGGCTCCTCAACCGGCTGGGCAAGAGGGCTTTGCCCCTATACTAGCCGATGAAGAAGACAATGCCGTTCGAATGGAACGACCAGGCGGACGAAGCTTTCCGGGACCTCAAGCGCATGCTCTCCACCGCACCCGTCCTGGCCGCACCAGCCGAGAAGGAGTCGTTGTTGCTCCACATAGGTGCAACCTCGCGGTCGGTCAGCACGGTGTTGGTGGTCGAGCGACCAGAGAAGGGCAAGATCCAAACCGTCCAGCGTCCCGTCTACTACCTGGGCGAGGTGCTCTCCGCCTCCAAACAGAACTACCCGCATTACCAGAAGATGTGTTACGGCGTGTATTTCACCGCCAAGAAGTTGAAGCAGTACTTTCAAGAGCACGAGGTCACCGTGGTCAGCACGGACCCCCTCGGCAAGATCATCGGGTGCCGTGACGCCTCTGGCCGGGTCGCCAAGTGGGCGCTCAAGCTAGCCGGCCACACCATCCTCTACGAGCCCCGCACCACAATCATGTCCCAAGCTTTGGCCAACTTCCTCGTCAACTGGACCAAGACCCAATACCTGCTGCAGCCGCCGGACTCGATGCACTGGCGCATGCACTTCGACGGCTAGAAGATGCGCCTCGGTTTGGGGGCCAGCATTGTGCTGTCCTCCCCAAAGGGCGACCGACTCAAGTACGCGCTCTAGATCCATTTCACCGCCTCCAACAACGTAATATGAGGCCCTTGTGCATGGCCTCCGGTTGGCCAAGGAACTCGGCATCCGGCAAATCCTGTGCTACGGCGACTCGGACCTGGTGGTGCAGTAGTGCTCCAGCGAGTGGGACGCCCGTGACCCCAACATGGCAAGCTACCGCCTCCTCGTTCAGAAGCTATCCAGATTCTTCACGGGCTGCGAGTTCCTCTACGTCCTGCGTGCGGAGAACGAGGCGGCCAACGCGCTCGCCAAGATCGCCTCGTCCCGACAGTCCATCCTGTCCGGCGTCTCCCTCGAGCACCTACGCAAGCCGTCCGTCAAACCGTCTCTGGACTCCGAGTCCATCTACGTCCTGGATGACCTGACAGCGCCCAACCCGGCCTGGGGACTACCGAACCCGGCCCGGGGACTGCAACCCTCAATCCGGCCGCTCTCGCTTCCGACCCGGGGACTGCTGGACCCGGCTTGGGGGCTGCCGCCCTTGAACCTGCCATGGTGTCTGTTCTCGCCGTGGTGACGGCGCCATCATGGTCCCTGCCCATATTAGAATTTCTTGAGAGCGGGATCCTCCCCATGGACGAGACCAAAGCTCGACAGGTGCAGCACCGAGCATCCACCTACAGCATCATCAACAACGAGCTCATCAACCGCAGTCCCACCGGCATTTTCCAACACTGCGTAGAGCAAGACAAGGGCGTGTAGATGCTCCTCGACATACACCAGGGCGAGTGCGAGCATCATGCCGCCTCACGATCCCTGGTGGCCAAGGCTTTTCGCCATGGTTTCTATTGGCCCACGTCCCTCCAAGACACCGAGTCGCCCGTCCTCAAGTGCAAAGGGTGCCAGCGCTTCGGCAAGCGCACCCACCGAGCGACGTCGGCGCTCCACACCATCCCGATCGCCTGGCCCTTCGCGGTCTGGGGACTCGACATGGTAGGACCCTTCAAGACCACCCGAGGCTGCATGACACATTTGCTGGCAGCAGTGGACAAGTTCACCAAATGGATCAAAGCAAGGACGATCAAGAAGCTGGACGGGCCAACGGCCTTCCAATTCATCAAGGAAATCGCGGTGCGCTATGGCATGCCGAACAACATCATCACAGACAACGGCACCAACTTTACCAAGGGCGCACTCGCGTAGTACTGCTCCATCTCCGGCATCTGCCTTGACATGGCTTTCGTTGCACACCCGTAGTCTAACGGCCAGGTCGAGCGGGCAAACGGCCTCTTCCTATACGACATCAAGCCGCGGCTCGTCGAGCCGCTCAGTCGCTCACCCGGTAGTTGGCTGGACGAGCTATCGGCCGTCATTTGGAGCCCCCGAACAACGCCAAACCGGTCGACCGGGTTCACCCCGTTCATCTTCGTCTATGGAGCAGAAGTCGTCATCCCGACCGACGTCGAGTTCGACTCGCCGCGCGTCACGATGTACACCGAGGCTGAAGCCAAAGAAGCCAGTGAGGATGGCGTTGACCTGCTTGGAGAAGCGCGTCTCCTAGCACTCAGCCGCTCAGCCATCTACCAGCAAGGCCTGAGGCACTACCACATCAAGAAGATCAAGCCCCTCGCTTTCCGAGAGGGAGACCTCGTCCTCCGACTCGTCCAACAGGAGGCTGGTCAGCACAAGCTGTCCTCCCCATGGGAGGGCCCCTTCATCATCAGCAAGGCCTTGTGCGACCGCAACGCTTACTACCTCATCGACGCCCGCAAGTCAAACAAGCCCAAGAGGGACACAGCTTGAGAAGAAACAACCCAGCCTGGAACGCGGAACTCCTCCGTCCGTTTTATAGTTAGCAGTGTACTTGTATGTATCGCTGCCTTTTGTACTCAGTTGAAAACTATGGGGTCCCCGAACGACGCTCGGGGACTGCCCTTTCCGACCAAGTTATTGTGTCTCCAGCATTTTACACTTTACCTATCTCTTCGTCCAAATCCAGCCACTGGTCCGACTCGCTCGACCCGGGGGCTTGGGGGCTGGCTGGCTTGGCCACTACCCGTCACCTTACTTAGCGGTTCCTGACGTGTTGGGATCACCGCGGCCTCCTGCTCTGCCTTAAGCCACAAAACCGGCTTCGACTGTCGGCCGACAAGCGTGCAAAGCTCAGATCACTAGCACACCATGAACACTAAGCCAAGGATCACCGGGTCGCCCAACTCGGCCACGCCATGAACAATTAAGTCACCACACGGCCGCCCGCTTGACCAACCGGCTCCGCCGGATCGCCGCCAGCTCGGCCCAATGGGTGCTTCGCCCGCGCTCAACGTTTTGAACGCCTAAAAAATATTGCGCGCTCCTCTCAAAGGCCAAACCCCTTGTCACTGACCGGAGCCTCGCCCGTTAGACTCGCGGGG
>LR738714.1:98070231-98097966 GCA_902687465.1 Secale cereale | reverse complement strand
AAGGCCAAACCCCTTGTCACGGACCGGAGCCTCGGCCGTCAGACTCGCGGGAGGGGGGGGGGAGGGGAGGAGGCCCAAGGGAGTAAAAACGCGGAAACAACTCGAAAGACAAGAAAGCAATAGTGCAAGCGTTCACGACATTTATACACTACGAGTCTAAATTCAAACAGGCCCAAGGCCAGAATTCATTACACCCAGATACACCCAGTGGGTGGGGTGGACCTGCTACCTAACAGAAATTTTTACAAAGTTCAAAATAGGCAGCCTCAAGCATCCTCCTCGGTGGCCACGGGCCTGCCGAGGTGCTGGTGTCTCCATCCTCGATGCCCACGTCGTGGCAGACGCCCGTCTCCTCGGAGCTGCCTTCCGGGTCATTCAGAAGCAGGCCGTAGTCGTCGACAGGCACGACTGCGCCGTCTTCCGTCCGCTCCGGTCGGAACTCGTCGTGGAAGGCGAACCCGACGATGTAGCTGGCTCAAGCAGCGATCCATCTGGCCTCCGCCTACAGCCGGCTTTCCGAGATGGCTCGCTGTCCCATCAACGCGTCCAGCGATAGGTCTCGATAAGACATCGCGAACCTAAGCGCCATCTCGGCGCCGGCACGGGCGGCGGAAAAGCGCAAGTCATGGAGCCGTTCCGGCCCCGCCTCCTGCCACCGCGCCAGCCGCGAGAAGCTGTTCAGCGCAGGAGAGCCCGGCCAGAGGGCCGCCATTATTGCCGCGCCGGCTTCAGAGAGCCGCGCCATCTGCCCGCCCAAGACTCGTAGACGAGCCTCGGTGGCGGCCTTAAGCTCCGGGAAGGTCCATGCAACATGTGGGTCAGTCCCGGAGCCGACTACGCCCGCCGGATTACGCTGAAAGCGGACCGCCTCCTCCGCCAGCTGCTGCGTCTCCGGGAAGGCCCCTGACAAGAAGAAAGGCGAATCCAAAGAAAGTCACTAAGGAAGAGAAGCCGGAGCCCCAGCCCGGCAAAAGACCAAGGAAAACACTTACTGGAGAAGGACTCTTCCAGGTGCTGCGCTTTGAGCAACATACCGTGCCGCTCCCAGTCGATGGTACGGTCATGATCCTTGACCGCCTCCTCCAGTTGGGGACCATGCCAAGGGCCGCCTTCATCTCGGCATCCTTGTCCTCGGCCTCCACACGGCGCCGGGTTTCCCCCTGCTGGGCCTCCTCCGCTGTGCCCACCGGCACTTTCAGGTGCTCCACCTCGGCCTAGAGCTGACCCTTCTCTTCGGCCAGCTTGCCGCGCTGCTGGTCCGCCTCGGCAAAGGCCTGCTGCGTCTCCACGACCTTGGCGGGTTCCGCCTGGAGGCACTCCACCTCGGCCTCAAGGCGACACTTGTCGCTCGCCAGCTGCTCCTGCAGCTGGCTAGCTTCTTCGAGCGCCTGTCGGGCTCCCATTGCCTCGGCCCTCGCCCGCTCCACCGCGGCCCCAAGCCTTCTGGTGTCGACACGGAGCTCCACGTCCTTGGCGGCAAGCTGCTCCTTGAGCCGCTCGTGTGCCTCAAGGAGCCGGTTGAAGACGCTGACCCGATAGGAGTCCAGTTGCTGCAAAAAGCAACAATCGGCACAAAAGACAACTATTTAAGATTCGACCCAACTGCTACGCAGTTGGCCCAAATCTCGGGGACTACACCCAGTGGGTGCGCTGGCGCGCCCCCACGTAAAAAGAGGAATCGAATCTTGTCGGTAAAGTCTACAAACTTCCGAAGAGGGTTCAAACCTAATCGATTAGCCGTGTCCCCGGTTACGGACAATTTGAGCCTATGGACTTGGATATATCTTGGAACTCTCGACACCGGATCAATAATTAAATGCGGGCAACTTATGATGATTTGGGTTATGAGACATCGGTTGGTGGAACCATGTCATGTATAGGTATCTGCTTTGTAGTAGAGATTCCTGGACTATTCTTTGTTGTAGGAAAAATAAAACCAGCTTTTACGCAAAAGTAACTCAAACACAGAGCCACAAAGCCATATTGCATATAGTACACTTTTATCATCTATTTTTCTTACAATTATCTTGTTGGTACATTCAATGTACTGATCTACACGGCTGAAACCTTTCATGTTACAGGATTATTTCTACTATGAGTGAGTTTTGTTGTTGGGTTGGGGTCTACACTCAACTTACCATTGGTGTTGATGGGACTCCACCCTCATTTGATTATTTCCGCTGAGACAGGTATATATTAGTTTTACGTTACTTATACATGTGGTTGCACTTTAATATATATATTAATATACTATGTATACCAGCATACTGATCCAGGGTTCGCATAGATACATAGAGGCTTGATTGTTTGAGGTCGGGTCGCTACACGCGAGGGACTCAGTGACCTCGCACTTGGGTGCACCAAATCCACTCCCATATATACTAGTACTGTATAACATATAGGATGGGGGAATACCTTTTGGTTCCTGGGTGTATATACACTTGATATGGGGAAACAATATTTAATAGTTACAAAAAAGGTTTAAAATAGTTTAATTTTTCCTTTTGAAATAAACTTGACTTTCTTCAACCCTAGTATATGAGTTTTCACAAATAAATAAACAGTGTTGACTTCAGGGCAAAAAAATTATTGCTATTATAGGTCTGTGTTCACACTATTGTGGTCGAATATGTTGTCTTTTTCTAAAACAAGTCAGCTGGTTTTTTTTTCTTTTTGTGGAACTTTTTTTACATGTACAATGGAACGTCGAGTTTACTTCAAAAATATTTTCTGGTTTTTTGAGCTTTTGTTTTATTACTATTTTTTCCATGTAGGGCGTATATACGATAGCGACGTTGCAAAACCGAGCATCATGGAGCTCGTTTTTCCAAAAAAAAAAGTTTAAATAAATGTCAAAACAATTCTACAAATACATAGGTATATTCTTCAAGTTTGTATAAAATTTAATAAACTAAGTTGATTATTTGGTTGCTAGAAAAAAATACAAATATCAAACCCAAATACAACAAAGATAAAGCCTATTTTAATCTGTATATATGTCTTTCTTGTGTAGATCACATATGAAAATTTATGTTCATGAAATTTTATACACGTATACTATAACAATATGTCTACATGAATACTTTATTCAGAATTTTAGTAGGAATAGAAAAATATTTTCTCTAAAAAATATAAAGGGCTCTATGGATCCTGATCTTTGCTTGCATCCATAGACCAAAAGTTCCTCTCCATGTAAGACAACCCTATTGTGACATGATTCAAAAGATATGATGAGTTCAATTATTATAGTTGAAAAGATTCTCGATACATACAAAAAAGTCGAGGATCCTCCTCTCCTCTCCTGAAACTCTAGACCACAACAGTCACGCCTCCATCCGTTCCCAACCCCCTTGCGCTCATCCCTTCCCCTGTTGTCGCGGGACCCAATCTCCCACTTGGCGCATGTCGACCTGTCTGGTCTACATCTCAACGGAGATCGACTCTTGGCAACGGAGGCCGATGCACAATAAAAACACTTTATGCGTGTTAATGGTACATGCCGGTACATCTCGCACCACACATTAGGTTCTAGATTCGTGCTAATTTATGTCCCACATCGTGTATATTCCCTGTATTGCTCTCCGAGCTGCCGTATTCTCATTTAGTCAAATCACTCTCTAGTCCTACCATGGGACCCTGCAGACATCTCTCTCTCTCTCTCTCCTCTACATGCATGCATGAGAAAACTGTCCACCCTTCTCCTCCTATCCAATAAATCAACTCTTTTATTCTACCATGGCAAAGTTAATTCATGCTTATATTTTAAACTATGATTTCCTTTTTGAAACTTCTTTTATATTTGAACTCCTGGCATTGAGCCCTTTAGAACAAGATCAGACATGGATACATTTCAATCTTGTTTAAATTTCAATGTTTCACATTCCATATGTGAAACAAACCACTTTTCACTAAAAAATGTGGAAAAAAAATTCAGTAAAAAGATGCGAAACCAACAGATTTTTTTTGACACCTGAAACAGTAGGGGAAAACCAACATATTTTAGTATAAACCTAATTTATTTTTGAATTAAGTGTATCAAATGAGTGAAATAAGTTATTATGAAATATATTTTTGACACGAACGTAATCGGTTTACGTAAAATACTGAAAGGTTTGTTTCAAATGTGTGAAATCTGATTAGAAATGAGTCAAATTTGCTTTTGCAATGTGTGAAATCTATTTTGAAATTAGTGAAATATGTTTTGAAATGTCAACTTGTGAACCTGATTTTTTGGGAATGTGTAACCCTTTATTTCAAAGAGTGAATGTGTTATTTTAACCATGTGCAATTCAAGGAGATGTGATTTTTATGAAACATGCCAGTGGAAAGTGAAATGTGGCTTTTGAAAATGAAAACGATGTGAAATTAAAATGTTCACATGTGAAACTGATTATTTGAAGATGTGTAACAATTTATTTTAAAAAGAGTGAAATATGTTATTTCAATCTTGTGAAATTGAAGAAAATGTGATTTATGTCGATTCTGAAAATGAAAACAATATGAAACTGAAATGTCAACTTATGAAATTGATTTTTTCCAAATGGGTAAAAAATTATTTAGAAAAAAGTGAAATATGGTATTTTAAAAATGTGCAACTAAAATAGATGTGGTAGTTGTGAAATATGTTACATTCTTTTTGAATTGATTTAAAATGTATACACAATCAGTCTTGTTTTAAAGGTCTTTGCGACATGAATTTGAATATATTAAACATTTTGAAATTGGAATACTCGTTCAAAACATATGGCCGATTTAAGTTTGCAAAGATGAAATAAATGACTTCATTTGTTTGGGAGAGAAGAGAGAGAATAGGCAGTGCATACATGCACCCCTACAGCACTACTCCCCTTGTCCGAAAAAGATTGTCCCAAGATTATCTTTTAAATGGATGTATCTAGCACTAATTTGGTGCTAGATTCATCCATTTGAGGGACAAGCTTTTTTGGACGGAGGGAATATCTCACTAAAAGTTGATGTGGATTGGACCTAGATACAGCCGTATAACTGTTTATTCCCGAAAGAAAACAATTTGCTTTATAAATTAGCATGCCAATGAGGGGTTGCGGATCATCCAGTCCCTTGCAATTTTCCGCTTCGCGATGTATAGGCAGTTGTTGCACTCCATCTTGGTGGACAAGGTGGCATCCCTTAGCTGACACCCATGTGCAACACATGTGTGGCTAGTATTTTCAGCAGGAGACTTGTATGAGATCTCACATTAGGTGAGATCGTGAGATCAGCATCAAAATTTTATATTTATACATTTTGGAAAAATATGAAATTATTTGCCAATTCATGTGAGGTATGTCTACAACTCCGAAAAATATCAGCTCAAACGTGATCTATATTTAGATATTCAAAAAAGAAAAATTCAAATGTAAATAGTGACAACTTTGTGTGAATAGTACTTTGACAATGTTCACATTTAATTTTGTCTTTCTTGGTTCCATTAATTTAAGTCATAATTAGGAGCTGAATCTTTTTAAGGTTGTACATCGTACATTGATTTGTGCCTACAAAAAATTTGAGAAAGTTTGAACATGTGTTTTTTTCAAAAAGAAAACTCGATCTCATTGATCTCACCTAATGTGAGATCTCACACAAGGGAGACTTGTATGAGATCTCACATTAGGTGAGATCGTGAGATCAATACCAACAATTTATATTTGGACATTTAAAAAAATAATAATTATTTGGCAACATTCATGTGGGGTATGTCTACAACTTCGAAAAAAATCAGCTCAAAACATGATCTATATTTAGAGATGCAAAAAAGACAAATTCAAATGCGAATAGTGTCAGGTTTGTGTGAATAGTACTTTGACAATATTCACATTTAATTTTGTAGTTTTTGTTTCAATTAATTTAAGTCGAATTAGGAGCTGAATTTTTTTGACGTTGAACATCAAACATTGATGTGTGCCTACAATTTTTTGAGAAATTTTACACATGTAATTTTTTTTAAAAAAAATCGATCTCATTGATCTCATCTTGTGTTAGATCTCATACAAGTCCCCCCCCCTAGTATTTTCATGTGTGATGGGCACCATGATGGTGCCGCTTTGGCACTAAGTGAGTATTCTGTTTTCAGGTCGTCCAAGGCGACGACAACACTAAATTCTTTCACATGATTGCAAATGGGAAGAATAGAAAGTAAAACACTTATCCAACTAGAACAAGATGATGGTACAATTATTGGGCATGAGAACCTCAAGTTGTACATCTCCAATTATTATAAGCAACTTTTTGGGGACCCAGAAGATAACTTTGTGTCGCTTGATGAGGACGCAACAGAGGATATTCCACAATTAAACACAGATGAAAACAAAATTCTGTCTGAACCGTTTACTGAGAAAGAGGTGTTTGACGCGAATTTACAGATGAAACAAGATAAGGCTCATGGACCTGATGGGTTTCCAACTGAGTTTTATAAGCGTTGTTGGCATATCATTAAGGGTGATCTTAAATATGCCAATGTTTCAGGACTTGTTTAACGGAAACTTACAACTATTCCACCTAAACTTTGGAACAATAATGGTGTTGCCAAAGAAGGAGCAGGTGGTATGCATTGAGCAGTTTAGGCCGATTTGTTTGCTCAATGTGATATTCACCAAGGTTGGCACAAATAGGTTGACACAGATTGCCCATTCATTGGTGCAACCAACTCGGGATGCTTTCATGCCAGGTAGACACATCCTGGAAGGGGTTGTTGTGTTACATGAAACTCTGCACGTGACCTGCTTGAAGAAACTGGATGGGATTATCTTCAAAGTGGATTATGAGAAAGCATATGATATGGTCAAATGGCCCTTTCTCCAACAGGACTTACGCATGAAGGGGTTCGATGAGGCCTGGAGGAATCAGGTGGACTCCTTCATTCAAAAAGGTAGTGTTGGGGTTAAGGTGACTGATGACATAGGTCATTATTTCCATACGCATAAGGGCTTACGACAAGGGGATCCGATGTCTCTTGTTCTATTCGACATTGTGGTAGATATGTTTGCAGTTCTTATAAGTCGGGATAAAGAAAACAACCAAGTAGGAGGACTAGTTCCACATGTAGTCGATGGGGGAGTGTCCGTACTACAATATTTGGATGACACTATTAAGTTCATGGAGCATGATCTCGCAAAAAACTAGAAATATGAAGCTAGTGCTTTGCCTATTTGAACAATTGTTGGGACTAAAAATTTACCTTAACAAGAGCAAATTGTTCTGTTATGGGAGGATGCTACCTCTTGAGCTTGCGTTGGTTTTTCCCTTGAAGAGGAAAGGGTGATGCAGCAAAGTAGAGTAAGTATTTCACTAAGTTTGAGAACCAAGGTATCAATCCAGTAGGAGATTACACACAAATCGCCAAATACCTGCACAAACAAACAAACAACTTGCACCCAACGCTATAAAGGGGTTGTCAATCCCTTCACGCTTATTCGCAAAAGTGAGATCTGATGGAGATATTTGAACAAGTAAAGTAAATATTTTTGGGTTTTTGGTTTATAGATTGAAAAGTAAAAGATTGCAAAATAATAGATTGGAAACTTATAAGATGGAAAATAGACCCGGGGGCCATAGGTTTCACTAGAGGCTTCTCTCATGATAGCAAGTATTACGGTGGGTGAACAAATTACTTTCAAGCAATTGATAGAAAAGCGAATATTTATAGCGACATCTATGGCAATGATCATGAATATAGGCATCATGTCCATGACAAGTAGACCGACTCCTACGTGCATCTAGTACTATTACTCCACACATCGGTTGAAACGATTCTACATCTAGAGTATTTAGGTCATAAGAACAGAGTATCGCATTAAGCAAGATGACATGGTGCAGAGCAATTAAATCAAGCAATATGATAAAAATCCCATCTTGTTATCCTCGATGGCAACAATACAATACGTGTCATGTCCCTTTCTGTCATTGGGATTGAGCACCGCAAGATTGAACCCAAAGCAAAGCACTTCTCCCATTGCAAGAAAACCCAATCTTGTTAACCAAACCTAACCGATAGTTCGAAGAGAATTACTAAGATATTAAATCATGCATATAAGAATTCGGAAGAAACTCAAATATTATTCATAGATAATCTGATCTAACACCCACAATTCATCGGATCTTAACAAACACACCGCAAAAGAAGATTACATCGGATAGATCTCCAAGAACAACGAGGAGAACATGGTATTGTGGATCAAAGAGAGAGAAGAAGGCATCTAGCTACTAGTATGGACCCATAGGTCCGTGGTAAACTACTCACACTACATCGGAAGGGCAATGGTGTTGATGTAGATGCACTCCGTGGTTGATTCCCCCTCCAGTAGAGCACCGAAAAAGGCCTCCAAATGGGATCTCGCGAGAACAGAAGGTTACGGCAGCGGAAAAGTGGTTTCGATGGATGTTCTGGGGTTTCTGGAATATATGTGAAATTATACATGGAAAAAGTAGATCAGGGGGCCTGGGGGGCCCACAAGGTAGGGGGCGCGCCCTACCCCCCAGGGCGCGCCCTCCACCCTTATGGCTGCCTCGCAGATCCCCTGGCGTGTACTCCAAGTCCATCTGGTTTCTTCTGGTCCACGAAAAATCCCCATAAAGTTTCATTCCGTGTGGACTCCATTTGATATTCCTTTTCTACGAAACTCAAAAACATGGAAAAAACAAAAAACTGGCACTGGGCTCTCGGTTAATAGGTTAGTCCCAAAAATCAAATAAAGTAGCATATCAATGCATATAAAACTTCCTAGATAGATAATAAAATAGCATGGTACAATAAAAAATTATAGATACATTGGAGACGTATCAAGCATCCCCAAGCTTAATTCCTACTCGTCCTCGAGTAGGTAAATGATAAGAACAGAATTTTTTATGTGGTATACTACCCAACATATTTATCAATGTAATATTATTTATTGTGGCATGAATGTTCAGATCCATAGGACTCAAAATAAAAATTTATCAATATCAAAACAATAATACTTCAAGCATACTAAAAGCAATCTATGAAGCTTCAACAATAACATGGCTAAAGAAAGTTATCCCTACAAAATAATATAGTCATTTATGCTCCCTCTTTTTAACACAAAGTATAAATCATGCCCATCCAGGTGTCAATCAAGCAATTTCTTTCATACTATACTTTATTAAACCTTTTCAACTCTTCACACAATACATGAGCGTGAGCCATGGACATAGCACTATGGGTGGAACAGAAGGTGGTAATAGACAAATGGAGGGAGAAAGTCTCACATCGACTAGGAAAATCAATGGACTATGGAGATGTCCATCAATTGATATCAATGTGAGTGAGTAGGGATTGCCATGTAACAGATGCACTAGAGCTATAAGTGTATGAAAGCTCAAAAAAGACAACTAGTGGGTGTGCAGCAACTTGCTTGCTCATGAAGACCTAGGGCATTTGAGGAAGCCCATCGTTGGAATATACAAGCCAAGTTCTATAATGAAAAATTCCCACTAGTTATATACGAAAGTGACAACATAGGAGACTCTCTATCATGAAGAACATGGTGCTACTTTGAAGTTAAAGTGTGGAAAAGGATAGTAACATTGTCCCTCATCTCTTTTTCTCTCATTTTTTCATTTTTTTGGTGGGCTTCTTTGGCCTCTTTTGTTTTATTTGGGCTTCATTGGTCTCTTTTATTTTTGATAACCTCACATGGGACAATGTTCTAATGATGATGATTATCACACTTCTATTTACATACAATTCGATATTACAATTTGATTCTAGAACAAAGATATGACTCTACATGAATGCCTCCGGCGGTGCACCGGGATGTGCAATGACCAAGAGTGACATTGTATGAAAAATATGAATGGTGGCTTTGCCACAATACTATGTCAACTACATGATCATGCAAAGCAATATGACAGTGATGAAGTGTGTCATAATAAACAGAACAATGGAGTTACATGGCAATATATCTCGGAATAGCTATGGAAATGCCATAATAGGTGGGTATGGTGGCTGTTTTGAGGAAGGTATTGCTACCTCTTGAGCTTGCGTTGTATTCCCTCGAAGAGGAAAGGGAGATGCAACACAGTAGCGTAAGTATTCCCCTCAGTTTTTTAGAACCAAGGTATCAATCCAGTAGGAGACCACGCGCGAGTCCCTCGCACCTGCACAAACAAATAAGAACTTCGCAGCCAACGCGATAAGGGGTTGTCAATCCCTTTACGGTCACTTACGAAAGTGAGATATGATAGAGATGATATTTTATATTTTTGGTATTTTTAGTTTATAAGAACAGCAAATAAAAGCGATAAAAGTAAAGTGGATGTAGATTGATATGTTGAGAATAGACCCAAGGGCCATAGTTTTCTCTAGTGGCTTCTCTCATGATAGCGATATTCTACGGCGGTTAAACAAGTTATTGTCGAGCAATTGATAGAAAAGTGAATAATTATGAGACTATCTAGGCATGATCATTTTATTTAGGAATCTCGTCCGAGACAAGTAGACCGAAACGATTCTGCATCTACTACGATTACTCCACACATCGACCGCTATCCAGCATGCATCTAGTGTATTGAGTTCATAAGAACAGAGTAACGCCTTAAGCAAGATGACATGATGTAGAGGGATAAACTCAAGCAATATGATATAAACCCCATCTTTTTATCCTCGATGGCAACAATACAATATGTGCCCTGCTGCCCCTACTGTCACTGGGAAAGGACACCGCAAGATTGAACCCAAAGCCAAGCACTTCTCCCATTGCAAGAACTATAGATCTAGTAGGCCAAACCAAACCAATAATTCGAAGAGACTTGCAAGGATATTATGAGCACACATAAAAAGTTCAGAGAAGAACCAAATATCTTTCATAGATAACCTTGATCATAAACTCACAATTCATCGGATCTCGACAAACACACCACAAAAAGAGATTACATCGAATAGATCTCCTCGAAGACCGAGGAGAACTTTGTATTGAGATCCAGAGAGAGACAAAAAGCCATCTAGATACTAGCTATGGACCCGAAGGTCTGTGGTAAACTACTCACAACTCATGGATGATGATGATGAAGGCCTCCGTGATGGATCCCCCTCCGATGGAGCTCCGGAATAGGCTCCAAGATGGGATCTCCACGGGAACAGAAGGTACGGCGGTGGAATTAGGGTTTTCTCCCTGTTCACGGAGTTTCTGGGGTACGTAGACTTATATAGGAAGAAGGAGGGCACCGGGGGACGCTCGAGGGGGCCATGAGGCAGGGGCGCGCCCCCACCCTCATGGGCGAGCCCTCTTTCCCTTGACGTGGTTCTCAAGCTCCGCGTGCGTGATTTTATCCAAAAAATATCTCTCGCGAAGGTTTCATTCCTTTTGGACTCGTTTGATATTCTTTTTCTGCAAAACCCTAAAACAGACAAAAAACATCAATCTTGACTGGGCCTTTGGGTTAGTAGGTTAGTACCAAAAATGATATAAAAGTGAATGATAAAGCCCATTAAACATCCAAGACTTCATAAATAATAGCATGAAACAATCAATAATTATAGATACGTTGGAGACGTATCAGGTATACGGAGGGCTTTGTGCACCGGCGAAAGTTGCACGACACTAGAGTGGCTAGCAAGGTGGAAGGGTGAGAGTGCGTATAATCCATGGACTCAACATTAGTCATAAAGAACTCACATACTTATTGTGAAAAATCCATTAGCTCTCGAAGCAAAGTACTATGACGTATGCCCCTAGGGGGAGGTTGGTAGGAGTTAACCATCGCGCGCGCTCGACCTTCACGCAAAGACAAACACTTCAAAATACAAAGTGCTCCAATTTTGTTACATAATTAGGAGTCCATACTGATGGGCCTCGAACCCCTCTTTGGTTACCCCAAGTGGAAGGTGTAAGATGCAGTATGTAGAAGTGTTTTCCCTTAGCAAAGATGCCAAGGATCGAATCCCCAGAGACTCCTAGGTTCAACAAATAGGTGTCAACTGCTAACGGCGCAAATTAGCAATCAACGTGGACCTGCACACAGATACAAATAACTTTGCTCCCAACGAGTACAGAGAGGTTGTCAATCCCTCCGGCCTTGTAGTTCACAAAGGGTTAAAAGCAAATGATAGTTGTGATAGATAATGTTTTGCAATAGTAAGTAAAAGCGAAAAGTAAATAGCGGATGTGATCAATGATGGTAATATGGACCGGAGTCTCATGATGTTCACTAGTGATGTCTCTCTCCCAAAAGACGATAAAACAGCTATGTGAGGTAAACAAATTACAGCTGGGCAATTGACAGGACCACGAACGTAAACCAATGCTGATTACATTGCAAGAAAGGTTGAGGCTCAAAGCATGGGTGGTACGCCAAAATAAGTAGACCGAAATCCATCAATATCTACTACTAATCATCCACCTTGAGATATCTATCCAGAACATCTCGCTGGTATTAAGTTGCGAGTCCCACCCATAGTGTAAACTCAATGCAACAGACAACTAGATTAAAAGAACTTTGTGTAAAGTAAACAATCCTTGCACCCGCGGGCACAAGCACCGTTGTTTTCCCCCTTGTGGCAACAGCACATCCCCTAGACTCATGTTCCTGTCACTCAAGCTAGTCATCGAGGGGCATGAACCCACAATCGAGCATAACGTTCCCTCTTGGAGTCACTACGTATTACTTGGCCAAAGCAATAAATAACAACGGAGAACATGCAAGAATTACTTATGAACATAAATATAAAAGAGGTAGATCAAATATATTACTCAAGATCAATCTGAACATAATCCATAATCCATCGGATCCCAGCAAACTCAACATAGCAACAACATAAGAATTACATATGTGCCTCGATCATGTAGGGCAGCTCACGAGGACTAATTAGTGAAGCACAAGAACGGGAGGAGAACATCACATAGCTACTGGTCATGGACTCATGGTCCAAGGGAGACTACTCACAACTCATCCGGGAGGCGTCCATGGTGGTGGAGAAGCTCCCGGTGGTGATCCTCCCCTCTGGCAGGGTGCCGGGAAGAGTTCTCCTGGTGCTCCCGATCTTGGAAGCGGCGGCGGCGGCGGAACAGAGATGGGATCACGAAAAGAGTTCTTCTTCTGAGGGTTTCGGAGGACGCTTTAAATATATGCCAAAGGGGAGCATCGGGGAAGCTTGGGGGGGCCCAGGCGCCCCCCCGGCGCGGCCCAGGGGGGGGGCGCCGCCAAGGCGCCTCGAGCCCTGGTGGCCCCCCCGCTTGCCCTTCGGACGCACGGTAGTTTCCGGAACGCTGATTTTTTATATAATTTTTCTGGATTTTTCCTGGTAGTTCTCGTAACGTGAAAACCTGAAATACAAAAACAGCCGAAAACAGAAACTGGTACTGGGGTGCACTGGATTAGTAAGTTAGTCTAAATATGATCAAAAGTGTATGGAAGTGTATGAATATCATAGCAATATCACCCAAAAGTGGCATGGAGCAAGCAGAAATTATAGATACGTTTTGGATGTATCAACATACCCAAGCTTAATTCTTGCTCGTCCTCGAGTAGGTAAATGATAACAAGAATAATTTCTGTGGTGACATGCTATTAACCATATAGGACTTTTTCATAGTCATATGACAAAAGCTTACTGAGACAATGATTCTATAGTAATTAAGTTGCCTCATGAGAAAATCACAAATGACTGAAAGTTTTACAACATGACATTGAAGCATCAAATAGATTTGCAATGAACATGATGTGCAAATATGATAAAGTGATATCTAGCTTGCCCCCTTTAGTGAAGCAAAACATAAATGCAGGGGCACCTTCAAGGTTTAAGTGATGACTAGATACAATGATTTCAAAATAAACGATATCACAATCATGCAAAAGACAATGCTACTTTGGGACAATGCACATTACACTCAGAATGACAATCATGCTCTCAGTAGTTGGTGCTTTTAAAAGAAGGTGGAGACTCAAAAAGTAAAAGAATGGTTATGTGCTAGAGTTTTTATTTTGAAAACATGGAAGCAATTTTGTCAACGGTAGTAGTACTTCATATGTGTCATGCATAAGACATCCTATAAGTTGCAAGCCTCATGCATCGAATACCAATAGTGCTCGCACCTTGTCCTAATTAGCTCGGATTTCCATGTGTTATCATTGCATTACATATGTTTCAACCAAGTGTCACAAAGGGGTACCTCTATGCCACCTGTACAAAGGTCCAAGGAGATAAATTGCATTTGATTTCTCGTTTTTGATAGATCTCAACTTGAGGACATCCATACCGGGACAACATAGAAAATAGATGATGGACTCCTCTTTAATGCATAAGCATATTCTCATAAGAGATTGAGGATTAAGTCCAAGCTAAAACTTCCACCATGATGCATGGCTTTGGTTGGCGGCCCAATGTTCTTCTCTAACAATATGCATATTCATTCAACCCACGGCAAATCACCCTTACTTCAGACAAGATGAACATGCATAGCAACTCACATGATATTCAACAAAAGTGTGACAGTTGATGGCGTCCCCAGAAACATGGTTACCGCTCAGCGAGCAACTTATAAGAAATAAGATACATATGCAACATATTCTTTACCACAATAGTTTTTAAGCTACTTTTCCATGAGCTATGTATTGCAAAGTTAGTTTGCTTAGTACAGGTAGAGGTTAGCAAAAGACTGGGAGCGACCAACTAAGAGAGCAATGACAGTCATAATCATGTAGAGCGACAAAGCAATATTGAATCAGGCATGGTAGTTATATCGCTACTCAAAAATAAAAGATCATCAAGGCTAGACAGACTTTCTTTACAGTCTTAAATATGCGTGAGCATACGCCAAGTCAATCAAAATAAATTCTCGAAGGAAGATATTACTAAGCCATACCACATCATCAGCAAACAAATCAAGTTGGTACTCCAATAACACATTGGGAATCCCCCAGCTATTTGAGACTAACCATAAGAAAACCTGAACTACTAAGCACCATTATGCATGTAGCATCTTTATCATAGGCATATTAACCAATGCAACGGAAGCAAACTCTCTTAATAAGGTGATCATGATAATTAAAGAGAGTTCAAGCAACCAACTAAACAAAAGCTCTTTGAAAAGATAAGCATGAATACTAAGAGCAGAGCATGATAGTAGCTATTAAAACAAAAAGAACACACACCACAAAGATAGACATGAAAATTCTATGTTATGTTCTAGGTAGAAGTGGAGCGTGTTTCTCTCCCACATAAAGAATGCTGAGTTCCGACTCGTTATGAAAAACTAAAAAGAAAACTAAAAGCAAGACGCTCCAAGCATAGCACATAACACATGAAGTGATAAAAATATAGCGAAACGAAAGACGAACAGATAATGTTGATGGAGAAGGGGATGCACGGGGGCATCCCCAAGCTTAGACGCTTGAGTCTCCTTGAATATTTCTTGGGGGTGCACGGGGGCATCCCCAAGCTTGAGCGCTTGACACTCCTGAATCTTTTTATCATCTTCCCTCGCACACTTGAAAACTCCGTTCATACATAACTCATCATAATCTGATTTGCGAGGTTAGTACCCTTAATAAAATAATTATACATTGCTGGAAATAAAGATATTCTTGAAGTTCTACTGTTTCTCAAGATTGCCAAAAGGTTTTTGCAAAGAAAAAGCAAGCTCTTGGTTTGCAAACTGAAGGGAAGACAAAACATGGCAGAATCTGTGAAAAACAGAACAGCGGGTAGTAATCGATCTGTTCGGGGTACTTCTGCAACTCAAATCAAAAAACTCAGAACAGATGCACGAAAGACAATTATATAGAGAACGCTGTCGAAACAATTCAGACCAAAAAGATGATCTGGTGATTTTATACGAATTTTTCTATCCAAGGATAGAATCTGTTTCCTGGACAGCACCTCACAACTTTTGAACTTTCTAGCAATCAGAGGCTATACTTGGCACAAATATGAAAAGCAAAGATACAATGATGATGCTACAGCAGTAAACAACATCAAGACACAACAAATGCAAAAAAATATTCATGTGGGCTTCCTCCCAAAAGCGCTTTCTTTTATGCCTTTAAGCTAGGCATAATGCATATAGATCAAGTTTTATCAAGAGTAAAAGAATAGCTAGCCCGTACAACGGACTCAAAAGGTAACTTGATCTTCTTTCGAGGGAAGTGTTCCATCCCTTTCTTGAGAGGAAACTGAAATTTTATATTACCCTCTTTCATGTCAATGATAGCACCAACGGTGCGTAAAAAGGAACGTCCCAAAATAATTGGACATGAAGGATCACATTCAATATCCATAATAGTAAAATCAACGGGAACATAATTGTCATTGACAATGATAAGAACATTGTTGATCCTCTCCAAAGGTTTCTTTATGGAAGAATCAACGAGACGAACACCAAAAGAACAAGAATCATAAGGTTTCAATTTAAGCATATCATATATTCTTTTGGGCATAACAGAGGTACTAGCTCCAACATCACATAATGCATAACAAGAGAAGTCATTCAATTTATTTTTTATCATAGGATCCCAACCATCTTCTAGCTTTCTAGGTATGGAGGCTTCTACTCTAAGTTTCTCCTCCCTAGCTTTGATGAGAGCATTAGTGATATGCTCTGTGAAGGCAAGATTAAGCGTGCTAGTGCGGGGGTCTCTAGACATCTTGTGAAGGAAATCAATAACTTCGGTAAGAGTGCAATTATCAAAATCAAGGTCACGAGCATCAAGTAAAGTGGTAGTAGTGTCCTTTAGGTTCACTTGTTTGGTAGTTTCTATAGTCATAGCATCACCATTAATAGGTCCATTGGGACCAGGAGTACATTGGGTGCTAAGAGTTTGGATATCCTCAACAACTTTGATAGTATCAACAGTGTGGTGGGTAAGAAGGCTCTTAATTCTATCCTCTTCCTCCCTTTCTCTAGCCCATCTTTCTTTAAGTTTAGCCATCATCCTAATATTTTCATTAATTTGCACTTGAGTAGCATTAATAGGAATGACCTTCCTCTCCTCAAGAGGAGAAGTTTCAATTTTTAGCAATTTTACCTCATTGGCTAAATGGTCTACCTTAAAAGAAAGATCATCTAGTTTATGTAGTTTTTCTTCTACACTCTTATTAAAGGCTTTTTGGGTAGTGATGAAATCTTTAAGCATAATCTCTAGTTCAGTAGTGGAGTTCTTGGTACTAGGATAAGCATGGTTGTTCCCATAAGAATTAGAGGGGAACGGTCTACGATTGTTACCAAAGTTACTCCTATAAGCATTGTTGTTAAAATTGTTTCTAGAGATAAAGTTCACATCTACTTGTTCTTGAGCAATCAAAGAATTTAAAGGAACATCACGAGGATCAACAGTAGATTGCTTCGAAAGTAGAGACATGATCAAGTCAACTTTTTCATTTAAGGAGGAAATCTCCTCGACAGAGTTTACCTTCCTACCTGTTGGAGCGCGTTCGGTGTGCCATTGGGAATAGTTGGTCATCATCTCATCGAGAAGTTTCGTGGCAGTACCAAGTGTAGTTGACATAAAAGTTCCTCCCGCGGCCGAATCTAACAAGTTCCGCGAGGTAAAGTTCAAGCCTGCATAAAAAGTTTGGATAACCATCCAAGTAGTCAAACCGTGAGTAGGGCAGTTCTTGATAAGAGATTTCATACGTTCCCAAGCTTGGGCAACGTATTCATTATCCAATTGTTTAAAATTCATTATGTTACTTCTAAGTTGGATAATTTTAGCAGGTGGATAGTATTTTCCGATAAAAGCATCTTTGCACTTGTCCCATGAATCTATGCTATTTCTAGGCAAAGACTGAAACCATATTTTAGCTCCTCCTCTCAAAGAGAAAGGAAAAAGCTTAAGATTAACAATATTACCATCTATTTCTTGGTACTTTTGCATATCACAAAGTTCAACAAAGTTGTTCAAGTGTAAAGCAGCATCATCTCCAGCACCGGAGAATTGATCTTTCATGACTAAGTTCAGTAAAGCAGGTTTAATTTCATATGAAGGTGCTGAAGTGGAAGGTGTAGTAATAGGTGTGCTGATAAAGTCATCGTTGTTGTGACTAGTGAAGTCACACAACTTGGTGTTCTCGGTGGAACCCATAGTAGCAAGCAAGCAAGATAACTATTTTTGTGATTTTTGATAAAAGGTACTAAAGCAAAAAACTGAAAGGTAAACTAACAAGACTAAAAAGCAAAGGTAAAAGATAGCGTGCAACTCCCCTATCCTGAAGAGTGGAGTCCCCGGCAACGGCGCCAGAAAATACTCCTTGATGGGCCTCGAACCCCTCGTTGGTTACCCCAAGTGGAAGGTGTAAGATGCAGTATGTAGAAGTGTTTTCCCTTAGCAAAGATGCCAAGGATCGAATCCCCAGAGACTCCTAGGTTCAACAAGTAGTTATCAACTGCTAACGGCGCAAATTAGCAATCAACGTGGACCTGCACACAGATACAAATAACTTTGCTCCCAACGAGTACAGAGAGGTTGTCAATCCCTCCGGCCTTGTAGTTCACAAAGGGTTAAAAGCAAATGATAGTTGTGATAGATAATGTTTTGCAATAGTAAGTAAAAGCGAAAAGTAAATAGCGGATGTGATCAATGATGGTAATAGGGACCGGAGTCTCATGATGTTCACTAGTGATGTCTCTCTCCCAAAAGACGATAAAACAGCTATGTGAGGTAAACAAATTACAGCTGGGCAATTGACAGGACCACGAACGCAAACCAATGCTGATTACATTGCAAGAAAGGTTGAGGTTCAAAGCATGGGCGGTACGCCAAAATAAGTAGACCGAAATCCAACAATATCTACTACTAATCATCCACCTTGAGATATCTATCCAGAACATCTCGCTGGTATTAAGTTGCGAGTCCCACCCATAGTGTAAACTCAATGCAACAGACAACTGCATTAAAAGAACTTTGCGTAAAGTAAACAATCCTTGCACCCGCGGGCACAAGCACCGTTGTTTTCCCCCTTGTGGCAACAGCACATCCCCTAGACTCATGTTTCTGTCACTCAAGCTAGTCATCGAGGGGCATGAACCCACAATCGAGCATAACGTCCCCTCTTGGAGTCACTACGTATTACTTGGCCAAAGCAATAAATAACAACGGAGAACATGCAAGAATTACTTATGAACATAAATATAAAAGAGGTAGAACAAATATATTACTCAAGATCAATCTGAACATAATCCCATAATCCATCGGATCCCAGCAAACTCAACATAGCAACAGCATAAGGATTACATATGTGCCTCGATCATGTAGGGCAGCTCACGAGGACTAATTAGTGAAGCACAAGAATGGGAGGAGAACATCACATAGCTACTGGTCATGGACTCATGGTCCAAGGGAGACTACTCACAACTCATCCGGGAGGCGTCCATGGTGGTGGAGAAGCTCCCAGTGGTGATCCTCCCCTCCGGCAGGGTGCCGGGAAGAGTTCTCCTGGTGCTCCCGATCTTGGAAGCGGCGGCGGCGGCGGAACAGAGATGGGATCGCGAAAAGAGTTCTTCTTCTGAGGGTTTCGGAGGACGCTTTAAATATATGCCAAAGGGGAGCATCGGGGAAGCTTGGGGATGCCCCCGGCTGCCCTTCGGACGCACGGTAGTTTCCGGAACGCTGATTTTTATATAATTTTTCTAGATTTTTCCTGGCAGTTCTCGTAATGTGAAAACCTGAAATACAAAAACAGCCGAAAACAGAAACTGGCACTGGGGTGCACTGGATTAGTAAGTTAGTCCAAATATGATCAAAAGTGTATGGAAGTGTATGAATATCATAGCAATATCACCCAAAAGTGGCATGGAGCAAGCAGAAATTATAGATACGTTTTGGACGTATCACATACGTGGATGCATCGGGAATCACAACTTAACACAATTATTTCTTTAACCTCACAAACTACTAGTAGGATGACTCTAATATTACCATCTTAACATCTCAACACAATTACAAGGAGTGAAACTTCACAAAATATTCAGTGCTCTATATATGAAAGTTTTTATGATATCTCCTTTGGATGTCTATCATATTAGGACTAAATTCATAACCCAGGCAAATTATGTTGGGGATCTTTGCAGAAAATCAAAAAAAAATTCCTACGCATCACCAAGATCTATCTATGGATTTACTAGCAACGAGAGGGGAGTACATCTTCATACCTTTGAAGATCACGTTACAGAAGCGTTGCAAGAACACAGCGGTGGGTTCGTACACGAAGAGATTCAGATCACAGCCGAATTCGATCTAAGCACCGAACAACGGTGCCTCCGCGTTCAACACATGTGCAGCTCGGTGACGTCTCCCGTGCCTTGATCCAGCAAGGAGAAAGCGAGAGAAGTTGGGGAAGACTCCGTCCAGCAGCAGAACAATGGCGTGTTGGTAGTGGAGGAGCGTGGTACTCCGGCAGGGCTTCGCCAAGCTTCACAGGAGAGGAGGAGGAGTTGGGAGAGGGGAAGGGCTGCGCGAGGGTTTAGGTGTGGCTGCCCTCCCACCCCCTCTCTTTATATAGGGGCAAGGGAGAGGGGGCCCGGCCCCCTCAGATCTAATCTGAGGAGGGGGTGGTGGCCAAAGGGAGGTGGCTTGCCCCCCAAGCCAAGGGGGGCGCCACCCCTTAGGGTTTGCCCCAACCCTAGGCGCATGGGCCTTAGGGGGGAAGGCGCCCAGCCCACTTAGGGGCTGGTCCCTATCCATATACAGTCCATAGGGCCCTTCGGGGCAGGTGGACCCCCGGAACCCCTTCGGTGGTCCCGGTACAATACCGGTACCCCCCCGAACCTTTCCGGTGACCGTATAGTGACTTCCCATATATAATTTTTTACCTCTGGACCATTCCGGAACTCCTCATGACATCCAAAATCTCATCCGGGACTCCGAACAACATTCTGTAACCATTTACATACATTCCCTATAACCCTAGCGTCATCGAACCTTAAGTGTGTAGACCATACGGGTTCGGGAACCATGCAGACATGACCGAGACATCTCTCCGGCCAATAACCAACAGCGGGATCTGGATACCCATGTTGGATCCCACATGTTCCACGATGATCTCATCGGATGAACCACGATGTCAAGGATTCAATCAATCCTGTATATGATTCCCTTTGTCTACCGGTATAGTACTTGACCGAGATTCGATCGTCGATATACCGATACCTTGTTCAATCTCGTTACTGGCAAGTCTCTTTACTCATTCCGTAACACATCATCACGTGACCAACTCCTTAGTCACATAGAGCTCATTACAATGATATCTTACCGAGTGGGCCCAGAGATACATCTCCGTCATAAGGAGTGACAAATCCCAGTCTCGATTCGTGCCAACCCAACAGATACTTTCGCGAATACCCGTAGTGTACCTTTATAGTCACCCAGGTACATTGTGACTTTTGGCACACCCAAAGTATTCCTACGGTATCCGGGAGTTGCACAATTTCATGGTCTAAGGAAAGAATACTTGACATTGGAAAAGCTTTAGCATACGGACTACACGATCTTGTGCTAGGCATACGATTGGGTCTTGTCCATCACATCATTCTCTTAATGATGTGATCCCATTAATAATGACATCCAACGTCCATGGTTAGGAAACCGTAACCATCTATTGATCCACGAGCTAGTCAATTAGAGGCTCACTAGGGACATGTTGTGGTCTATGTATTCACACATGTATTACGATTTCCGGATAATACAATTATAGCATGAACACTAGACAATTATCATGAACAAGGAAAATATAATAATAACCATTTTATTATTGCCTCTAGGGCATATTTCCAACAGTCTCCCACTTGTACTAGAGTCAATAATCTAATTACATTGTGATGAATCGAACACCCATAGAGTTCTGGTGTTGATCATGTTTTGCTCGTCGAAGAGGTTTAGTCAACGGATATGCGACATTCAGATCTGTATGCACTTTGTAAATATCTATGTCTCCATCTTGAATATAACTTCGAATGGAGTTGAAGCGGCGCTTGATGTGCTTGGTCTTCTTGTGAAACCTGGGCTCCTTGGCAATGGCAATAGCTCTAGTGTTGTCATAGAAGAGAGTCATCAGGCCCGACGCGCTTGGAATAACTCCTAGGTCGGTGATGAACTCCTTCATATAGACTCCTTCCTGTGTTGCTTCGGAAGTAGCTATGTACTCCGCTTCACATGTAGATGCCGCCACGACGCTTTGCTTGCAACTGCACGAGCTGACTGCCCCACCATTCAAAATATACACGTATCCGGTTTGTGACTTGGAGTCATCCGGATGTGTGTCGAAGCTAGCATCGACGTAACCCTTTACGACGAGCTCTTCGTCACCTCCATAAACGATAAACATACCCTTAGTACTTTTCAGGTACTTCAGGATGTTCTTGACCGATGTCCAGTGTTCCATTCCGGGATCACTTTGGTACCTCCCCACCAAACTTATGGCAAGGTTCACATCAGGTTTGGTACACAACATGACATACATAATAGAACCTATGGTCGAGGCATAGGGGATGACACTCATCTTTTCTCTATCTTCTGCCGAGGTCGGGCATTGAGCCGTGCTCAATCTCATACCTTGCAATACACGCAAGAACCCTTTTTTGGAATGATCCATATTGAACTTCTTCAATATCTTGTCGAGGTATGTGCTTTGTGAAAGACCAATGAGGCGTCTCGATCTATCTGTATAGATCTTGATGCCTAATATGTAAGCAGTTTCTCCGAGGTTCTTCATTGAAAAACACTTATTCAAGTAGACTTTTATGCTTTCCAAGAATTCTACATCATTTCCCATCAGCAATATGTCATCCACATATAATATGAGAAATGCTACAGAGCTCCCACTCACTTTGTTGTAAATACAGGCTTCTCCATAAGTATGTATGAACCCAAACGCTTTGATCACCTCATCAAATCAAATATTCCAACTCCGAGATGCTTGCACCAGCCCATAGATGGAGCGCTGGAGCTTGCATACCTTGTTATCATTCTTAGGATCGACAAAACCTTCCGGCTGTATCATATACAATTCTTCCTTAAGGAAGCCGTTCAGGAATGCCGTTTTGACGCCCATTTGCCATATCTCATAATCATAGAATGCGGAAATTGCTAACATGATTCAGACGGACTTCAGCATCGCTACGTGAGAGAAACTCTCATCATAGTCGATTCCTTGAACTTGTCGATAACCCTTAGCGACAAGCCGAGCCGTATAGATGGTCACATTGCCATCCGCGTCATTCTTCTTCTTAAAGATCCATTTATTTTCTATGGCTCGCCGATCATCGGGCAAGTCAACCAAAGTCCACACTTTGTTATCATACATGGATCCTATCTCGGATTTCATGGCTTCAAGCCATTTGTTGGAATCCGGTCCCGTCATCGCTTCTTCGTAGCTCGACGGTTCACCGTTGTCTAACAACATGATTTCCAGGACAGGGTTGCCGTACCATTCTGGTGCGGAACATGTCCTCGTGGACCGACGAAGTTAAGTAGTGACTTGATACGAAGCTTCATGATCATCATCATTAACTTCCTCTCTAGTCGGTGCAGGCACCACAGAAACATCTTCCTGTGCTGCGCTACTTTCTAGTTCAAGAGGCGTTACAACAACCTCCTCAAGTTCTACTTTCCTCCCACTTACTTCTTTCGAGAGAAACTATTTATCTAGAAAGGATCCATTCTTGGCAATAAAGACCTTGCCTTCAGATCCGAGGTAGAAGGTATACCCTATAGTTTCCTTAGGGTATCCTATGAAGACGCATTTTTCCGATTTGGGTTCGACCTTTTCAGGTTGAAGTTTCATGACATGAGCATCGCATCCCCTAACTTTTAGAAATGACAACTTAGGTTTCTTCCCAAATCATAGTTCATACGGTGTCGTCTCAAAGGATTTAGATGGTGCCCTATTTAAAGTGAATGCGGCAGTCTCTAAAGCATAACCCCGAAAAGATAGCGGTAGGTCGGTGAGAGACATCATAGATCGCACCATATCCAACAGAGTACGATTACGATGTTCGGACACACCGTTACACTGAGGAGTTCCAGGCGGCCTCAGTTGGGAAACAGTTCCACATTTCCTTAGGTGCGTGCAAATTCGTGACTTAAATATTCTCCTCCACGATCTGATCGTAAGAACTTTATTTTTCTGTCACGTTGATTCTCAACCACATTCTGAAATTCCTTGAACTTTTCAAAGGCCTCAGACTTGTGTTTCATCAAGTAGACATACCCATATCTACTTAAGTCATCAGTGAGGGTGACACCATAACGATAGCCACCGCGAGCTTCAACACTCATTGGACCGCACACATCAGTATGTGTGATTTCCAACAAGTTGGTTGCTCGCCCCATTGTTCCGGAGAACGGAGTCTTGGTCATCTTGCCCAAAAGGCATGGTTCGCACGTGTCAAATGATTCATAATCAAGAGACTCCAAAAGTCCATCTGCATGGAGCTTCTTCATACGTTTGACACCAATATGACCAAGGCGGAAGTGCCACAAGTATGTGGGACTATCATTATCAACCTTACATCTTTTGGCATTCACACTATGAATATGTGTAACATCACGTTCGAGATTCAATAAGAATAAACCATTGACCAGCGGGGCTTGACCATAAAACATTTCTCTCATATAAATAGAACAACCATTATTCTCAGATTTAAATGAGTAGCCATCTCGCATTAAACGAGATCCAGATACAATTTTCTTGCTCAAAGCTGGTACTAAATAACAATTATTGAGGTTTAAAACTAATCCCGAAGGTAGATGTAGAGGTAGCGTGCCGACGGCAATCACATCGACCTTGGAACCATTCCCGACGCGCATTGTCACCTCGTGCTTCGCAAGTCTTCGCTTATTCTGCAGCTCCTGTTTTGAGTTACAAATGTGAGCAACTGCACCGGTATCAAATACCCAGGAGCTACTACGAGCGCTGGTAAGGTACACATCAATAACATGTATATCACATATACCTTTGACGTTGACGGCCTTCTTATCTGCTAAGTATTTGGGGCAATTACGCTTCCAGTGTCATGTTCCCTTGCAATAAAAGTACTCAGTCTCGGGCTTGGGTCCATTCTTTGGCTTCTTCCCGGCAACTGGCTTACCGGACGCGGCAACTCCCTTGCCGTCCTTCTTGAAGTTCTTCTTACCCTTGCCTTTCTTGAACTTAGTGGTTTTATTTACCATCAACACTTGATGTTCTTTCTTGATTTCCACCTCCGCTGATTTTAGCATTGAATATACCTCGGGAATGGACTTCTCCATCCCTTGCATATTGAAATTCATCACAAAGCTCTTGTAGCTAGGTGAGAGCGACTGGAGGATTCTATCAACGACCGCGTCATCTGGGAGATTAACTCCCAACTGAGACAAGCGGTTATGCAACCCAGACATTTTGAGTATATGCTCGCTTACATTACTATTCTCCTCCATCTTACCACTGTAGAACTTGTCAGAGACTTCATATCTCTCAACCCGGGCATGAACTTGGAAAACCATTTTCGGCTCTTGTTACATCTCATATGCTCCGTGCTGCTCCAAACGCTTTTGGAGCCCCAATTCTAAGCTGTAAAGCACGCCGCACTGAACCATAGAGTAATCATCACTACGCGACTGTCAGGCGTTCATAACGTCTTGAATTGCCGGAAAAACGGGTGCATCACCTAGCGGTGCTTCAAGGACATATGCTTTCTTGGCAGCTATGAGGATGATCCTCAAGTTACAGACCCAATTTGTATAGTTGCTAACGTCGTCTTTCACCTTGGTTTTCTCTAGGAACGCGTTGAAGTTGAGGGCAACATTAGTGTGGGCCATTTGATCTACATGACATATTGTAAAGATTTTAGACTATGTTCACGATAATTAAGTTCATCTAATCAAATTTAATGAACTCCCACTCAGATAGACATCTCTCTAGTCATCTAAGTGATGCATGATCCAAATCGACTAGGCCGTGTACGATCATCACGTGAGACGGACTAGTCATCAATGGTGAACATCTTCATGTTGATCGTATCTTCCATATGACTCATGTTTGACCTTTCGGTCTTCCGTGTTCCGAGGCCATGTTTGTACATGCTACGCTCGTCGAGTCAACCTAAGTGTATTGCGTGTGTAAATCTAGCTTACACCCGTTGTATGCGAACGTTAGAGCCTATCACACCCGCTCATCATGTGGTGCTTCGGAACAACGAACCTTAGCAAAGGTGCACAGTTAGGGGGACACAATTCTTGAAATATTAGTGAGATATCATCTTATTTATGCTACCGCCGTTCTAAGCAAATAAGATGTAAAACATGATAAACATCACATGTAATCAAATAGTGACATGATATGGCCAATATCATTTTGCTCCTTTTGATCTCCATCTTCGGGGCTCCATGATCATCATCGTCACCGGCATGACACCATGATCTCCATCATCATGTCTTCATGAAGTTGTCTCGCCAAACGTTACTTCTACTACTATGGCTAACGATTAGCAATAAAGTAAAGTAATTACATGGCGTTTTCAATGACACGCAGGTCATACAATAAAATAAAACAACTCCTATGGCTCCTTCCGGTTGTCATACTCATCAACATGTAAGTCGTGATTCCTATTACAAGAACATGATCACTCTCATACATCACATATATCATTCATCGCATCCTTTTGGCCATATCACATCACACGACACATGCTGCAAGAACAAGTTAGACGTCCTCTAATTGTTGTTGCAAGTTTTTACGTGGCTGCTATAGGTTTCTAGCAAGAAAGTTTCTTACCTACGCCAAGACCACAACGTGATATGCCAATTACTATTTACCCTTCATAAGGACCCTTTTCATCGAATCTGATCCGACTAAAGTGGGAGAGACAAACACCCGCAAGCCGCCTTATGCAACTAGTGCATGTCAGTCGATGGAACATGTCTCACGTAAGCGTACGTGTAAGGTCGGTCCGGGCCGCTTCATCCCACGATGCCGCCGAATCAAGATAAGACTAGTAACGACAAGTAATTTGACAAAATCTACACCCACAACAACTTGTGTTCTACTCGTGCATAGAAACTACGCATAGACCTAGCTCATGATGCCACTGTTGGGGATCGTTGCGGAAAATCAAAAAAAAATCCTACGCATCACCAAGATCTATCTATGGAGTTACTAGCAACGAGAGGGGAGTGCATCTTCATACCTTTGAAGATCGCGTTACGGAAGCGTTGCAAGAATGCGGTCGGTGAAGTCGTACACGAAGCGATTCAGATCGCGGCCAAATCTGATCTAAGCACCGAACAATGGTGCCTCCGCGTTCAACACACGTGCAGCCCGATGACGTCTCCCACGCCTTGATCCAGCAAGGAGAGAGGGAGAGGTCGGGGAAGACTCCGTCCAGCAGCAGCACGACGGCGTTGTGGTGGTGGAGGAGCGTGGTACTCCGGCAGGGCTTCGCCAAGCTTTGCATGAGAGGAGGAGGAGTTGGGAGAGAGGAAGGGCTGCGCCAGGGTTCAGGTGCGGCTGCCCTCCCACCCCCTCTCTTTATATAGGGGCAAGGGAGAGGGGGGCGGCCCCCTCAGATCTAATATGAGGAGGGGGCGGCGGCCAGAGGGATGTGGCTTGCCCCCAAGGCAAGGGGGCGCACCCCCTTAGGGTTTCCCCCAACCCTAGGTGCATGCTCCTTAGGGGGGAAGGCGCCCAGCCCACTTAGGGGCTGGTCCCTCTCCATATATAGCCCATAGGGCCCTCCGGGGGAGGTGGACCCCCTGAACCCCTTCGGTGGTCCCGGTACAATACCGGAACCC
>LR738714.1:98021676-98065665 GCA_902687465.1 Secale cereale | reverse complement strand
GGTAGGGGGCGCACCCTCCACCCTTGTGGCTGCCTCGCAGATCCCCTGGCGTGTACTCCTAGTCCATCTGGTGTCTTCTGGTCCAAGAAAAATCCCCGTAAAGTTTCGTTCCGTTTGGACTCCATTTGATATTCCTTTTCCGCGAACCTCAAAAACAAGGAAAAGCAGAAACTGACACTGGGCTCTGGGTTAATAGGTTAGTCCCAAAAAATCATATAAAATAGCATATAAATGCATATAAAATATCCTAGATAGTTAATATAATAGCATGGAACAATCAAAAATTATAGATACGTTGGAGACGTATCAGAGGGCCAAAGAGGAACAAGATGCTTACAAACAGATGTTCGGCTGTGATATGGGTTCCTTGACGTTCAGTTACCTCAGAATCCCAATCCATCATCGTAAACTATCGAATTAGGAGTGAAAATGCATTGAAGATAGATTTGAAAAAAATGCTAAGTTGTTGGAAGGGCGAGCTTATGTCTTATGGGTGTCGGCTTGTGTTGGTAAACTTCGTTCTAACTATCTTACCGATGTTCCTTTTGTCATTATTTGAAGTACCTATAGGAGTACGTAAAAAACTTGACTTCTATTGATCTCATTTTTTCTTGCAATTGGATGAAGTTAAGATGAAATACAGATTAACCAGATGGAATATAATTTGGAGACCCAAGGACCATGGTGGGTTAGGGGTTGAGAACTTAGAAGTTAAAAACAGATGCCTACTTAACAAATGGCTATTTAGGTTGTTGGTGGAAACTGAGGGTACGTGTGTAGCTTTTACGGAACAAGTACCTACAATCGAAGAAATTGGACGAGGTTACTGTTAGACCAAATGGTTCGCTTTTATGGAAGGGGTTACTAAAAAGATACCTTTTCCAGAGGGTGAAATTTATCATTGGTAACGGTACCATGACTAGGTTCTAAACAGATACATGGTTAGGGGAGGCCTATTTAGCCATGCAATATCCCATGTTATATAATATTGTACAACATAAGGAAACATATGTTGCTACAGTATTACTAATGATTCCTCTTAATATGCAATTCAGAAGGTCTCTGGTGGGGGAATGTTGGAACTCGTGGTTGCACTTGTTGCACAGGTTGATCGATGTTCAACTTTCGAACCAACCGGATGGTATCCACTGGAAATTAACTATGAACGGTAGCTTCTCTGTGAAATCTATGTACTTGGATCTAATTGACTCTGGGCAATCCCATCACTTCATATCTGGAAAATTAAAGTTCCACTGAGGATTAAAATTTTCATGTGCTTTGTCGACAAAGAAGTGATCTTAACCAAGGGTAACTTACTCAAGGGAAGATGGGTGAGTAGTCCTCAATGTTGTTTTTGTGACCATGATGAAAATATACATCACCTCTTTCTCGACTGTCCGTTAGCTAAATTGCTTTCTCGAACACTTCATATAGCCTTTAACATTACTCCCCCACTAGCCTCAACACGTTATTTCGGACGTGGCTAAATAGTGTGGAATTACATATAGAGAGACATATTCAGATAGGGATATGTGCACTGTTTTAGGCTATATGGAACTGCAGAAATTTTATGATTTTTAACTAGAAAAACTTTAACAACTTTTTGCAGGTTAATTATCGGGCCACTGCTTGCATCTGTATGTGGTCGTCACTCACTCTCGTGGATTCTAGGGAGGATTTAGTTACTGGGTGTAACCGGTGGGAGATGGTAGCTGATACGTCTCCAATGTATCTATAAATTTTCATTGTTGCATGCTGTTATATTGTCATTCTTGGATGTATTACAATAATTTTATACCATTTTTTTGGACTAACCTATTGACATAGTGCCCACTGCCAGTTGTTGTTATTTGCTTATATTCTACATCGCAGAAAATCAATACCAAACGGAGTCCAAATGCAGCGAAACTTTTTGGACATTTTTTTCTGGGCCAGAAGACATGCAATGGTCCAAAGAAGCACCTGGGGTGCTCCCACGGGAGCACAACACACCAGGGCACGCCCAGGGCCCCAAGCGCCCTGGTGGGTTGTGCCCACCTCGGTGGCCTCTCGCACCACCTCTTCACTCTGTAAATACCCCAATATTCCAGAAACCCTAGGGGAGTCGAGGAAATTTTATTCCAGCCGCCGCAAGTTCTAGAGCAACGAGATCCAATCTAGAGCCCTTTTCTGACACTCCGCCGAAGAGGAACACGATCACGGAAGGGTTCATCGTCCTCATTGGTGCCTCTTCGATGATGCGTGAGTAGTTCACCTCAGACCCACGGGTCTGTAGGCAGTAGCTGGATGGCTTCTTCTCTCTTTGTTTCTCAATACAATGATCTCTTGGTGATTTATTTGATGTAATGACTTTATGCGGTGTGTTTGTTGGGATCCAATGAATTGTGAGTTTACGATCATATTTTCCTTGATTTAATATCCATTCTTGATTATTATAGCCTCGTATTTCTTCTCCAATATTTGGGTTTTTTGGCCAACTTGATCTATTTATCTTGAAATGGGAAGATGTGCTTTGTAATGGGTTCGATCTTGCGGTGTCCTTTCCCAGTGACAGAAGGGGCAGCAAGGCACGCATGTATTGTTGCTATTAAGGATAAAAATATGGGGTCTATTCCTACGTGAATAGATCTTGTCTACATCATGTCATCGTTCTTATTGCATTACTCCGTTTTTCCATGAACTTAATACACTAGATGCATGCTGGATAGCAGATGCTATCTGAAGGTCTGGAGTAATAGTAGTAGATGCAGGCAGGAGTCTGTCTACTAATCTTGGACGTGATGCCTATATACATGATCATTGTCTTTGATATCGTCATGATTATTCGCTTTTCTATCAATTACCCAACAGTGATTTGTTCACCCACTGTTCTATTTTTCAGAGAAGCCACTAGTGAAATCTACGCCCTCGGGTCTATTTTCCTATCATATACTTTGAGATCTATATTACTATTTGCTTTTTACTCTATTTTTACTTTTTATTTTCAGATCTATATTACTAAAAACACAAAAATACCTTGCTGAGTTTTATTTGCCGTTCTTCCATTTGCAATCATCAATCTATCTATTTACCAATCAATTACCCGGGAGGGATTGACAACCCCTCTTATACGTCGGGTTGCAGTTATTTGTAATTTGTGTGCAGGTACCGTTTACATAGTGTTGCGTGGTTCTCCTACTGGTTTGATAACCTTGGTCTCATCTCAGAGGGAAATACCTATCGTAGCTATGCTGCATCATCCCTTCCTCTTTGGGGAAATGCCGACATAGTTCAAGCAACATCAAAAGGAAATTTTGGCACCGTTGTCGGGGAGGCATCATCAACATCTATCAGGTTCCTAATCACAAATCTCATCTCCTTGAAATTTACAATATTTGGCATTTTCATCTCACCCACTTCACAAAAAATTGCCTTCTTCGCACTTGCCTTTTTCATTTGCCCTTATGTCTTACTTGGTTGCTTTACTTGGTTGTTTGGTATAATTGTGTGTTTATTGTAAATCAGAAGAAAAACATTTATGGATCCTCATCCACTTGCTAATATTTTTAAGAGATCCAATTACGATGAACCAATTGCTAGTGAGTTGAGTGCACTAGATTATCTTTATGAAGTTTTGCTTTAGATTCTTGAATCTGGAAATTGTGATGAAGTGATAAAAGAAGAAATTTATGAAGTGATTCACGATATCTCCTTGAATGAAAAGCATGATTGCAATGGTGTAATAACAAATTCTATTAATTTCAATTATGCTAGGAATATGCTAAAACCCAAGCTTGGGGATGCTAATTTTGATATGTCCTCTACTTATTGGAATGGTCACGGTTGGGGTGATTCTTCTTACGATCTTGAAAATTTCTTTAAGCCTCATGATGAACATATTTGCGGTAATATTGAAAATGGTTTTGGAAGACTGTCAACTTTAGGTAATAATGACCCCACTACTTTGGAGAATGGTCAATCTTATGAAATTTTTGATAAAGGGGGGTTTGGAGAGGTAATAATGACTTTGTTTGGAGGAATCCGCTGAGGTCGCGTCGTCGGGGAGGTTGGAGCCAATGTAGGATTGGTGTTTGATGGTCGCGGGAAGTGCGGCCGGCCTAGAGGCCATGTGGGCGCATACAGCGAATCCGTCGAGCTGGAGGATCTGGCCCATGGCCAGGTTGTTTCCAAGGGTGATCTCGTCGTTTATGACAAGACGAGCCATCGATCGCTTTTTGTGAGCATACAGCGGAGCTCTCAATGAAAGCACCATTGTCGGTGTCAAAACCGGCATATCTCGGGTAGGGGGCCCAAGCTGTACATCTTAGGATTGATGGTAACATGAGGCAGGGGACACGATGTTTACCCAGGTTTAGGCCCTCTCGATCAAGGTAATACCCTACTTCCTGCTTGATTGATCTTGATGAATATGGTTACAAGAGTTGATCTACATCGAGATGATAATGGCTAAACCTTAAGAGTCTAGCCTATGAGATTTCTATGATCTCTCTTGTCTCTACGGACTAAACCCCTCGGCTTATATACACGCTGGAGGGGGCCTAGGATTACAAAGGTGACTTGGGGAGGAAGGAATTGTTACACTCGTACATCTTTCTTGCCTTACTACATACATTGGAGTCCTAACCGAACACGAGGGAGGGCCTTCAACTTCTATCTTCACGACCCATCAATTCGGCCCAACATCAATGACCCGGATACCTAAGGACCCCTAAATACAGGACTCTCTCAAGCATGTTATGCAAAGTTTAGATGCTATTGAAAAGGGAATGCTCACTAAAGAACATATTGAAATTTTGGATAAATAGATGCATAAACTTGCTAATAAATTTGGGTCGAAAGCGGGTGATGTTTTTAAATTGTTGAAACAGAAGGAACCCGTAGTCAATGAAAGAATTGAAGAAAGTCCTTCTAATATTGATAAATTGGAAGAAATGTTTAGTATCCGAGCACTACTTTTTCTTTCGTTAAAAAAACACCCGTAAAAAGTCGCAAGACCACTCAAATCACTAAGAACAAGGGGGCTACTTCTAGTAGCAACAAAGGGGGTCTTAAAATGATTAGTATTCATCCCAATTTTATTGAAGTAATAAAATGTTCCATTTACAAAAGCAAATTCCTTGATCTTGTCCCTAGAAGTATCATTGTTGAGAAAATTTATGCCAAATCTTTCAAGAAATGTGTGATTGAGGAGTTAGAAAACAAGGATGACAACACTTGAGATCTTTGTATTATGTCTAGCTAAGGGCGTAAAATGATAGAGCTCGTTGGGAGGCAACCCAACTTGTATCTTTTTCCTTTCTAGTTTTCCTTCTGTTTTCAATAAATTACCCAATAATACCTCTAGTTCTATGTGTTTTTGTGGTTTAAAAAGTGTTTGTGCCAAGCAAATCCTTTGCCATGATTTGGTTGATAGTTGATTTGATTGCGTTGAAATTCAGAAACTTTTGCGTCTAGAGTTAGAATTTCTGACGATTACTAGAGCGTGATGAACTCTTAAATTTTTTTAACGTTATTGGGATACAAATTTTCCACGTTGTCCTAATTTTTCAGAATTTTCAGAGTTACAGAAGTATGATAAAAAATCGCATCTTTACGGACTGTTATGTTTTTGACAGATTCTGTTTTCATTGTGTTATGTGCTTGTTTTGATGGTTCTATGGTTTCTTTTGAAGAGTTTTTGCCATAGAAAAGTTATAATACAGTAGATATAATACAATTAAAATATATGAATTGGTTTGCTACAGTACTTAGAGTAAAGATTAGTTTTGTTATACTAATGTATCTCACGAGGTTTTGTTGAGTTTTGTGTGATTGAAGTTTTCAAGTTTTGGGTGATATCACGATGGATGAAGGAATAAGGTGTAGCAAAATGCTAAGCTTGGGGATGCCCGAGGCACCTCAAGATAATGTTCAAGAAGTGTCAAGCAACTAAGCTTGGGGATGCCCCCGAGTGGCATCCCCTCTTTCTTCTAACGACCATCAATATTTTACTTGAGACTACATTTTTATTTGTCACATATTATGAGTTTTCCTTGGAGCGCCATGTATGATATGAGTCTTTACTTGTTTATCTCTTTAATTTTTAATAAGTATCCTTGTTGTACACACCCATTTGAGAGAGCCAAATTATGCTATGCTTGCTCCTATGCTTCACTTAAATTTTTCGAGAGCTATGGACTTGCTCCAGTGCTTCACTTATACCTTTTTGAGCATTATGTGCTTTGCTATTTTTGTAGAAATTATCTCATTCTTAACTTAGACTAATTTGAGAGAATAAAATATTATGCTCATGTTCTTCACTTATATTTGTTTGAGCTTATCAAAAGCAACATATAAAACTAGTCCCAATATGATAGATATGCAAGGGGGATATAATAAAAACTTTCATGAAGATCATTTGACAAAATAAACTTGATTCTTTGTAATAGTTCTGAGATATGATGATAGTGTTATGTGAGCCATGTTAATGAGTAATTATGTTTTTGTAAGAATATTTATGTTAAGGTTTGGGATTCCCTATGCAAGCACGAAAGTCAATGGTCATGCAATGAAATTATATCCTGCTTGTGTTGCATTATTCGGTGTCAGTTAGGTTTAATGTACTCTTATGATGGTTTTCGTTCCTCTGTTGGTCGCTTCTCAATCTCTTGCTAGCCTCCACCTTGTACTAAGTAGAAATACTACTTGTGCATCCAAATCCTAAAACCCAAGTAGGCACCTACCTATATGTAGTATTTCCTTGCCGTTCTAAGAAAATTTGTATGTGCCAACTCTAAGTTCAAAATAAATTTCTCTTTTGTGTGCCCGTACCGCTCATGAAGGGGCGAGGGGTGGCTAATATTTTTCATGCTAGATGTGTGATTCTCAAGATAAGTGTTTATTCACTTGTCATTGCACGAGAGTATGGCGGTAATAGGGATTCCCAGTCTCGAAATGAAATGAAATTTACTTTATGTTCTCAAATAATAAATTTCTTGGAAGTGTTGGTATGGAGGGCACCCGTGGATACGGTTAGCCATGGCTTGTGAAAGTTTGGTGGAAAAAGGAATAAACTTTATTTCATGTTTGGGAACTGCCTATGATATATCTAGAATGGAAAGTGTTGGGAACTCTAAGTCGTTCTTGTTAATGAGAAAAGCATGCCACCCAAAATAATTTTATCTCCCAATTTAAGCTTTGAGCTCTGGCACCTCTACAAATCCCTACTTCCCTCTGTGAAGGGCCTATCTTTTACTTTATGCAATTTTTATTTTTATTCGAGTCTCCATCTTCTTTTAAAAAAGCACCAACTACTGAACAGTAT
The DNA here is from genome assembly GCA_902687465.1 of Secale cereale. Taxonomy (NCBI): domain Eukaryota; kingdom Viridiplantae; phylum Streptophyta; class Magnoliopsida; order Poales; family Poaceae; genus Secale; species Secale cereale. Next base: position 98,058,362 of record LR738714.1, on the reverse strand, counting down.
TATCACACTTGAGCATTGGATATAGTTAATATTTGGATGTGTTGCATGAATGGATCAATGGTTGAGCATGATGGGCTAGGGATAACTTGCTTTAGTATTTTGAAAGACATGGTTATTTGTTGATATGCTTTAGTATTAAAGTCTTCATGTCAAAACTAGAGTATTGTTTTGAACCATATAAAAGCCCAAATGTCCATGCTATAAAGAAAAGAATATGTGATGAATATGATAGGCAGCATTCCACATAAAAAATTCTATTTTTATCATTTACCTACTCGAGGACGAGCAGGAATTAAACTTGGGGATGCTAATACGTCTCCAACATATCTATAATTTTTTATTGTTCCATGCTGTTATATTATCATTCTTGGATGTTTTACAATCATTTTATATCATTCCTTGGGACTAACCTATTGACATAGTGCCCAGTGCCAGTTGCTATTTTTGCTTGTTTTTTACATCGCTGAAAATCAATACCAAACAGAGTCCAAATGTAGCAAAATAACTTGTAGATTTTTTCGGACCAGAAGACATCCAGTGGGCCAGAGAAGCACCTGGGGGGGTGCCCCGAGGGGGGCATTACCCACCAGGGCGCACCCTAGTGGGTTGTGCCCACCTCAGCGGCCTCTCGCACCGCCTCTTTGCTCTATAAATACCTCAATATTCCAGAAACCCTAGGGGAGTCGACGAAATTTTATTCCAGCTGCCGCAAGTTCCAGAACCACGAGATCCAATCTAGAGCCCTTTTCCAGCACTTCGCCAGAGGGGAACACGATCACGGTGGGGTTCATCATCCTCATTGGTGCCTCTCCGATGATGCGTGAGTAGTTTACCTCAGACCTACAGGTCCGTAGGCAGTAGCTAGATGGCTTCTTCTCTCTTTGTATCTCAATACAATGGTCTCTTGGAGATCTATTTGATGTAATGACTTTTTGCGGTGTGTTTGTTGGGATCCGTAGTTTATGATCAGATTTTCCTTGATTTAATCTCCTTTCTTTATTATTATAGCCTCGTATTTCTTCTCCGATATTTGGGTTTTGTTTGGCTAACTTGATCTATTTATCTTACAAAGGGAAGTGGTGCTTTGTAATGGCTTCGATCTTGCGGTGTCCTTTCCTAGTGACAGAAGGGCCAGCAAGGCACACATGTATCATTTCTATTAAGAATAAAAAGATGGGGTATATTCCTACATGAATAGATCTTGTCTACATCATGTCAACGTCCTTATTGCATTACTCCATTTCTCCATGAACTTAATACACTAGATGCATGTTGGATAGTTGTCGATGTGTGGAGTAATAGTAGTAGATGCACGCAGGAGTCGGTCTACTAATCTTGGACGTGATGCCTATATACATGATCATTGTCTTGGATATCATTATAATTATTTTCTTTTCTATCAATTGCCCAACAGTAATTTGACTACCCACCGTATGCTATTTTCCCGAGAGAAGCCACTAGTGAAATCTACGGCCCGGGTCTATTTTCCTATCGTATACTTTCAGATCTAGATTGCCATTTGCCCTTTTCTTTATTTGCAACTTATATTTTCAGATCTATATTATCAAAAACATAAAAACACCTTGCTGTGTTTTATTTGCTTTTATTTGCATCTTTCAATCTACTACAATTTTATCCCATCAACACGTCAATTTCTGGCACCATTACCCAAAAGGGATTGACAACCCCTTTAACCCGTCGGCTTGCAAGTATTTGTTCTTTGTGTGTAGGTACCATTTACATAGTGTTGCGTGGTTCTCCTACTGGTTCAATAACCTTGGTTTCATAACAGAGGGAAATACTTACCATAGATGTGTTGCATGATCCCTTCCTCTTTAGGGAATTACAGACGCATCTCAAGCGCACGTCAGATCTTCCGAGAACAGAAACTTGCGGCGGCGGAAAAATTATTTCCTCTGGCTCTATGTTGGTTCTTCGATTTTAGAGAATTTATAGAGGCAGAGTTTGGTCAAACGGAGCCACATGGGCCCCATGAGCCACCAGGGTGCAACCACCCCTTGGGCGCGCCCTGGTGCCTCGTGGACCCACCTTCCATTGTCTGGCCCTCTCCTGAAGCTTCCAGTGTCTTTTTTGTCCATCAAAAATCTCCAAAAAGTTTCGTGGCATTTTGACTTCGTTTGATATTGATATTGTGAAAAACCAAAAACAGACAATGAACAACAACTCGCACTATATGATAACCCACAAGTATAGGGGATCAATTGTAGCCTCTCTCGATAAGTAAGCGTGTCGAACCCAGCGAGGAGCTAAAGGTGGAACAAATATTCCCTCAAGTTCTATCGACCACCGATACAACTCTACAAGTGCTTGATGTTCGCTTTACCTAGAACAAGTATGAAACTAGAAGTACTTTGTAGGTGTAACGGGATAGGTTTGCAAGATAATAAAGAGCACGTAAATAAAATCTAGCGGCTATTCAGATGAGGAAACAACTAAGTTAGTTTTAGTAGAGAGCTTTTTTTCACAAGAACGTTATTTGTCCCAAGGCAATTGATAACTAGACGGGTAATCATTATTGCAACTTTATATGAAGGGGAGGCATAAGCTAACATACTTTCTCTTCTTGGATCATATGCGCTTACGATTGGAACTCTAGCAAACATCTGTAACTAGTAAAGATCATTAAGGTAAAACCCAACCATAGCATTAAAGTATCAAGTCCTCTTTATTCCCATACGCCATGACCCACTTATCCGTGTTTGTGTTTCTATCACTCACGCAACACAGACAATAAGCAAACCATGAACATATTGTAACACCCTACAGCGAGGATCCCTCGCGCTTGCGCGACACGAAGAGCACCATAGGACAACACCAATAATAAAATATGCAACTCAAACCAATCATGATCATCAATCAACACATAGGACAAAACGGATCTACTAAAACATCATAGGATAGCCATACATCATTGGGAAATAATATACAGAATTGAGCACCATGTTTAAGTAGAGATTACAGCGGGTAGAAGAGGTGTTACACCGTTGCATAGAGGGGGAGGGAGTTGGTGATGATGGCAGCGAAGTTGCTGGTGTAGATCGCCGTCACGATGATGGCCCCGACAGCGTTCCGGCCCCACCGGGAGAGAGGGGGAGAGAGCCACCCTCCTTCTTATTATTCCTTGACCTCCCCCCTAGATGGGAGAAGAGTTTCCCCTCTGGTCCATGGCCTCCATGGCGACGGAGGGACAAGAGCCCCTTCGAGATGGGATCTCTATTTCTCTCTCTCTCTCTCTCTCTCTCTCTCTCTCTCTCTCTCTCTCTCTCTCTCTCTCCGTAACTCCGATTGGGCCAAAATTTTAACATGATTTTTATCCGGATATGGGCTTTCTGTCAGTCGAAGAAGGGTACCAACCACCTTACGGGGGGACCACAAGGGTAAAGTGCGCGCCCTACCCCCTGGGGGCGCCACCCTGCCTTGTGCCCCCCTCGGGCATCGTCTCGCGTTGATTGTTTTTCCCAAAAATCACATATATTCCAAAAAAAATCTCCGTAAGTTTTTCTCGCGTTTGGTCTCCTCCCGGTATGGATATTCTACAAAACAAAAAACATGCAACAAACATGAACTGGCACTGGGCACTGGATCAATATGTTAGTCCCAAAAATAGTATAAAAAGTTGCGAAAAGTATGTGAAAGTTGTAGAATATTGGCATGAAACAATCAAAAATTATAGATATGATGGAGACGTATCAACATCCCCAAGCTTAATTCCTGCTCGTCCTCGAGTAGGTAAATGATAAAAAAAGATAATTTTTGATGTGGAATGCTACCTAGCATAATCTTGATCATGTAATCTAATCATGGCATGAATCTTAAGACACAAGTGATTCCAAGCAATAGTATATAAATTGACATAACAGAATTTAATACTCGGGCATCCCAACAAACAATCAAGTCTTTCAAAATATCAATGCTAAAGAACGATATCCCGACAAAATCATATAGCCTTGTCACGCTCCATCTTCTTAACACAAAATATAAAGCATGCACTACCTCAGTGTCAGCCAAGCAATTGGTTCATGCTTTTTAACACGCTTCAGCCTTTTCAAATCTCATGCAATACATGAGCGCGCGCCATGGATATAGCAATATGGGTGGATAGAATGCAGTGGTAGAGGTTTATGTGGAGAAGATAAAAAGGATAAAGTATCACATCAACTAGGTGGATCAACGGGCTATGCAGATGCCCATTAATCTATATCAATGCGAGGAGTAGGGATTGCCATGCAACTGATGCACTAAGAACTATAAGTGTATGAAAGCTCAACAGAAAACTAAGTGGGGTGCATCCAACTTGCTTGCTCATGAAGACCTCGGGCATCTAAGGAAGCCCATCATCGTGTGGTAAAAGGATAGTAACATTGCCCCTTCTATCTTTTTCTCTCATTTTTTATTTTCTTTTTTTTGGTGGGCTTCTTTGCCCCCCTTTTTTTAGGCTTCATTGGTCTCTTGTTTTTTTCTCACATGGGGCAATGCTCTAATAATGATGATCATCACACTTTTATTTACTTACAACTCGATAAAACTAATACATGATGACTATATGAATGCCTCTGGATGTGTACCAGGATGTGCAATGATCTAGCATAACAAAGATATCAAAAAACGGACAAGCCATGAAAATATCATGCTATCTATCTTACGATCATGCAAAGCAATATGACAATGAACGCTCAAGTCATATATATGATGATGATGGAAGTTGCATGGCAATATATCTCGGAATGGCTATGGAAATGCCATGATAGGTTGGTATGGTGGCTGTTTTGCGGAAGATATAAGGAGGCTTATATGTGATAGAGCGTATCATATCACGGGGTTTGGATTCACAGGTGAAGTTTGCACCAAATCTCGAGGTGAGAAACGGCAATGCACGGTACCGACGTGGCCAGCAATGACAGAAGGTGAGAGTGCGTATAATCCATGGACTCACATTAGTCATAAAGAACTCACATACTTATTGCAAAAGTTTATTAGCCCTCGAAGCAAAGTACTACTACGCATGCTCCAATAGGGGGGAGGTTGGTAGGAGTTAACCATCGTGCGTCCCCGACCTTCACACAAAGATAGACAATCAAGGATAAATTGTGCTCCAACTTCTTAGCATAGCCGGAGTCCATACGTGCATGCTTCGGGAATCACAAACCTTAACACCCATATTCTTACTAAACCACAATCATTCACTAGTACCTCCCACATATTAGCATCTCTATATCCCAAAACTATTTCAAGGAATCAAACATATCATATTCAGCGATCTACAAGTTTTATGTAGGATTTTATGACTAACCACATGAATGACTAATTCATGATAACTCTCTAAATAGATATAAGTGAAGCAAGAGAGTTTTAATTATTTCTACAAATGACAGTTTTTTATGTGAAGAGAAACAAGCAACCCAAACCCCAAAAGATATAAGTGAAGCAGATGAAGCATTCTATAAAGTCATACTCAAAAGATATATGTGAAGTTCAAAGAGCATTCTATAAATCAACCAAGGACTATCTCATACCAACATGGTGCATTATTAAAAGAAAAATAAAAAGCACACGATGCTCCAAGATTTACGCATATCATGTGATGAATAAAAATATAGCTCCAAGTAAAATTACCGATGATCGTTAGAAGAAAGAGGGGATGCCTTCCGGGGCATCCCCAAGCTTAGTTGATGGGAGTCCTTGAATATTACCTTGGGGTTCCTTAGGCATCCCCAAGCTTAGGCGCTTGCCACTCCTTATTCGTTCATCCATCGTGACCTCACCCAAAACTTGAAAACTTCAATCACACAAAACTTAACAAAACCCTCGTGAGATCCGTTAGTATAATAAAACAAATCACCACTTTAAGTACTGTTGCAAACCCATTAATATTTTATTTTGCATTATCCCTACTGTATTATAACTTCTCCAAGTCTTGAACCAATGATACAATCCAAGGTTTCATCCAAACAAGCAAAAAATGCATAAAAACAGAATATGTCTTAAACAGGATAGTGTGTAGTAATCTGAACATCTACCATACTTCTGTAACTCTAAAAATTCTGAAAAAATAGGAGAAAATAAAAAGTTTGTATAGAAGTACTGTGCAAAAAGTTTGAGAATCTTTCGACATTCCAGTAAAAAAATGTAAATCCACGCAGTACAGCCAAAGTTTCTTTTTTTTCACTGCACATACCAAAGAAGCAATCTAATCATCCTAAAGGTAAATCTTGACACATTATTTTTATAATACAATGGATTTGCACAAGGGGATTTTTTTAAGTTTCTGTAATCAAGATTTGCAAAGTTTCTGTGAGAATGAAGGAACTCCCCCACTTCAATGGTGCTCGTCTTTCTTACTTTCACTTTTCTTTTTGAATTTTTTTAGGTTCCCCACATTTTTTTTGTTTTAAAACTTTTTAAAAGCATTCAACAGAAATAAATGACGCTCTAAAACTTCTGGGTTGTCTCCTTGGCAGTGCTTTCTTTAAAGCCATTAAGCTAGGCATACAGTGCTCAAGTAATGAATCCACCCGGATCCCAAGGTATATCAAAGCCAATTTTAATTAACACTGATTTATGATTTAGAAGTGAGCTAAAGGTATAGTGTTAGAGTACGTCATGCGCCTAATGGGCCTGGGCTGGCGGTATAGCCCGTTAGTCTTAGGGTTAATTAGAGATAAGGGTCGCTTGCTTAGGGGTCGAGTAAGCCTGGCTTGGGAGTCAAGTAAACCTCTCTATATAAAGAGAGGAGATGTATCAATCTAATCAATCAAGAATTATGAAGGAAATCCCTTCCCTCTTGCCCAGCTATGGGCAAAAGGCCCCCAGCCAGCCCTCTCGGACCTCCTTCTAGCAGCCACATAACAATCTGGCATCAGCTTTCCTGGGTGCGATCATGTCCAGCCCTCCACCGAGTTCGTCCCACCCACTGCCGCCGCACACCTACCCGCTGCCACCAGCATCTTCATCAGCGTTGCAGCCCCACACAGCAGGGGCGCCGGCATTGGGCGTGCTGGCGTCCTCAGGGGCGATTGAACCCTCTGCCTAGCCGCCGTCCACCCTCGTCCTCATCCCGGAGGAGATGACAGCCAAAATCCTGGAATTACGGCAGGCTGTGGCGGGCATCAGGGCCTTCCTCGATGGGCCATATACGCCCCAGCCGCATCCCCAGCAGCCACCTCCTCCGCCGCCACAACAATAGTAGCTACCCCCGCCGCTGCCGCCCTCGACCGCGACCACAGTGTTGGTCACCTCGTACAGTATGGGATGCCTTACGATGGAACTACGACGACCTCGTTCCCATTAGCGCCGCCGCCGTCCTAGGGTGTTCCCATCCAGCAGATCAACTTCCCGCCGTTGCTATCACCGCTTTCATCTTGGACCATTACCCGCCATGTGTCAGCGGCGTAAGGCTGCAGGCTGCTACGCGCGGCCTCATAGCGCGCCAGCGTGTGCAGGAGATGCGTGGTCTACAGCTGCCGCTCCTCCAAGTTGCCCTTTCGATGCGCAAAGGACCTCGATCTCGTCCGCTGCGTTGAGGATCTTGGGCATGTGGTTTCCCTCGCGGGCGGTGGGCATGCTGTTTTTCCCGCGGGCAGGGACGTCAAAGTCTGCGACATCGGCGATTGGAGAGCGCACCCCTCCTCGTCATTCTCCATCGCAAGCCCTCCACTCTTCTCTGTGCGTTGCAGACCAACAGCCATCCGACAGGAAGAAGGCATGGTGTCACCGACAGGAGTGCATCGCATAGCGCCACTGCATTCCGCCACCAGCTGCCGCGAGGGTACCTTTGCTAGTCGCTCTTGCGACCACTTCCAGGTGGCCATACACATGCACTCCTTTTGTCCAGATGGTGTCCATGGGATCCAGGTGGCTGTACACGTGCAAGTCTGACATGCAGATGGTTGATACGTCTCCAACGTATCTATAATTTTTTATTGTTCCATGCTATTATATATGATGTTTTGGATGTTTAATGGGCTTTATTATACACTTTTATATTAATTTTGGGACTAACATACTAACCCAAAGGCCCAGTGCAGATTGCTGTTTTTGCCTATTCCAGGGTTTCGCAGAAAAGGAATATCAAACGGAGTCCAAACGGAACGAAACCTTCGCGAGAGTTATTTTTGGAACGATATCAACACAGAAGACTTGGAGTACACGCGAGGCAACGAAGGAGGCGGCCACAAGGGTCCAAGGCGCGCCCCCTCCTACAGGGCGCGCCCCCACCCTCGTGGGCCCCCTCTGGCTCCCTCGATGCCCTCCTTCCACCTATATATACCCATATACACTGAAAACATCGAGGCAACAAAGAAAACCCTAATTCCACCGCCGCAACCTTCTTTTCTCGTGAGATCCCATCTTGGGGCCTGTTCAGCTTCGCCGGAGGGGGGGATCTTCCATGGAGTGCTTCTACATCAACACCTTTGCCTCACCATGAGTTGTGAGTAGTTTACCATAGACCTTCGGGTCCATAGTTATTAGCTAGATGGCTCCTTCTCTCTTTTTGGATCTCAATACCAAGTTCTCCTCGGTCTTCGAGGAGATCTATTCGATGTAATCTATTTGCGGTGTGTTTGTCGAGATCCGATGAATTGTGGGTTTATGATCAAGATTATCTATGAGAAATATTTGGTTCTTTTCTGAATTCTTTTATGTATGATTATAATATCCTTGCAAGTCTCATTGGATTATCGGTTTGGTTTGGCCTACTAGATCTATAGTTCTTGCAATGGGAGAAGTGCTTGGCTTTGGGTACAATCTTGCGGTGTCCTTTCCTAGTGACAGCAGGGCATCAAGGCACGTATTGTATTGTTGCCATCGAGGATAAAAAGGTGGGGTTTATATCATATTTCTTGAGTTTATCCCTCTACATCATGTCATCTTGCTTAAAGCATTACTCTGTTCTTATGAACTTAATACTCTAGATGCATGCTGGATAGCGGTCGATGTGTGGAGTAATAGTAGTAGATGCAAAATCGTTTCGCTCTACTTGTCACGAACGTGATGCCTATATATAATGATCATGCCTAGATATTCTCATAATTATTCGCTTTTCTATCAATTGCTCGACAGTAATTTGTTCACCCACCGTAGAATTCTGCTATCATGAGAGAAGCCACTAGTGAAACCTATGGCCCCCAGGTCTATTTCCAACATATCAATCTACAATCTACTTTACTTTGTTGTTTTTATTTTATGTGCTTATATCCAAAAATACCAAAAATATCAAATTATCATATCTATCAGATCTCACTTTCGTAAGTGACGGTAAAGGGATTGACAACCCCTTATCGTGTTGGCTGCGAAGTTCTTATTTGTTTGTGCAGGTGTGAGGGACTCGCGCGTGGTCTCCTACTGGATTGATACCTTGGTTCTCAAAAACTGAGGGAAATACTTACGCTACTGTGCTACATCACCCTTTCCTTTTCTAGGGAATACAACGCAAGCTCGAGAAGTAGCAATGGTGTCCATTTTTTGGTAAGGGGTCCAAAATAAAGTGTCCCGGTCCATTTTAGGTTGAGAGTAATAAAACAAGCCGAGATGTAAAAGGCTTGTTTTTAGGTGTTAGGTTTTTGTTACGTCGAGTCATGGTTATAAGTTGGTTAGGCTGCAGCTCGAGGACCAGCTGCATGTCTAGGTGGGGTGTAGTGTTAGAGCACGTCATGGGCCTAATGGGCATGGGCTGGCGGTATAGCCCGTTAGTCTTAGGGTTAATTAGAGATAAGGGTCGCTTGCTTAGGGGTCAAGTAACCCTTGCTTGGGAGTCAAGTAAACCTCTCTATATAAAGAGAGGAGATGTATCAATCTAATCAAGCAAGATTTAAGAAGGAAATCCCTTCCCTCTTGCCCGGCCATGGGCAAAAGGCCCCCGGTCGTCCCTCTCGCGCTCTCCTTCTAGCAGCCATATAACACTCTCTTCCTATGCATCTGCATGTCATAAAAGAACAATTCATGAACATCAAGTAAAGGCCAATACATAGCATTAGCAGTTTCTTGCAATTTTATCGTATTGGAAACATAGAGAGGCAGATATGTATTTTCTCTCTCGTAATAATTGCAAGTAGGAGCGGCAAGCACATGCATATTATATTTACCAAAATCATCATGTGCTATAGTAAAGCGCAACCCAACAATATAATCCTTAATAAGCGCAAACTTCTTCGATAAAGTGTAGTCGGGAGAATAAAAATGATAACATAACTATCATGCGTGGGTGCAATAGCAACAATTTCATTCTTAACATATAGAACTATAGCAAGTTCATCTCCATAAGCATAATTCATGTTGGCATCATGGCCACAAGCATAGCAAGCATCAAGTTCATCAAAAGGAGATATTTCAAACGAATCAAAGGGATCATAGCAATCATCATTCGGTAAGCATGAAGGGAAATTAAACAATGTATGAGTTGATGAGTTACTCTCATTAGAAGGTGTGCACGGGTAGCTAATCCGCTCTTCCTCGTTTTGTTCTTCACTGTCCTCGTCACCTTTTTCATCTAATGAGCTCACAGTGTCATCAATTTCTTCTTCCATAGTTTCTTGCAAAATATTAGTCTCTTCTTGGACAGTGGAGACTTTCTCAATAAATGCATCAATATCGGCATTGTATTCATAATTCTCATAGAAATATTTCAATATAGAAAAAAAATTCAGTCCTACAAACATCATCATCAAAAGCTTCATACTTTTTAAACAAATATTCAATTTCATAAGCACCCTTAAAAGCAACAAATTCTTCTATTCGTTCCACATCATAGTAATCATATCTACCATTAGCATAATAAGCTAAGGTTTCATTATCATTAAATTTGCATGAAAAGGGAAGGTGTGGAGCCTTCATCAAAGAGCAACAAGTAAAATCATATCTTTGGCATAAATTCCAAGCATATTAATGCAACATATGAATTTGATCCCATAATAGTTTCCCTTTTTGAGTCAAGCAATAATCCCTAAAGTATTCATGTTGATCCAATGTGTCTCCCATTATATAATTTAATGGGGTTTTCTCAGGATTATTAAAGTAGTACATAATATCTTTCACATAATGAGCATCGAGGGTTTCAGGAGGTTTCCCATCTTCATGAGTAGCAAGTACACCTAATTTTTAAGGTATTTCGTATTCCATATCCATAACTAAAGATAGGGAACAACTTAGAACAGCAAATAAAATCTACTTAGTGATAAAGCAAACATGCACACACGAGAATATTCACCCCACGTTATTGCTCCCCGGCAAAGGCGCCAGAAAAAGGTCTTGATAACCCACAAGTTTAGGGGATTAATTGTAGCCTCTTTCGATAAGTAATAGTTTTGAACCCAAAGAGGAGCTAAAGGTAGAACAAATATTCCCTCAAGTCCTATCAACCACCGATACAACTCTACGCACCCTTGACGTTCACTTTACCTAGAACAAGTATGAAACTAGAAGTACTTTGTAGGTGTAAAGGGATAGGTTTGCAAGATAATAAAGAGTACGTAAATAAAAGCTAGGGGCTGTTTAGATGAAAAAACAACTAAGTTAGTTTTAGTAGAGAGCTTTTTGTCACAAGAAAGTTATTTGTCCCTAGGCAATCGATAACTAGACCGGTAATCATTATTGCAATTTTATATGAGGGAGATGCATAAGCTATCATACTTTCTCTTCTTGCATCATATGCACTTATGATTAGAACTCTAGAAAACATATGTAACTACTAAAGATCATTAAGGTAAAACCCAACCATATCATTAAAGTATCAAGTCCTCTTTATTCCCATACTCCATGACCCACTTATCTGTGTTTGTGTTTCTATCACTCACGCAACACAGATAGTAAGAAAACCATGAACATATTGCAGCACCCTAAAGAGGGGACCCATCACACTTGCGTGACATGAAGAGCGCCATACGACAGCACCAATAACAAAACTGCAACTCAAACCAATCATGATCATTAATCAACCCATAGGACAAAACAGATCTACTCAAACATCATAGGATAGCCATACATCATTGGGAAATAATATATAGCGTTGAGCACCATGTTTAAGTAGAGATTACAGCAGGCAGAAGAGGTGTTACACCGCTGCATAGAGGGGGAGAGAGTTGGAGATGACAGCGGCAAAGTTGTTGGTGTAGATTGTTGTCACGAAGATGGCCCCGGCGGCGTTCCGACGCCATCGGGAGAGAGGGGGAGAGAGCCCCCTCCTTCTTATTCTTCCTTGACCTTCCCCTAGATGGGAGAACGGTTTCCCCTCTAGCCCATGGCCTCCATGGCGGCGAAGGGGTGAGAGCCCCTCTGAGATAGGATCTCTCTCTGTTTCCTTCTGTTTCTGTGCTCCCTATTTTTGGCCTTTCACCATTTCTTAAATTCCCGTAGATCCGGCACTCCGATTGGGCTGAAATTTTAACACGATTTTTATTCGGATATTAGCTTTCTTCCAGCCGAAGAAGGGCACCAACTGCCTTACGGGATGACCACGAGGGTCCAGGACGCGCCAAAAAACATGCAACAAACATGAACTGGCACTGGATCATTATGTTAGTCCCAAAATAGTATAAAAAGTTGCCAAAATTATGTGAAAGTTGTAGAATATTGGCATGAAACAATAAAAAATTATAGATACGACAAAGACATATCACTAGGCACTAAGCTAATAGGTTAGTACCAAAAAATGATAAATAAGTTCTTGTAAATGTATATAAAACTTCCAAAATTGATACTATAATAGCATGGAACAATAAAAAATTATAGATACGTTGAAGACGTATCAAGTACAAAAGTAATGCCTCCATTATTAGGGACACAATGAATATGACTTACCTATCTACTCTCAGCTATGGGTTAAATTATACCTGCCTCCAGAAGCTTTAATATTCTAGTTCTTACCACATCCTTCATTTTAGGATTCAGCCATCATTGATGATAAACAACTGGCTTAGCATTAGGCTCCATACTAATCTTGTGCTGACATAGAGTGAGACTAATGCCCTTAAGATCATCAAGAGTATATCCAATAGCAGCACGGTGCTTCCTTAGAGTTTTAAGCAATCTCTTTTCTTCATGCTCAGAAATGTTAGCATTGATAATAACAGGATACATCTTCTTTTCATCAAGATAAGCATATTTCAGTGTATGAGGTAATTTCTTTAATTCGAACACTGGATCACTCTTAGGTGGAAGAGAGTCTCCAAGAGTCTCAACATGTAATTTATGTTTAAGGATAGGCACTTGTTTAAAGAATATCTCGTCTATTTCATTTCCTTCATTCATAATTATATCATTTTCATGGTCTGGGAAATATTGTTCTAAAGGATCGGTAGGAGCAACAATAATTGAAGCAAGACCAATAATTTCATCTTTACTGGACAATTATTTTTCATGTGGTTGTCTACGAAATTTAGAGAAGATTAAACTCATGAGATACATCATCAAACTTAACTCTAACTTTTTCTTTAACACAATCAATTTCAAACATTAACAGTATTCAAGAAAGGTCTACCAAATATAATGGGACATAAATTATCTTGTTGTGATACAAGTACTAAGAAATCAATAGGGTATTTGATCTTACCACACAAGACTTCAACATCTCGAACAATCCCAAGTGGTGAAATAGTATCTCTATTCGCAAGCTTAATTGTAACATCTATATCTTCAATCTCAACACGTGCATATCATTCATAATTTCTTGATATAAAATAAACGGAATAGCACTCAGACTAGCATCCATATCACATAAACCATGGTATCAATGATCTCCAATTTTAACAGAAACAATAGGCATGCCAACTACATGTTTACTCTTATCTAGCATATCTTGTTCATTTCAAGCATGTTTAGCAATTCTAGCAGCTTCATCGCAGAAGTAAATAACATTCCCATCAATATAATCAACCAAGAGATCCTTAGCCATAGCAATATTAGGTTCAAATTTAATTTGTTCATAGGGTTTAGGTGTTCTAGTATTGCTTTTATTAAGCATAGTTGTAGCTTTAGCATGTTCCTAATCCTAACAGGGAAAGGAGGTTTATCAATATAAGCAGTATGCACAACTGGATCAACATTATAGATAATTGTTTCATCTTTAACTATAAATGGTTCCTCTAACAATTCCTCAATAGGGGGATGATATTTAAACCACTTCTCCTTAGGGAGATCAACATGCGTAGCAAATGATTCACAAAAGGAAGCTACTATATCAGAGTCAAGTCCATATTTAGTACTAAACTTATGAAAAGCGTCTGTTTCCATAAAAGAGTTAACACAATCAAACACAAGTTTTATACCTGACTCATTACCTTTGTCGAGTTCCTAATCTTGAGAGTTGCATTTCTCTCTTTCTAGAAGACCCCATTTGTGAAGGAAATATGCCCTAGAGGCAATAATAAAGTTGTTATTTATATCTCATTGCATCATGATAAATGTTTATTATTCATGCTAGAATTGTATTAACTGGAAACTTAGTACATGTGTGAATACATAGACAAAACAGAGTGTCCCTAGTATGCCTCTACTAGACTAGCTCGTTAATCAAAGATGTTATGTTTACTGACCATAGACATGTGTTTTCATTTGATGAACGAGATCACATCATTAGAGAATGATGTGATGGACAAGACCCATCCGTTAGCTTAGCACTATGATCGTTTAGTTTTATTGCTATTGCTTTCTTTATGACTTATAAATGTTCCTCTGACTATGAGATTATGCAACTCCCGAATACCGTAGGAACACCTTGTGTGCTATCAAACGTCACAACATAACTGGGTGATTATAAAGATGCTCTACAGGTGTTTCCGAAGGTGTTTGTGGTGTTGGCATATATCGAGAATAGGATTTGTCACTCCGAGTGTCGAAGAGGTATCTCTGGGCCCTCTCGGTAATACACGTCATAATAAGCATTGCAAGCAAATGACTAATGAGTTAGTCACGAGATGACGTATTACGGAACGATTAAAGAGACTTGTCGGTAACGAGATTGAACTAGGTATGAAGATACCAACAATCGAATCTCGGGCAAATAACATACCGATGACAAAGGGAACAACGTATTTTGTTATGCAGTTTGACCGATAAAGATCTTCGTAGAATATGTAGGAGCCAATATGGGCATCTAGGTTCCTCTACTGGTTATTGATCGGAGATGTGTCTCGGTCATGTCTACATGGTTCTCGAACCCATAGGTTCCGCACACTTAACGTTCGATGACGATTAGTATTATGAGTTATGTGATTTTGATGATCGAAGTTTATTCAGAGTCCCCGGATGAGATCACGGACATGACGAGGAGTCTCGAAATGGTCGAGAGGTAAAGATGCATATATTGGAAGGCTATATTCGTACATCGGAAAGGTTTCGAGTGATTCGGGTATTTTTCGGAGTACCGGGGAGTTACGGGAATTCACCGAGAGAAGTAATGGGCCTTATTGGGCCATACAAGAAGAGGAGGAGGCAGGCCAAGGGGAGGTGGCGCGCCCTCCCCCCATGGGTCCGAATTGCACTAGGGGAAGGGGGAGGCGCCCCCCTTGCCTTTTCCTACTCCCTCTCTCTTTCCCTCTTTCCTTCTCTCTTACTCCAAATAGGAAAGGTTTTCCTACTAGGACTTGGAAGTCCTAGTACGACTCCCTACTCTTGGCACGCCCTAGGAGGCCGGCCTCTCTCCCTCCCTCCTTTATATACGTGGGCACGGGTGCACCCCAAAGACACAACAGACAATCTCTTAGCCGTGTGCGGTGCCCCCCTCCACAGTTACACACCTCGGTCATATCGTTGTAGTGCTTAGACGAAGCCATACACCGATAACTTCATCATCACCGTCACCACACCATTGTGCTGACGAAACTCTCCCTCGTCCTCAATTGGATCATGATCTCGAGGGACGTCATCGTGCTGAACGTGTGCTGAACACGGAGGTGCCGTACGTTCGGTACTTGGATCAGTTTGTGTCGGTGTCAAAACCGGTGGATCTCGGGTAGGGGGTCCCAAACTATGCGTCTGAAGATCGATGGTAACATGAGGCTGGGGACATGATGTTTACCCAGGTTCAGGCCCTCTTAGTTGAGGTAATACCCTATTTCCTGCTATATTAATATGGATGAATACGAATACAAGAGTTGATCTACCTCGAGATCGTAAAGGCTAAACCCTAAGTCTAGCCTATGAGGATTGTATGATTCTGATTCTAGCCCCTATGGACTAAAACCCTCCGGTTTATATACACACCGGAGGGGCCTGGGGTTTGTACATGTTGTCTTGCAGAGGAAGGAAAATCTACACCCGAGCCTAAAACTTGCCATTACAAGAATCCAGGAGTCCTATCCGGATACGAGAGACGATCTTCTATAACAGTCTTCACGGCCCACCAGTCCGGCCACATGAGGACCCCCCGATCCAGGACTCCCTTAGTAGGCCCTGAACCTGTCTTCGATGACGACGAGTTCGGCTTCCGTATTGTCTTCGGCATTGCAAGGCGGGTTCCTCCTCCCGAATATATCTTTTGCATATAGACGACTTGTGTTCGGCTCTGCAATATTAGTACAACCCTTAGCATCGAAGGCAAGGCTTTTTAAAGAAAACGAAATATGTGTCTCTACTGACAACTTTTGGGTGAAGCGTCATGTCCAACCCACTAACATATCAAACTGTTTTATTTGGTCCTAGTTTAGCGTTTCAAGGTATATCCTCACTGACACGTCCCATCAGAATAGAGATCGTGCCCACTTATTGTGGGATCCTTATCAATGTGACGTGAGAACCCATGCCGCGCATTACGCACGATTGCATTGGGAACTGGTGAGTTTTATGGCTAGAGTGGGGGGACGCTCTGTATTTGTAGCGTTATAAAAGGACACCGATCCCTTTCATCAGCCCCACGCCATCCTCAAGCTCGAGCTCTCCAAACTCCCTCGCCCCCGTATTCCCATCTCCTGCGCCCATCGCTCTCCGTTCCTCAACCACAACTCCTCTTCCCAGCAATGGCTGCATCCGGCACCAGAGGCAAGTGGGAGGCTTCCACAGTTAATGAAAAGACCATGGCAGATCTACGGAGTGTGGGGTACCTCGCTAGTGACATCGCGCACCGAGGCCCTCCTAAGGGCCATGTGATTCCCATCCCTAAGGCGGGCGAGAGGGTAGTTTTCACCTCTCACTTTGTTAGGGTGCTAGGGTTTCCACTCCACCCGTTTGTTCGGGGTCTTTTGTTCTTCTACGGGCTAGATTTCCATGATCTATCCCCGAACTCAATCCTTCACATATCCGCTTTCATAGTGGTGTGTGAAGCCTTTCTCCGCATCACCCCACACTTCGTCTTGTGGCTTAAGACCTTCAGTGTGAAGCCGAAGGTGGTCGATGGGGAACACGCGGAGTGCGGGGGCGCTATGATTAGCAAGCTCCTGAATGCTACATGGCCCAAGGGCTCGTTCGTGGAGATGAACAAGGTTTGGTAGCAGGAGTGGTTCTATATCACCGAACCCCGCGGCACCAACTGGGTGGCGGGGCCTGCTTTCAGATCCGGACCCCCAGAGAGGCTAACCTCCTGGACCAAAAAGGGTCTGGATTGGGGGTCGCACACTGAGGTGACGACTCTTGTGAGCCATGTGTCCGGCGTGATCTCCAAGGGGCACCTGCTCTCCTCCGTGGTCCAGGTGATGCTGACCCGGCTTGTTCTTCCTTGCCAAAGCCGGGACTCCTCCCTATGGGAGTTCGATCCGGCAGGAGACAAGCCGCTGAAGCATCTCTTCGGCTCTACGCACAAGGAGATCTGGAAGAACCTCTTCAAGAGCTAGAAGGAATGGCTCGAAGAGTCCGAGGATGCGGGCTTTAGCACCGAAGTTTCTGCCACAGAGGTAATAATAATCCCTGTCGAACACTTACCCCTTCCCATTACTTAATGATAATAGGAATTGGAATTTTTACGTGATATACAGGGCTGGACGAAGAAGGCGGCTCGGATCAAGTGTCCGGCGCCTCTGCCCGAAGACCCATCATTGCCTCTATTCACGGCGATGATGGTTCCTTATCTGTCGACTTTTCCACTATCAAGTGCCATACAAGGTGCCGACCAAGAGGACCAAGAAGTCGAAGGGCAAGAGGACCGAGGACAGCCCTCGTCCTGCGGGCAAGAAGCCCGAGTACCTCCATATCCTCTTCTCTAACGAGGCAGAGGAATACGATGAGGAGGAAGAGGAGGAAAAAGAAGTGCCTCCTGCGCAAGGCAGGGGGAAGAAGAGGGGGGCCGTCGCTGACACGGGCACGGTCGCGCCCCGGAGGAAGCTGCAGCTCGGAGATAGTTCAAATTTGTCCAAACATAGCTTCATGGTGAAGCCCAGGGTGAAACCGCTGCCCAAATCGTAAGTTTGTTCCAATTGACTATTTCACCTTTGTTTATTCAGTATTTAATATTCTTCTCCTGCTGTCCTACAGCCCGTCGGTGTTAACCCTGACGTTACATCATCGGAGGGGAACTCTCTGGCTCCTGGGGAGACAGAGAGTGACTCGCCAGTCCGGGCTCCATCGCCCGTAATCGGCGGCGACACCGAAGTGTCGTCCCAGCGGGTTCTCTCCGCCCAAGGAGATGAGGGCGGGGCAGGAGACAAGGCGGCCGGGGGTAATACCTCGACGGCCGCTAACCATGGGGAGACGGCCCCTATGGAGACCGAAGACATGGGGCCCAAATAGTCTGGGGCCCCACCGAACACCATCCCGGAACCTAGTGTGGCTCCGAGGTCCGAATACCCGACTCCTCAAGCAGAGGAGGATACAGCGGCGCCCAGAGTCAATCCGGAGGCACCGGGTTCTATGGAGGGAGCACTGCAAAGTGCTCTCGTCATTGAAGAACACCGCACCGTGATGGGTGCAATGATGAATAAGTTTCAGTCCATCAAGGGCGGACTGAATGAAGCCTTCAACAACCTTTTAACAGGCTTTGAGGTAAGCAATGTAATGCTTTTTTATAGAATTTTTATTTATAATGCATATATATAACCAGTAGCCCCTGATGCTTTGTGTGATTCTAAAAAGAATCGGACAAAGTATCCATAGAGTAGCATTTTTATAGAGCTAAACTGTTTGCGCGGGCTTCCTTAGTTACGGCAACTGTGCGATATGCAGAGGTTTCCGAACTAAATCCGATGCTCAAGGTGGCGAATGTGGACCTCGACCGTATCAACCACCGTTTTGATGAAACGCAAGGTATGCGGATTTGTTTATTAAATGTCAATAAGACCGAATTGATTGAGCATGTTTACAAACTCTAATATTGTATTCTGTATTACATAGTTGGCGCCGCTGAGCTCGAGGCCTTGAAGGGCGAGGTTGCCAAGGCCAAGAAGGTGGCCGAGGAAAGCTAGGCGGCCGCTGATAAAGCGGCTGCCGAATTGGAAGCCGTGAAGGTGGAGTGCGAGAAGCACAAATCTCGGGTGTCCGAAGTCGAGGTCGAGCTCCAAGATGCCATCCATAAGTGTGAGGCATCGAAGAAGAAGGGTTCGAAGCAGGCGACCGAGCTGTCCGCGGCAGTAAAGTCTGCCTAGGATGCACGAGGCGAGGCGCGCAGCGCGTGTGAGGAAATCAAACAAGCGCGACAGATAGCATCTGGTAAGATATTTATCTTACAGAGCATCTTCGGAGGGCAGAAGTATATTGGGCTGACACGATTGTGGAGTTCTCCAAGCGTGTTTGCTGATCTTCCGAGGAGGAACGCAGATGCCGCCTAATATTTCCGAGCCCAGGAGGGGAACGACACGGAGAAATTGTTCTGGTCGCAGTTCTATGCGCTACAACATCCAGTACCCCTCAACGACAAGATGAAGCAGCTGGTTGAGCTGCATAACATGGCGGGTTTGGTCATGAAGGACTTAATAGTCCGGCTATGGCCCGCTGAGCCAATCCCAAGTAGTTACTTCGGATTGGTGAAGCGGCTCGTCGAGGCGAGTCCGCGGGTCGATGCATTAACGCGGTCGGCTTGCATAGAAGGTGCTCAGATGGCCTTCGCTCGCGTCAAAGTGCACTGGGCGAAGATGAACGCAGTGCATATAGCCACTGCTGGCTTGCCCGCAGGCAAGGAGCACCGCAAGCCGGAGAAGTACTTCGAGGACGTCCTCGAGGGCGCCCTCCTTGAAGAAGGCCAGTGTTTGAAAGATGTTGTTTTCGATTGATTGTATCTGGATGTAAAGACTCTGCTTATTAATTCAGTGTTATATAACATTTGTGCTATTTATAATATCAACGTCTTTTTACCTCTTGTGTGACTGTTTATCTAAATCTGAAAGTTTCCAGTCGTCAGCTTCAGCCCCCGGTACATAGTACTGGGGTGTTCGGTCATATACAAATACACTCTTTATCCAACGTCTTGGTCCGTATAGGAGGTGTATGCGGAGAGAACCAAGCAATCAGACTATGCAGTGTTATTGCTTTCACTTAGTCGTAGGAGTTTGACAAATGGGGCTACGTACTAGCCCCTGGTGCAGATAAAGTATCCAATTGCACCTGGCTGGGCAAAGAACCAACCCTTTGTATAACATTGGGTAGATCTCTATCGATCGTAGTATAAAACTAAGTCACTGGATTGTAGACCAGGTTCTCGCTTATCATGACAGTCAGTTATCGGCTTTCTATACTAAGGTACTTGACTGGACTAGCCAGAAATACAATCGCAGTAGTTCTCCCTTTACACCCTAGCCTTACAATTGGAACGTAAAGGTAAGCACATGAGCCGGGCAACCCAACTATTGACCCAAGACATTATTCAGAACTGATGCATATAATGCAAACATCTAGGATGCCGAACACTCCCTATAGGTGTTCGGTCTTTTCAACATATACGAGGGCCGAATGCAGCCTCTGGTAATAAACCCTTATTGACGAGGCACATATGGCAATCTGATGCGGGAAGAGAACATTCCATGGTGAGTGAATAAAACTCAGGATATATATGGATAAAATTGTTCTATTAATATCCCTCTATAGTACGGCGAGCCACAGTTTTTACAGATGATGCCGAGGACCTTTTTTGGACATTTTACATGCCAGGAAGGTATACAAGAAAGAGAAAAAAGGTTTACACATGGTCTTAATTCTAAAAAGAAACCTTGGTGCGGGTCCCTGCTGCACATCTGCGTCGTTTTCTCCTCTGTAATGTGACCTTGAAGGTGCGAGTGTGATGGCCATCTGGAAAAAGGAATAAACCTGGAAACAAAGAAGTCATTCCGGTGTGGCCATAGCAAGTCTGGTTCATTTCATGAACCAAAAGAAGGTAGGTTTAAAGTCCGAATAGGGTGTAGCCGAACTATGGACTATATGCAGGTGTTCCCGGTCACCGCCCAAGGAATTTTTAGGGCATAATTATGTACTCGAGGCACATATGCTATCACCTTATGGGGCGGTCGATGGGGGCATAGCTGTCAATCTTGCTTAGGTTCATATGAGCTGCCGCACTGAGGCGTGTGCCGGACACGTTTGGCTGTGTCCGCTATTGATAGATTATCCGGCTTGAATAGGCCGCATTGTGCTTCGGCTGCTAAGGCCACAGTGTCTTCCTCCGTACGGAGAGAGTGCTCCATATTTCCATTGACTATGATAATGCCACGTGGTCGAGGCATCTTGAGCTTTAAATAGGCGTAATGTGGGGCTGCATTCAAGTGGGCGAAGGCCGTCCTTCCGAGTAGAGCGTGATAGCCACTTCAGAATGGAGCTATGTCGAAGAGTAATTCTTCACTTCGAAAGTTGTCGGGAGAACCGAATACAACCTCCAAGGTTAAAGAGCCTGTGCAGCAAAACTCAACGCCCGATATCACTCCTTTAAAGGTCGTGCTGCTTGGCTCGATTCTTGATGGGTCAATCCACATCTTGCGGACAGTGTCCTGATATATCAGACTAAGACTATTGCCGCCGTCCATAAGGACTCGGGTTAGATGGTATCCATCTATTATTGGGTCGAGCACTAAGGCAGCCGAACCCCCATTTCGAATACTAGTCTGATGATCCATGCGATCGAAAGTGATCAGGCAAGCTGACGATGGGTTGAATTTTGGGGCGACGGGCTCAACGACATAGACGTCTTGGAGTGCGCACTTGCGCTCCCTTTTTGGGATATGAGTGGCATATATCATGTTCACTGTTTTGACATCCGGTGGAAATTTCTTCTGTCCCCCTATGTTCGGCTGGAGAGTTTCATCCTCGTCTTCGCTCGGAGGCTCCTTCCCCTTATGTTCGGCGTTGAGCTTGCCGGCCTGCTTGAAAACCCAACGGTTACGGTTGGTCTGATTGGCAGGTGATGTCTACACACACTTCTACTCTTGTAGACTATGTTGGGCATCCAAGCGCAGAGGTTTGTAGGACAGCAGCAATTTCCCTCAAGTGGATGACCTAAGGTTTATCGAACTCAGGGAAGTAGAGGTTGAAGATGGTCTCTCTCAAGCAACCCTGCAACTAAGATACAAGAAGTCTCTTGTGTCCCCAACACACCTAATACACTTGCTAGATGTATAGGTGCACTAGTTCGGCGAAGAGATGTTAAATGGCAAGTGATATGGATGGCAAAACAAAGTAATATAAATCTGTAATAAAAAGTGCAGCAAGCAAACAAGTGGTAAACGTGAGAACAAATGGTATTGCAATGGTGGAAACAAGGCCTAGGCTTCATACTTTCACTAGTGGCAACTCCCAACAACATTAACATAATCGAATCACATGATATTTCCCATAAAACATGCAATGGAGACGCGCCCGGAGGTCATTCCTCCGTGGTCAAGAGAGGACGAGAATTATGTAGGGCTACAAAAGCACACCTCATAGTTCGTAGTTCTCAATCTAAGGATTTCCCAATTGTAGGATCGAAAGTATGTCTAGAGGGGGGGTGATTAGACTACTTGTAAATATAAAAATTCTGCCTTTTGATCAAGAACAGTTTTTGGCAGATTCACAATTATGATCAAGTCAAGCATCACCCTACACATGCAATTCTAGAGTATAAGCAGCGGAAAGTAAATTGCACATGTAGTAAAGAGAGGTGGAGAAGATCAAACACAATTTGGAGACGCAATGATTTTTCCCGTGGTTTCGATAGGTGATGCTATCGTACATCCACGTTGATGGAGACTTCAACCCACGGAGGGTAACGGCTGCGCGATTCCACGGAGGGCTCCACCCACGAAGGGTCCACGAAGAAGCAACCTTGTATATTCCATCATGGCCTACGCCCACGGAGGGCTAGCCTTACTCGGGGTAGATCTTCACGAAGTAGGCGATCTCCTTGCCCTTACAAACTTCTTGGTTCAACTCCACATCTCTATGACGGAGGCTCCCAAGCGACACCTAACCAATCTAGGAGGCACCACCCTCCAAAAGGTAATAGATGTTGTAGATGATGATGAACTCCTTGCTCTTGTGCTTCAAATGATAATCTCCCCAACAGTCAACTCTCCTCACTGATTTGGCTGTGGTGGAAGAAAGGATTGAGTGGAAAGCAACTTGGGAAGGTTAGAAATCAAGTTTCATATGGTAGGAATGGAGCAACATGATCTCAACACAAGGGTAGGTAGTTCTCTTCTCAGAAAGTGTAAGGTAGGAGTGGTAGTTCTTTCTGATGGCTCTCTCCACGAATGAAGAGGGGGTGGAGGGGTATATATAGCCTCCACACAAAATCCAACCGTTACACACATATTTGAGCAATCTCGGTGAGACCGAAGTGGAAACTCGGTCAGACCGAAAGTTCAAATATAGTGAACGTTGGGGTTTTCGGTGGGACCGAAAATACCATCTCGGTTTGTCCGATTTGAGTCAAGACAGGAACTTGGCAGTTTCGGTGGGACCGAAATCATCAACTCGGTTATTCCGATATGATGACAAACGGTTACAGAAGGTTGGCAGCCCGTGTTTCGGTGAGACCGATCTCAAACTCGGAATGACCGATTTTTCTAGGGTTTGGCTTATGGCTGAGGTGGTTCATCTCGGTGGGACTAAGTTTGGAAAATCGGTTGGTCCGAGATTACTTATGAGTGTGTATAGTAGTGAAAGTTGCTGATAGTTGAAGGAGATATATCACTAAGCACTTGAGCAACCAGATCATCAACACAACCTCATCCCCTTTTAATAGTATTGGCTTTTCCTATGGACTCAATGTGATCTTGGATCACTAAACCAAAAATGGAGTCTTGAGCTTTTGCCAATGCTTGCCTTAGCATTTTGAGGGGTCCACTTCTTCAGTCATTTCCATACCCGTATCACTGAACTTCTCTGAAATGATTCTCAAGTAACTATTAGTTCAATGATATATATGTTGTTATTAATTGCCAAAACCACCCGGGGATTAGTTGCACTTTCAATCTCCCCCTTTTTGGTAATTGATGACAACATATAGATCAAAGCTTCGACAAAAGATATAATCAATGAATAATATCGTCGCTTTGAGAAGTATGTGATAAGCAAGAGCTCCCCCTAAATTTGTGCATTATTTAAAATTTGCGTTTGAATGCAAATGCACAATCGATTAGGATTATGGGTCACTCTTCCATGTCACATACATCTTGGTGGAGCGCACAAAATGATAAGAATGAATAACATGCACCCAATCACCAAGACATGAGTAAATAGCCATACAAGATAGGAATAGCATATGATAAGCATTAAGCACACATTAAAGCATAGTATGACTAAGCACTCATTAAGGTAGCATCAAACGTAGTATCAAGCACACTGGAAGTTTCAAGAACCAAAAGAACCAAATGTATCTCAAAGAAACCGCAAAAGAACGAAAGAGCACTCTCTCTCTCGAAGCCCTATGATCTATACAATTTCTTCCCCTTTGGCAACAAGTTACCAAAAAGTTTGAAAAAGCATAGAGCTAAACGTCACTGTGGGCTCTGCTGGCGGCTCCTGTCTGGGTAGATGTCGGAGTAGATATGACGGCATCGGCGAAGACTTCAGCTGATGTATGCGCTGGAGGAGTGGATGCTGGAGCTGTGGCTGGAGTGACTGCTGGAGCTGTGGGAATAGCAGCTGATCGGGATCCTCTGGGAACCGGAGCAGTCTGGCGATGAGAGTCCTGGACTAGGTCATCCTGCATGAGCTCTGCCCTGTCCTGCCTTGCTTCCTCCATGTCTGCCTCAAGCTTGTTGACGGTCACCTGAAGTTCAGTCAGCTTCACGTCCAGAGCGTGGACCTTCTCGTCAACAATCCTCTCTAGGCTCTCCTGAGATTGTTCAATGCTGGCCAGGCGTTGTTCAATCCTCTGGGTAGCTTCAAGAATCTGCTCTCCGAAGCTCTTTGGTTTAGCTGCTGCTGCTGCTGCCTCTTTATCAGCTTTGGCTTTCCTAGCAGCTTCCATCTTGGCTTGACCTTCAACAGAAGTTGGATCCTCCTCGTCCATCACAACAACATTGTCTTCATGCTCTGGCTGCAGTGGTAAGTGCTTCCTATCCAACAGGAATTTGCCCGTGCCAAACTTGGCATTGATAAGCATCTGAATCTGTGGGGCAAATCCATATGACCTCTTCTGGTCAGCTGCAGTCCTCTTAATGGTCTCTACCATTAAGTCCATCACCTTGAAAGGTGCCTTCTCATCAAGTATGTGCAGCATGTTGATAGAATAGCCTCGGATCATGCGATGGTCTCCAGACTTGGGCATCAAGGTATGCCTCAGAATAGTGTTAGTAGTAGGTAGACCTGCCTGGAGATAGTACACTGAGCCAAGCTTCCACACTTCCAAATCTGCTGCGGGGATCTCCTTGTACATGTTCTTCATGGAATCATGGTTCTTCTTGGGAATCCCATAGACATCAATGTCGTCCTCTCTTTGCACTGGAGCATTCAGAAGTTCTGCCCATTCTTCAACAGAAGAAGAAAACCTTTGACCTTCAGTCATCCAGGTGATCTTCCCATCAGGATAGAAGTGGGCTGTGGCATAGAACTGCATAATCATCTCATCGTTCCAATCTGTCAGTTTCTGACCCACAAACTCATCAACTCCACATGCAGTGAAGCTTTCATGCACATGGGGAAAGAAGTCTCGGTGCTCTTCACTGTCAATGTACTTCCAGTCAACATATCTGGTATCTGCAACAATTGGCTTCTTATCCATCAGCACAGTCTCATAGAAGTCCTGCTGCTCTCTGGTGTGAAATCTAGGGTCCACAGCAGTCCTTCTCCTCACGGCATATGGATCAGCTTGCCTCCATAGCCTGAGACCTCTATCTTTCCTCGCCTTCATATCCTCGGCTTGAGGATGAGCATCGTTGTGAAGTGGCAGTTTTGGACGGAGTTTCAGCAACACATGTCCTTCTTCATCAGACTCAGACGGTGGCATATCACCCTTGTTCTTCTCAGAGGCTGGAATGTTCCTGGTTGTCCTCTTGGGCTTGGCAGAAGGCTTTGCTGGAGCTGCCTTAGCTTGAGCAGGCTTCTTGGGCTTAGAAATGGCTTGAGCCCTAATTGCATCACCCATGAGTTTCTGCTTCTGAGGAGCAGGCTGGGGTGCTTCTTCTTCTTCATCTTCCTCGGCTGGTGCATCTGCATGAGGATCAGTATACACTACCCTCTTCCTCTTGGAAGTTTTCTTCACTTTACTTGGGGCTGGCTCTCCCAAGTTCAGCTTCTTGGCAACAGCTGACTGCTTGACCTTGCTGGTGCCTTTCTTTGACTGCTGACCTTGTTGCTCTTTGGGAACAACCTTTCTCTTAGGCTTGGAGGATACCTCTTCTTCAGCGACAAAATCAGAATCCTCATCATCTGTGTTCCTCTCCTTTCTGGCTCTGGTGGCTGCAGGAGGCAAGCCACTAGGTGTACTCCTCTCACCATCATCAATAGGGCTACTAGCCTCAGGACTAGTATCTGCCTCAGGAATCTCTGCAAAAGGTGACTCTGACCTGTTCTGGCTGTCACTGGCATCTGACATGGCTGACAACCTGTGAATAGATAAGGTATAGGCAGAGTAGAAGAGTTATCACAAACTGCAGAAGTTTTTGCAAACAAAATGAGTTCAAATCTTAGTTTTAAGTTTTCACAGAATGCATTTCGGTCAAACCGATTTTCAGTTTCGGTGAATCCGAAGTGTATAACAGAAACTTTACACACCACTTTCGGTTGGACCGAAATGGGTTTCGGTCCTGCCGATAAACTAGGGTTTCACTAAAACTATACTTCGGTCACACCGATTTGCACAACTCGGTTGGACCGAAAGTGCAGTGCAATGGCCAGAGGCCGAATCGGTCACACCGAAAATTTAAAACCGGTTTCACCGAGATGTGTTCCGTGGAAACCTAACCCTAAAATTTTTACTCTAAACTAGAATCGATCTGATGGAAAGGAAGTTTTTCAATCGTGGCTAGATGTAGGGCAAACCAAACGTGCAATGAATCGGATGGGAGCACGAGAGGGATCGAGACTCACCCTAACTTGGTAGAGTCCCTCTACGGCGGCAACGGCGCGGAGGAGAAATCCGTTGACGGCGGCGGAGACCTGCGGCGAGGGCGCACAGGCGACGACGGCGACGATCCGGAGATCAGGGCGACGGCAGCAGGGGACGTAGGAGCGAAACGTTTGAAGGAATAATCAACGCGCGCTGCCCTCAGTATTTATATCCCCTTGCTGTCGGTGGGACCGAGTTGAAAAACTCGGTGACACCGAGATGGATAACCGCTGTGCAGTTACGCATATCGGTCACGCCGAGATTTAGAACTCGGTTTCACCGAGATGAAACCTAGATCAGTCTAAATGGTTTCGGTTTGACCGAGTGGGAGAAAGTTGGTCTGTCCGAAAATCACTTAGAAGGTTTTGGAAGTCAGCCTTAGACGGATCGGTGGCTCCGAGTGCTCCTCACTCGGAGGGTCCGAAAATGACTTGTTCAAAGTTTGTGATATAAGCATGAATAGAATTTGAGACAAGAAAGCATAGATAGCTAGGGGAGGTGCTTAAGGATTCTTGTCCATCCATTTGGCCAGAAAAAAATCAAAACAACCAAAACAACAAATGGATGTCCTCGAATGGATAAAATCATGCATTCAACATGCTCACACAATAAGATAGCAAATGAAATATGTGTCAAACATGCACAACCAACACTCTAGCTACTAGCACACAGTTTGTCGATGACTAGGTCATCTTTATATGAGTATTTTGACTTAGGAGCCAAATGAGAACATTTGATCATAGGTCATACTCATCGTTTAAGCACAAGTGGGGTTACCACTTTTACATAAAGCATTGATGTGTTCACATCATTTGGAGATGCTTTAGCTCAATTTTTTGAGCAAAGCTCCCCCTAGATGCGAGAACCCCTTTTAAAGGGTCAAACTAACCTTGGGTTGTCGTAGAAGACTTCATGTAGATGTTGAAGATGTGGATGCTCAATGTTGATGTAGATCATCAAGAGTTGAGAGCTATCCTTTGGATTAGGGCACTTTCAATACCTACATGGGTTAGTCCCACAAGGAACAAACAAAGATATCCATAGACATAGATTGAAGTTCACAATAGATGATGTCCATGAAAGCAATGATTACCTTGTCCCTTGACTTACCAACAAGAGGGTTTGTGACTCCATGAACTAGTGCATGATGTGGAAGTTGATTGCACAAGTTCTTGCCAAAATGAATGTGAGTGAAGTATGTTGGCGGAGTCACCCTCAAGAACTTTCTAGTTCTTCTTCTTCGGGATCCACATCATCTTGATGGGAATCCTTGGGGTTGTAGTTGAGCTTGACGAAGTAGAACTTGACGTGTCCTTGGGAACCCACTTGACCATGGCTTGAGGTGCTTCAATGAATGCATCAATCTCCTCTTGAAGCTTGTCCTTGGCTTTTAGCTTGTGGTCTTGTGGTGGAAGGTCATCTTGAGGTTGTTCCACATTGGAAGAAGTAGGATCGTACTTCTCCTTTTGAGAAACAAACTGTGGAGTAGGGTATTGACCTTCTTCCCACTCAACACCTTCGGCGTTGAACTTTCGCTCAAAACCAATTCCTTGATTCTTCCGGTGCCTTCCTTGTTTGCGAAAAATTTCCTCAAAGTTCTTGCTTCCGGCAAGACTCTTGTAGACACCTTTCTCAATGATTTCCTTCAATAAGCTATTCTCTTGCTCAAGTGTAACTTGGCTTGAAACATTGTTAGTGGAATCAAGAGAACTACTAGAAGTAACAACATTAGATTTAACATGGTTATTGTTACTACTAGAGGAAGAATTTTTCTTATGCTTGTCATGCTTAGTCTTAATAGGTGGCAAGAAATTAGACAAGAGAAGTCGTTTGGCAAGATATGAAGAACTCTTCTTTCGAAGATCGTCATTGATCGCTTTTAGAAACTCATGTTCTTGCTCTAGAGTGAGCTTCTCGAAGCGTAGCTTCTCATGAGATCTTAGGAGCTCTCTATGATCTTCTTGAGTTGTTTCATGAGCTAACCTAAGAGTGTTTAGTTCTTTAGTTAGACGCTCAATCTCCTTCATAGCATTGTCATTCGACTCTTCTCGACTATAAAGACTACTAGCATTTTCATCGTTACTAAGCTCACTAGATTTATCATGCAAGAGCTCATCTTCACCAAGCAAGTCATCCTCATCACTATTGAAGTCAATGAATTCAGGGTGTGTTACCTTGGGGCCTTTAGCCATGAAGCATCTTCCAATTCCCTCATTTGGTGAATCAAATAAGTCGTAGGAGTTGGAGTTGGAGGATACGAGAGCAAGACCGGCAACACCTTCATCTTGACTATAGTCGGAGTCGGAGTGATAGCTTCCATCGGATTGATTGTCGGAGTCGGAGCCGGAGACCCATTCACCTACATGAGCTTGATGTCTTCTTCTTGTATAGCTCCTTGATGACTTGTCTTTCCTCTCCGAATCCTTGCTTCTCTGAGAGGGTCTTCGTTCATAACGATCATCTCTACTCCTTCTCTCTTTCCGAGGTGACTCATCTCTTGATCTTCTTCTTGGAGATTCTTCTCTTCTCTTGTGGGGAGCCGTACACTCATTTGAGTAGTGTCCGGGTCTTCCACAATTGTAGCAGTTTCGATCACGACTAGAAGATCTCTTTTCATCATATGATCTAGACTTTGAGCTTCTCTCTTTGCCTCTATTCTTGTAGAATTTGTTGAAGTTCTTAACCATTAGGCTTATCTCTTCATTGGAAATTAACTTGTCACTTGAGGTTGCGGGAGCATCACTTGTAGCTTTGTAAGCACCACTTGACTTGTTGTGAAGCTCTTCCTTATCCTTAAGTGTCATCTCATGAGCAACGATTCTTCCAATGACTTCAGTTGGCTTGAGAGTCTTGTAGTTTGGCATCATTTGGATCAAAGTGCACACGGTGTCATACTTTCCATCCAAAGCTCTGAGAATCTTCTTAATGATGAATCGGTCGGTCATTTCTTCGCTTCCTAAGCCGGCAATCTCATTTGTGATGAGAGCAAGCCTAGAGTACATTTCAGCGACTCCTTCACCATCCTTCATCTTGAACTTGTCAAGTTGACCTTGAAGAATATCTAGCTTTGATTCCTTCACAGACTCGGTACCTTCGTGCATTTCAACCAAAGTATCCCAAATCTCTTTAGCATTCTCAAGACGACTGATTTTGTTGAACTCCTCGGGACACAAAGCATTGAAGAGAATGTCACAAGCTTGAGCATTGTTTTACAACATCCGCAACTCTTCCGGTGTAGCTTCGCGATCCGGAACTTTTCCTTCCTCGAAGAATTCACCTTGCATACCAACACAAATAATGCCCCATGCGGCTGGGTTATGACCAAGAATATGCATTTCATTTTATGCTTCCAACTAGCAAAATTTGTACCATCAAAGTAAGGACCTCTACGATAATTACCCTCACTAGACGCCATACTCTCCTAGGTTGTGAAACCAAGCTTATGGAGTCCAATGCAATGGAGACCAAAACAATGGAGACCAAGGCTCAGATACCACTTGTAGGATCGAAAGTATGTCTAGAGGGGGGTGATTAGACTACTTGTAAATATAAAAATTCTGCCTTTTGATCAAGAACAGTTTTTGGCAGATTCACAATTATGATCAAGTCAAGCATCACCCTACACATGCAATTCTAGAGTATAAGCAGCGGAAAGTAAATTGCACATGTAGTAAAGAGAGATGGAGAAGATCAAACGCAATTTGGAGACGCAATGATTTTTCCCGTCGTTCCGATAGGTGATGCTATCGTACATCCACGTTGATGGAGACTTCAACCCACGGAGGGTAACGGCTGCGCGAGTCCACGGAGGGCTCCACCCACGAAGGGTCCACGAAGAAGCAACCTTGTCTATTCCATCATGGCCTACGCCCACGGAGGGCTAGCCTTACTCGGGGTAGATCTTCACGAAGTAGGCGATCTCCTTGCCCTTACAAACTTCTTGGTTCAACTCCACATCTCGATGACGGAGGCTCCCAAGCGACACCTAACCAATCTAGGAGGCACCACCCTCCAAAAGGTAATAGATGTTGTAGATGATGATGAACTCCTTGCTCTTGTGCTTCAAATGATAATCTCCCCAACACTCAACTCTCCTCACTTATTTGGCTGTGGTGGAAGAAAGGATTGAGTGGAAAGCAACTTGGGAAGGTTAGAAATCAAGTTCCATATGGTAGGAATGGAGCAACTTGATCTCAACACAAGGGTAGGTAGTTCTCTTCTCAGAAAGTGTAAGGTAGGAGTGGTAGTTCTTTCTGATGGCTCTCTCCACGAATGAAGAGGGGGTGGAGGGGTATACATAGCCTCCACACAAAATCCAACCGTTACACACATATTTGAGCAATCTCGGTGAGACCGAAGTGGAAACTCGGTCAGACCGAAAGTTCAAATATAGTGAACGTTGGGGTTTTCGGTGGGACCGAAAATACCATCTCGGTTTGTCCGATTTGAGTCAAGACAGGAACTTGCCAGTTTCGGTGGGACCGAAATCATCAACTCGGTTATTCCGATATGATGACAAACGGTTACAGAAGGTTGGCAGCCCGTGTTTCGGTGAGACCGATCTCAAACTCGGAATGACCGATTTTTCTAGGGTTTGGCTTATGGCTGAGGTGGTTCATCTCGGTGGGACTGAGTTTGGAAAATCGGTTGGTCCAAGATTACTTATGAGTGTGTATAGTAGTGAAAGTTGCTGATAGTTGAAGGAGATATATCACTAAGAACTTGAGCAACCAGATCATCAACACAACCTCATCCCCTTTTAATAGTATTGGCTTTTCCTATGGACTCAATGTGATCTTGGATCACTAAACCAAAAATGGAGTCTTGAGCTTTTGCCAATGCTTGCCTTAGCATTTTGAGGGGTCCACTTCTTCAGTCATTTCCATACCCGTATCACTGAACTTCTCTGAAATGATTCTCAAGTAACTATTAGTTCAATGATATATATGTTGTTATTAATTGCCAAAACCACCCGGGGATTAGTTGCACTTTCACCAATGTCACCGCGGCCATCCAAAGAGAGTCCCACAATCACCACAACATATCTAAAGGATAGTCAAAGACAAGCACCAAGAGACTCTCAATCTTCAATCAACACACAAGAGAGGAAATCACTCATGAAAATATTTTTCTAATCCATGTCCAATAGACCGTTGTCACCTTGGTCTCGGGGATTATACTAGATAAAGACAAGTGAGTACATCAATCCAATATATAGAGGAAGGGGAAATATCATGGGATCACCCTAGATTAACATAGCCTATGATCACAACGAAGATCACATCATGGGAGAGAGAATTAACCACATAGCTACTGGTAGAAACCTCAGCCCCGAGGAGGAACTACTCCCGCATCATGGAGGGAGGAAGCAACGTCGATGGAGATGAATCCGGGGGCACTTCCCCGTCCCGGCAGGGTGCCGGCACAGGAATTCTGGTCCCCTGAAGCTTGATGGCGATGGCGGCGGAGATCGGAATTGCGTCTGGAAAAAAGGGGTCTGGAATCAGGGTTTCTGCGACGCGGTGTAAATATATGCCAAAGGGTGGCATCAGCGAGGTCTGGGGGGCCCAGGCGCCCCCCCCCCGGCGCGGCCAGGAGGGGGGCCGCGTGGGCAGGCCGCCTGGAGCCCCTGTGGCCCCCCTCTGGCCCTACTTTGGCCGCATGGAAGCTTCCGGAACGCTGATTTTTTATATAATTTTTCCGGGATTTTTCTAGCAGTTTTCGTGACGGGAAAACCTGAAATACAAAAACAGCAGAAAATAGAAACTGGCACTGGGGTGCACTGAGTTAATAGGTTAGTGAAAATATGATCAAAAGTGTTTGGAAGTGTATAAATATCATAGCAATATCACCCAAAAGAGGCATGGAATTATAGATACGTTTTGGACGTATCAACATCCCCAAGCTTAATTCCTGCTCGTCCTCGAGTAGGTAAATGATAACAATAATAATTTCTGTGGTGACATGCTATTAACCATATAGGACTTTTCATAGTCATATGACAAAAGCTTACTGAGACAATGAATCTGTAGTAATTAAGTTGCCTTATGAGAAAATCACAAAGAACTGAAAGTTTTACAATATGATACTGAAACATTAAATAGATTTGTAATGAGCATGGTGTGCAAATATGATAAAGTAGTATCTCGCTTGCCCCCTTTAGTGAAGCAAAACATAAATGCAGGGGCACCTCCAAGGTTTAAGTGATGACTAGATACAATGATTTCAGAATAAACGATATCATAATCATGCAAAATACAATGCTACTTTGGGACAATGCACATTACACTCAGAATGACAATCATGCTCTTAGTAGTTGGTGCTTTAAAAGAAGGTGGAGACTCTCGAACCGTGGCTTTTGTTGGCAAAGTTGAAAACCCGTGGTCGGAAACAAAGACAAAACATGTACCAGAGCTCTTGGTTTTAAAAACAGAGGTAATTATTATTATTTTTAGATTATGCATGTTCCGTCAACGAATGCTAGCAGACAACTCAATCACTTCTTGAGATGGACAAGTTTCGAGGAACGGCTCCCGAATGAGGACGATCACATCCTCTTAATCTCCTTTGTTTATCACTGCCAAAGTTTTCTGATTTCTCATGAACAAAGCGTGAAGGAGGGTTTGTTTGTTATATTAATTTTGAGCCGGGCGCACTCTTTGCCAGTTCCTTCTCGTATTATGGGTTTGCACATTAGACATGCAATCCCGGGGTGAAGCTTGTCCAACTTAAAAAGATCATGAATTAACTACTACTTCCTCATGAGATAAAACAGAGGCACAAAAGAGAAATGCTTTTTTGAATAATTTCGAGATGGCACATGAAAGTCTTCGTTAGGAATGGCAGGTAAATACCATGTATAGGAAGGTATGGTGGACTCATATGGCATAACTGGTTTAAAAAGATTTTGGATGCACAAGCAGTCAGTCCGCTTAGTACAGGTGGAGGTTAGCAAAAGACTGGGAGCGACCAACTAAGAGAGAAATGACGGTCATAATCATGCAGAGCGACAAAGCAACATTGAATCAGGCATGGAAGTTATATCGCTACTCAGAAATAAAAGATCATCAAGGCTTGACAGACTTTCTTTACAGTCTTAAATATGTGTGAGCATACGCCAAGTCAATCAAAATAAATTCTTGAATGAAGATATTACTAAACCATTCCACATCATAGGCAAACAAATCATGTTGGTACTCCAATAACACATTGGGAACCCCCCAGCTATTTGAGACTAACCATAAGAAAACATGAATTACTAAGCGCCATTATGCACGTAGCATTTTTATCATAGACATATCGACCAATGCAACAGAAGCAAACTCTCTTAATAAGATAAGCATGATAACTAAAGAGAGTTCAAGCAACCAACTAAACAAAAGCTCTTTAAAAAGATAAGCATGAAAACTAAGAGCTAAGCATGATAGTGGCTATTGAAAGACAAAGAACACACACAGCAAAGATAGACATGAAAATTCTATGTTATGTTCTAGGTAGAAGTGGAGCGTGTTTCTCTCCCACACAAAGAAATCTGAGTTCCGACTCGTTATGAAAAGCTAAAGAAAACTAAAAAGGAAACTAAAAGCAAGACGCTCCAAGCATAGCACATAACACATGAAGTGATAAAAATATAGTGGAACGAAAGATGAACTGATAATGTTGATGGAGAAGGGGATGCGCGGGGGCATCCCCAAGCTTAGACGCTTGAGTCTTCGTGAATATTTCTTGGGGGTGCATGGGGGCATCCCCAAGCTTGAGCGTTTGACACTCCTGAATCTTTTTATCATCTTCCCTCGCACACTTGAAAACTCCCTTCATACATAACTCATCATAATCTGATTAGCGAGGTTAGTACCCATAATAAAATAATTGTTCCATGCTGGAAATAAGGATATTCTTGAAGGTCTACAGTTTCTCAAGATTGCCAAAAGGTTTTTGCAAAGAAAAAGCAAGCTCAAGGTTTGCAAAATGAAGGAAAGGCAAAACAGGACAGAATCTGTGAAAAACAGACCAGCAGGTAGTAAATGATTTTTTCGTGGCACTTCTGCAACTCAAATAAAAAAACTCAGAACAGACGCCCGAAAGTCAATTGTATAGACCACGCTGTCGAAAAAATTCAGACCAAAAAAATGGTCTGGTGATTTTATACGAATTTTTCTGTCCAAGGACAGAATCTGTTTCCTGGACAGCACGTCACAACTTTTGAACTTTCTTGCAATCAGAGGCTACACTTGGCACAAAGCTGAAAAGTAAAGATACAATGATGCTGCTACTGTAGTAACAACATCAAGACACAACAAAAGCAAAATAAAATTTTATTCATTGTGGGCTGCCTCCCAAAAGCGCTTTCTTTTATGCCTTTAAGCTAGGCATAATACTTTAATGATGCTCTCGTAGGAATAAGAGTTGAAGAACAAAAGAGAGCATCAAGAAGCAAATAACAAACACATTTAAGCCTAACATGCTTCCTATGCATAGGAATATTGCAATAGAATAATTCATTGAAGCACAAAGCAACTAGCATAGGAAGGCAATACAAGCATAACTTCAAAATATTCGCCATAAAAAGAGGAAACTTCTTATTATTAAGATATTTAGAACCAAGTCTCCCTCTCTCATTATAAATTTCAGTGGCATCATGGATGAACTCAACAATATAAGCATCACATAAAGCATTGTTACCATGATCCACATGCAAAAAGGTACTCTTACTCTCCACATAAGCATAATCTTTCTCATTGGTAATAGTGGGAGTAGGACTATCATAAACAACTTGAACACAATAGATTAAATGTGTATTAGGAGGGTGGTGTTCAACAAGGGAGTAATTCCCTCCATGATTATGACAAGTTTCATAAGGATAATTTCTCCTTATGTCATAGGTACCTTTATAATCACTATAGATTGGAGTTATAACATCATCATAGTAGAGAAGAGCATTATCATTGCTAGCAACTATATTTGTAAACATGTTGTCTTTATTCTTACTAGCAAAAGAATTATCAATTGTCACATCACTAGTGGGTAAAGGATTTGCAATCCTATCATCCCCAAGCTTAGAGCTTTCCATATCATCACTTTCAGAGTTGGTACCAAAAAGATTTTCAAGATCATAAGTAGCATTATCATCATTTTCCCAATCACAATAAGTAACATGCATATCATAATCAAAATCATCTTCAATAGTACCTACGGACGTATCATCAAGATGATAATTAAGGCAATAAACTTCACCTTCTTCTTTAAACTTACAACCGTTAGGATAAAAGTTGATGGGAGGAATATGCTCAGGCCA
>LR738714.1:97722419-98021655 GCA_902687465.1 Secale cereale | reverse complement strand
TATGTAATCATTTTCATGGCAATTAACAACACAATAGAGATGGCAATTTCGCAAAGTGTTTTTTATTCCTATGGCATTAACATCCAGCCAAGAAGTCTTTTCTGATAACTCTTCACACATCAAAAATAACATAAGCTCATCATAAAGATCAGAGGTGATCATGTTATCACACAACCGGTTAACAGTTATGTTTTGAAAGTGCATGCATTGAAAATTAAAGTGACCTTCTATACAGCAAAGTTCACAAGTAAAAGGATAAAGGTCACACAATTCTCTAGCAATTTCATTTAAATCTCTGACCCAAGTGATTGTTCTTTCATGCTTATGTTGCTTACAATACTTCTCTTCTTCAATCATAGGCCTCTCACAAGGTCTATCCACTCCACAAAAATTAACATGCTTATATAAAACTTCATTTTTAGGAACTAGATCATGCGTGTTGCAATCATCATGAACAATTTCATTTTCTTTGCAAATCGCTTTAAAAGGTTTATGATGCTTGATCCAATCCTCCTTAGGCATATTAAGATGTGAAGCAAAAGATTTGAGGAAATCAACAAGGAGTTGAGAATCAAGCCCAAACTTAGCACTAAACTTATTAAAACTTGTAGTTTCAACAAAGGACATAATGCAATCATACTCATAAATTATACCTGACTCTTTACCTTTGTCGATCTCCCAATCTTCAGTGTTGCGTTGAATTCTTTCAAGGAGTTCCCATTTAGCATCAATCTTTTTGTTTGTGAAAGAACCCATAGAGGAAGCATCGAGCAAATCTTTATCCTGTCGAGAGAGCCTCGCATAGAAATTAGTAATAATCATATTTTTGGGGAGCCCATGGTTAGGACATTTTAGTATTAACGTTTTCAGTCTCCCCCAAGCTTGAGCTATGCTCTCTCCGTCATGAGGATAGAAATTATAAACATAATTCCTATTCTCATGGACTTCATGAAGAGGATAAAACTTGGAGTAAAAGAGAGACATAAGCTCTTGCCAATCAAGCAAGTGCGAGTAATCGAGAAGCTTATACCAATCTGAAGCTTTATCTATAAGTGATACGGCGAACAATTTCCTCATGACAAACTCCCTTGATACACCTGCAAGCGTAAATAATGAACATAGTTGTGACAGATATAGCAAGTGTTCACCGGGATGTCTGTCTCCTGCATAATGATTAGCCAAAACATAATCGATAATACCAGCTGGTATTTTATAGGGCACAATTTCAGTAGGGGGAGGAGCAACCACCACAGGTGTGGGGCGTCTTCCCGCAAGCAACGATCCAACAGCACGATTTTCCATAAACATAACTAGTGAAACTAAAAACAAGAAACGAAAAGATTTAATTGCAAGATCTAAAGATATACCTTCAAGCACTCACTTCCCCAGCAACGGCGCCAAAAATAGCTTGATGTCTACACACGCTTCTACTCTTGTAGACTATGTTGGGCCTCCAAGCGCAGAGGTTTGTAGGACAGCAGCAATTTCCCTCAAGTGGATGACCTAAGGTTTATCGAACTCAGGGAAGTAGAGGTTGAAGATGGTCTCTCTCAAGCAACCCTGCAACTAAGATACAAGAAGTCTCTTGTGTCCCCAACACACCTAATACACTTGTTAGATGTATAGGTGCACTAGTTCGGCGAAGAGATGTTAAATGGCAAGTGATATGGATGGCAAAACAAAGTAATATAAATCTGTAATAAAAAGTGCAGCAAGCAAACAAGTGGTAAACGTGAGAACAAATGGTATTGCAATGGTGGAAACAAGGCCTAGGCTTCATACTTTCACTAGTGGCAACTCCCAACAACATTAACATAATCGGATCACATGATACTCCCCATAAAACATGCAATGGAGACGCACCCGGAGGTCATTCCTCCGTGGTCAAGAGAGGACGAGAATTATGTAGGGCTACAAAAGCACACCTCATAGTTCGTAGTTCTCAATCTAAGGATTTCCCAATGTCACCGCGGCCATCCAAAGAGAGTCCCACAATCACCACAACATATCTAAAGGATAGTCAAAGACAAGCACCAAGAGACTCTCAATCTTCAATCAACACACAAGAGAGGAAATCACTCATGAAAATATTTTTCTAATCCATGTCCAATAGACCGCTGTCACCTTGGTCTCGGGGATTATACTAGATAAAGACAAGTGAGTACATCAATCCAATACATAGAGGAAGGGGAAATATCATGGGATCACCCTAGATTAACATAGCCTATGATCACAACGAAGATCACATCATGGGAGAGAGAATTGACCACATAGGTACTGGTAGAAACCTCAGCCCCGAGGAGGAACTACTCCCGCATCATGGAGGGAGGAAGCAACGTCGATGGAGATGAATCCGGGGGCACTTCCCCGTCCTGCCAGGGTGCCGGCACAGGAATTCTGGTCCCCCGAAGCTTGATGGCGATGGTGGCGGAGATCGGAATTGCGTCTGGAAAAAAGGGGTCTGGAATCAGGGTTTCTGTGACGCGGTGTAAATATATGCCAAAGGGGGGCATCAGCGGAGGTCTGGGGGGCCCAGGCGCCCCCCCCCCCCGACGCGGCCAGGAGGGGG
This sequence comes from Secale cereale, assembly GCA_902687465.1. Lineage (NCBI taxonomy): Eukaryota > Viridiplantae > Streptophyta > Magnoliopsida > Poales > Poaceae > Secale > Secale cereale. The sequence continues at coordinate 98,019,086 of LR738714.1, read as the reverse complement.
GCCGCGTGGGCAGGCCGCCTGGAGCCCCTGTGGCGCCCCTCTGGCCCTACTTTGGCCGCATGGAAGGTTCCGGAACGCTGATTTTTTATATAATTTTTCCGGGATTTTTCTGGCAGTTTTCGTGACGGGAAAACCTGAAATACAAAAACAGCAGAAAACAGAAACTGGCACTGGGGTGCACTGAGTTAATAGGTTAGTCCAAATATGATCAAAAGTGTATGGAAGTGTATAAATATCATAGCAATATCACCCAAAAGAGGCATGGAGCAAGCAGAAATTATAGATACGTTTTGGACGTATCAGCAGGTTTTTCTGGGGTTCCATCGATTTGGCAGGGCCTGTCTAATATTCTGTCCAAACTTGATGGACCATCTTTGTTGCCGTTGAATGTCTTCTTCCGTTGACCGGGTCTGGAGCCACTGAATCCGGCGTTTACCGCTGTATCATCTAGGCTTCCAGGATTGTTTCGACGCTTGTTTTTATTGCGTCGTGGCTTTCCATTGCCGTCCCTCACTTCAGATGTTCCAGGGTCACTGGTATTGCTACGAGCTAACCAGCTATCGTCACCCGCGCAAAAGCGAGTCATGAGTGTGGTTAGGGCTGCCATTGTCCTCGGCTTTTCCTGTCCAAGGTGTCTGGCTAGCCATTCGTCTCGGATACTGTGCTTGAATGCCGCTAAGGCTTATGCGTCTGGACAGTCGATGATCTGGTTCTTCTTAGTGAGAAACCGATTCCAAAGCTTGCGGGCTGACTCCCCGGGTTGTTGGATGATGTGACTTAAATCATCAGCGTCCGGGGGCCGGACATAGGTCCCTTGAAAATTGGCCAGAAAAGTGTCCTCAAGTTCTTCCCAACTCCCAATGGAGTTCTCTGGGAGGCTGTTTAGCCAATGTCGAGCTGGTCCTTTCAACTTGAAGGGTAAATATTTGATGGCATGGAGAACATCTCCTCGAGCCGTGTGGATGTGAAGAATAAAGTCGTCTATCCAGACGGCAGGATCGGTCATTCCATCATACACTGTGATGTTCACGGGTTTAAACCCTTTTGGGAAATCATGACTCAGCACCTCATCGATGAAGCATAGAGGATGTGAGGCTCCTCTGTATCTTGCTATATCGTGGCGTATATCCGATGGTTGTGGTGTTCGGTATTAACCCCGAACTGGTATGTCACCGGCGCGATTGGCTTGATAGCCGCCGTCCCGTGTGGGAGCTCGGTACCTAGGTCCGAATATAGACCTGGTCATGCTAGCTTTTTTGTTTAGGTCCTCGCGCAGATCATGTTTTCGGACTTGTGCTGCACCCTCCTTTCCTTTATGGGGTGTTGGTGCGGGTTTGTATAGATTGCTAGCTACTCTATCCCATCCGCAAGGTGGTCGGTCCGGCTTGTCAGCGGTGTTGTTTTTCGGTAGGACGGGTGCGACGGCTGATACATATCTAACGTATCTATAATTTTTTATTGTTCCATGCTATTATTTATGAAGTCTTAGATGTTTAATGGGCTTTATCATTCACTTTTATATCATTTTTGGGACTAACCTACTAACCAAAAGGCCGAGTCCAGATTGCTATTTTTTTTGCCTATTTCAGGGTTTTGTAGAAAAGGAATACCAAACGGAGTCCAAACGGAATGAAACCATCGCAGGAGATATTTTTGGAGGAAATCACGCACGATAGACTTGGGGGCCAAGCCAGGAGACGTGGGACCAGCCCTCGAGGGTGGGGGCGCGCCCCCCCTCCCAGGGCGCGCCCCCTGCCTCGAGGCTAGCCCACACGGCCCCCGGTGCCCCTTCTTCCTATATATACCTATGTACCCCAGAAACTCCATACGTAGAGAGAAAACCCTAATTCCACCGCCGTAGCTGCTGTTCCCGTGGAGATCCCATCTTGGAGCCCGTTCCGGGAGGGGGATCCATCACGGAGGCCTTCATCATCATCATCATCGCCCTCACCATGAGTTGTGAGTAGTTTACCTCAGACCTTCGGGTCCATAGCTAGTATCTAGATGGCTTCTTCTCTCTCTCCGGATCTCAATACAAAGTTCTCCTCGGCCTTCGAGGAGATCTATTCAATGTAATCTCTTTTTGCGGTGTGTTTGTCGAGATTCGATGAATTGTGAGTTTATGATCAAGGTTATCTATGAAAGATATTTGGTTCTTCTCTGAACTTTTTATGTGTGCTCATAATATCCTTGCAAGTCTCTTCGAATTATTCGTTTGGTTTGGCCTACTAGATCTATAGTTCTTGCAATGGGAGAAGTGCTTGGCTTTGGGTTCAATCTTGCGGTGTCCTTTCCCAATGAAAGTAGGGGCAGCAAGGCACGTATTGTATTGTTGCCATCGAGGATAAAAAGATGGGGTTTTCATCATATTGCTTGAGTTTATGCATCTACATCATGTCATCTTGCTTAAGGCGTTACTCTGTTTGTATGAACTCAATACACTAGATGCATGCTGGATAGCGGTCGATGTGTGGAGTAATAGTAGTAGATGCAGAATCGTTTCGGTCTACTTGTCTTGGACGTGATGCCTATATACAATCATCATGCCTAGATAGTCTCATAATTATTCGCTTTTCTATCAATTGCTCGGCAGTAATTTGTTTACTCGCCGTAGAATACCGCTATCACGAGAGAAGCCACTAGAGAAAACTATGTCCCCCGGGTCTATCTTTATCATATTACTTTCCCGTCAACTAGCCAATTTATGTCGCCATTGTTTATTTGCTTTCTTTACTTTCTGTTTTTATACCAAAAATACCGAAAATATTATCTTATCATCTCTATCAGATCTCACTCTCGTAAGTGACCGTAAAGGGGTTGACAACCCCTTATCGCGTTGGCTGCGAAGTTCTTATTTGTTTGTGCAGGTACTAGGGACTGGCGCGTGGTCTCCTACTGGATTGATACCTTGGTTCTCAAAAACTGAGGGAAATACTTACGCTACTATGCTGCATCTCCCTTTCCTCTTCGAGGGAATACAACGCAAGCTCAAGAGGTAGCAAGAAGAATTTCTGGCGCCGTTGCCGGGGAGGCTTGCGCAAAAGTCAAATACCAAGTACCTATCACAAACCCTTATCCTTCGCATTACATTTATTTGCCTCTCGTTTTCCTCTCCCCCACTTCACCTTTGCCGTTTTATTCGCCCTTCTTCCGTCGTGTGTTTATCGTTCGCTTGCTTCTTGTTTGCTTGTGTGCTATGTGCCCTCATTTAGCTTGCATCTTCGCTTGCTAAAGTATGAATCCTCATCCACTTGCTAATCTCATTAAGAGATCCAATTGTGTTGAATCTATTGGTATTGAGCTGGATGCACTAGATTATCTTTATGAGGTTTTGATTGAAATTTATGAATCTAAAAATTGTGAGGAATTGTTAAAAGAAAAAGTGATTCATGTTAGCTCCTTAAATAAAAAGCATGATTGCAATGATGTTTCTATAAATTCTCTTAATTCCAATTGTGTTAATGATATGCAAAACCCTAAGCTTGGGGATGCTAGTTTTGCTATGACTACTATTTGTTGCAATGATCATGATTGGGGTGATTCTTCTTATGATGTTGAAAATTTATTTAATCCCCATGATGAATGTAAGATTGATAATAATGTTTGCAATAATATTGAAAGTGGGTTTGGAAGAGTGTTAACTTCAGATCCCGCATATTTGGAGTATGATCAATCTTATGATTTTTTGTTGTTGATAAAAGTGGGTTTGGAGAGGTCATGACTTTAGTTAATATTGCTCCCACTATTTTGGAAGAATGTCAACTGCGTATGCATGTGGATCGTGTTGATAATATGTTTTGTGATAGATATATTGTTGAATTTCTTATGATCCTACATGCAATTATTATGAGAGAGGGAAATATGGTTGTAGAAATTCTCATGTTACTAAATTACCTCTCGTTATGTTGAGATTGCTATTTTTCTTTCTCGTTCCTTGCATAAGCTAGATCTTGCTTGTCTTGCTAATTTGTTTACCTATAAAAAGCCTATGCATAGGAAGTATGTTAGACTTTGATGTGTTTTTCACATGCTATATGATGCCTCTTTGTGCTTCAATTCTTGTCTCTCATGTGAGCATCATTGAATTATCGTGCCTAGCTAGGGGCGTAAAACGATAGCGCTTGTTGGGAGGCAACCCAATTTTATGTTTTTTGCTTTTGTTGCTGTTAGAGAATAAATATTGCATCTAGACTCTGATTAGATGTGTTTTCATGTTTTGTTTAGTGTTTGTGCCAAGTAGAACCTTTGGTAAGACTTGTGTGAAGTTTATTTGATCTTGCTGTGAAAAACAGAATCGTTAGCGCTCGCTATAGTAGACTTCAGATTTTACTGGAGCGTGCTTTTTAGTTGATTCTTTTTTCTTCTGATTTTTAGACAAATTGCACAAATTTACCAATTTAGTTTGAATTTTTTGGAGTTCCATAAGTAGGCGAACCCAGCAGATTACTACAGACTGTTCTGTTTTTGACAGATTCTGTTTTTCGTGTGTTGTTTGCTTATTCCGATGCATCTATGAGTAATATTGGAGGATATGAACCATAGAGAACTTGGAGTACAGTAGGTTTAACACCAATATAAACAATTAATGAATTCCTTGCTGTACCTTTGAGTGGTGGTTTGCTTTCTCTTACTAACGGAGCTCACGAGAATTTTTGTCTAAGTTTTGTGTTGTGAAGTTTTCAAGTTTTGAGTATTGCTTTGATGGACTATGGAACAAGGAGTAGAAAAGGCCTAAGCTTGGGGATGCCCATGGCACCCCAAGTAAATTCAAGATAATCAAAAGCCTAAGCTTGGGGATGCCCCGGGAAGGCATCCCCTCTTTCGTCTTCATCCATCGGTAACTATACTTGGAGCTATATTTTTATTCGCAACATGATATGTGTTTTGCTTGGAGCGCCTTGTATAATTTGAGTGTTTGCTTGTTAGTTTGCCACAATCATCCTTGATGGACACACCTATTTGAGAGAGTTAAAAATTCCCTAGAAATTGTTAGAACACTCTATATGCTTCACTTATATCTTTTGAGTTGAATAGTTTTTGCTCTAGTGCTTCACTTATATCTTTTAGAGCACAGTGGTGGTAATATTTTATAGAAATTGTTGAACTCTCAAGATTCACTTAGATCTATTTGAGAGTCTATTAAAACAGCATGGTAAAGTGTTTGGGCTAAAGAATCTAGTCTTCACATGATAGACATCCAATATCAATGTAGTAACAAATTTCACATCAAGTGCATTGAGTAGAAAGAGATGTTGGATGCTTGATAAACATATTGAGACATAAGGATAGTGATATTAGAGTCGTGCTAGTGGAGTAATTATGAAATTGATAAATTTGTGTTAAGGTTGGTGATTCCCGTAGCATGCACGTATGGTGAACCATTGTGTGACTAAGTTAAAGCATGAGGTATTTGTAGAGTGTCAACCTTTGTGTGGAGGTCGGGGGCGCGCGATGGTTAACTCCTACCAACCTCCCCCTAGGGGCATGCGTTGGTTGCTTTGTTTTGATGACTCGTAGATTTTTGCAATAAGAACATGAGTTCTTATGACTAATGTTGAGTCCATTGATTATACGCACTCTCACCCTTCCACCATTGCTAGCCTCTCTTGTACCGCACAACTTTCGCCGGTGCCATAAACCCACTATATATCCTTCCTCAAAACAGCCACCATATTGTTCCTCAAAACAGCCACCATACCTACATATCATGGCATTTCCATAGCCATTCCGAGATATATTGCCATGCAACTTTCCACCATTCCGTTTATATGACACGCATCATATTGTCATATTGCCATTGCATGATCATGTAGTTGACATCGTATTTGTGGCAAGGCCACCATGCATAATTTTTATACATGTCACTCTTGTTTCATTGCACATACCGGTACACCACTGAAGGCATTCATCTAGAGTCATACTTTGTTGATGTAGTATCGAGTTGTAATCTTGTGTTGTAATTAAAGTGTGATGATCATCATTTATAGAGCATTGTCCCATGAGAGGAAAAGCTGAATCTATAAAGCCCCTCCGCAAAAAAAAAGAAAAAAAAGAAAAGAAAGGCCAAAGAAAAAAAGATAGGCCCAAAAAAAGAAAAAAAAGGAAAATTGCTACTATCTTTTTCCCACTGTTCAAGAATTCACCCGCTTAATCAGTTAACGGGCCAGTTAATCGCTACTCATAGCATGGACGAATCGAATAACACCTATTCAGCGCATTAACTTGCTAGGACGATTAATTGGCCAGTTTAGACCGATCAAACAGTTGTTAGGCCGATTAATCCCCGCTAGCCCATTAATAGGTGGGCAAACAAAGCCCAAATTTTTGGTCTATAACCCCTTCCAGCCCCATCCAGCTCCTTAATATCTGGGATTAATAATTTTACCTCCTCTCTATGCTTTTCATATGTGTAGGGCAACATGTTTTGCTATACTATACATAGCTGGGAGCATGAGGGTATGGTATAATGCATAAACAAATCTAGATATATGTTGGCAAGTTCCTATTCAATCTACCGATTAATGGACGACCGATTAATCTAGTTAATAAGCTGATTCACCAATTAATCGCTACTCCTGAACCGACCGAGCAGCTACCAGTTAACGATTTCTTGAACATTGCTTTTTGCACACTTGTGCTTCAAAGTAGCACCATGTTCTTCATTGTAGAGAGTCTCATGCTTAGTCACTTTCATATACTAGTGGGAATTTTTCGTTATAGAACTTGGCTTGCATATTCCAATGATGGGCTTCCTCAAATGCCCTAAGTCTTTGAGAGCAAGCAAGTTGGATGCACACCCACTAGTTTCTTTTGTTGAGCTTTCATTCATATTTAGCTCTAGTGCATCCGTTGCATGGCAATCCCTACTCACTCACATTGATATCTATTGATGGGCATCTCCATAGCCCATTGATACGCCTAGTCGATGTGAGACTATCTCCCTCTTTTTGTCTTCTCCACAACCACCTCTATTCCACCCATAGTGCTATGTCCATGGCTCACGCTCATGTATTGCATGAAAGTTGAAAGGTTTCAAAAGATAGAGCATGAAAACAAATGCTTGGCTGAAATCGGGGTTGTGCATGATATGAATATTTTGTGTGATAGCAAGGGAGCATAGCCAACACTATATGATTTTGTAGGGATAACTTTCTTTAGCCATAGTATTTTGAGAAGACGTGATTGCTTTGTTAGTATTTCTTGAAGCATTGTTATTTCTTATGTCAATATAGACTTTTATCTTGAGTCCTTCAGATCTGAACATTCATGCCACAATTAATAGAATTACATTGAAAATTATATTGGTTAGCATTCCACATCAAAAATTATTTCTTTATCATCTACCTACTCGAGGACGAGCAGGAATTAAGCTTGGGGATGCTTGATACGTCTCCAACGTATCTATAATTTTTGATTGTTCCATGCTATTATTTATGAAGTCTTAGATGTTTAATGGGCTTTATCATTCACTTTTATATCATTTTTGGGACTAACCTACTAACCCAAAGGCCCAGTCCAGATTGCTGTTTTTGCCTATTTCAGGGTTTTGCAGAAAAGGAATATCAAACGGAGTCCAAACGGAATGAAACCTTCGCAGGAGATATTTTTGGAGGAAATCACGCATGATAGACTTAGGGGCCAAGCCAGGAGACGTGGGACCAGCTCTCGAGGGTGGGGGCGCGCCCCCTTCGCAGGGCGCGCTCCCCTGCCTCGAGGCTGGCCCACACGGCCCCAGTGCCCCCCTTCTTCCTATATGTACCTACGTACCCCAGAAACTCCATACACAGAGAGAAAACCCTAATTCCACCGCCGTAGCTGCTGTTCCCGTGGAGATCCCATCTTGGAGCCTGTTCCTGGAGGGGAGGTCCATCACAGAGGCCTTCATCATCATCATCATCGCCCTCACGATGAGTTGTGAGTAGTTTACCTCAGACCTTCGGGTCTGTCGTGGAATTGGCACGACAGATGTCCGGTTTAGAGGACTTAGGTGTGAGGCCATCGCGCGGGTTAGCTTGAGGAGGTTAAAGCGGACAAAGGACACAGGGAGTTTTATACTAGTTTGGCCCCTACGATGAAGGTAAAAGCCTACGTCTAGTTTGGTGTGGTATTGCTTGTGCGTCGATGAACGGGGAGCGAATCACTTGCCTATCTCTCGAGCTGTTGTTTCTTGTCCTGAACCGTCGCCGGGTCGTCCCTTTATATAGGAGGCAACGCCCGGTCCGGTTTACAGAGTCCCGAGGCCGGCTCATAAACGTGTCCGCCTCTGTCTCTACTCTTTCTATCTTACATACCAAGTTACATGATATGACGGTTTACAAACCGCGGGCCTTACACATGGGCCCTAAACCTCTATGGGCTGTAACCTTTTGTACATATTCTACTGGGCTTGTAATAATACGATTATGTCAATGTAATCCGGATCTTCCTGGCCGGTTTATACCTGCTAGTAATATCCCTGACATTAGGCCCCAGATTGATTTGAACTTGTTCATGTCAGTCTTCGAAGTCTTGCACAAATCTCCTCTCTGCAATTTATCTGCTTCATAAACCGGCCATGACGTCATCTCCTGGGATCGCCTTAATCCGTCGTGACGTTACCTCCGCATTTAATGCCCGCCTCTGTTTGTTATATTTATTAAATGCCGCACCAAAAATCAAGGCGACAGCACGATCTTTATCCAATCTCTGGCCTCCTTGATTCCCGCGCTTACCGTTTTCACCTCTTCGGCTTATAAATACCGCTAGGTCATACCTCTTTTCCACTTCTGCCTTCTTCTTCCTTCATCTCCATCCCTCGAGGCTACGCCGCCGCTCTTCGAGCTCATCGTCGTCCTCGAGCCAGGCCGCTGCATCACCCTGAACGTTACTAGAGCACTTCACCGCCGCCCTCTACTTCATCAGGTACTCCTTCTTCTTCCCTATAGATCTCAATCTAGGGTTTCTTCCGTAGCTCCGCCATGAAACCTTGAAGCTTTTGTTGTTCATTCCCGTAGGTCAGCCTTACTGTAGATTCAAACTTTATTTAGATTCGACTTGAATCCATGCGCTCCTGCTCCATCCTCGCGTCTTTAGTTCTTCTAGTTTATCAGCTTAGATTTGATCTGTAGAGAACCTCTGCGGCCTTTCCTGTATTTATTCCATCTTTTTCCTTATGCCTTAGATCCAAGTTTACCTTGTCCTTCTGTGAAAACTGTTTCTTCATATTTTAGATCTGTAGCTCATCTCCCCGGTTTAGCCATAACATGTACATCATATGCTTTTCCTGACGGTTTATGTGTAAGCCTGCATCCCTTAATTGACGGTTTAGATTCTTATTTTCCTGTCATCATGAACCGGTAACAGCCTCACTCGTATCTGCTTTCGGATTATTAATACCATTAGTCCCTTGTTTAAAACGACAATTAGGTCCATAACTTTATACAATGCTCCGACTTATGCTTTAGCAATTGGTAAACCGGGTTTTGCACTGTACTTTTCAGCACTTCCTCATTCGAAACAATGGCCAAGCAGTTCGTCGCTTGCAATTGGGTCCCTTCCCGCATCACTGAGGCTGACTTAACGAACGCTGCTTCAATAGGTATTCTGGGTCCTAAGGAGGTTCTGCACTGGCGGGCTCCTGAAGGGGAATGCCCTTCTGCGCCTAAGGAGGGAGAAGTTGTAGTTTTTTTATCACCTGGCTCAGGGGTTCAGTCCTCCCGGTTCAAAATTCTTTCGGGATGTACTAGCTGCTTTTCAACTCCACCCTCAGGATGTAGGCCCAAATTCTATGTCAAACATCTGTAATTTTCAAGTGTTCTCAGAAGCATATCTCCAAGAAGAACCATCAGTGGACCTTCTCCGAGACTTTTTTCATCTGAACCGGCGGACGGAGTTTACTAACGGGCCGCATCAGGAGTTGGGCGGTGTCAGTATCCAAAAGAGAAAGGATGTGAGTTTCCCTCATGCTGCCCTGCACAGCCATCCCAAGGAATGGAACCAAACGTGGTTCTATTGTAAAGACACTTCGCCTGAAGGAGAGAACCCACTGCCGGGTTACCGCGCCTATCGCCTAGCAACGGATCACCCCTTGCCGCAGCGCCTCAGCGCCCTGGATCGTGCTTGGTTTGCCCCTCAACTTTCTAAGCTCAGGGCCTTTGTAGCCAACGGCTTAACCGGAGTAGACTTTGTTCGCTGCTGGCTCGCCTGGAGCATTCTTCCACTGAGCCGGCGCTCAGGCCTGATGTGCGAGTACACGGGTAAACTGGATGATCCTCATCGCCAGATTGATATAATACTTCCTGAAGACGAAGTTACTGAGTCCACAAAGAAAATGCTAAACATCCCCCTGGAGGAGTGCAGCCGGACCGGTTTAGCTCCGTTCTGCGAAACCAATAAACCGCCAGCAGTAAGTCCTTTCCGATCTTTTCCTGTTTGTTTTGATCCGGCCATGTCAATTGTCTTCTATTTATTTCCTATCTTCCGCACAGGCCAACGATCCCTTCTGGAATAGGAAATCTCAAGATAAACCGGCCAGACAACCATGCCGAAAAACATATGCTATTAAGAAGAAGAAGGTTGTTGCTGCCTCCGGTTCACACCCCGAGGAAGATGATCCAGATTCGGAGGTACAAATTAAACATTATATGCTTTAACCTCCCTTTGTCTAAATTTATGTTAACATTGCCTTTTCATAGGATCTGGCGGAAGGAAGTAAAGCTGCGGGAGTTGAGGTAATTTCTCTCTCTTCTGACTCAGAACCGCTGCCCCCCAAAATCCGCCGGTTGTCCCGGAAATATCCCTTTTCTCATCCTTACGCTCAATTGGATCCCAACTTTCTTTTGAAGAAACAGTAGCATGAAGCACGCCGGACCACGCGCCATAGTGGCCATGTGGTGGAGTCATCCGAAATACCTCTTACGCCGGCTCGCAGGCGTCGCTCCGAGGTTTTACTTTCTCCAACTCTCCTTCATCCAAAAGCTGGTCTCATACGTAAACCGCTTAAACCGTCTGATCCTAACTATCAGGAGGCTCCTTTGTCCTCTTCCGGTGAGTCAACTGCTACGCAGGTCCCCGTGCTAAAGACCGTGCCTGGGTAAGTCCTTTTTTCAAACATCTGGTTTACCTTCATGTTTTTAAATTTCATCATTCTCATTGTTCCTTTGATATTTATTAGAAAGCCGAAGCCTAGCAAGAAGCCAAAAGCAAATAAAGCGGCTGCTGAAACCACTGCCGCTGAAACGGCTGATGACCCTGAAGCGGCTATCCTTCCAGAAGATATCCCTGAAGCTCAGTTTGATGATCCTATTCATATGGATCGTGATGATGTCGCTGCTCCAGGAGGTGACAATATGGAAAATGCGGCTGAACTGGCGAGCCCTGTCCGGGTTAGCCCTCCTCGGACTAGCCCGACTCCTATCAGTCCGGCGCCTGCTGCTGTCCCCCTCCAACCAACTACTTCCTCATCCGCAGATGTTGTAATAACCGGTCTAGGCTTCACTGCTCCCACCGAGCCTGTCACTTTGGCCAGGCATACTGCCAAGGAGGAAACTCTTCAACAAGACAAAGGCAAGTGGAGCACAGACTTATCCAGCTATGCCCAGTTGAGTGCCCAGGAACTTCATTCCGGGTATCTGAACCGGCTTTTTACCAGCCGCGATTATGAAGCCGGATTGGTTAATATGATGAAGGATAAGTATGAGGTAATTTTCTTTCCTTTTATTTGTTTCTTCTTGGTAGTCTTGCAATCATGTCTTTAGGCCATAGTAGCCCCCAAGTGCCGGTTTAGCTTCATTGTAGGTGAACCGGGACTTTCGTTGTATCTGAAAATGAACTTACATTAGCCCCCAAGTGCCAAGGGTATAACTAGTTTTATGCGATTGGGACTTGTCTGAAATTCTCTTCTGTTACTTCAATTGTACATTAGCCCCCAAGTGTCAAGTGTATAACTTGTTATATGCTTGAGACTTGATTGTTCTGTCTTTCTAATCCGTTTGATTTCCTCGTAGGCGGACTTGACCCGGAGGGCTTCGGAGGTAACTGAACTCCGGAATAGCTTGGCTGTTAATGAAACTGCCTCCGCCAAAGCCAAGGAAGAGCTTGCGCTTACCTTGACCAACATGGAGAAATTGAAGAAGGACTTTGAAGCAGAACGGTCCACCTGGGAAGTGCAGAGGAATGCTCTTGAAAAAAGAGCAAAGGACGCTCAAGCTGCCCTTAATCCGGTTACACAGGAGTTGACCGGTTTAAAACAGCAAGTAGAACTCATGACCTCTGCTATCTTCGGTGAGTACCCATCTGTATATGTTTTTCATCCTTGCAAACTTTGTTCCGCTTCGGTTTAACTCGACGAACATATATATAGGGAGGCGGATATCTCATCTTGGAGATGATGTCCGGAAGAAGCTCAAGGCCTCTTATACCCTGGTGGAGCAGCTTTATTCCGGCGCTCAAAGGGTTATTAGTGCAATGTCCCATAACAAACCGGCACCAACTACCATTCAAGGCACTTTCGAGAAGCTATCTGTCATGCATGTGCGTCTGGTGGAAGTGAAGAAATCTGCTGCATGGGCTGGTTCTCTTATGGCGCTGACCCGGGCCAAGGCATGGGTCCCTGACTTTGACCCGGCCGAAGCTATGAACGGCTATCCCAGCAACAAAGAGGACGGGTCAGTCTTTTCTGCCGAAGATCTCCGTGCGCTGACTAAGGACATGCACCCACTTGCCAGTAAGCTTGCCGATGAAGCGGATTTGACAAGGTATCATCCGACCTATGATTTAGAAATTGAGCGGGTAGATCGGCCGGTTTACGACACCGAGAATCTGATCCCACCAGTGCATGGCCATACTTTCGCTCCAGATATTGATCCGTCAGATCTTATTAATGAGGAAATGTACTTCCGTGCACTTTCCAAGATTGATTGGCGCGCTCCTGATTTCCAGCCACTACCTGAAGATGAAGAAGACTCGGAACAAGTCGACCCTCACCCTTCACAGCATGAAGAGGAGTCATAAACCGTCCGGTTTAATTTGTAGCTTGCCAAATATTTTTGTCAAAACTTTAATCTATTCGGGCCTGCAAGTGCCTTGTAATAGGATAGTTTGAAACATTATCCTTGTCCCAATATGGATGTCACAGCTTGACTTGGCGTCTGCCAATTTAATCCTTTTGTTCTGCCATGCTTGATCCGTTTATATTAGCTGTGCCTGCATAAATGAGGCTAAAAAGATGTCCTGGCGGTTTACCACCGGACCTATTATACTGCTCCAATAGATATATATCAAAGGAATAACTGTTGTATACCAAAGATACATCATACCTCTGATTAAGTGTGCCTGACGTCCTTAATCCGGTAGACATAATTGAAAGCGTATATGCTGACGAGGCTCTTGGCTCTTTTCCTTGGCCTTTGCCTGATAACTGATCCGGGTTATGATGAACGCCGGTATAACTCATGCTGGTGTTCATGACCCAGACTCTTAACTCAGGCTGGTGTTCATGACCCAGACTTTTAACTCATGCTGATATATGGTCAACTTTGTAGTTGCCCAATCCCGGATCAATAGACTTGGTTAAAAGCAAAACTTGTAAAATCAGAGAAACAAAGCATTTTTGGCAAATAAGACCATGTATTCGAGGCTTTTTACGAGCTGCCAGGCTCCAAATTCAAGGCTTTTTATGAGCTGCCAGGCTCTTGGCTTTTTGCGAGCTGCCAGGCTCAAGGCTTTTATTGAGCGGCCTTTAAGCTCTAGGCTTTTTATGAGCGGCCTTTAAGCTCTTGGCTTTTTGCGAGCTGCCAGGCTCCAGGCTTTTTGTGAGCGGCCTTTAAGCTCTAGGCTTTTTATGAGCGGCCTTTAAGCTGTTGGCTTTTTGCGAGCTGCCAGGCTCCAGGCTTTTTGTGAGCGGCCTTTAAGCTCTATAATTGACGTTGTCATCAATACTACCCAATGTTTCAAGTCCTCTGAGGGATCTTGTCTTTAGGTGATCGACTTGATGATTGTCAATGGCTTTTTACCAGCTGTCAGGCTCCATATTTGACGCATCAAGGGCGCCGGTTTAGGAAGCCGGGTACCTATGTTTGAGTTGCGCTGTGCGACAAACCCTCTTTGGTCGCTTAATAAACAATTGCCCTGCATGTCAAAATATATAGATCAAAGCAATTGTTTTCTTGATGAAAAGGACATACATCAAGAGAAATAAACTTTAGATGGATGTCACCTGAGCGAACTCCCATATGATACTCTTTTCGAAGATGGCTGATTCCCCGGATTACTGGGGGTGCCGGTTTATTTATTAATCATAATATGTACAGGATACATAAAGCGGAGCCAATGGCTCAAGTGTAGTAAGGTCGCAGAAGAGCGATGTTCCACGGCCGCTTCGTCTCTTCCTCTACTGTACGTGAGTCTTTATGCTCTCGAACGTCAACCAGGTAGTATGAACCGTTGTGTAGGTTCTTGCTCACCACAAAGGGTCCTTCCCAAGGTGGGGATAACTTATGCATACCTGTCTGGTCTTGGATGAGCCGGAGCACTAGATCCCCCTCCTGGAACGTCCTGGTCTTAACCCGGCAGCTGTGATATCGGCACAGGTCTTGTTGATAAATTGCTGATCGTGCTGCTGCTGTGTCCCGTTCCTCATCCAACCGGTCTAAGTTGTCTTGTCTTGCTTGCTCATTAGCCGCTTCAACATAAGCTGCCACCCGTGGTGAGTCGTGCTGGATGTCACTAGGGAGAACCGCTTCAGCACCATATACCATGAAGAAGGGCGTATAACCTGTAGACCTGTTAGGTGTAGTGTTGATGCTCCAGAGGACAGAAGGTAACTCCTCAACCAAGCAACGTGGTGTTCTTTGCAAAGGAACCATAAGCCGGGGCTTGATGCCTCTCAAGATCTCTTGGTTGGCCCTCTCAGCTTGACCATTGGATTGAGGGTGAGCTACTGAAGATATATCCAGGCGAATATGTTCCCTTTGGCAAAACTCTTCCATCTCTCCTTTAGATAGGTTGGTGCCATTATCAGTAATGATGTTGTGTGGAAAGCCGAACCGGAAAATTACCTTTTTGATGAATTTAACTATTGTTGCCGCATCACACTTACTGACAGGCTCTGCCTCAATCCACTTTGTAAATTTGTCCACTGCTACCAACAGGTGGGTTTTCTGATCTTGGGATCGTTTAAAGGGTCCAACCATATCAAGCCCCTAAGTTGCAAACGGCCAAGTAATTGGGATCATCCGTAGCTCCTATGCCGGAACATGAGCACGCCGTGAAAATTTCTGACAAGCATCGCATCTTCGGACTAGATCCTCCGCATCAGCATGTGCCGTTAACCAGTAGAACCCATGACGAAAAGCCTTGGCTACCAGTGACTTTGAACCGGCGTGATGATCACAATCTCCTTCGTGTATCTCTCAAAGAATATCACAGCCTTCTTCCGATGATACACATCGCTGAAATGCCCCAGAAACGCTGCGGTGATGAAGTTCTCCGTTGACGATGGTCATAGATTTGGATCGCCGTATTATCTGCCTAGCCTCAACCTCATCATCTGGCAACTCTCCTCGGCTCAGGTATGCCAAGTAAGGGAGTGCCCAATCCGGAATAACATGAAGTGATGCAACTAGCTGTGCTTCCGGATCACGAACAGCCAAATCCTCCTCCGATGGTATCTGTACCGATGGACTGTGTAATTCATCCAAGAAGGTATTTGGTGGAACCGGTTTACGCTGAGAGCCCAGCCGGCTTAATGCATCGGCCGCTTCATTTTTCCGCCGGTCTATGTGGTCCACCTGATATCCTTTGAAATATCCTGCAACCGCTTCAACTTCTCGCCTGTAAGCTGCCATGAGCGGATCTTTAGAGTACCATTTGCCAGACACCTATTATGCCACTAGATCTGAATCACCAAAGCACTTGACCCGGCTCAAGTTCATTTCTTTAGCCATCCGTAGGCCGTGAAGGAGAGCTTCGTACTCAGCAGCATTGTTAGTGCAAGGGAACATTAGTCGGAGGACATAACAAAACTTGTCACCTCGTGGGGAAGTTAACACGACTCCAGCCCCCGAGCCTTCTAATTGCCTTGAATCGTCAAAGTGAATAGTCCAGTATGTATGGTCCGGCTTCTCCTCTGGTGCTTGCAATTCTGTCCAATCATTGATGAAATCTACCAGTGCTTGGGATTTTATAGACGTACGGGGTACATACTTCAATCCGTGTGGGCTAAGCTCAATGGCCCACTTTGCTACTCTGCCAGTGGCTTCTCTATTCTGGATTATATCCCCCAATGGAGCTGAACTAACAACAGTTATTGGGTGGCCCTGGAAATAGTGTTTCAGCTTCCAGTTTGCCATGAACACGCCGTACACCAACTTCTGCCAGTGCGGATACCTTCGCTTTGACTCAATGAGAACCTCACTGATGTAGTAAACCGGGCGCTGAACCGGATATTCCTTGCCTGCTTCCTTGCGTTCCACCACAATTGCCACGCTAACTGCACGGGCATTGGCGGGCACGTATAACAGCAGCGGTTCGTTGTCAACAGGAGCAGCAAGAACTGGCGGTTCTGCTAATTGCCGCTTCAAATCCTCGAACGCAGCATTTGCAGCATCGCTACATACAAACTGGTCCGTCTTTTTCAACATCTGATAAAGCGGGATCGCCTTCTCTCCCAAACGGCTGATGAAACGGCTCAATGCTGCAATACGGCCTGCTACACGCTGGACGTCATTGATGCAAGCCGGTTTAGCCAAGGATGTGATCGCCTTAATCTTCTCCGGATTAGCCTCAATCCCTCTGTTTGATACTAGGAATCCAAGGAGCTTGCCCGCTGGAACACCGAAAACACACTTCTCCGGATTAAGCATCATTTTGTAAACTCGGAGGTTGTCAAAGGTTTCTTTCAAATCTTCTATCAGTGTTTCCTCCTTCCTTGATTTCACCATAATGTCATCAACATAAGCATGGACATTTTTTCCGATCTGTCCTTTGAAACAGTTCTGCACGCAACGCTGATAAGTTGCTTGGGCACTCTTGAGCCCAAAAGGCATGGATACATAACAGAAGGCTCCAAAAGGAGTTATGAAAGCTGTCTTCTCTTGGTCCTTAACTTCCATCTTGATCTGATGATAACCTGAATATGCATCTAAAAAACTTAGCCGCTCACATCCTGTCGTAGCATCAATAATCTGATCAATACGGGGGAGAGCAAAAGGATCAGTTGGGCAAGCCTTGTTTAATTCTGTGTAATCAACACACATCCTCCAAGTGCCATTTTTCTTTAGCACCAATACCGGATTAGCCAGCCACTCTGGATGGAACACCTCAACTATGAATCCTGTGGCCAAATGCCTGGCCACTTCTTCACCTATAGCCTTGCGCGTCTCCTCATTGAAGCGGCGCAAGTACTGTTTGACCAGTTTAAACTTCGGATCAATATTAAGACTGTGCTCAGCGAGTTCCCTCGGTATACCTGGCATGTCAGAAGGCTTCCATGCAAAGATATCCTGATTCTCACGGATGAACTCGATGAGCGTGCTTTCCTATTTGGGGTCTAGGTTAGCGCTGATAGTGAACTGCTTGGATGAATCGCCTGGAACAAAGTCAACCTGCTTGGTCTCCTTTGCCGATTTAAACTTCAATGCCGGATCATGCTCTGTAGTTGGTTTCTTTAACGGGGACATATCCGCTGGATCAACGTTATCTTTGTAGAACTTCAACTCCTCCGTAGCACATACTGCCTCTGCGTACGCTGCATCTCCTTCCTCGCATTCCAATGCTATCTTGCGACTTCCGTGAACCGTGATGGTTCCCTTGTGACCTGGCATTTTAAGCTGCAGATAAACATAACACGGTCTAGCCATGAACTTGGCGTAAACCGGCCTTCTAAACAAAGCATGATACGGGCTTTTGATTTTTACGACCTCAAAGGTCACTGTCTCTGATCTAGAATCCTGCTCATCCCCAAAGGTGACTTCCAGATCAATTTTCCCAACTGGGTAAGCCAATTTACCTGGCATCACTCCATGGAATACTGTGTTGGACTGTCTCAACTTCTTATCTGTCAACCCCATACGCCGGAAAGTCTCATAGTATAGGATGTTGATACTGCTGCCGCCGTCCATAAGTACCTTCGTGAAGTTGTAGCCACCCACCTGCGGTGCCACCACTAGGGCCAACTGGCCCGGATTATCAACCCGCGGCGGGTGATCCTCTCTGCTCCACACAATGGGTTGTTCAGACCAACGTAAAAAACGTGGCGTCGCCGGTTCAACTGCGTGTATTGCCCGCTTCAGAACCTTTTGATCTCGTTTGCACAAACTTGTGGTGAAAACATGATACTGTCCACTGCTTAGCTCCTTCGGATTACTCTGATATCCGGATTGCTGTTGTTGCTGACGCTGCTGATTGCCTTGGTTGTTATAACCACCCTGACCATGCTGCTGGTTATGTTGATGCTGACCGTTGCTGTTGTAGTTATTGTTACCGCCATGATACCCTGACCCGGAACCGTTACCTTGGTAACCTGGACCCTGAAAACCGGAACTTGAGCCATTACCGAGGGGACCGTGGTTATATCTGGCTTGTTTCATGGCCTCTATCATGATCCGGTAGTCCTTCCATAAATGCTTAGCCGGGTTTCCCTTCGTACTATGTTTAGGGCAAGGCGCGTTTAACTATTGATCTAGATTGAAGGATAGCCCCTCGCCACGCGGAGGTGGTCTACCCTTGCGGCGCTGCCCGTTTCCCTGAACGTTGGTATTGGTCACAAAATCAGAGCTGCCCTGCGCTTTTCGCTTACCATTGTAACCCGTTCCTACCGGATTATCTTGCGCCGGTTTACCAGCCTTGTTCGCTTTTCCAGACTTGTCTCCGTCTGCATCTGGGTACTTGGTGTTATCAGAATCCCCATATTTCACCAGAGCACTCATGAGCGTTCCCATGTCATCGCAATTGCGCTTGAGCCGTCCTAACTTCAGCTTCAGAGACTCATACCGGCAATTGTTTTCCAATGTCACTATCGCCGTACTAGGGTTGATGCTATTGGAAGAGTGCAGGATTTCTGATACTCGCCGCACCTAGCTGCTCGTGGGTTTCTGCTCTCCTTGAACACATGCTGCTAAGTCTACCATCGACATTGGCTGCTTGCACGTGTCTTTGAATCTTTTGATAAACTAGCGACGCAACTCACCCCATGATCCGATGGAGTTAGGTGGTAGGCCCTTTAACCATGTCCGGGCTGTACCCTCAAGCATCATGGTAAAGTACTTGGTGCATGCCGCTTCGTCCACATCAAGCATGTCCATAGCCATCTCATAACTTTCAACCCACGCCTCTGGAGCCAGATCCGCTGTGTAGTTGGGTACCTTGCGCGGGCCTTTGATGTCTTTGGGTAATTTCACGCTTCGTAAAGCGGGGATGAGACACTGTACTCCAAAGGAACTCGCCGTGACTCCCGTTTCTGCTGTGGTTGGGTGAACCGGCGTCGTTTGACGGGTGTCCTCGCGGGCAGTATGTCTGGCCCGGTTTATCGCCTCTTGGGCGTGTGCTTCTGCTCCCGCCGGATTATCCTGCCTGTGACGGTGACGTCTCTGCTCGCTGCTAGACACAGCCGGTTCATCACAGTGCCTAGTGTAACTCCGGCTTGGGCGGGGGGTTGAATGAATCCTCTCCCTGGTATGAGAGTACGCCTACTGCTGTGTCAGCGCCGTGTCTAGAAATTCCTTAGCCCGGCGTGCTTCCATCGCCACGGGGGATGTCCCCTCAATGGGTAAAGAGGCCAGTCGTGAAGCGGCAGTGACAATGTTATCCAACGGGTTAGAATAATGGCCGGAAGGGGTGGGAATGTGCGGCGTTGGCACAACTTGGCGGTTTCGCTCTGCAGCCGGCGGCTGAACCGACGCGCCAGTCCCCGGGGCTCCTCACCGGTTTACCTCTGGGCGACTGCTGGCTCCCGCTCCTGGTGTGCCAAAGAGATTCCTCGCCTCGTAAACCGGCGGTAGACGAGTCTGTAGTCTTCTGTACATTACCTCCTGTGCAGAATTCTGATCCACCCTGAGCCGGAAAGCTTGGGAGTCTAGCTCTGCTTGCCTCATAGCCATCCTGGCTTTCTCTGCATCCAGATCCCGTTTAGCCTGTCAATCCGGCCCTTCAGCTGTAGGATCTCCGCATCATGTTGCGCCTTGTCGGCAGGGGCCACTTCTGCTGTTGCAAGCGCCGTCAATTCTCCGACCAAGGTGGATAGGGCGTCAGAGGGCGATGGGGTTCGGTTGCCTGCCCCAGCACCCGCTACCTCTGAGGTGAATGCCCCGGTCATCTAGGGCGGCTGCGCAGGCTGTGATCCGGCCATGAAAACAGCCACCCGGTTTGGCGGATCAAAGGGGTCCGGAATACTATCGCCATCGGACACACCCTCAGATCGACCGTCCTGCAACAGATACAAAGATTTGGTCACTCCGGATGAAGATTCATCGTCCGAGTAGACAACTGTCTCGCCACCAGAATCCGATCCGGCCTCGTTTTGGACTCCATGTACTACTCCAACGAAAACACGCTTCACGGCGGGCTGAATCCGGGCCGATCTGGCACGCTGAGCCGCCTCGACGATGTTGGGGAAGATGTCCGGCTCAGGTCCCGGTTCGCCAATTTTGCCAATGAAGACGTGGATGCCGCCGAAGGGGACCCGGTACCTGTATTCGATTGAATCAGCCTCCGGGCCCCAGCCTGCATCGTCGATGTAGATACGGCCGCGACGACTCCTGGTCATTCGGCGAACTGCGTAACCCTTGAGTCCTTCAAAGCTTCCCTTCAAGAACACGAAACCATCGTGCGATAGCCCCACGGTGGGCGCCAACTGTCGTGGAATTGGCATGGCAGATGTCCGGTTTAGAGGACTTAGGTGTGAGGCCATCGCGCGGGTTAGCTTGAAGAGGTTAAAGCGGACAAAGGACACTGGGAGTTTTATACTAGTTCGGCCCCTTCGATGAAGGTAAAAGCCTACGTCTAGTTTGGTGTGCTATTGCTTGTGCGTCGATGAACATGGAGCGAATCGCTTGCCTATCTCTCGAGCTGTTGTTTCTTGTCCTGAACCGTCGCCGGGTCGTCCCTTTATATAGGAGGCAACGCCCGGTCCGGTTTACAGAGTCTCGAGGCCGGCTCATAAACGTGTCCGCCTCGGTCTCTACTCTTTCTATCTTACATCCCAAGTTACATGATATGACGGTTTACAAACCGCGGGCCTTACACATGGGCCCTAAACCTCTATGGGCTGTAACCTTTTGTACATGTTCTACTGGGCTTGTAATAATACGATTATGTCAATGTAATCCGGATCTTCCTGGCCGGTTTATACCTACTAGTAATATCCCTGACAGGGTCCATAGCTAGTATCTAGATGGCTTCTTCTCTCTCTCCGGATCTCAATACAAAGTTCTCCTCGGTCAATAAACGTGTCTTTGCGGTGTGTTTGTCGAGATCCGATGAACTGCGAGTTTATGATCAAGGTTATCTATGAAAGATATTTGGTTCTTCTCTGAACTTTTTATGTGTGCTCATAATATCCTTGCAAGTCTCTTCGAATTATTGGTTTGGTTTGGCCTACTAGATCCATAGTTCTTGCAATGGGAGAAGTGCTTGGCTTTGGGTTCAATCTTGCAGTGTCCTTTCCCAGTGACAGTAGGGGCAGCAAGGCACGTATTGTATTGTTGCCATTGAGGATAAAAAGATGGGGGTTTCATCATATTGCTTGAGTTTATCCCTCTACATCATGTCATCTTGCTTAAGGCGTTACTCTGTTCGTATGAACTCAATACACTAGATGCATGCTGGATAGCGGTCGATGTGTGGAGTAATAGTAGTAGATGCAGAATCATTTCGGTCTACTTGTCTTGGACGTGATGCCTATATACAATGATCATGCCTAGATAGTCTCATAATAATTTGCTTTTCTATCAATTGCTCGACAGTAATTTGTTTACCCGCCGTAGAATACCGCTATCATGAGAGAAGCCACTAGAGAAAACTATGCCCCCCGGGTCTTTCTTTATCATATTACTTTCCCGTCAACTAGCCAATTTCTGTCGGCGTGGTTTATTTGCTTTCTTTACTTTATGTTTATATACCAAAAATACCAAAAATATTATCTTATCATCTCTATCAGATCTCACTCTCGTAAGTGACCGTAAAGGGATTGACAACCCCTTATCGCGTTGGCTGCGAAGTTCTTATTTGTTTGTGCAGGTGCGAGGGACTGGTGCGTGATCTCCTACTGGATTGATACCTTGGTTCTCAAAAACTGAGGGAAATACTTACGCTACTGTGCTGCATCTCCCTTTCCTCTTCGAGGGAATACAACGCAAGCTCAAGAGGTAGCAATGGCCTCGTCGTCGAATTCAGGCAGCAGCTTGCGCTTGGGATAGCCTTTGATTTAGCTGTTAATGCCATGTTTCTGTTCGGTGTCTAGCACCTCATTCCATCTATCGTTGAGCGTGTCCTGTGCAGCTCAAAGCTGTCTCTGCTGCTTTTTTAGGCTCCGTGCAGTGGTTATAAGCCGCCGGTGGAAGCTCTTTTGTTCAGAGGGTTCTTCTGGGACGGTGTACTCGTCGTCATCCAGACTAACCTCTTCTTCGGAGATCAGTTCGTAGTGGTCTTCGGCATCGCTGTCATCGGACTGCGGCTTCAGACTCTGTTCGCCGTCCTCTCGCTCCTTCTGTTCTATCTCTGGATCTGCGGGGTCTTCGGCTTGTTCCAGAATATCACCGTCATTAGTCATCGTGTTGTTGTCCTTTCCTTTACGGGATTTTGTTCGGCGTTTTGGATGCCGACGCTTGGGAGGTTCTTCGGCTGGCTTATCCTCTAAGGGATTGTTTTCGCCGTTGCCTTCCACCTCTTTGGGTCTATCCACCATATACACGTCATATGAAGACGTAGCTTTCCACCACCCTATTATGGGCGGACTTTGATCTGCATCTACTTCAGCTTCGAGATCCATCCCGTCGAAGTCTTCTGAAACGTAGTCGAGTAGGTCGGTTCGATCTTCAACCGTGGCTACCAAGTGGGTGGTGGGTGTGGAACGAAATTCTTCATCCCCCTGGGTATAGCACGGCTGTTCGTCAGCCTCCAGTTCAAACCGGATATAGCGCGGCTGTGTGCTCTCATCCAAGGAGAGATATCTTAAAATGTTGCCAAGTGGTGAGTGATGGAAAATATCTGCAGCATAGAATTCGGCGCAAGGTGCTTGACAGGGTGCGGTCATGCACAATTCAAAATCAGAGACCGGAGTAAGGTCCGGGGTTTCGGTGAGACAGACCTCGCTCGTAGTCAGGTCTGTGTGCGGCTCCAACGCTGTAGAGTCCATGGCCCCCGTGGTGGGGTTGAGCCTCCCATCCCCGGGGGACGCGATCTGTTCTGGATCTAGGGCCAGAAACCTTGCAGGTATTATTTCCTTATCCAATGACAGAGTTAGGTCATGATCATCGTGGAGACAGAGAGAGGCAGCCGTTGGCTCGAATACGGTGAAGATCAAGTCTCCGCGGATATTAGCAACGTAGTTCAAGCTTCCGAATCTGACGTGATGGCCAGGGGTGTAGCTCTCGATCTGCTCAAGGTGGCCTTCAGTGTTGGCGCTAAGCTGCCGAACACGAAAAGTTGGCCGGGAGGGAAAATCCCCTCGATGTTGCCGTTGCAGTTGACAACGTGATCCATCAATCCTTCCGTCGGCGACATAGTGGAACTCTCAATGAAAGCACCAATGTCGGTGTCAAAACCGGCGGATCTCGGGTAGGGGGTCCCGAACTATGCGTCTGAAGATCAATGGTAACAGGAGGCTGGGGACACGATGTTTACCCAGGTTCAGGCCCTCTCGATCGAGGTAATACCCTACTTCCTGCTTTATTAATATGGATGAATATGGATACAAGAGTTGATCTACCTCGAGATCGTAAAGGCTAAACCCTAAGTCTAGCCTATGATGATTGTATGATTCTGATTCTAGCCCCTATGGACTAAAACCCTCCGGTTTAAATACACACCGGAGGGGCCTAAGGTTTGTACATGTTGTCTTGCAGAGGAAGGAAAATCTACACCCGAGCCTAAAACTTGCCATTACAAGAATCCAGGAGTCCTATCCGGATACGAGAGACGATCTTCTATAACAGTCTTCACGGCCCACCAGTCTGGCCACCAGGAGTTTGTCCGGCCACATGAGGACCCCCCCCCCCCCGATCCAGGACTCCTCGGTTGGATCGTGAAGACGTTCGACTACATCAACTGCATTACTAAACGCTTCCGCTTTCGGTCTACGAGGGTACGTGGACACACTCTCCCCGCTCATTGCTATACTTCTCCTAGAGAGATGTTGCGTGATTGTAGGAATTTTTTTGAAATACTACGTTCCCCAACAATTTTTTCATTAGTTTTCTTCATAAAGGAACTAGTAGAAGAAGAATCGAGCATGGATTGATCATTGTGAGAAAGCCATGCATAAAAATTCTGAATAATTATTTCCTTAAAGAGATCATGATTGGGGCATGTGTATATATATAATTCCGATAATGATGAACCAGATGCATATGATAGAGCATTTGGTGAAGTTCCAGTTTTAATCGGTTCCAATCCCATGTTCCAACATAATGCAATAGCCTATACCATGGCAGTGCCTTTCACTCCAAAGATAAAGGGAAAGCCTTCTTCTTAACTCCATTCTTGGATAAACCTTTAAGCTTAGGTGAAGTAGGTTGGGGGACAACTCTTGTTGCTTTTGGTCGAGGTGAAGATACCCCGAACAAACCCCTCAAAGGATTATTTTCCGTAGTGACAAGTGATAGTAAATTTCAGCATGTGATATAAATGTTTCCTTACCAAAGGCGTTTCACTCCCCGGAGCCAGAGCCAGAAAAGAGTCTTGATGACCCACAGGCTTAGGGGATCCATCGTAGTCCTTTCGATAAGTAAGAGGGTCGAACCCAACGAGAAGTAGAAGGAAATGACAAGTGGTTTTCTACAAGGTATTCTCTACAAGCACTGAAATTATTGGTAATAGACCGTTTGATGGCAAGGTAATTCGTAACAAGTAACAAGTAGCAATGGTAACCAAGGTGCAGCAAGGTAGCCTAATCCTTTTTATAGCAAAGGATGGGTCGGAACGTTCTCTTACAATAAGCAAAGAAATCTTGAGGACACATGGGAATTATCATCTAGTCACTTTCATCATGCTTATTTGATTTGTGTTCGCTACTTTGATAATTTGATATATGGGTGGACCGGTGCTTGGGTGATGTTCTTACTTGAACAAGCCTCTCACTTATGATTACGCCCCTTTCGCAAGCATCCGCAACTACGAAAGAAGAATTAGGATAAAACTAACCATTGCATGAAACATATCGATCCAAATTAGCCCCTTATGAGATAATGCATAAACTAGGGTTTAAGCTTCTGTCACTCTAGCAACCCATCATCAACTTATTAATCTACAATGCCTTCCCTTAGGCTGAAGTACGGTCACATGAAACCACTAAAGGAAGCAACGACATACATATCATCAAAATATCGAACGAATATAAAATTCACATCATTACTTATAACCGGACTTCTCCCAGGTCCTCGAGAACAGAAATAACTACTCACTAATTATATTAATGTTCAAGATCAGAGGGGTATTAAATATCATTAAGGATCTGAGCATATAATCTTCCACCAAATAAACCAACTAGCATCAACTACGAGATGTAATCAACACTACTAGCAACCCACATGTACCAATCTGAAGTTTTGAGACAAAGATTTAATACAAGAGATGAACTAGGGTTTTAGATTAGATTTTGCTGGTGAGAATGTTGATGAAGATTGGTCCTCCCATGATGAGTGGATCGTTGGCGATGACGATGGCAACAATTTCCCCCTCCCGGTTTCTGCATTGAGACGACCGTGCTTCGTCCTGAAAATCTCTCCCTAATTTTTTCTGGGGCAAATAGCATCATATAGGAGAACATGGGAGTCGGAGGCCTGCCAGGGGGGCCACAAGCCCATAGGACGTGCCCCCCCTGAGCCTGTCGCTCTCCGGTGGGCCTCCTCCTGGTATTTCTTCCGCCAATATTTTTTTATATATTTCAAAAATAATTCTCCGTAAATTTTTCAGGTCATTTGGAGTTGTGCGGAATAGCTATCTCTGATGTAGCCCTTTTCGGTCCAGAATTCCAACTGCCGGTAATCTCCCTCTTCATATAATTCTTGCAAAATAAGAGAGAAAAGACTTCAGAATTGTATAATAAAGTGAAATAATGACCCAAAACATAATAAATAATAATAGGAAAACATGATGCAAAATGGACGTATCAGTACATCGAATTGTGGTTGCCCCACCTCTGGCCTGGGGTAGGTCAAGATTGGTTGCGCCCCTTCTTGCCCCATGCTTAACTTCCTAGTTTTCGTGTAGCACGAGCTCCTCCTCCTGTGAGGATCCCGACGATCACCCAGCCACCCCCATTGCGCTCGTCTAGGCCAAGGGGGTCCAAGCCACCTAGGCGCAAGCTGCTGTCGACGTCCTGGCTTGCCCGACGTAGCCCAACATCTCGATGAGCTCCCTTCACCAACACCACCTCTCTCACAGTTCAGAATCGAGTACAAATATAGTTGGAGTCGCGTCCGTGCAGTTCAGTGGTGTGCATGGTGCGTTCCTTCGGCGAGGAGCCCCTGGATTGGCTCCTTGTGGGCCTTCGGCAAGCCTCCCTACCTCAGATCTCGTCGGACAAAATCACGGGGAGAGAGAGAGAGATGGATGTGCCTTTTTTATCTGAGGAGAGATGTGCTGACGGGTGGGTCCCTGGTCCAACTTAACGGTCAACACTTCCCGTGTTAATATTTGTGCCACATTAGCACTTACATACGGGCCATACCTGTCATACTAGAGGTCAAATTTAACCTACCGATCATCGGGTTTTTTTGTGTGGAAAAAAATATATAAGAATGTGTTAGATATTAATGAAGAAAAAACCAGCAGTTCTTTTTAACCCTAACACAAATTGTGGTGTTCTTTTGCTATTATCATATTAGCAACAGTTAAAGATCGACCTGCACATGACTCCTCTGTTTTAACCCTATATAAGAGCTAGCAAGCTAACTTTTGAATTTATAGTAGCTAGCTTGCTAGTACTACCTTCATCCTGATTTACTAGTCCTCTCGTATTTTGGGTCATATTTTGACCAAGATTTTAACTAACAAAATATAAATTATAGGTAGAAAAAAATCAAAATACGAATCCAACTGTATAATTTATGATGACATGCATTAATATTTTGCCACGCAAACATATGACCAGACTTTGACCCACAATATGACGAGGACCGGTAAACCCACGCAAGAGGTGCTAATACGTTAAAGCACTTGCATATTGCTTTAACCATAACTTACTCAGTTCTAGCTCAGTAACTCCATGAATATAGTAAAAGAATTAGAGGGAATGCACTGAAGAGGATGCAAGCCGTGTGTGCTCACTGTTCACCATTTAGTGAAGATAAGAAGCTCTCTTGACGACATTTACTACCATTCAATTATGTAGTTATATCTGATCATAACTCTGATGAACAGGATTTCTACAGATTCAAGTGGTTTTAATTTAACATGCCAAGCATATCCATCCAAATATTTAGTGTATAGCAGCAGCGAAGTACTCACCCCTTTTTTTTTATCTCAAAAGGCAAATGCAGCACTTGCATGGAGGTTGGCACTTAGATAGTACTCCATCCGTCCCATAATATAAGAACGTTTTTGACACTAGTGAAACGGAGGGAGTAGTATTTTACGGGTTCATACAAAAAGACTGAAAGAAAACAAAGCCAACATGCTCAGCCAACCGCAACAGGATGACATGAGTTTTGTATAAGATAATTGAATTTACACTACTAGAGGTAGGGTGTGCATGTGTTGTGGGGGTTAAAACTGCTTAGCAATTAATGAATTGTAACATTTGCTCGATTTGATTACATAAATGGTGTCAATTATGTCAGGAGAGGTACATGTTAGTTAGCCATGGCAATTAATAAAGGGTGTACTAGCTACGGACGTAAATATCGAATCTCAATGCTTTTATTAGTGCGAAAATTAAACACGGTGTGTCGTCCTTATCAACAGTGCGGGGTTTTCATTTTGTATGTCCTGAAGAGTGAGATCCGTGTCGCCTCCGTTTCTATCCTAATTTAACCTTGGATGCGGCACCCTAACTCTACCCAAATGTAGTAGTAAAACGAGCTTTCTTTCACGTACGCCCGTGCCATTGTGAAGCCATGCAGTAACGGAGAACTCAAGTTTTCAGGCCCAGTAGTCGGTCTAACTGGGGGAGCATGTGTACAGTGAATGACTATTCTTCTGGGCATATGGGGCTAGCGGTGGAGCAAGAAACCACACGTACGAGCATGCACTTCGATTGCGTCCGTGTGCATGGCGACATCTGAATGTTAACATGACTACTACTACTACGTTTCTGCTCTTCGCCCGCCGCGAGAGGAACCGGCTGCTATCCGGCCTTGTCGTGCATGCCATCGATCTCCACATCGTACACGCGCCGTGACCACCACCTTTAATTAATTTTCTAGAGCTGGGGTAGCTAGGGCCATGCCATCGTACGTCCACGCCAATGCAAATGCTTTGCCGTCAGAGATCCACAGACAGAATGAGTGAGTGAAGCACACTTGTTACGTCGTTTTACTTCAACCAACCGAATGTCATGTTCGTTCATGCATATGAGCTTGCAGCTGGGTCCATGCCAGATGATACCGGTCTACCTCCACACCAACGCAAATTTCAGGACCGTGCATGCGGCCACGTAACGAGCAGGGACGTAGAAATCTTGGTCTAGACAGAGAAAGAGTTCTACCTCAAGAGAGAGAATGAGCAACGAAGCAGACGACACCTGCGAGCAGTTTGTTACTACAACGAAATGACAAGTCTACTTAGAGCAACTCTAACAAAGTGGCCATATCTGCAGCCTCCATAATGCATACGAAGCATGTTTCATATGCATTTAGAGGCCGGAGGTCAACCTCATTTTCTAAAAAAAAATGTTTCATATGCATTTGGAGATTAGGTAGGCGACGTGCAAACTTGAGTCGCTATATCTCAGCCTCCAAACAAGATCGTTTTCCACGTGCAAACACTTCATTGCCTTTAAATTTAAACAGTTAGCACATCAAGAAATTATGGACATAGTTTTTCAAAAAGTTGCATCAACAAAAGCACGAAACCGACATGTACAAATTTAAACGTTTAGCACTTTATTACCTTTTTTTCTTCCCAATTTCATTATGTGCAAATGACATGTCGTCCCTTTATCCCCGGCATGTGCACCACCCCTGCTCCGGCATGTGCACTGTCTCCTCCTCTGGCGTTTGCGACCTACGTATGATCACCATTCGCTCCTCCTCCCAACATGATATTGCCATTAGATCCATGTGTCGGTGTATCGGGAACGACACCTATGGGATCACAAGAATCCCTACTACGGTTGCGGGGCGCGGGGTTGAGAGAAGAGCGGATCTAACAGATAGCACACGGTTCCTTTACCCAGGTTCGGGCCGCGAGGATGCGTAAAACCCTACTCCTGCTTTGGTGGATTGTATATTTGTATTCTTCAGCTAGCTATGGGGCGTGAGGAGCTCCAAAAAGCCGAATCCTCCTTCTGGTCGCATCGGGCCTCCTTTTATAGGGAAAATGGGTCGCCACAATGGCACACAGGAGGTGGAAAGGGTGCAGTGATACGAGGTTATCCCTCGCATTACATGACAAGGCGCATTTAATGCGTCTTGCTTAGGTGTCCTTGCTTTATCGGGGACGGGGGAAATATCCATCTTGTCCATCGCCGCTCCTTCTTGTGTCGACACGCGCCCTGGCCAGCGATGCCTGAGATGCCATGTAGGCAGGCAGGCAGCTGAGGTGGCCCAATGGTGGGTCTTCCACGAAGATCTGCATGTCGTCACGCAGGTGCCTGCCCAGCTGGTTGGGTCGGTAGCTGCGTAGGGCGGTGGAAGCTTAGTTGGCGTGGGCCTGATGGTGGCCCCGCGGATGTCCTCGGCAAGGGCCTTGCCGGGGCCCCGGCAAGGGTCTTGCTGCGGCGCCTGCTGTCATCCCCGTCAAGGTGCTTGCCGGAGGTCTTGTGGTCCTCCTTGGCTGGGATCCTGCCAAGGGTCGTAGTCTTCCCAGTGTGTATCTGATCTTGAATGTCTTCACAAAGATCTGCATGCCACTACGGGGATGTCTCCCGAATTCTTGCCCTATGGGGGCAGTGGACTCAAGGGTGATCCGCTTCGTAGGCATGGGGCGAGTTGCCGCGGCAAGATCCTTGCCGGGGCTGTTATCTTGCCGGGGCTGCTGAAACTGGCTCCCGGCAAGGATCTTGCCGAGGGAATCTGCTTCGTCCCCTTGCTCTTTGTGGTCTTGGCTTTGGGCTTCAGTTCCATCGAGCTTCGGTCTTACCCTGGCTCACCTCCCTTGCCATTGTCGGTGTGGTGGTGCCCGTGGCTCAGACTGCCCGTGCACAGTCATAGGGGTACAAAAAGTGTACCCCTCTTTTTGTACACCGACAGGAGCCCCCGGGCCTGGGCCACACATAAGCGCGACGCGTTGTTGGGCTAGGCCCAGAACGGTGCGCGGGCAGGCGGGACGGTTTTTATCGTGGAAAGTTTTTTCCGCGCGCTGCGCCTCCCACGATCCGTGCGCATGGCGCAGGGTGGAGGGGCGTGCGTGACGTGGGCGGCATCCGCGGGACGGTTTCCGCAGGCATGCGTCACGTCGCAGTAAAGAGGCGGCTTCGCGCCTTCCCCATAAACGAGGGGAGGCGTGGAGGCGCGGCCCATTTACTGAATGGGGCCGAGGCGCGGTCCTCAAGGCGCCCATTCCCCACGACCACTGGGTGGGGAGAGGTCGCCTCACCCATCCCCTCGGTCCTGCACGTCTGCCATGTGTCTCCCATGCGCTCGGGGTGGCAAACGGTGGAGGCAGGAAACCGGGCCGTCGCTGGTTGGGGCGGCGGGTCGGCCTTGGCTCCCTGCGCCTTCCGTGTCTTGATTGGCCGAGTGGGGCAGCCGAGCCCCAACCCCGTTCCTTTATAAATAGCGGGAGGGGAGGGACGGCGCCCCGCATTCTTCCATCTTCTTCCTCCTTCAGCTTCTGCTCCCCTCTTCCATTCGTCATGGAGAGAGGAAATCCTGGTCCTTCAACGGTGGTGGAGAGGGTCGCTGCTCGACAACGCGTCCCTCCTTCTTCTGCGCTTGCGGTGGCAGGGCCGGCCGCAAGGGGAAGGGGGAGGGGGTGAGGCCGTGGGCGAGGCCGGGGTGCTCGGGGAAGAGGAGGACGGGGTAGCCCGCCGGCCTCGCCCCCGCCAGCAGCTCCTCCTCCAACGGAGGGCCATGTTGGGGATGACCCTTGCGAGTTCTTCGTCAGGTTGCGCCGGCCGCCGCGCCGTCGCCTTCATCTCCCGACTCCATTTGCGCGGGAGATGGAGCTGGATCTGCCGGAGTCATTGTGGCTGCACATGAGGGGCTGCGGGATCAGCGGCACGCGGGTCCGCGTCGACTTCCCTGCTCCTCATGTGATGTATCTTTGTCGGGGATGGAAGAAGTTTTCTCGTATCCACAGCTTGACGGATGGGCTCACTCTCCATTTTAAGTTAATGGAGGGTGGCCTTCTTTCCGTCAAGGTCTTCGGGCACTTCGGGACCCGTGCAAGGTGCTGCGTGGAGAGCTCTTCTGATGACGAAGATTCCTCCTGGAGCGAGAGTGACGAGGAGGACAGCGGCATCGGCGACGAGGGCGGCAGGCGGAAGGATGACGGATCCGACTAGGTGTCGGGCGCCGTTCCTGGTGGCACCGGCGACCCCGTCATCCGCGTCGCCGGTTCCTTGAACTTCTCTGGGCCGTCCCCTTGGCGGCTGGCGTAGGGAGGCTGCGGAAGAGGAAGAGGAAGAGGGCGGGCGGCAAGGTCGTCATGTCGGAGTACGCGGGCACCGACACCTTCGACGCGTACTGACATCCTGCCGCTTCGTCTTCGAGCTCTGCTTCCGGCGCTGCCATCACCATCCAGCCTTTGGGCGGCCATCAAGATGTTCTCTTTGTGTCTTCTGCCACCCTTAGCTCGCCTAGGCGCTCCTTTTACCCTTCTCGCCTCCTTGACCTACCTCCTGAGGAGAGGGACAAGAAAGGCATTACGGGCATCTTATCTCTTTTTAGTTTGTAAGCCTTCAGGCATCTGTTAAATTTAAAACTTGTAATCCCCTTGTTCATGTTTTTCATTCCCTATGGACTGTACCTGAGTGGAATGTTTTTTAATGAAAAATGAATGTTTGCCGGGTCATTTGTTCGCAGGTAGAACCCACAACAGGGAACAAATCCCTGATATCTCTAAGATAAACATTTTCTCGCCCGGCAACAGGCCTCGCCGTCCCCCCACTTCGCTCGACCTTTCACACGCCTTTGGCGGAGGCTGGGATGAAGTGGGTTTAGGCTCCTTGTTTCATCCTTTCGCTGCCGCGACTACAACCAAACTTTGTCCCAGGAACGAGCCCTAGGGCCTAGAGTTATGGGAGCACGGTAGTTTTAAGGAAAGAAACGAGGTTTCACATACCTCAGTCCATAATAGAATGCATGATAAGGGATGAAGGACTTATCTGAAGCTGCAGCCCCCGGCAACCCTGGTTTGCTGTGGGTGAATCTTTGCTCTTGTAGCCCCCGGAAACACTGGCTTGCCGGGGCCTAGATGCTAGTCTGTTCCTTTTTCTTCTCCCCAAGTGGTTTCGGCAAGGATATCTGTATGTCCTGTGAACCAAAGGAGACAAAAGAAAGACAAAGGGATGCAAACTCGACCTCTAAGCTAGGGGTTAGCCGCCGCTAAGCACTATCAACCCTAACCAAGGACAAGACTCGACTCAGCATGCATGCTATAACTTAGGGCGCCGGTGCTTCATTTATTTATGCTCAGGGTCTGCACCTGGCTTTGTACAAAGGGTTACATGCCTTGCCGGCAAGGCTTGTACAAAAGGTGGCTTGCCGGGGGGCCCGGCAAGCCGCTCCTTATGGGTAAAACTTGCGAAGATGCTCAATATTCCAGGAATTGCTCACCAGAATGGCATTTTTGGTCTCCAGGCGGACTACGCCAGGCCTGGTGACTCGTATTACCCGATAAGGGCCTTCCCACTTTGGCGTCAACTTGTTGGTATTCTTGGCCGATTGAACGCGCCAAAGAACAAGGTCGCCTTCCTCAAAGCTTCGGGCACGGACCTTGCGGCTATGGGAGCGGCTCAAGGCTTGTTGGTAGCATGCTACTCTCACAGCCGCCCGAAGACGATCTTCCTCAAGGAGCGTTGCGTCATCTTGCCGCAGTTGCTCTTGCTCAAGCTCATCATAAGCGAGCACTCGAGGTGACCCATATATGAGTTCAGTGGGGAAAACTGCTTCTGCCCCGTGTACCAGGGCAAAGGGTGTCTGGCCGGTGGCTCGAGTTGGCGTCGTTCTGATCGACCAAAGAACCGTCGGCAATTCATCAATCCAGCGCCTCCCGCTCTTGTGCAGCATGTCAAAGGTCCTTGTCCTTAAGCCTCGCAGTACTTCAGCGTTTGCCCTCTCAGCTTGACCATTGCTTCGTGGGTGAGCAACGAAAGCGAAACAGACTTTGCTGCCGAGGTCTTGGATATATTGCAAGAAGGTGCGGCTTGTGAACTGTGTGCTATTGTCGGCGATGACCCTGTTGGGTACACCAAAGCGGCACACTAGTCCCTTGAAGAACTTGATGGCACACTGAGCTGTGACCTTCCTCACTGCCTCCACCTCTGGCCACTTTGTGAACTTGTCGATTGCGACGTACAAGTACTCAAAGCCCCCGACAGCACGGGGAAAGGTCCCAGTATGTCGAGCCCCCTGACTGAGAAGGGCCAGGAGAGAGGAATGGTTTGAACGGCTTGAGCTGGTTGATGACATTTCTTTGAATGGAACTGGCACGCTTCACACCTGGTGACTAGTGCCGTCGCATCCTGGAGGGCAGTGGGCCAAAAGAAGCCTTGCCGAAATGCCTTGCCCGCAAGGGCTCTTGACCCTATGTGGGATCCACATATGCCTCCATGTATCTCTACCAACAGCCCTAGTCCTTCCTCTTGAGGGATACACTTCAATTTCACGTAGTTTGGTCTCTTTCTGTATAGGACGTCATCGACGAACTGGTACATAGCAGACCGATGGGCTACTTTTTCCGCTTCTTCCTGCTCCTCAGGAAGTTCCCCAGTTTGGAGGAATCGGACGGTATGCTGTGCCCACGCTGGAGCCTGGGGCTCGACGGCGAGGACTAAAGGCATTTCCTCCGCTATAGGAGCGGCTGTCTCGACGGCAAGAGCTTGACGCTCCGCTGGAGCTAGCCGTCCCGTGGCGGGCTCAGTGTTCCCGACAACATCCTTGCCGGCGGCTCTGGGGAGCTCGGCGGGAAAGTACTTGCCGGGTCCTGATTTCCTCCTCTTGTTTTGCTCTGTTGATGGATCAACGGATGGCTGAGAAAGCTGAAGCACAAAGGTACCTGGTTCCACAGGTAGCTTGAGGGCAGCGCGCTTTGACAGGTAATTGGCGATGTCCTTCTCCGCTCGGGGAACGTGCTCCGCCTGTATACCATCAAAGCGCTCTTCCAGCTTTCTCACTTCATCGACGTAGGCCTTCATCAATGGGCTCTAGTAATCTTTGTTGACTTGTTTGACGACAAGTTGCGAATCGCCCCTGACAATGAGTTTCTTGATTCCGAGGTCTGCCGCGATCCTTAGACCAGCAAGCAGCCCCTCATACTCAGCAGTATTGTTCATTGATACCTCCCTGGGGAAGTGCATCTGGACCACGTAGTTGAGGTGCTCTCTAGTGGGCGCGACCAGCAGTAAGCCAGCCTCGGCGCCCTGTAAGGACAAAGCTCCATCAAAGTACATGATCGCAGCTCGCCTCTTTGCCGGGGAGAGCAGTTTCCTGGATTATTTTTTAGGCGTCGCGGTCCATTCTGCAATGAACTTCGCAAGGACTCGACTTTGAATCGTCGAGGTACTTTCAAACTTGAGGCCAAAGATGGACAGCTCCAGTGCCCACTCTACAATTCTTCCCGTTGCATATGGATTGTGCAATATCCGTTGTAGAGGGAGGCGAGTGACGACAGTGATCTCGTGCGCCAGGAAGTAGTGACGCAGCTTCCTCGAGGCCATAAGAAGGCCGAAGAGCAATTTATGCACATCGGAGTACCTTGATCTAGCCCCCTGCAAGAGGGAGCTAACAAAGTAGACCGGGTGCTGCATCATTTTCTTCCTTAGCTGCACTCCAACCTGCCGTGTCGTCTCTGCACCAATGGCGTCAGGCTCTGTCGCTGCTATCACCTCATCATCAATTTCTCTTTGCGCCACTAGTGCGGCACTGACCACCTGGTTCGTTGCCGCCAGGTATAGCAGCAACAGTTCTTGTGGCCTAGGCGCAACTAGTACTGGCGTGGAGGAAAGATACCTCTTCAAGTCTTGTAATGCCGCTTCGGCTTCTGGCGTCCACTCCATTGGGCCAGCCTTTTTCAAAATTTTGAAAAAGGGAAGGGCGCGCTCGGCAGACTTGGAAATGAATCTACTCATGGCGGCAACGCAGCCAACAAGCCGACGCACATCCTTGACCCGTTTGGGTGCTTCAATCTGTTCTATAGCTTTGATCTTGTCCGGATTGGCCTCTATCCCACGCTGTGACACAAAGAACCCGAGAAGCTTGCCGGATGGGACGCCGAAGACGCACTTCCCAGGGTTCAGCTTGAGGTTGATCTTGCGTAGGTTTGCAAATGTTTCTTGTAAATCCGGTATAAGGGTTGCCCTGTTCTTGGTTTTGACCACTATATCATCCATATAAGCCTCCATATTTCTATGGAGCTGGGGTTCAAAACCAATCTGGACTACCCTTGCAAACGTCGAGCCAGCACTCTTCAACCTGAAAGGCATTCGTACGAAACAGTACGTACCACATGGGGTGATAAATGCTGTCTTCTCTTCGTCTTCTCTTGTCATGAAGATCTTATGGTAGCCGGAGTAGGCATCGAGGAATGACAGCAGGTCACACCCAGCCGTGGAGTCAACAATCTGGTCGATGCGCGGAAACGGGAAAGGGTCTTTAGGACAAGCCTTATTGATATCTGTGTAATCAATACACAACCTCCACTTCCCATTTGCCTTGCGCACTACCACTGGATTGGCCAACCACGTTGGATGGAGCACTCCTCTTACCAAACCCGCAGCTTCCAATTTCCGGATCCCCTCTGTGATGAACTCTTGTTGTTCCAAAGCTTGCTTCCTGACCTTCTTCTTGACGGGCCGCGCATGAGGACAGACAGCAAGGTGGTGCTGAATCACCTCCCTAGGAACGCCGGGGATGTCGGATGCTTGCCATGCAAACACATCGACATTCGACCGCAGGAAGGTGACGAGCGCGTCTTCCTATTTGTCGTCAAGGGTGGAGCTTATGGTGAAAGCCCCTCCTGTGCCGTCCTCCTTGACAGAAACCTTCTTGGTTCCCGGTGGTGTGGCCCTGGACCTCTTGGCAAGTGGAGCTCTCTGGCACGTCCTCGACGGGAGTGCGACACTCCGAAGAGGTGCGCTTGCCGAAGTGGGTGTCCGAGGTCTCACCGGTCTTCTTCTTGCCGGTGGAGCTCTCTGGCACGTCCTCGACAGGAGCACAACAATCCGAAGAGGTGCGCTTGCCGGAGTGGGTGTCCGAGGTCTCACCGGTCTTATTCTTCTTCCCTCCCGGGGCTCCAACGGCAGGAGCAAGTGCCCTCGTGGCGGCAGCTGCTGCAATTGCTTGCTGTTATAGTTGGTCAGCGCAAATCAGCGCATCTTTCTTATCGGAGGGGATGGTGATGATCGTCACAGGTCCTGGCATATTCAGGGTTTTGTAGGCGTAGTGTGACGCTGGCATGAACTTGGCCAGCGCTGGGCGGCCAAGGATCCCGTTGTAAGGCAAGGGGATCTTGGCAACATCGAACACGATCCTTTCTGTCCTGTAGTTCAGATCACTTCCAAAAGTCACGGGCAGCGTGACCTTCCCCTTTGGTTGACTTCTTCCCGGGTTGACCCCCTGAAACGTGCCCGTTTCTTCGAGGTCTTCGTCAGGAATCTGCAGCTTCTCGACCATGGTAGGCGAGATTAAGTTCAGACCGGCCCCACCATCGACTAGCATCTTTGTCACCTTGAGGTTGCGTATCGTTGGTGAAACCAACAATGGCAAGCACCCGACCGCAGTAGTGCGATTAGGGTGATCCTCAGCGTCAAAAATGATAAGCGTGCTGGACCATTTCAGCGGCTTTTGGGCACCAGACGACGGTTCTGCCGCTGTAATCTCACGCGCCCACTGTTTAATCTGGCGGTGAGAAGTATGTAGCGAGGCGCCGCCATCAACGCACATGGCCTCTGTGGCTTTCTGAAACTCTTGGTCGTCGGACTCGTCATCCTCTTTGTGATCATCGTCTTCGGGCCTTCTGTCACGGCCTCGGGCGGGCCTCTCTTGCTGTTTATCCTTTCCGTGACGGCCTGCTTGGCCGTCACGCTTCTTGCCGGACCCCTCAGCACCGTCTTGGCCCTTCTCCTTCTCCCGCCTGTCGTATTCAGCCCTCTGCTTCTCAGCAAGGAGCTCAACCTGTTGGCAGTCCTGGAGATCATGGCCTTTGGTGCGATGGATCTTGCAGTATCGCTTGCCGGAGTTTCCTGGCTTCTCGGCAGTCGCCAAGGCCCGGCAGGCGACACACCCGTCAATTTCCTTGTCGGGGGTCATCCGCCTTGGTTTTCTTGGCGGAGCCGGCGTCATCAGATCCCTTAACGGCAAGAACGGCTTTACCCTTGTGCTTCCTGTTGCGGTGCCGGCCTTTCTTCGCCGGGGTGGCAGTATCGTCATCTGAAGAGTCGGTTTCCGTGCCGGCATCTTCGTCGGGGTACTTCCTTCCCTCTTCAGCCCGGGCACATCTGTCAGCAAGAACATAGAGTTCTGCCACATCTTTCACCTTGGTCATCGCCAGGTCTTCACGCATCTTGCAGTTACGCACGTTCTGATGGAACGCGCTGATGACGGCGGCAGGGTGAACATCAGGGATATTGTACTGCACTCGGCTGAACTTCTGTATGTACTTGCGCAAACTCTCGCCTTCCTTCTGGGGTATGACGTGCAGGTCACTTGCTTGGCCATGGGCTTGGTGGCCTCCAGTGAAGGCGCCAACAAACTCATGGCACAAATCCGACTAGGAGGAAATGGAGTCCACCGGCTAGTGCATCAACTATGACATGGCGTTGGGTTTAAGAGCCAATGGAAAGTAATTCGCAAGCACCTTATCGTCGCGGGTTCCGACAGCTTGCATCGCGATGGTGTAGATGCTGAGGAACTCTGACGGGTGGGTCTTGCCGTTATACTTCTCGCCAACGTCAGGCTTGAAGGTGCGGTGAGTGGGCCACTGGAACTGCCGCAGCTCATGGGTAAAAGCCGGATAGCCTACCTCATAAGGTAGACCTCCAGGGCTCTCTGGTGCCGGGCGGTTCACAGCAGGTCCTGCTCGCCTGTTTGACTGGTGGCGCGCTCCGCGCCGGCGCACGATGGTGGTTTGAGTTTCTTCATGAGCTCGCTCCTGAAGAACTTGATGCTGGTCGCCGTGGGTCGGACGATGCTATAGAGATGGCATCACCCGCGACGTCTCGACGAGTCGACACACACGGTACCGGGCGAGGAGGAGGCGAATGCACCGTGGCCACGGCGTTGCCGGTCCTCCTGCCACCGGTGCGTGGGACCCCATCGGAACGTCGACCCGGGGGTCTCGCTAGACTTGGTTCATCCTTGTTGGCGATTGCGACAAGGCTTCGGATGGTGGCTCTCCATTCGTCGAGTTTCCCCATAACGGGAGGAAAGTCGAGGAGCAACTGCGCGCGCGCCAGGGCTTCGGCTGGGGTTAGCGGTAGCGAAACCTGCACAGACCGCGACGCGCTTCGACCCCTGACCATGTCAGGAGGAGCTCCATCACGATCCCGTGGTCGCATGCCGTTTCCACCAGTGCTTCGGCGGTCAGGCAGGTCTTCTACGTCCCGAGAGTGGCGCTCGGGGCTCTTCCCGCGGCGACGCCCGGGATCTTCAGCGTGACGACGCCGTTCGTCGCGTGCTGCTTGAGAGGAGCGCGCTGTTGGCGCCGGCGTGGGAGTCCTGGAGGCCCTTGCGTCTCCTTCGGGTGATGCGGCAGCGATCTTGGAAGGCCCCGCGCCACTCGCAGAGGGTCTGGCTCCGTCTTTGGAACTGGCGGTGTGGGGCCCGTTATCAGGCGCACAAACATCGCCACCTCCCAAACTCCGACTGCTGGGACGGCGTTGGTGTTTGCGAGCAGCACCCCGGGTCCTTTCTGCGACCGGTCCGCTGCTCGCCCGCGTCGGGACGGGCTGTCCGGCTTCCGACTGGCCAACCGCCACCGTCGTCTTCTTCTTGGGTGCCATGATGATGAAGAAACGTCGAACTGACTGCTAAAGCCGATTCTTACAACTGCGCACCCCCTACCTGGCGCGC
Source organism: Secale cereale (assembly GCA_902687465.1). Taxonomy (NCBI): domain Eukaryota; kingdom Viridiplantae; phylum Streptophyta; class Magnoliopsida; order Poales; family Poaceae; genus Secale; species Secale cereale. The sequence goes on along the minus strand of LR738714.1, from coordinate 97,979,559 downwards.
CAAAGATGTCGGTGTATTGGGAATGACACCTATGGGATCACAAGAATCCCTACTACGGTTGCGGGGCGTGGGGTTGAGAGAAGAGCGGATCTAACAGATAGCACACGGTTCCTTTACCCAGGTTCGGGCCGCGAGGATGCATAAAACCCTACTCCTGCTTTGGTGGATTGTATATCTGTGTTCTTCAGCTAGCTATGGGGCGTGAGGAGCTCCAAAAAGCCGAATCTTCCTCCTGGTCGCCTCGGGCCTCCTTTTATAGGGAAAAGGGGTCGCCACAATGGCACAGAGGAGGTGGAAAGGGTGCATTGATACGAGGTTATCCCTCGCATAACACGACAAGGCTCATTTAATGCGTCTTGCTTAGGTGTCCTTGCTTTATCGGGGAAGGGGGAGATTTCCATCTTGTGACGACACGCGCCCTGGCCAGCGATGCCTGAGATGCCATGTAGGTAGGCATGCAGCTGAGGTGGCGCAATGGTGGGTCTTCCACGAAGATCTGCATGTCGCCACGCAGGTGCCTGCCCAGCTGGTTGGGTCGGCAGCTGCGTAGGGCGGTGGAAGCTTAGTTGGCATGGGCCTGATGGTGGCCCCGTGGATGTCCTCGGCAAGGGCCTTGCTGGGGCCCCGGCAAGGGTCTTGCCGCGGCGCCTGCTGTCATCCCCGGCAAGGTGCTTGCCGGAGGTCTTGTGGTCCTCCTTGGCTGGGATCCCGCCAAGGGTCGTAGTCTTCCCGGTGTGTATCTGATCTTGAATGTTTTCACAAAGATCTGCATGCCACTACGGTGATGTCTCCCGAATCCTTGCCCTATGGGGCCAGTGGACTCAAGGGTGATCCGCTTCGTAGGCGTGTGGCGAGTTGCCGCGGCAATGGTCTTGCCGGGGCTGTTAAAGCCGGCCCCGGCAAGGATCTTGCCGGGGCTGCTGAAACTGGCTCCCGACAAGGATCTTGCAGGGGGGATCTGCTTCGTCCCCTAGATCTTTGTGGTCTTGGCTTTGGGCTTCAGTTCCATCGAGCTTCGGTCTTACCCTGGCTCACCTTCCTTGCCATGGTCGGTGTGGTGGTGCCCGTAGCTCAGACTGCCCGTGCACAGTCATAGGGGTACAAAAAGTGTACCCCTCTTTTTGTACACCGACACATGGCATTGGGATCCAACGTGATGACCCAGTTTTCCTCGGCGAACCAATCTTTCCCAACCATGCCTCCTCAATTTCGAGTCTATGTGTCTCCATCTCTTCCCGACCTCGTCCTCTTCTCTTGGATCTTCTTCTCCTCCATCTCCAGCCTTTCCTGCTTACTCTTCTTCGCGTACTCGTTCCTTTATCACATCAACTTATTGGTCCTTTTTTCATCACCTCCACCTCTCCTTGTCTCATGATTATCTCCTTCGCTTCCTTCCTCTTGTCGGGCTGACCTATGCAAGACGTAGGACTAGGACTTCTAGGAAGCCTTTCCTCTCCATCACCATCGTCTTCTTCACTCTCGTCCATCCTCGAAGATTTTTTTTGGAAAAGGGGAAAGACCTCGTTCTCTGCATCATCATGATGCACACAACCATTTTTATTAAAAGGGAATAAATAGGTCTAAAATGTACATAGTATCAACCAAAACGGCAAAAAGAAAAGGAAAAACCCGCCAAATGGTGGGTACAAACGAAAGGTTACATGACTTAACCACATAATCTATTAGTGACATGCCAGCCAAACCGGTTGAATAGCGCATGTGAAACCATCTCCAGACGGTTGCACCCAAAGGCCATGAGCCCCCCAGCGTCCACACGCTGAAGTGATGACCACATACGGATCGATGAGGTGGCTCTAAAGATAACCTGCAAAAAGTTAATAGAGCCAGACCTGTTAAAAACACAGTCATTCCGGCAATTCCAAATTGCCCAAAGTAAGGCACAAACCCCTACACGGATATGACCCTTAAGTATTTTTTTGATACCAACCAACCAGTTTCCAAACAAATTTGAGATACTTGTTGGTGGTGGAAAATTATATGCAACATGAACCGTGCACCAAATCAAAGCCGCGAAAGGGCAGGAAATAAAAATATGTTGAATTGTTTCATCCTTATCACAAAAACAACACTTCTTACATCCATTCCAGTTTCGTTTAGCCAAATTATCTTTGGTGAGGATTAATAACCCACAAGTGTAGGGGATCGCAACAGTTTTCGAGGGTAGAGTATTCAACCCAAATTTATTGATACGACACAAGGGGAGCCAAAGAATACTCTCAAGTATTAGCAGTTGAGTTGTCAATTCAACCACACCTGGAAGACTTAATATCTGCAGCAAAGTATTTAGTAGCAAAGTAATATGGTAGTAATGGTAACAGTGATAAAAGTAAAAGTGGTAGTTTTGTAGTGATTGTAAGAATGGCAGCGGTAAAATAACTAAGCAACAAGCAATATGTGAAAAGCTCGTAGGCATTGGATCAGTGATCGATAATTATGTCGGATGCAATTCCTCGTGTAATAGTTATAACATAGGGTGACACAAAACTAGCTCCAGTTCATCAATGTAATGTAGGCATGTATTCTGAATATAGTCATGCGCGCTTATGGGAAAGAACTTGCATGACATCATTTGTCCTACCCTCCCGTGGCAGCGGGGTCCTATTGGAAACTAAGGGATATTAAGGCCTCCTTTTAATAGAGTGCCGAACCAAAGCATTAAAACTTAGTGAATACATGAACTTCTCAAACTACTGTCATCACCGAGAGTGGCCCTGATTATTGTCACTTCGGGGTTGCCGGATCATAACACATAGTAGGTGACTAATGACTTGCAAGATAGGATCATGGACTCACATATATTCATGAAAACATAATAGGTTGAGATCTGAAATCATGGCACTCGGGCTCTTGTGACAAGCATTAAGCATGGCAGAGTAATAGCAACATCAATCTTAGAACATAATGGATACTAGGGATCATCCTAACAAAACTAACTCGATTACATGGTAAATCTCATCCAACCCATCACCGTCCAGCAAGCCTACGATGGGATTACTCACGCACGGCGGTGAGTATCATGGAATTGGTGATTGAGGAAGGTTGATGATGATGACGGCGACGATGTCCACTCTCCGGAGCCCCGAACGGACTCCAGATCAGCCCTCCCGAGAGAGATTAGGGCTTGGCGGCGGCTCTGTATCGTAAAACGCGATGAATCCTTCTCTCCAAATTTTTTCTCCCTAAACGTGAATATATGGAGTCGGAGCTGAGGTCGGTGGAGCGTCAAGGGGCCCACGAGGCACCGGGCGCGCCCCCACCCTCGTGGACAGGGTGTGGGCCCCTGGTCTTGATTCTTCAGCCGGTATTTTTTATATATTCCTAAATAATTCTCCATTGATTTTCAGGTCATTCCGAGAACTTTTATTTCTACACAAAAATAACACCATGGTAGTTCTGCTGAAAACAGCGTCAGTCTGGGTTAGTTCCATTCAAATCATGCAAGTTAGAGTCCAAAACAAGGGCAAACGTGTTTGGAAAAGTATATACGTTGGAGACGTATCAACTTCCCCAAGCTTAAACATTTGCTTGTCCTCAAGCAATTCAGTTGATAAAATGAAAGGGATAAAGAAAACATTGACAAACTCTGTTTGCTCTTGTTGTTGCAAATATGTAAAGCCAACATTCAAGTTTTCAGCAAAGATTATGAACTAACCACATTCACAATAACTTTTAGCCCTCATGCTTACTCATATCAATGGCATAAACTAACGAGCAATAATAATAAACCTCGGATGACAACACTTTCTCAAAACAATCATAATATGACATAACAAGATGGTATCTCACTAGCCCTTTCTGAGACCGCAACACATAAATGCAGAGCACCTTTGAAGATCCAGGGCTGACTAGACAGTGTAATTCATGGTAAAAGAGATCCAGTCACAATCATACTCAGTGTAAATAAATAGCAATGCATGCAAATGACAGCGGTGCTCTCCAACTGGTGCTTTTTAATAAGAGGATGATGACTCAACGTAAAAGTAAATAGATAGGCCCTTCGCAGAGGGAAGAAGGGATTTGTAGAGGTGCCAGAGCTCGATTTTGAAATAGAGATGGATAATATTTTGAGTGGTATACTTTCATTGTCAACATAACAACCAAGAGATCTCGATATCTTCCATGCTACACACATTATAGGTGGTTCCCAAACAGAATGGTAAAGTTTATACTCCCCTAACCACCAACAAGCACACTCCACGACTGGCCCGAAACAACGTGTACCGTCCATACCAACAACAGCCCTGGGGGAGTTTTGTTTAATTATTTTGATTTGATTTGAGCATGGGACTGGGCATCCCGGTTACCAGCCATTTTATCGTGAATGATGAGCGGAGTCCACTCATCGTGAGAATAACCCACCTAGCATGGAAGATATAGACAGCCCTAGTTGATACATGAGTTGTTCGAGCATATAAGACATAATTTCATTTGCAGGTTTGGAGTTTGGCACATACAAATTTACTTGGAATGGTATGTAGATACCGCATATAGGAAGGTATGGTGTACTCATATGGAACAACTTTGGGGTTCATGGAAGTGGATGCACAAGCAGTATTCCCGCTTAGTACAAGTGAAGGCTAGAAAGAGACTCGGAAGCGACCAGCTAGAGAGCGACAACAGTCATGAACATACATTAAAACTAATCGACAATGAATGCAAGCATGAGTAGGATATAAATCACCATGAACATAAATATCGTGGATGCTATGTTGATTTTGTTTCAACTACATGCGTGAACATGTGCCAAGTCAAACCACTTGAATCATTCAAAGGAGGATACCATCCTATCATACCACATCACAACCATTTTAATAGCATGTTGGCACGCAAGATAAACCATTATAAATTCCTAGCTAATTAAACATGGCATGAGTAGCTATGTTCACTAATTATCATTGCAAGCATGTTTCATTCATAATAGGCTGAATCAGGAACGATGAACTATCATGTTTACAAAAACAAGAGAGGTCGAGTTCATACCAGCTTTTCTCATCTCAATAAATTCATCACATATCGTCATTATTGCCTTTCACTCACACGACCGAACGGTGTGGATAATAATAATTGTGCATGTGCATTGGACTAAGCTGCAATCTGCAAGCATTTAATACAAGGAAGAAGACAGGGTAATATGGCTCTTGGTTAAATCAACAATAATGCATATGAGAGCCACTAAACATTTTCATCGTGGTCTTCTCCTCTTGACCCCAAAGAAACTATTTACACGGGAAAGCTCCCAACAAGCAAAAGAAGAACGAGAAATCTTTTTGGGTTTTCTTTTAATTAATACTACCACGGGCATGGAAAGTAAACTAGCTAAAAAGCTACTACTATTTTGTTTTTGTTTTTCTAACACACAAGAAAAAGACTAAGAAAATAAATGAAACTATTATGGATAGTACAATAAAAAAGTATGAGCACCGACTACTGGAATAAGTGTATGAACATGAATGTAATGTCGGTGAGAAATACGTACTCCCCCAAGCTTAGGCTTTTGGCCTAAGTTGGTCTATGGCCAATACTAGCGTGATGGATATCCAAAGTCATAGTTGGGGTTGTACTGAGATGCAGCGGCTACTGCCTGAGGGGCTGCATCTTGAAGATGAGCCACCTTCGTCCTCTCCTCATACTCATACGTCTCCTACCTGGTTATAACATATCTCCTTTTCGCCTGAAAGTCAAAGAAAATAGGAGCAGGGAGAGAAATATGGACAGTGTGATGTCTCTCAAAGATTAGTCGGTACTGGAGGGATTGTTCATCCCTTTCAATGAACTGATGGCGAATCATGGCATTGTAATCTAGAAAAGCAGGAGGCAACTTCGCATCGTTCTCGTCTATGGGTACATGAAGATAGTTAGCCAAGCGAGTTGCATAAATTCCACCAAACAAATCTCCATTTAAACCGTTAAGATGTAACCTTCGTGTAACAATGGCCCCCAAATTATATTGTCTATCACCTAATACCGCACTTTTGAGGACATTAAGATTTGGTACGCACATGTGGCAAGCCTCATCTTTACCGTTAATGCATCTACCAATGAAGGGAGCAAAATAATGTATAGCAGGGAAATGAATGCTCCCTATGGTAGCTTGTGTGATTTCTCTAGATTCCCCCACAGTGATACTAGCTAGAAAGTCCTTATACTCAGATTTGCGAGGTTCACCAACATTACCCCACTATGGGAGTTTACAAGCATCATTCAAATCTTCTAGGTCCATAGTATAAGATTTATCATAAAGATCAAACAAGACAGTGTGAGAATTACGTGAAGATGTGAATTTAAATATTCTCACAAAGGAATTAGTTAGGTAATGGTAATGCGTGAACTTATCTGACACGAAGTCCTCAGTATCAGCATTACGCACATATGTGTAAAATTCTTCCTTAATGCCCACCTAGATCGTGAATTCCTCTGGCAGCGCCGCACTTGAGCTTCCCTCGGTAGTTCATCGTCCGGCTCATGTATCGCGAGCCTTGGCACTTTCTTCCTTGAGGAACCACCTTGGTAAATTTTCCTATGCATTTTTTTCTGAAATTTTTAGTAACTTAAAATAAAAGTGAACCAAACTCAACAACATTGATAGCAACTACTCCCACACGTGCCTAGAGACTATATCATGCATTAGAACTACTTGGGACCCAATAAATTTGACATGAAAGCTCAAGAACAGGGTCACCTAAGCAGCAAAAAATTGCAATAAATAAAACACTAGAACAAAAACTAATGGGACCATTGTAGGAGTCACATACCGAAGAACAATCTCCCCAAACAGTTTTGTGAATGGACCTTTGATCAAGGAGATCGAAAATGGCAGCAAGATGAGCTAGAACACGAGTTTGAGCTGTGGGAGGATTTTTTATGGAGGAAGATGAAGTGTGTGGGTGCTGGAGTAAGTGGAGGGGGGCCACGTGGGACCCACGTGGGGCCCACGAGGCAGGGGCGCGCCTAGGGGGAGGGCGCGCCCTGTACCCTCGTGGTCAGGTGCTGGCTCCCCCTGCTGTGTTCTTAGTGCTAAATATTCTTAAATATTCTAGAAAAAATCATATTTCGTTTTCGGGGCATTTGGAGAACTTCTATTTTCGGGGTATTTTTTATTGCACGGTTAACTCAGAAAACAGACAGAAAATACTATTTTTTCTTTACTTAATCTAATTAACAGAAAGTAAAAGGAGGGTACAGAGAGTTGTGCTATCTAAATTAATCCATCTCATGCTCATCAAAAGGGATCCACTAACAAGGTTGATCAGGTCTTGTTAATTAACTCTTTCCGAATAACATGAAACCGGAGAATTTTCGAATAACACTAGGTTACCTAAATGGGGATATGTATGTCCCCAATAATAAGAATATCATATTTCTTCTTGACAGTAGTAAGAGAAAATTCAAAACCTCCAATAGTAATCATTGAAATTTTTCCAATAGAATTGATATTGTGGACCTGAGGTTGTTTCCTTGGAAAGTGTACCGTATGCTCATTATCATTGACATGAAAAGTGACATTGCCTTTGTTGCAATCAATAATAGCCCCTGCAGTATTCAAAAAGGGTCTACCAAGGATAATAGACATACTATCGTCCTCGGGAATATCAAGGATAACAAAGTCCGTTAGAATAGTAACATTTGCAACCACAATAGGCACATCCTCACAAATACTGACATGTATAGCAGTTTATTTATCGGCCATTTGCAAAGATATTTCAGTACGTGTCAACTTATTCAAATCAAGTCTACAATATAAAGAGAGAGGCATGCACTAACACCGGCTCCAAGATCACATAAAGCAGTTTTAACATAGTTTCTTTTAGTGGATCATGGTATAGTTGGTACTCCAGGATCTCCTAGTTTCTTTGGTATTCCACCTTTAAAAGTATAATTGGCAAGCATGGTGGAAATTTCAACTTTAGGTATCTTCCTTTTATTTGTGATAATGTCTTTCATATACTTAGCATAAGGATTTGTTTTAAGCATATCAGTCAAAAGCATATGCAAAAAGATAGGTCTAATCATTTTAGCAAAGCACGCAAAATCCTCATCATCCTTTTTCTCGGATGGTTTAGGAGGAAAAGGCATGGGTTTTCTGAACCCATGGTTCTCTTTCCTTACTGTGCTTCCTGGCAACAAAGTCTCTCTTATCATAACGTTGATTGTTTGATTGTGGGTTACCAAGATCAACAACAAGTTCAATCTCTACATCATCTTTATTGCTAGGTTAAGCATCATCATGAACATCATCATTGACATTATCACTAGGTTTATGTTCATTACCAGATTATGTTTCAGCATCAGAGATAGAGATATCATTGGGATTATCAGGTGTGTCAGCAACAGGTTCACTAGAAGCAGGCAAAGTCCTATTTTTTCCTTTTCTTCTTCTTAGAAGGACTAGGTGCATCTACATTAGCTCTCTGAGAATCTTGCTCAATTCTCTTAGGGTGGCCCTCGGGATACAGAGGTTCCCGAGTCATTCTTCCACCTCTAGTCACAACTCTAATAACATTATCATTTTTCTTACTATTTAATTCATTGAGCAAATCATTTTGTGCTTTAAGTACTTATTCTACTTGAGTGGTAACCATAGAAGCATGTTTACTAATGAGTTTAAGTTCACCTTTAACTCTAGACATATAATCACTCAAGCGTTCAATCATATAAGCATTACATTGCAATTTTACCAACATAAGCATTGAAGTTTTCTTGTTTAACAATAAAGTTGTCAAACTCATCTAAACATTGGCTAGCAGACTTATAACAAGGAATATCACCTTCATCAAATCTATAGAGAGAATTTACCTTTACTACGTGTGACGGGTTATCAAGACCATGTATTTCTTCAATAAGTGGTAAATTCTTAACATCTTCAGCTTTAATACCTTTCTCTTTCATAGATTTCTTTGCCTCTTGCATATCTTCAGGACTGAGAAATAGAACACCCCTTTTCTTCAGAGTTGGCTTAGGAGCTGCTTCAGGAAGCGTCCAATTGTTTTCATTGGTCAACATATTATTCAATAGCAATTCAGCTTGATCGACAATTCTTTCCCCGAAAACACAACCAGCACAACTATCCAGGTGGTCTCTGGAAGCATCGGTTAGTCCATTATAAAAGATATCAAGTATTTCATTTTTATTAAGAGGATGATCATGCAAAGAATTAAATAATCGGAGAAGCCTCCCCCAAGCTTGTGAGAGACACTCTTCTTCAATTTGCACAAAATTATATATTTCCCGTAAGGTAGCTTGTTTCTTATGAGCGGGAAAATATTTAGCAGAGAACTAATAAATCATATCCTGGGGACTACGCACACAACCAGGATCAAGAGAAATAAACCATGTTTTAGCATCACCCTTCAACGAGAACGGAAGTAACTTAAGGATATAGTAGTAATGAATTTTTTCCTCATTGGTGAATAGGGTGGCTATATCATTCAGTTTAGTAAGATGTGCCACAACAGTTTCAGATTCATAGCCATGGAAAGGATCAGATTCAACCAAAGTGATTAACTAAGGATCAACAGAGAAATCATAATCCTTATGAGAAATACAGATAGGTGAAGTAGCAAAAGCAGGGTCATATTTCATTTATGCATTCAAAGACTTTTCTTTCAGTTTAGCTAACAATTTCTTAAGATCATACCTATCATTGCAAGCTAAAAGATCTCCAGCAGTTTCTTCATCAATAACATAACCCTCAGGCACAACAGGTAATTCATATCTAGGGGGAGAATCTTCATCATCACTTTCATTAATATTATCAGTTTCAATAATTTCATTCTCTCTAGCCCTAGCAATTTATTCATCAAGAAATTCACCTAGTGGCACAGTATTATCAAGCATGGAAGTAGTTTCATCATAAATATCATGCATAGCAGAAGTGGCATCATCAAGAACATGCGACATATCAGATTCAATAGAAGGAGTAGGTGTCGCAAATTTACTCATAACACATGGTGAATCAACATCAGAGCTAGATGGCAGTTCCTTACCTCCCCTCGTAGTTGAGGGATAAAATTTGATTTTTCTTCTTTCAAGTTCTTCATAGTGATCAACAGATATAAATCCCAAGTGACTCAAAGAATATAGCTATGCTCCCCGGCAATGGTGCCAGAAAATAGTCTTGATAATCCACAAGTGTAGGGGATCGCAACAGTTTTCGAGCGTAGAGTATTCAACCCAAATTTATTGATTCGACACAAGGGGAGTCAAAGAATACTCTCAAGTATTAGCAGTTGAGTTGTCAATTCAACCATGCCTGGAAGACTTAATATTTGCAGCAAAGTATTTAGTAGCAAAGTAATATGGTAGTAATGGTAACAATGGTAGTTTTGTAGTGATTGTAACAATAGTAGCGGTAAAATAACTAAGCAACAAGCAATATGTGAAAAGCTCGTAGGCATTGGATGAGTGATGGATAATCATGTCGGATGCGATTCCTCATGTAATAGTTATAACAAAGGGTGACACAGAACTAGCTCCAGTTCATCAATGTAATGTAGGCATGTATTCCGAATATATTCATGCGTGCTTATGGGAAAGAACTTGCATGACTTCTTTTGTCCTACCCTCCCGTGGCAGCGGGGTCCTATTGGAAACTAAGGGATATTAAGGCCTCCTTTTAATAGAGTACCAGACCAAAGCATTAACACTTAGTGATTACATGAACTCCTCAAACTACGGTCATCACCGGGAGTGGTCCCCATTATTGTTACTTCGGGGTTACCGGATCATAACACATAGTAGGTGACTAATGACTTGCAATATAGGATCAAGAACTCACATATATTCATGAAAACATAATAGGTTCAGATCTAAACTCATGGAACTCGGGCCCTAGTGACAAGCATTAAGCATGGCAAAGTCATAGCAACATCAATCTTAGAACATAATGGATACTAGGGATCAAACCCTAACAAAACTAACTCGATTACATGGTAAATCTCATCCAACCCAATACTGTCCAGCAAGCCTACGATGGGATTACTCACGCACGGCGGTGAGCATCATGGAATTGGTGATGGAGGAAGGTTGATGATGACGACGGCGACAATCTCCACTCTCCGGAGCCCCGAACGGACTCCAGATCAGCCCTCTCGAGAGAGATTAGGGCTTGGCGACGGCTCCGTATCGTAAAACGCGATGAATCCTTCTCTCTGATTTTTTTCTCCCCGAACATGAATATATGGAGTCGGAGCTGAGGTCGGTGGAGCGTCAAGGGGCCCACGAGGCAGGTGGGCGCGCCCCCCACTCTCGTGGACAGGGTGTGGCCCCCCTGGTCTTGATTCTTCCGCCGGTATTTTTTATATATTCCAAAATAATTCTTCATTGATTTTCAGGTCATTCCGAGAAATTTTATTTCTGCACATAAATAACACCATGGCAGTTCTGCTGAAAACAGCATCAGTCCGGGTTAGTTCCATTCAAATCTTGCAAGTTAGTGTCCAAAACAAGGGCAAAAGTGTTTGGAAAAGTAGATACATTGGAGACGTATCAAGGATCACCTCCCTCTCAACAAACCACATAAAAAATTTAATCTTTAAAGGTACTTTGATTTTCCATATATGCTTTCTACGGAACACAGGCCTCGTATTAATAAGATCTTGATACATAGATTTCATAGTAAACACCCCATTGGTCTTTAGTCTCCATCTAAAGACTTCACGCGCATGAGATAGGTTGACCACCATCAACCTACAAACTAAATGGAGCCATGCCATCCATTTATCACCAATCAAGGCCCTCCTGAATTGGATGTTCAGAGGTGTTGAACCAAGGACTGATTGAACTGTTTCATCTTTCTTACGCACAATATTATACAAAGATGAGTACTGAACCACAAGCGGATTGTCCACAAGCCAGGTATCTTCCCAGAAACTAGTTAGTTGACCGTCACCAACTTCAAATGAACCTGTCATAAAGAAAGAAGACTTGACCATCATCAAGCCCTTCCAAAATGGAGAGTCAGTTGCTTTGGCATCCACCTGGGATAAAGTCTTTGAATATAACTATTTTTGTGGAGGAGCTCTTGCCAGACCCCTTCCTCATTTTGTAACTTGAATAGCCATTTGCTAAGCAAGCACCTATTTTTTTCCAAGTTTTCAATGCCCAATCCTCCTTGGTCCTTAGGTCCATCCTCGGAGATGAATTTCTCCACTTCCCACCTTTTGGAGGAGCCGCAACATTCCTTGTTTTACTATTCTCTTTACCTTCCAACAATGTTGGAGGGAAAATGTTTTCCCTTCGACTTGGACATTTGTTGGTACGGCTCTTGGGATATATTACTCCTATAACGGATGCATGCTGGAGTTGTTGGGAACGTAGCATGCCATTTAAAAAAAATGTACGATCACGCAAGGTCTATCTAGGAGATGCATAGCAACGAGACGGGAAGAGTGTGTCTACGTACCCTCATAGACCGAAAGCGGAAGCGATAGATTAATGATGTTGATGTAGTCGAACGTCTTGGTGATTCAACCAATCAAGCACCGAACGTACGCCACCTCTGAGTTCAGCACATGTTCAGCTTGATGACGTCCCTCGAGGTCTTGATCCAGTAGAAGGTCCAAGGAGAGTTCCGGCAGCACGACGACGTATTGACGGTGATGGTGAAGTAGATCGCGCAGGGCTTCGCCTAAGCACTATGATAATGTGACCTGAGGTGTAAACTGTGGAGGGGGGCACCACACACAGCTAAGAAAATAACTTGTGTGTTCTAGGGTTCCACCTGTCGTTGTATATAAAGGAGGAGGGGGAGGCCGGCCGGCCCTAGGGGCGTGCCAAGTGGGGAGGAGTCCTACTAGGACTCCAAACCTAGTAGGACTGGGATTCCCCTTTTTTTTCCTTTTTGTGGAGAAGGAAGGAAGGAAGGGAGAGGGAGAAGGAGAAGTGTCGTGGTTTTGTCACAGCAAATGTCCTAGCAAAAGGACTTAGTCGTGAGGCCATCGCTACGGGTTAGCTTAAAGGGGTTAAAACGGACAAGGACATAGGGATTTTATACTAGTTCAGCCCCTTCGATGAAGGTAAAAGCCTACGTCTAGTTTGGTGTAATATTGCTAGGGTTTCGATGACCAGGGAGCGAATACGCTTTGCCTGTGTCTCGAGTTGTTGTTCTCTGCCCTTGAACCGTCGGCGGGTCGTCCCTTTTTATACACGAGGTGACGCCCGGTCCGGTTTATAGAGCCCCCGAGCCGGTTCATAAACGTGTCTGGCTCGGTCTCTATCTTTCCTATCTTACATCACAAGTTACACATCGTATGGCGGTTTACACATCATGGGCCCTAACGCCTCCTGGGCTTTAAACTTCCTGGACTAAAGCGTCTTGTTCCATGCTCTGTTGGGCTTCAATAGAAGTAACCTCGTCAGGCATAAACCGGCTCCTCCTAGGTGGTTTATACCTAGTAGTAATATCCCTGACATTAGGCCCCAGATTGATTTGTACCTGTTCATGTCAATCTTCAACGTCTTGCCAAGATTTCACTTTCCGCAGCCTCAAGTGCTTCATAAACCGCATGTGATGTCATTTGCTCAGATCGTATTAAACCGTCGTGACGTCATCTGCCCACTTAACACTCGTACCTATTTTTTATCATTTATTCATTAAAGGCTCCGAAGATCGAGGCAACCGTATCTTGCCATATCTGCCTTTTTTGGCTCCTTGATTCCCGCGCCTACCGTTCCATTTTGCGGCTTATAAATATGGCAAAGGGGTATCTCCTTTTCCCCCCTTGCCCCTTTCCTCTTCTTCTTCCTCGCGCCCGTTCGTGCTCAAGCTCCGCCGCCGCCATCAAGCTCCGTATCTTCATCGAGTCTTGGCCGCTGCATCAACCTGATTGGTTCAGAAACTCGCTGACGCATCCCCGCACTCGTTGACTCGGGTAAGTCCTTTCCTTATCCCGCACACAGATGTCGTTTTAGGGTTTCTTCTTTATACGAGCTTGCGGGTAGGCGTTGTTCTTCATAGTTCTTCCTCACGGCCCCATGAATCAATGTAGATCTAGTCTTCTTGTCTCACCGTCGTAGCAGTAATTCCGCTTCGTTAGTATGCTCTTATTTCTCCCAATAGAACGAGTTTAGATTTCATATGCTAGAGCCTTTGTCGCGTCTGTTGAATATAAACTCAATATTTCTGAATTTCCAGCATGCTGTAGATCCATATTTTTATTGCAGTCGGTGCGAAAACTATTTCTCCATAACTTCAGATCTGTATCTTGTATACTCTTGTTGGCGGTTTAGCTGTTTCAAACACTATAAACCGGTAGATACCATTAGGCCCCTGCCTAAACCGCCGTTAGAAAAGTACCTTTATAGATGCTGCCGGTTTAAGCTTGCTTAGATCATAAACCGGCTCTTTATTATATTTTCAGAATTTCCCTTCAAAAAATGGCAACTCAAGCCAAGTAGTTTACCTCCTGCAACTGGGTCCAATCCCGGGTTACTGAGAAAGATTTGGAGAAACTGGCCGAAATCGGCGCTTTAGGTCCAAAAAATGTCCTTCACTGGAGGGCCCCCGGATCAGAGTGTCCTCCATAACCCAAGGAGGGAGAAGTTGGTGTCTTTCTTGATCACTTAGCCCGGGGATTCAATCCTCCCAGGTCGAAGTTCTTTCGTGATGTGTTAGCCAATTTTCAACTTCATCCGCAAGATATTGGTCCCAACTCTGTGTCAAACATTCACAACTTCCAAGTCTTGTGAAGCTTATCTGCAAGAGGAGCCGTCAGTTGAGTTGTTCCGGAATTTCTTTCATCTGAACCATCGCACAAAATTTCATGACGGTCCAAACACTAAGCTCGGAGGGATGTCTATTCAGAAAAGAAAAGACGTTAGTTTTCCTCACGCCACTCTCCAGAGCCATCCAAAAGAATGGAATTAGACTAGGTTCTGCTGCTTAGATACTTCCCTTGAAGGGGAGAATCCATTGTCGGGTTATTGCTCCCACCGTCTTTCAGAGAACCATCCCTTTCCACAGCGGCTAAGTGCCCAGGAACGAGTTCGTTACGCTCCCCAGCTCTCAAAGCTCAGGGCCTTTACGGCCAATGGTTTGACAGGGGTTGACTTTGTCCGTTGCTGGATTTCTTGGAGTATTCTCCCGTTTCACTTTCGTTCCGGTTTAATGTGCGAGTATACTGGGAACCCCAAAGATCCTTTGCACCATACAGAGGTGGTGCTATCAGAAATAAGGTCAATGAATCCGTCAAGAGATTGCTGAATGAACCTATAGAAACTTGCAGCCAAACCGGATTGGCTCCCTTCTGTGCGCTCAATAAACCACCATCGATAACGATTTCTTTCATATTGCCTTACTCTGTTTTAATCCATCTTCAGTATTCGTCTTTGAATGTCTTCATTTCTTCAACGGGGCAATGACCCATTCTGGAAGAGGAAGGCCCAGGATAAACCGGCGAAGGTGCCTCGCCAAAAAACCAAAGCTATTAAGAAGACCGTCAAGAAGAAAACCACTGGAACGTCTGGATCCAATCCAGAGGATGATGAACCGGCCTCCGAGGTACTACCTGATTCTCTTGATTTCTTTGACTTTCTTTATCTGTATTTTATCAACAATAACTGTACCCAGGGACGTGCTTAAGGCAGCAAAGCGGATGATGTTGAGGTAATTACTCTTTCTTCCGATTCAGAACCTCTGCCAACACCAAAAACTCGTCGAGCAAGCCGGAAAGTACAGTTTTCTCATCCTTTTGCTTACTTGGATCCGAACTTTATTTTGAAGAAACGGCAACATGAAGCTCGCCGCACCACGCGGCACAGTGGCCACGCCATTGAGTCCACCGGATTGACACACACTCCAGCTCTGAGCCGTCGTTTCGAGGTTTTACATACTCCAGGCGCTCTTTATCCCAAAGCAAGTCTTATTCGACAACCACTTAATCCGTCTGATTCGAATTATGAGGAAACTCCCCATTCATCTTCTAGCGAATCAACAGCCACGCAGATTCCTCCCCTCAAGACTGTTCCTGGGTAAGTTGTTTTTCACTTGGCCGGTTTAACTTCTGCCTTGACTCTTCTGATTTTCGCCATCTTTAACTTTCGTAGTAAACCCAGGCCTAGCAAAAATGCTAAGCAAAATAAACCGGCAGGCGATAACACAATTCCTTAACCGGCCAAAGACCCTGAATTTGCTGAACCCTCTGAAGACAATGCTGATATTATGCATGATGATCCTCCTCCCATGGACCATGAAGTCTTTGTTGATCAGGGGAGCGATCCAATGGATCGTGACCTTGAACCGGCCAATCCTGCCCAAGCCAGCACTGCTCCTGCTAGTCTGGCTAAGCACACGGCCGCTTCAACTGAAGATGTTGAAATCACTGGGATCGGCTATACTACTCCAGGTGAACCTTTCGCTTTGTCCAAGCATACTGCCAAGGATGAAATTCCCAGCAAGGATAAAGGAAAATGGAGTACTGATTTGTCCATTTATGCTCAGCTTAGTGCCCAAGAACTCCATTCTGGCTATCTAAACCAGCTGTACACCAGCCGTGATCATGAGGCTGGCTTGGTAAATATGATGAAGGAGCGCTATGAGGTAAATTTTCTGCTTTTGACTTGTACCCTATTCCTGCTTACATCTTATATATTTGTCTTTACTCCATCGTAGCCCTCAAGTGCCGGTTTAGCTTTTTAAGATAAACCGAGACTTCAGTAGATCCAGTAGATAGTTTGTTTTTCACGTGTGTAGTCCCCAAGGGCCGTTTTACTCCTTTAGGATGAACCGGGACTTCAACTTGTATTCTGCTCTGATCAATGTCACATTAGCCCCCAAGTTTCAAGCGTATAACTTGTTATGTGCTTGGGACTTGACTGAGAAAAACCTGTTTAACTGCAAATACACATTAGCCCCCAAGTGCCAAGTGCTTAACTTGTTATGTGCTTGGGACTTTGCTGAAAAAACGTCTCATGAATCTATAATGTGCTCTCTTCTTGACAGACTGATTTAAATCGGAAAAATTCTGAAGTGGCCGAGCTCCGGGATACTTTGAAGTTTCAAGAAACCGCCGCTATCAAAGTCAAAGACGAGCTGAAACTTGCTTTAGCAAGTATAGAAAAGCTGAAGAAGGACTTTGAATAGGAACGGTCGGATTGGAATGGTGAGAAAGCTATCTTGGAAAAGAGGGCAACTGATGCAGAGGCTCCTCTTAATTCGGTGACAGAAGAATTGTCCGGATTAAAGCACCAGATAAATGCCATGAAAACTGCTATCTTTGGTAAGTGTTCTTAACATAGCCCTGAATATCGCAGTCCTGCACCTTTCCGGTTTAACTCATACTTTTCGATGCAGGAAAACGCATTGCTCATCTTGACAACGATATGCGGAGAAAGTTAAAGGCTGCATACACTCTGGTAGAGCAGCTGTGTTCCGCTGCCCAGAGGATTGTCTGCACTGCCTCGCACAATAAACCGGCTCCCACTACGATCAGGGGTACTTTGGAAAAATTATCCATTCTACCTGCCCGCCTCGCAGAGCTGAAGAAGTCATCTCCAAGGGCAGGTGCTCTGATGGCCTTAACTCGAGCGAAAGCTTGGGTGCCTGACTTTGATCCGGCAGAGGTGATGGGCGGCTACCCAAGCATGAAGGAAGACGGATCATCATTCTCAAACGACGACTTACATGCGTTAACAAAAGAAATGCGGCCTCTGGCCAACAAACTAGCTGATCAGGCTGATCTGCCTCGATATCATCCGGGTTATGATGCTGAGAACGTACGGGTCGACCCTCCGGCTTATGAGATTGAAAATCTCATCCTGCCCGTCCGTAAGCACACTTACGCTATTGACATTGATCCGTCCGAACTCGTAAACGATGAAGTTGTTTTCAGAGCGCTGACCAAGATCGATTGGGCAACTACTGACTTCCAGTAGCTAGGAGAGAATGACGGGGAGTTGGAGCAGGATGACCCACAACCTTCAAGCCGAGCTGATGCAGAATCATAATCCGGCGCCGGTTTAAATTTTATATTCCAGCACTTTAGGAAGAAACTGGTATTCTTTTGGGCTCTCCAGCGCCTTGTAATAGGGTAGCTAAAATACTTTATGTTGTCACGCACTGTCCTTTGTATGAGATTGCTTCAGTTGGCAACTTCATAATTATTTCTTGCTTATAATGCCTTTGACGGTTTATTCCACCTGTTTCTGCATAAAACAATGTTTGAAGTGTCCTGGCGGTTTATCGTCGGACGGGTCATGATGCCCAAACACATGGTCTAGGTTTATAACCTGAACTATGTATAGAATATAAACCATGTATCATACCTGTGATTAAGTTTTTTCACAAGTAGCCTTAATCAATAATCGGTAGTAAAGATAATGATCCAATTTGCAAGTGTTGATGACTCCCTTGATCATTTGCCAGTTCATGATGAAACCGTACCGGGCTATGATAAGCTCCGGTTTAACTGTAGATAGTACTTGGCGATTTATAATCAAACCAAAGTAGGTTTTGTAAACGCAGGTGTAGTGGCAACTTATAGTCATCCACTCCCTGAATCAATGGACTTGGATGAACACCAATGACCGTGAAGATAAAAAATTGCAAGAAGACATCAAAAGAGACATTGTCAAATAAAAACCGTGTAGTCGAGGCTTTTTACGAGCTGCCAGGCTACAAATTCGAGGCTTTTTATGAGCTGCCAAGCTACTGACATTAACCATTTCACAAAGCCTGTTAAGATGGTCCTCAATCCTTAACCAAATCATCAATGTTAACATTACCAAGTTCAGATTCTGTAGAGATTGACTTGTGTATACGTTCGGTGATCGTCAATTTAACGTTACCAAGTTGAGGGTCTATAAAGATTGACTTGTGTATACTTTTGACGGGTCGTACCAGGTTTACCTGGACGGAGTGACTTACTTAATGCAGGCAGGCTAATCCGGGGTTTTAGGTGTATATACCAGGCTTCCAAGCCATGGCTTGATAGCCTACTACAAGGGTTGTCAACTCGTTGATGCTATGCATCAGGAGCCCCCAGGTAGCATTTGAGCTATGCTCGTCAGGGCCTATGTTTGAGTTGTGCTATGCATCAAACTCTCTTTTGCCCCATATCATTATGTGGGCTTTGAGCCGGATTACCGAAGCAACCGGAGCTATGCTCTTGTGATGGTCTTGATGTAAACGCCGGTTTAAGAGGCCATAGGAACTCCTTTGCACACAGAAGCCCCCATGTGACAAACTCTTTTATGAAAAAGACAACAGATACCCCGCTTATCAGGGTCGCCGGTTTATTATATTGATCATAATAGATACATTGCAAAGTTATGTACATAAAGCGGAGCCTATGGCTCAGGTGTAGTAAGGTCGAAGAAGAGCGATGTTCCACGGCCGTCGTGTCTCCTCCTCCACCGTTCGTGAGTCCTTATGTTCTCGAACGTCAACGAGGTAGTATGATCCATTGTGTAGGTTCTCGCTGACCACAAAAGGTCCTTCCCAAGGCGGGGACAACTTGTGCATGTCTGTTTGGTCTTGGATGAGCCGGAGCACTAGATCTCCTTCTTGAAATGTTCTGGTCTTAACCCGGCGACTGTGGTACCGGCGCAGATCTTGCTGATAAATCGCCGATCGGGCTGCTGCCATGTCACATTCCTCGTCTAGCCGGTCCAACGCATCTTGCCGTGCCTTCTGGTTATCAGCTTCGACGTAAGCCGCCACCCGCGGCGAGTCATGACGGATATCACTAGGGAGGACCGCTTCAGCTCCATATACCACGAAGAAAGGCGTGTACCCTATAGATCTGTTAGGTGTGGTGTTGATACTCCATAACACAGAGGGTAATTCCTCCACCCAACAATCCGACGTCCTCTGCAAAGGGACCATAAGCCGGGGTTTAATGCCTCTCAAGATTTCTTGATTGGCTCTTTCAGCTTGACCATTAGATTGAGGGTGAGCTACTGATGATACATCAAGGTGCATGTTCTCTCATTGACAGAACTCCTCCATAGCCCCCTTGGATAGATTGGTACCATTATCAGTTATAATGCTGTGTGGAAATCCAAACCGGAAAATCACCTTCTTAATGAACTGAACCGCCGTTGCTGCATCACACTTACTGACTGGTTCCGCCTCAACCCATTTGGTAAACTTATCCACTGCCACCAAAATGTGGGTCTTCTTATCTGGGGATCTCTTGAAGGGTCCGACCATGTCAAGCCTCCCAAGTCGCAAACGGCCAAGTAATTGGAATCATCCTCAACTCCTGAGCCGGTATGTGAGCGCTTCGTGAGAATTTCTGGTAAGCATCACATTTTCTGACCAAGTCCTCTGCATCGGCATGAGTCGTCAACCAGTAGAACCCATGACGAAAAGCTTTAGCCACCAAGGATTTTGAACCGGCATGATGACCACAATCTTCTTCGTGGATCTCTCTAAGAATATCACGGCCTTGATCTAGCGATACACATCATTGAAACGCCCCAGAAATGATGCAATGATGCAGTTCTCCATTGACAATAGTCATTGATTTAGACCGCCGGACTATCTGTCTAGCCAATACTTCGTCCTCTGGTAACTCACCTCGGTTCATGTACGCCAGGTAAGGGAGCGTCCAATCTGGAATAACATGAAGCGCCGCCACCAGTTGAGCCTCCGGATCAGGAACAGCCAAATCCTCCTCTGAAGGCAGTTTCACCGACGGACTGTGCAATACGTCCAGAAAAATATTGGGTGGAACTGATTTATGTTGAGAACTCAGCCGGCTTAACGCATCGGCTGCTTCATTCTTTCGACGGTCTACATGATCCACCTGATAACCTTTGAAGTGTCTAGCAACAACATCCACCTCTCGTCTATATGCTGCCATAAGTGGATCTTTAGAATCCCACTTACCAGACACTTGTTGAGCCACCAGGTCTGAATCGCCGAAACATTTAACCCGGCTTAAATTCATCTCCTTAGCCATTCACAGACCGTGGAGGAGAGCTTCATACTCAGCTGCATTGTTAGTACAAGGGAACATTAGACAGAGGACATAACAGAATTTATCACCTCGTGGGGAAGTTAATACGACTCCAGCCCCCGAGCCCTCCAATTGTCTAGATCCATCAAAGTGAATAGTCCAATACGTGTGATCCGGCTTCTCCTCTGGTGCTTGCAGCTCCGTCCAATCATTGATGAAGTCTATTAGTGCTTGGGATTTGATTCCAGTACGGGGCACCTGTTTCAATCCGTGAGGACTAAGCTCAATGGCCCACTTTGCAACTCGACTAGTCGCCTCTCTGTTCTGGATTATATCACCCAGAGGGGCTGAACTGACCACAATGATTGGATGACCTTGAAAGTACTGCTTCAACTTCCGGTTTGCCATGAAAACTCCATATACCAACTTCTGCCAATGCGGGTATCTCTGCTTTGACTCAATGAGCACCTCGCTGATGTAGTAAACCGGCCGTTGAACCGGATATTCCTTCCTTGCCTCCTTGCGCTCTACCACGATGGCAACGCTCACTGCTCGGGCATTAGCAGCCACATATAGCGACATCAGCTCATTATCAACTGGGGCAGCAAGGACCGGCGGCTCTGCCAATTGCTTCTTCAAATCTTCAAATGCAGCATCAGCAGCATCACTCCAGACAAAACGGTCTATCTTTTTCATCATCTGATAAAGCGGGATGGCCTTCTCCCCCAAACGCCTGATAAACCGGCTGAGCGCCGCAATGCGGCCAGCCAAGCGTTGGACATCGTTGATGCATGCCGGTTTAGCCAAGGATGTAATCGCCTTGATCTTCTCTGGATTAGCTTCAATTGCCTTGTTTGATACCAGGAATCCCAAGAGTTTGCCTGCCGGAACACCAAAAACACACTTGGCCGGATTAAGCATCATCTTATAGACCCGGAGATTATCAAAGGTTTCTTTCAAGTCTGTTATCAGCGTCTCTTCTTTCCTAGATTTTACCACAATATCCTCCACATAAGCGTGAAAGTTTCGCCCAATCTGCCCATGAAGGCAATTCTGCACACATCGTTGATAGGTCGCCTGGGCACTCTTGAGCCCGAAAGGCATAGACACGTAGCAGAAGGCCCCAAACGGAGTTATGAAAGCTGTTTTCTCCTGGTCCTTAACTGCCATCTTTATCTGATGATAGCCAGGACAAGCATCCAAAAAACTTAAACGTTCACAACCCACCGTGGCATCAATGATTTGATCAATACGAGGGTGGGCAAAGGGATCAGTTGGGCAAGCGTTGTTTAGATCTATGTAATCAACACACATTCGCCAAGTGCCGTTCTTCTTAAGCAACAGTACCGGATTAGCTAGTCACTCCGGATGAAACACCTCAATTATAAAGCCTGCCGCCAAGAGCCTAGCCACTTCTTCACCAATTGCCTTGCGCCTTTCTTCATTGAAGCGGCGAAGAAACTGTTTAACTAGTTTAAACTTAGGATAAATATTAACAGTGTGCTCAGCGAGTTCCCTCGGTACACTTGGCATGTCAGAAGGTTTGCATGCAAAAATGTCCCGATTCTCACGGATGAACTCGATGAGCGTGCTTTCCTATTTCGGATCTAGGTTAGCACTGATGGTGAACTGTTTGGATGAATCGCCAGGAACAAAGTCAACCTGCTTGGGCTCATCAGCTGATTTGAAATTCAAGGCCGAATCATGCTATGTGGTTGGCTTTTTCAGCGGAGACATATCTGCCGGATCAACATTATCTTTATAAAATTTCAGCTCCTTACTTGCACAAACTGCCTCAGCATAAGCTGCATCACCTTCTTCGCACCCCAAAGCAATCTTGCGACCCCCATGAACCGTAATGGTTCCCTTGTGACCTGGCATCTTGAGCTGTAGATAAACAAAACAAGGCCTCGCCATGAATTTAGCATAGACCGGCCGCCCGAACAGGGCGTGATACAGGCTCTTGATTTTTACTACTTCAAAATTCAAAGTCTCAAACCTAGCATCATGCTCATATCCAAAAGTAATCTCCAAGTCTATCTTACCAACTGGATACGCCGACTTACCGGGCACCACGCCATGAAAAATTGTGTTGGACTGCCGAAGCTTTTTATCTGTCAGCCCCATGCACCGAAAAGTCTCGTAATATAAAATGTTGATGCTGCTACCTCCGTCCATAAGCACCTTGGTAAACTTATAGCCCCCCACCTGAGGTGCCACAACTAGAGCCAGCTGACCCGGATTATCAACCCGGGGCGGATGATCCTCTCGACTCCACACAATGGGCTATTCTGACCAGCGTAGGTAGCGTGGCACTGCCGGTTCAACAGAATGTACTGCCCTCTTGTAAACTTTCTGATCTCGTTTACATAAGCTTGTGGTGAAGATGTGATACTGCCCACTACTCAACTGCTTCAGATTACTCTGATATCTAGACTGCTGCTGCTGCTGATTGCCCTGATTGTTATAACCACCCTGGCTGTGTTGCTGGTTATGCTGATTGTGCCTATTCTGGTTGCCGTGATTGTTACCCTGGAACCCTGAACCGGATCCACCGCCTTGATAGCCCGGCCCATGAAAACCAGGGCCTGAACAGCCAGACGTCCCATGATCATACTGGGACCGGTTCATGATTTCCTTCATAATGAAGCAATCCTTCCAGAGGTGTGTAGCTGGCTTCTCCGGCGTGCCGTGCCTTAGGCTAGGTATGTTCATCTGGCGTTCCAGATTGATAGGCGGTCTCCCATTCCGCGGGGGTGGTCTGCCCTTGCGGCTCTGGCCATTCTCCTGAGCATTGGTATTAGCCACAAAATATGAATTATCCGCTTTACGCTTACCACTATATCCTTGATTCGTCGGGCTAGGCTGTGGTGCCTTAATGCCCTTCTTTGCTTTTCCTGATTTCTCGTCATCAGAATCTGGGTATTTGGCACTATCTGAATCTGCATATTTCACCAAGGCGCCCATGAGCGTCCCCATGTCATCACAATTACGTTTGAGCCGTCCTAACTTCAGTTTCAAAGGCTCAAACTGGCAATTGCCTTCCAAGGTTATACCTGATGTGCCCGGGTTGATGCTGTTGGAGGAATGTAGGATCTCCGACACTCGACGCACCCACTGGCTTGTTGACTCTTTCTCTCCTTGAACACAGGCAGCTACATCGACGATAGACATCGGCTGCTTGCATGTGTCTTTGAAATTATTAATAAACCGGCGGCGCAATTCGGCCCATGATCCGATGGAATTGGGTGGCAAGCTTTTCATCCAAGTGCGAGCTGTACCCTCCAACATCATAGTAAAGTACTTAGCATATGCTGCATCATCTACATCCAGCATCTCCATGGCCATCTCATAGCTTTCCACCCATGTCTTAGCGGATAAATCCGCAGTATAGTTGGGCACCTTGCGCGGTCCCTTGAAATTCTTGGGCACTTTTACATTTTGTAAAGCGGGGGTGAGGCACGGTACTCCCAAAGAGCTCGACATGACTCCCGGTTCAACTGTGGTAGATGGACGAACCAGCGTTGGCTGACGGTTTTCATACTGTGCTGCTAACTTGGCCTCCCGGCGCTGCCTGCCCTGATCCACCACGTCTTGAGCGTTCACATCTCCCCCTGCTGGATTATTCCTCCGCGGCGGGTTACGTCTTCGTGCGCTGCTCGACACAGCCGGTTCATCCAGGTGCCTAGTATAACTCCGGCTTGGGCGAGGGGTGGAGTGAATCCTCTCACGGCTGTGAGAATAAGCTTGTTATTGGGTTAGCACCGTCTCCAGAAATTCCCTGGCCCGCCGTGCCTCCACCGCTATGGGGGAAGTTCCTTCAATGGGAAGGGCGGCCAGTCGTGAAGCGGCGGCAACTATGTTTTCCAATGGGTTGGAGTAGTGACCGTGAGGGGTAGGTACGTGCTGTGATGGGACGACCTGGTGGGTTGGCTCCGCAGCCTGCGGCTGGACTGAAGCTCCTGTGCCCGGCGCTCCTCCCCGGTTTACCTCCGGCTGGTTACTGGTTCCTACTCCTGGCGTGCTAAAAAGGTTCATTGCTTCATAAACCGGAGGCAGGCGAGATCGTTGCCTTCTCCTCATTACCTCGTGTGAAGCGGTTTGATCCAACATGAGTCAATAAGCCCGAGCGTCCAGCTCGGCTTGCTTCGCCACCATCCTGGTATTCTCAGCAGCTAGGTCCAATTTGGCTTGATCTATCTGGCCTTTCACCTGAGCGACCTCCGCATCGTGTTGTTCCTTATCAGCCTGGGCTACCTCTGCTGTTAACTGTGCTGTCAAAGTATCGACCAAGGCGGACGAAGTTTCGGCCGGCGACGGATCAGGGTCTCCAGCCCTAGCACCCGACGTGTTCGATGTTAACACCGCCGTAGTTGATGACTGCTGCATGGGTTGTGATCCGGCCATGAAGACGGCGACCCGGTTTGGCGGTTCAAGGGGGTCCGGAATATTATCGCCGTCGGAATAGCCCCCGGACCGGCCATCCTGCAACAGGTAT
Source organism: Secale cereale (assembly GCA_902687465.1). Lineage (NCBI taxonomy): Eukaryota > Viridiplantae > Streptophyta > Magnoliopsida > Poales > Poaceae > Secale > Secale cereale. The sequence goes on along the minus strand of LR738714.1, from coordinate 97,954,143 downwards.
AAATATTCTGTCTCTCCAAAGGATGACTCGTCGCCAGAATAGACAACAGTCTCACCGCCAGAGTCCGATCCATCTTCAGCTTGTACTCCATGAACTGCTCCGACGAAGACATGCTTCATGGCAGGCCGAATCCGGGCGGGTCTTGCACGCTGAGCCGGCTCGACGATGTTGGGGAAGATGTCCGGCTCAGGGCCCGGTTCACCGATCTTGCCAATGAAGACGTGGATGCCGCCAAAGGGGACCCAGTACCCGTACTCAATTGAATGGGCCTCGGGGCCCCAGCCTGCATCGTCGATGTAGATCTTGCCGCGATGACTCTTAGTCATCCGGCCCACTGCATAGCCCTTGAGTCCTTCAAAGCTGTCCTTCAAGAACTCGAAACCATCGTGCGATAGCCCCACGGTGGGTGCCAACTGTCGTGGTTTTGTCACGGCAGATGTCCTAGCAAAAGGACTTAGTCGTGAGGCCATCGCTACGGGTTAGCTTAAAGGGGTTAAAGCGGACAAGGACACAGGGATTTTATAGTAGTTCGGCCCCTTCGATGAAGGTAAAAGCCTACGTCTAGTTTGGTGTAATATTATTAGGGTTTCAATGACCAGGGAGCGAATACGCTTTTCCTGTGTCTCGAGTTGTTGTTCTCTACCCTTGAACCATCGCCGGGTCGTCCCTTTATATACACGAGGTGACGCCCGGTCCGGTTTACAGAGTCCCCGAGCCAGTTCATAAACGTGTCCGGCTTGGTCTCTATCTTTCCTATCTTACATCACAATTTACACACCATATGGCGGTTTACACATCATGGGCCCTAACGTCTCCTGGGCTTTAAACTTCTTGGACTAAAGCGTCTTGTTCCATGCTCTGTTGGGCTTCAGTAGAAGTAACCTCGTCAGGCATAAACCGGCCCCTCCTGGTTGGTTTATACCTAGTAGTAATATCCCTGACAAGAAGGCAAGAGGGGACGTGCGCTCTTCCTCTTGTCCAATTCGGACAGTCCATGGGGGGGGGCGCCACCCCTCGTGGGCTCCCCTCTCTCTCCCCTATGTCCCATGTAGGCCCAATACTTCCCCGGGGGGTTCCGGTAGCCCCTCGGTACTCTAATAAATATCCAAAACGTCCTGAAACCTTTCCGGTGTCCGAATACTATCATCCAATATATCGATCTTTACCTCTCGACCATTTCGAGACTCCTAGTCATGTCCGTGATCTCATCCGGGACTCCGAACAATCTTCAGACACCAAAAAATCATAACTCTTAATACAAATCATCATCAAACGTTAAGCGTGAGGATCCTACGGGTTCGAGAAATATGTAGACATGACCGAGACACTTCTCTGTTCAATAACCAATAGCGGAACCTAGATGCACATATTGGCTCCCACATATTCTACGAAGATCTTTATCGGTATGTTACTTGCCCAAGATTCGATTGTCGGTATCTTTATACCTAGTTCAATCTCGTCACCGGCAAGTCTCTTTATTCGTTCTGTAATACATCATCCCGTGACTAGCTCATTAGTCATTTGCTTGCAAGGCTTATTACGATGTGTATTACCGAGAGGGCCCAGAGATACCTCTCCGATATTCAGGGTGACAAATCTTATTCTTGATCTATGCCTACTTAACAAACACCTTCGGAGATACCTGTAGAGCATCTTTATAATCACCCAGTTATATTGTGACGTTTGATAGCACACAAGGCATTCCTCTGGTATCCGAGAGTTGCATAATCTCATAGTCGGAGGAATATGTTTTTGACATGAAGAAAGCAATAGCAGTAAAACTGAACGATCATTATACTAAGTTAACGAATGGGTCTTGTCCATCACATCATTCTCCTAATGATGTGATCGCATGAATCAAATAACAACACATGTCTATGGTTAGAAAACTCAACCATCTTTGATTAACGAGCTAGTCTAGTAGAGGCTTACTAGGGACACTGTGTTTTGTCTATGTATCCACACATGTATCAAGTTTCCGGTTAATACAATTCTAGCATGAATAAAAGAAATTTATCATAATATACAAGGAAATATAAATAAAAACTTTATTATAGCCTCTAGGGCATATTTCCTTCAGTCTCCCACTTGCACTAGAGTCAATAATCTAGATTACATAGTAATGATTCTAACACCCATGGAGTCTTGGTGCTGATCATGTTTTGCTCGTGGAAGAGGTTTAGTCAACGGGTCTTCTACATTCAGATCCGTATGTATTTTGCAAATCTCCATGTCTCCCTCCTTGACTTGATCGCGGATAGATTTGAAGTGTCTGTTGATGTGGTTGGTTCTCTTGTGAAACCTGGATTCCTTCGCCAAGGCAATTGCTCCAGTGTTGTCCCAAAAGATTTTCATTGGACCCGATGCACTAGGTATTACACCTAGATCGGATATGAACTCCTTAATCCAGACTCCTTGATTTGCTACTTCCAAGCCAGCTATGTACTCCGCTTCACACGTAGATTCCGCCACGACACTCTGCTTGGAACTGCACCAACTGACAGCTCCGTCGTTCAACAAAAACACGTATTCGGTTTGTGACATAGAGTCATCGGGATCAGTGTCAAAGATGGCATCAACGTAACCGTTTACGACGAGCTCTTTGTCACCTCCATAAATGAGAACCATATCCTTAGTCCCTTTCAGGTACTTCGGGATGTTCTAGACCGATTTCTAGTGATCCACTCCTGGATTACTTTGGTACCTCCCAGCTAGACTTATAGCAAGGCACACATCAGGTCTAGTACACAGCATTGCATACATGATAGAACCTATGGCTGAAGCATAGGGAATGACTTTCATTTTCTCTTTGTCTTCTTCAGTGGCCGGGCATTGAGTCTGACTCAACTTCACACCTTGTAACACATGCAAGAACCCTTTCTTTGACTGGTCCATTTTGAACTTCTTCAAAACTTTATCAAGGTATGTGCTTTGTGAAAGTCCAATTAAACGTCTTGATCTATCTCTATAGATCTTGATGCCCAATATATAAGCAGCTTCACCGAGGTCTCTCATTGAAAAATTCTTACTCAAGTATCGTTTTATGCTATCCAGAAATTCTACATCATTTCCAATCAACAATATGTCATCCACATATAATATCACAATTGCTACAGAGCTCCCACTCACTTTCTTGTAAATAAAGGCTTCTCCGAAAGTCTGTATAAAACCATCTGCTTTGATCACCTCGTCAAAGCATATATTCCAACTCCGGGATGCTTGCAACAGTCCATATATGGATCGCTGGAGCTTGCACACTTTGTTAGCACCTTTTGGATCGACAAAACCTTCTGGTTGCATCATATACAACTCTTCTTTCACGTATCCATTTAGGAATGCAGTTTTGATATCCATTTGCCAGATTTCATAATCATAAAACGCGACAATTGCTAACATGATTCGGATAGACTTAAGCATTGCTACGGGTGAGAAGGTCTCATCGTAGTCAACTCATTGAACTTGTCAAAAACCTTTCGCAACAAGTCGAGCTTTGTAGACGATAACATTACCATCGGCGTCACTCTTCTTCTTAAAGATCCGTTTATTTTTTATGGCTTGTCGATCATCAGGCAAGTCAACCAAAGTCTATACTTTGTTCTCATACATGGATCCCATCTCAGATTTCATGGCCTCAAGCCATTTTGCGGAATCTAGGCTCATCATCGCTTCCTCATATTTCGTAGGTTCGTCATGGTCTAGTAACATGACTTCCATAATAGGATTACCGTACCACTCTGGTGCGGAACGTACTCTGGTTGACCTACGAGGTTCGGTAGTAACTTGATCTAAAGTTTCATGATCATCATCATTAGCTTCCTCACTAATTGGTGTAGGCATCACGGGAACGATTTTCTGTGAAGAGCCATTCTCCAATTTGAGAGAAGATACAATTACCTCATCAAGTTCTACTTTCCTCCCACTCACTTCTTTCGAGCGAAACTCCTTCTCTAGAAAGGATCCAGCCTTAGCAACAAAAGTCTTGCTTTCGAATCTGTGATAGAAGATGTACCCAACAGCTTCTTTTGGGTATCCTATGATGTGACGCCCCGAGACCGATGTGCCAGGTGTCAGCCAGTTATTTGCTGCCTTTGCCATGTCATCTGCTTGCGTGTCGCATCTTTGTCTTGTCATCATGTGCATTGCATCCTCATGTTTTCAAAACTTGCATCCGTCCGAGTCCGCCCGTTCTCTCCGTTGTCCGTTCTGAGCCCAGACACACTCAAACGCGCTCGCGGCACCTCCGAATATTTATTTTATGAGTGGCAGGAAAATGTTCTCGGAATGGAATGAAAGTTGGCGTGTGGTCTTATTATAGCATAGGAAGACCGCCTGTCAAATTTCATCGCATTCGGAGTTCGTTTGATAGCCCAACGGTTAACCGCGTTAACCACCGGAAGCCCTTCTCTTTTGGCCCAGCACCCCTCCACAACAGCCCGCTAGCCCATCCCAACCACCTCCATGTTCTTGGTCGTTGGACCGTGAGCATGTGGCCGAAAACCGCACCTCATTTGGACACTCGTAGGTCCCTCTACATATAAAAGAGCACCCACCCCCGAAATTCCGGATCAAACCCTAAAATCCTCCTCCCCGCGCAGCCGGACATGTCCACCCCACGCCGGACGTGTCCACCGCCTCCAACCACGCGTCCCGACCAGTCCCGAGCCGCCACCTCACCCGCGCTGCCTCCCTCCACCACTCACGCGCCGCCACGTCACCGCCGCCAGTGCCCCACTTCGCCGCGGCCCTGAGGGCCCAGATCGGGCCCGACCGAGCCCGGTCGCCGCCGCCGCTGGTACGCGCCTCGAGGCGCCCGCTCCCTCCGCGTGCCCGTCGCCTCGCTCCTCCGCGACAGCTCCAGCTCCGCCACCTCTGCCACCTCAGCTTCGCCAGCGGCGACCAGACCTCACCGGAGTGCCTACAGGAACCGTCGCTGGCGCCGTCTTAAGCTTCGCCGCGCCAGCCCTCACGTCGCCGGGAAGGGAGACCCGGGGCTTGAGCCGGCCAGATACGCCACCCCGGCGCCTCTACGGCCCAACCTCCCGCCGTCCTTCGCCAGGCCACCGAAGCGCCGCCGTCGTCCTCGCTTTGCCAGGGACGGGCAGACCACGCACCTCCTTGGCCTCCGGCGTTGACCGCATCGGTCGCTCGCGTGGGCCTCCTCGCCCCGCCGGCCCATCTCTAGCCCTGCACCGGCCTGCCCGAGCCTCTGCACCGCCCCGGGCCACAGCCCGCTAGGTGAGCGCCCGCCGGCCCTATCCCTCGCCATGTACGTTATATAGCTATATTGCGCTCGCCCCTTTTCTGTGTTTTTTTGCGAAGTCCCTAAAAACTGTCAGCATGATGCATTCTTGTGTGGTTAATAATTTTGTTCATGTGGCTCTGTTTTGCGCGTATGATATGTCCAGATGTTTGTTGTGATATGCTCTACATGTTAGTTGGATTTGCATGCAAGTTACTCTTCAGCTTGTGGTCTTAATCTTTGTTGCAAAACTGCTATGTGATGTTAGTGCCAAGTCCTTGTTTTCTGTCAACAATATGTTAGCATGTTTGAGAGGTCACATCTTTGTGCCCGTTGGTCTAAATGGAGTTTATGATATGTCAAAATCTTCATTGTGAAGTGCTCTATATGATGGTGGCTGTTGCATTCATGTTAGGTGCCATATTGATATGTTTGTCTTTGTTGCAAAAGTGCATGTGGTTGTTAAGTGCTGAAACTTGTTATGAGATGCTGATTTGTCTTTTCACATCTTTATGTGTGTGTTTTTTTGTTTGAGCTACATGTCAATATGTTTTAGAAGCACAATCATGTCATCTTTGCTGTGGTGCAACCACTTTTCATGATATGCCTTGTGGTGTTTGCAACAAGCTTGTAAAGTGGCCTACTCGCTGTTGTTATTTTCTATGACTTTTTAAAAACTGCTAAGTCTGAAACTGTTATAACCTGATGCCATGTTTGCTCGATGCCCCACTCAAATCCATGAATGTTTTGGGTTGTCTAATGATCATGTCTTGATGTCCATGTTATGCTCTATCCATCCAGGCCCTTGTTTGCATATTTGTCCTGATGTAGCTTGTTGTTTTCATACTCTCAAATTGCTATAAAATGTTTGTGTCGGCCTGTTATCAACAAGTTCAGTTTTGCCATGTGAATAGCTAGTGTTCTATGCATCCTATGACCATGTTCTTGCCATGAGTAGCTTCATAAACATGTCTTCTTATTGTTGGTTATATTCACATGCCATGATATGCTTTGAGATGAGTTGCACACGCTTGCAAACATGCCTACTTGTCGTTGTTGCTGTCATGTCTAGTTTATTTCACTAAGTCTGAGAATCTGTTATCTTTTGCAATATTGCCATGATGTTTTGAGCATGTTCTTGTGGTTTTTTGTAGTAGCTCGTTGGTCATGATTGTAGTGCTGGACATGTACATGCTTTCCATTCCCTTTGTTTCCATGAAATGTTATTGTATCATGTTGTTTTGATGTCAACTATATGCCTACTTGCTGTTTCGGGTAGAATGTGTTTCGAACATGTTTCGTGTGTATGTGTTGATCCGTTGCTCCGCTTTGAGCGTGCTTTATATGAAACTTGTGTTTTTTTCATGTAGATGCATAATAACATGTTGTATTGCTGTCTGGAGTGTGTTTGCTTGATGTTTGGATGCATTTTGCATCAATGCCATGCTTGTCTTGTTTTACTCATATCTTCTAGGCCGTAGCTCCGAATTAAATGAACTTTATATGAAACTTGACTAGAATTTTGAGTAGATCATCATGGTGCATGTTAACTTGTTGTTTAAGAACTTTAACGTAAGGTTTGCCCAGATCTGGACCAATTTCGAAAATTGCATATGAGGACTTACCGAAATTGTTATATGTTGTTTCTGGCCTCATTTATGCTTGCCTTGTTGTGATGTTCTTGTGTGGTTCATCATTTGCCATGTTTTGCATCATGTAGACTTGTCTTGCATCATAATTAGTTGTTCATTATGTCATGTCCTCGTGTGGTGTGTTTACCGGGTTGCTTGCTTCTTCTCGTTAGTGCTTGTTTCATTGCGATCATGAGGATTCGTTCGACTACACTTGGCTCGTCTTCATGGCTTCTTCTTCATCTTCTTCATGGACTCCTTTTTCTTCCTTGCGGGATTCCAGGAAAGATGACCGTCACCCTAGATACCTTTACTATCATTGCCATGCTAGTTGTCTCGATGCTATCGGTATATGTCATGCTACCTATCTCTTTGTTGTCAGCCTCTCCTTGTTGCCATGAAACCTCTAACCTTTGACACCTTCCTAGCAAACCGTTGTTTGGCTATGTTACCCGCTTGCTCAGCCCTCTTATAACATTGTTAGTTGCAGGTGAAGATGAAGATTGCTCCATGTCGGATCCTGTTGTTGGAATATCACATTATCTATTAATTTAATTAATGCACATACATATACTTGGCAATGGGTGGAAAGCTTGGCCTTTTGCTCGGTGTTTTGTTCCACTCATGCCGCCTTAAGGACCGATAAACCGGCGTTATGTTCCTTGATTTTGCGTTCCTAACACAGTTGGGGTTCATGGGGCCCCCTTGATAATTCGCTCTGCTTAAAGCTTTTCCAGCAAGACCCAACTTTGGTACTACATTTGCCTAATAACTAAAACTTGCATAGGGACCGGCTAGCACCCGAGGACTCTTAATCAACCCCCGGGGCCAATGCTCCTCATGAGTGTTGGTCCAAACTGGTCAGACTGTGGGGCCACCTCGGGGAAACCCTAGGGCTGGTATATACCTGTAGGCTGACCTATCCGGTCATGGCCTGAGACGAGATACACGCAGCTACTATCAGGGTGTCGGCACGCCAGAGGTCTTGCTGGATTAGTTTTTCCTTTGTCAAAATATCTTGAGCACGGAATTTCGAGAATACTCGGGTCTTCCCCACATGGAGTTGCGACTCTGCAGATCGTGAGCTTGTGATGGGCTAAGTTGGGACACCCCTGCAGGGTTATGAACTTTCGTAATCTGTGCCCGCGGTTATGCGGCAGATGGAAATTTGTTAATGTCCGGTTGTACAAAACTTGACAGAGGATCCGAGATAAAATACACAGCCGCGTGAGTAACCGTGACCGTCTCTTTTCACTTTGAGAAGAGAACACGGTGGGGTTATGTTTGACTCGCACGTAGTTTAGGATCTCTAGCGATCATTACTAGTTGCTACCGTTTGCGTAGAGGCTCATCTTATTCATGTACTCGTAAGTTAGCCACCATACTTTTCTTTGCTGCTGATGCAACCTCACCTGTGACGCCCGAGACCGACGTCCCAGAAGATTCCAGAAGCTTCCAGAAGATTCCAGATGTTCTGGGTTGCCCGTGTGGTTCATTGTGCTTGTGTTATTTATTTTTGCATTGCATCATGTCATCATGCCATCATGTCATATGTTTTTGCATCTCAACCTAATAAATTGTGTGGACCTTCGGTCCATTTAAATCGAGGGAAGGTGACTTCTCTTTATAACATATAAAAGTCTCTCATTATAAATATGGAGCTATATTAATAAATATTCCTTGCTTCGGAATCACCCAACACACTTGCATAATTCCCCATTGTCTTTTCACTTCGAGTTCCACCTTCAAAATCTTGCCGGTATTTTCTTTCCGTTGTTTCGAGGCTCCTCCAAAATTCCGGACATTTTTGGACACTTCAATAATCTCGTCTTTGTTCAAAACTATTTGAATTAAATTCAAATAAGTTTGAATATTTGTTCCGATCTGGCCTTTTGTATTTTTCTCCGGTCGTGCTCATTTTTACGAGCCCGGGGAAAATACTCCTTGTCCTAATTCTTGCCCTAACTCCACCTTCCTTTTCTTTCTCCTTGCCGTTTTTCTGTATTTTTCTTAGAAAACAGCAAAATCCCTTCTTTTTAATTTTTTTCTTCTCAGCCTCCAGGCCTCCTGGCCCGCAGAACTTCTCCTCCAGGCCACCTCCCTCTCCCTTCTTGGCCCAGCCGGCCCATCTCCTCTCAGGCCGCAGCCCAACTCCCTCCTCCACCGAAACCCTAACTCCCCCGAGCCCCGCACCAGCTCCCTCCGCTCCTCCCAGTCGCCGCCGCCACTTCTTTCGCTCTGGCCCGAGCACCCCTCGATCGAGCCCGATCTCCCTCCCCTCTCGCTAGCTGCCCGCACCCCCGCTCCTTCTCCATCGCGCCCAGGGCTCCGCCTCGCCCTCTCCTCGCGCGACCGCGCCTCCGAGCGGCCCTCAGGCCCTCCGCCGTGCTAGGCCTCCTCCGCGCCTCTGTCCTCCAGCAGCTCGGGCCCGCGCCGTCCCTCCGCCGTGGCCTGCGGCCTCCCTCCGGCCAGCCATGGCCACTGCCAGCCGCCGCCGCGCCAAGGCACCGGCGCCCGACGCGCCCCGACCTCCTCCTGCGCGACCCCGAGGCGCCTCCAGCCTGCCTCGCCGTGCGGCCGTCCTCAAGCAGCAGTCCGAGTGCCGCGACCCCGCAGGCGCCCTTCCCTCCAGCAAGCACGGCCAGGAGCTCCAGTTCGGCCCTGTTCCTCCCCCGAGCTTCCTCTTCGGGCCAGCAGCTCCAAGGAGCTCCCTGCCTCGCCGGTTTCGACTCCCTCCGTCCGCGCGCGAGTTCTTGCTGCAGCCGTGGCCTCGTCGCCTTGCTGTTTTGGTTTTGTTTGTGTGCTGCCATGTGCGGTAATATTTTGGACAGGAGACCCGTGTACCCCTTCGATGCGCCGAGACCAAGTTCCACTACGTCCACGACGACCCGACCAAGTACCTCTTCGAGACAAGTACCTCTACGTATACAACCGAACGTCTACGAACCGTGACGAGTACCTCTACACGACGACCTCTTGTACCCCTACGGCAAGTACCACGACGACCGAGCCCCGTGAACGTCTACCGTCGCCCGGAAAACGAGGATTCGCCAAGTACCACGACACGATGACGTGAACCACTACTTCCCTCTACTACGGCTACTTCCTCGACGCTCTCGAACCGCTTCGAGAGAGAACGCTTCGAAGGTATAACCCCGAGACGTGACCCGTGTGATGCTTGTTGTGTTGTATGTAATGTCTCCCTTGTGTGTGCTCGTGCCCGTTCCGACCTTTTGTTGAGCTCCTCGGTTGCCTCGTCGCCGACCCGTGGGAACCCGGCAACGGGATCACCCCACCTCTTTCATCTTGTTCAACTCGTTCACTCCACCTTTTGTTTTGCACCGGTCCCTCACCGAGAAACCGGAACCGATATGATGCCATTGCCTCATTTCGGATCGTTGCCGTGGCACCCTTTCATTTCACCACGGTGACAATGCTTCTTATCCTCTTAAGTCAACCTGTTTATAAAATTGCATAAACTTGTTCATGTCATCCGCATCATTTAACAACATTATAAATGTTAATTGTTGTTTGCTTATAATTATTTAAACATGCTCATGGGGATTTTTCCGGACTTGTTGTTGTTATTTTCCGGCCCCATTTAAAATGTCTAAATAGTGTAGTTTCTTTATGCTTCACCTCTTGCCATGCTAAAAACATTTAATCTTGTCTTGTTAATAACGAGAGTCAACTAAATAATTAATATGTGGTGTTTCGTCAATATGCAACTCGTTGCATATTGATCTCCACTTAACTTGTAGTTTTGTTTGTGCACTTGCCATGCCATGCATATTTAAACCGGACATGCATCATTCTTGTTTGTGCATCGTATGCCATGTTGATGTTTGTGTGTTTACCGTGTTGTTTGTTTTCTTTCCGGTTGTTCCTCTTGTTAGCTTCGGTTTCGTTCCGGAGTTGTGAGGATCCGCTCGACTGTTGCTCCGTCTTCTTCTTGGATCCGTTCTTCTCCCTTGTGGATTCCCAGGCAAGATGACCGAACCCGGATACCATTACTATCTTTGCCTATTGCTAGTAGTTTCGATCTATAGTTTTGCCTCGATGCCCATGTCTTTCTTGTCAGCCTCCTACTTGTAACCATTGCCATGTTTAACCGCCCTACCTACGCAAACCGTTGCTTGGCTAAGTACGCTTCGCTCAGCCCTTCTTATAGCATTGATAGTTGCAGGTGAAGATCGAAGATGCTTGCTTCATGTTGAAGTTTGGTTGGGTTATATCACACTATATAAATGCTTAAAATGAAATCATCTATATACTGGCAAGGGTGGAAGGCTAAGCCTTTTGCTTGGTGTTTTGTTCCACTCATGCCGTTAGGAACCGTATAAACCGGTGTTATGTTCCTTGATTATGCGTTCCTAACACGGTTGGGGTGTATGGGACCCCCTTGATAAACCGCTAAGCGCTAAGTCTTTTCCAGCAAGTCCCAACATTTGGTACTATTTGCCTCATAATAACAACTTAATTAATTAATTAAATTTGCATAGGGGGTCGCTCCCTCGAGGATCCTTTATTTCTACATAGCAGGGGGGGCCAGTGCCGATGGTGTTGGTCCCAAACGGGGAGTCTGCGGGAACCACCACGGGGAAACTCGAGGATTGGGTCCTGTAGAATCGCCCATCCGGTCGTGGCCTGAGACGAGATACGCGCGGCTACTATCAGGGTGTCGGCACGCCGGGAGGATTTGCTGGATTAGCCTTACCTTAGTTCGGTTTAACTTGAGCACGGGATTCCGAGAATACTCGGGTCTTCCCAACTATGGAGTTGCGACTCCGCGGATCGTGGGCTTGTAATGGGTCAAGTTGGAACACCCCTGCAGGGTTTGAACTTTCGAAAGCCGTGCCCGCGGTTATGTGGCAGATGGGAGCTTGTTAATTCCGGTTGTAGATAACTTGACACAATGATACTAATACACTACCAGCGTGTGTACCGTGACTGTCAATTTCCGAATAGGGGTTCGGGAGTTGAACACGGTGGGGTTATGTTTGACCGGCTTTAGCTAGGATCACTTCGTGATCATCTTTCGACCGAGGCACTTCTCTTCTCGCTCTCTTTTACGTAAGTTAGTGCTAGTTGCTGCTGCAGACTCTCTCTTGTTTGATCCTTCACCTCCTATTCTTTCTTCAGCCTTATCCTCACCCAAGGTTTAAATAGTCTTGTTACCCGGGAACGGGATTGCTGAGTCCTCTGTGGCTCACAGTTACTTCACCACACCAGTTGCAGGTTCAGCCGAGTTTGATGCAGGAGTTGGTTCAGTTCTTCACCAGGAGCTCGTTGAAGAGTGTGGCTGTTTGTTTGTGACGTTTCGATGTTCAGTAGTGGTTTCTACTAGGATTCGATCCTGACCTGTGGCTTTTGTTGTTTTGGTATCTTTCTTTTGGGTTCTTCACCCGTAGTCGGGTTGTGATGTTTTGAATGATGTTTGTTTATGTAATGTATTGTGTGAAGTGGCGAGTGTAAGCCAACTATCTTCTTTTGCAATTTAATCCCTCTTTTACATGAGTCGTGCAAAGATACCAAAACTTGAGATCATTCTAGGATGGACTTATGCCTTTAAGTCGTGCCTCGACACGTAGGAGGTATAACTCCATCCTGGGCATTACAAGTTGGTATTCAGAGCCTTCTCCGACCTAGAAGCCCCCACTGATTGATCGAATCGTTGACGGTTGAGTCTAGGCACACACTGAAAAACTTTTTGAGTCCTATATTATATCGGAGAGTAGGATTTCTGTTTGCTTCTCATCCCCTTTTCTCTCTGGTGAGGACTCCTGACGATTACTCTTTTCTCTTCTAGTTTCAAAAATTGCACCAAATTTTTTTTTAGGATCCCGCGAGTATTCTGGGATTGTTTCGATGTTCTTGTGACAAGGATATTGTTCTCGATGCCTCCTGTTACCGAGGAGTTGAGCTTCGAGGTATCATTGACACAAGCATATCGCGGCAGTACTAAATACTTAAGACGGCCGACATCGAAAATCTCCCCTATACGGCCAGTGGCAAGATAACCCCGACATCACCCAGTACTGGGGAGGTAGTTCGAGAGTATTGCCATAGCTTGTTATAGTGGATGCGTTTTCGAAGGTCCGAGGTAAACAGTTTCCGAGAAAGACTGGTTATGTGTTGAAGGATGGATACACCTGGATGTAGGTTTAGAGTTGATTGCGCGGTGCTTCCCGTGTATCCCCAACACCTGATTGCATAACTGGAATCTTTCGGAAATCTATAGGTGGGTTCATCTAGTAGTTCTAGGCATTCTTCCAACGGATGCTCGATATGAAGTTTGGGGTTCTACATTGAGTGAAGTGGTTTTATGGACTTGTTCTGATCGGGAGTTGCATCTTAAAGGGTCCTTGGCTATGCTGATCCGGGGATTGCAAAACCCTTTTGTAACATGTTCCATGAGCTTTCAGCACGAAGATGTTGAACGAAGCTTCTATCTTGTATTTGTTCTATCTGTTCCTTGTTCCTTTTTATTTTCATTTTGCTCTCCAAGTGGCTTCTCGTCGAGTGATGTACCTGCAGAATTCATTCGTTCAATTCTTTGCTCGGATGATATTGTGAAGATCATGCTACACATCTATCCTTTGTCTTGTTTTGAATTCTGGTATTCGAGTTGCTTCGATGACAAATGTTGATTCCATACCTTTCTTAATCGGTGTTCTCATATTTCTATGGGAGTGCTAATTCTTCTTGTTCATCAAGATCATCATGTTAATTCTTTTCAACCGGTGTCCTTTTTGTTCATCCCAAGTTATCTTTGCTTTTCCCCACCCTCCCTCCCTTTTCTTTATGGAGTTAGCAATTCTTAATGAAGTATCCATTTTATTCATGTGATATTTCTTCATTCTTTCCTCAATGTCCTTATCCGGTGCTTTATCGTGAAGATGCTCAAGAGCTTCAAGTTCATCATTCTTTCTTCTCTAATTCTTCCGGTGGTTTTAATTCAAGATTTTGGTGTTGATCTTATCCTTTTCCTCTTTTCACAATGCTTTCTTATTCCGGTGCACCAATTAATCATTCTCATCTTGCTATTCATATCCGGAGTGCTGAAGATTCATAATTCCATTCTTAATCCGTTCAAGCCATTTTGAGCATTGTCTTCTTATTCAAGCCATTTAATTCAACCGGTGCAATATCTCTTAAATAATCTTTTCCAACGGTGATTTTCTTTTGAGTGGGCCCTAACCCACAGGTCTTTCCTAGGATCTTACCTGACTCTTCTATTCTCTGGAGTTATACTCAAATTCTTTTCAAGTGTGACGTAAGAATGATTTCCATCAGTCACATGCCTTCTCCAAGTTTACTTTCAAATTCTTTTCATCGTTGGTTCAACCTTTTAATTCTTCATTCCGGAGTGCTCAAACAATTCTTATGGCATTTCTTGTCTTCATTCTCAGCATTTGGAGACCGGAGAAGTGTTTCTCTTAATTCTTGGCCCTTCTTTTGAAGATTCATGGTTCTAGCTTCTTGCCATCCTCATTATTGTTCAGATTGTGAGGAATTCTTTCATACCCATCCGAAGCATTCATGTATTCTTTTCCTTGTGATCCTCCGAAGGCCATCATTTCAGAAGATTTCTTCGTTCTCAGTTTTCAACTTCGTTCTCCAAATATTCTTCATTGTTGTCTCTTCGTTCGTCTCTAAATTCTTACGGTGGTTCATTCAAGTTTTCTATTCCGTTGTTATCGTTTTAATTCATTTGTTCTTTTCATAATCCTACCGGTGAGTCGTTCAAGACTATTCTCAGTTTGTGCTAGATCCCTCTTTAATTCTTTCCAACGAGAATAAGTAGTATGCCAAATCCTTGCTTGTCATCAATTTAATTGGTGAAGGAGATGCATGACATAATTCTTATTCTTGTTCCTTCCAAGTGTTTAATTCTTTTGTCTGGAGCTTGTTCATCATATCATATCCTTGGTTCTAAGTTGTTCATTTGTTTTCCGGAGCTCCAAGTTATTTCAATTATATCATTTCAAAGCTCCATCTTATTCATCGCAGGCCTTGAATCTTATTCTTTTCATCTTTCACTTCTCATGCTTTCATTACCGGAGTTTTCATGGTGGTTCATCATCATTTAATTCATCCTCGAAGTCTTCATCAAGTTTTCTTGTTGGAGCTCAAGCATTCTTCATCATGCATTCCAATTGGAATCCGTTCTACCTTATCTTTCAGATGGTGTTATGTCATTTTGACAATTCCTTCATGTTTCATGTTTCACAAGTTGTCAACAATGAGATATTTAAAACCCATCATTTTCTTTGTTCAGGAGATCTTTTCAACCCTTCAATTTATTCATTGGAGTTATCTTGGGTTGTATTTCACCTAAAGCCTTCCCTAAGGATTGTTGTTATTATGGTGCTTATAAATGACCCAAGTTCTTCATTTATCATTCCGGTGAAATAACTCTTTCGTCTCCTTGTTGATCTCAATCCAATCAATTGTTTTTCCAATAGTGGCCGGTTGTCACCTCTTAATTTTGAGATGTTTTCCATAAGCCCACATCAAGCTCATTCTTTCGTTGTTGATTTTTCCAACTACTCTGTTCAACCTTCTTCGTAAGGATGCTCTTTCAAATTCAATTTTGAGAGATGTTGTCATTTGCTTCTCCGTTCTTTTCTTTCATTGAACTATATTCTCTATTCTTTCATTCCGGAGGTTTTGTGATATTGCCCTCTTTAACCATCATCTCGTTTTTATCAAGATCATGTTCTTTCCTTTGCTTATCTTTTAACCGGAGTGCTGTCTGAATCCTTTCTTACCCCTTTGTGCCATTCTTTTAATTGTTCCGGAGGCCATATATTGTTGTTTTTCATCAAGTTTCACTACATCTCCTCAAGTTTTTGTTCATTTCCTTCCATTTACAGACGGAGTGCTGCCCAAATTCTGTCATTCTTATTCCTTGGCCATACCTTGGAGATTTCATATTCTTTTGGTTCATAAGCTCTTGTTTCATGTCTTTCAACCTTCAAGATTCTCATAATGCTCCTTGTTCCTCTTTTTAACGGAGTGCTTCATCTTCGTTCATCTCCGTTGCTTTCTTCTTTCAACTTGTTTAACCTCTCAAGGTTTCTTGGTTTCACTCGTCTGTCAAAGAAGCAACTTTGTTTTACCTCTTCTTTTCGTTTTTACCCGGTGATATCTCTAGGATCTCGGGTCGAGATCCTCTGTTAGTGTGGGAGAGTTGTGACGCCCGAGACCGACGTCCCAGAAGATTCCAGAAGCTTCCAGAAGATTCCAGATGTTCTGGGTTGCCCGTGTGGTTCATTGTGCTTGTGTTATTTATTTTTGCATTGCATCATGTCATCATGCCATCATGTCATATGTTTTTGCATCTCAACCTAATAAATTGTGTGGACCTTCGGTCCATTTAAATCGAGGGAAGGTGACTTCTCTTTATAACATATAAAAGTCTCTCATTATAAATATGGAGCTATATTAATAAATATTCCTTGCTTCGGAATCACCCAACACACTTGCATAATTCCCCATTGTCTTTTCACTTCGAGTTCCACCTTCAAAATCTTGCCGGTATTTTCTTTCCGTTGTTTCGAGGCTCCTCCAAAATTCCGGACATTTTTGGACACTTCAATAATCTCGTCTTTGTTCAAAACTATTTGAATTAAATTCAAATAAGTTTGAATATTTGTTCCGATCTGGCCTTTTGTATTTTTCTCCGGTCGTGCTCATTTTTACGAGCCCGGGGAAAATACTCCTTGTCCTAATTCTTGCCCTAACTCCACCTTCCTTTTCTTTCTCCTTGCCGTTTTTCTGTATTTTTCTTAGAAAACAGCAAAATCCCTTCTTTTTAATTTTTTTCTTCTCAGCCTCCAGGCCTCCTGGCCCGCAGAACTTCTCCTCCAGGCCACCTCCCTCTCCCTTCTTGGCCCAGCCGGCCCATCTCCTCTCAGGCCGCAGCCCAACTCCCTCCTCCACCGAAACCCTAACTCCCCCGAGCCCCGCACCAGCTCCCTCCGCTCCTCCCAGTCGCCGCCGCCACTTCTTTCGCTCTGGCCCGAGCACCCCTCGATCGAGCCCGATCTCCCTCCCCTCTCGCTAGCTGCCCGCACCCCCGCTCCTTCTCCATCGCGCCCAGGGCTCCGCCTCGCCCTCTCCTCGCGCGACCGCGCCTCCGAGCGGCCCTCAGGCCCTCCGCCGTGCTAGGCCTCCTCCGCGCCTCTGTCCTCCAGCAGCTCGGGCCCGCGCCGTCCCTCCGCCGTGGCCTGCGGCCTCCCTCCGGCCAGCCATGGCCACTGCCAGCCGCCGCCGCGCCAAGGCACCGGCGCCCGACGCGCCCCGACCTCCTCCTGCGCGACCCCGAGGCGCCTCCAGCCTGCCTCGCCGTGCGGCCGTCCTCAAGCAGCAGTCCGAGTGCCGCGACCCCGCAGGCGCCCTTCCCTCCAGCAAGCACGGCCAGGAGCTCCAGTTCGGCCCTGTTCCTCCCCCGAGCTTCCTCTTCGGGCCAGCAGCTCCAAGGAGCTCCCTGCCTCGCCGGTTTCGACTCCCTCCGTCCGCGCGCGAGTTCTTGCTGCAGCCGTGGCCTCGTCGCCTTGCTGTTTTGGTTTTGTTTGTGTGCTGCCATGTGCGGTAATATTTTGGACAGGAGACCCGTGTACCCCTTCGATGCGCCGAGACCAAGTTCCACTACGTCCACGACGACCCGACCAAGTACCTCTTCGAGACAAGTACCTCTACGTATACAACCGAACGTCTACGAACCGTGACGAGTACCTCTACACGACGACCTCTTGTACCCCTACGGCAAGTACCACGACGACCGAGCCCCGTGAACGTCTACCGTCGCCCGGAAAACGAGGATTCGCCAAGTACCACGACACGATGACGTGAACCACTACTTCCCTCTACTACGGCTACTTCCTCGACGCTCTCGAACCGCTTCGAGAGAGAACGCTTCGAAGGTATAACCCCGAGACGTGACCCGTGTGATGCTTGTTGTGTTGTATGTAATGTCTCCCTTGTGTGTGCTCGTGCCCGTTCCGACCTTTTGTTGAGCTCCTCGGTTGCCTCGTCGCCGACCCGTGGGAACCCGGCAACGGGATCACCCCACCTCTTTCATCTTGTTCAACTCGTTCACTCCACCTTTTGTTTTGCACCGGTCCCTCACCGAGAAACCGGAACCGATATGATGCCATTGCCTCATTTCGGATCGTTGCCGTGGCACCCTTTCATTTCACCACGGTGACAATGCTTCTTATCCTCTTAAGTCAACCTGTTTATAAAATTGCATAAACTTGTTCATGTCATCCGCATCATTTAACAACATTATAAATGTTAATTGTTGTTTGCTTATAATTATTTAAACATGCTCATGGGGATTTTTCCGGACTTGTTGTTGTTATTTTCCGGCCCCATTTAAAATGTCTAAATAGTGTAGTTTCTTTATGCTTCACCTCTTGCCATGCTAAAAACATTTAATCTTGTCTTGTTAATAACGAGAGTCAACTAAATAATTAATATGTGGTGTTTCGTCAATATGCAACTCGTTGCATATTGATCTCCACTTAACTTGTAGTTTTGTTTGTGCACTTGCCATGCCATGCATATTTAAACCGGACATGCATCATTCTTGTTTGTGCATCGTATGCCATGTTGATGTTTGTGTGTTTACCGTGTTGTTTGTTTTCTTTCCGGTTGTTCCTCTTGTTAGCTTCGGTTTCGTTCCGGAGTTGTGAGGATCCGCTCGACTGTTGCTCCGTCTTCTTCTTGGATCCGTTCTTCTCCCTTGTGGATTCCCAGGCAAGATGACCGAACCCGGATACCATTACTATCTTTGCCTATTGCTAGTAGTTTCGATCTATAGTTTTGCCTCGATGCCCATGTCTTTCTTGTCAGCCTCCTACTTGTAACCATTGCCATGTTTAACCGCCCTACCTACGCAAACCGTTGCTTGGCTAAGTACGCTTCGCTCAGCCCTTCTTATAGCATTGATAGTTGCAGGTGAAGATCGAAGATGCTTGCTTCATGTTGAAGTTTGGTTGGGTTATATCACACTATATAAATGCTTAAAATGAAATCATCTATATACTGGCAAGGGTGGAAGGCTAAGCCTTTTGCTTGGTGTTTTGTTCCACTCATGCCGTTAGGAACCGTATAAACCGGTGTTATGTTCCTTGATTATGCGTTCCTAACACGGTTGGGGTGTATGGGACCCCCTTGATAAACCGCTAAGCGCTAAGTCTTTTCCAGCAAGTCCCAACATTTGGTACTATTTGCCTCATAATAACAACTTAATTAATTAATTAAATTTGCATAGGGGGTCGCTCCCTCGAGGATCCTTTATTTCTACATAGCAGGGGGGGCCAGTGCCGATGGTGTTGGTCCCAAACGGGGAGTCTGCGGGAACCACCACGGGGAAACTCGAGGATTGGGTCCTGTAGAATCGCCCATCCGGTCGTGGCCTGAGACGAGATACGCGCGGCTACTATCAGGGTGTCGGCACGCCGGGAGGATTTGCTGGATTAGCCTTACCTTAGTTCGGTTTAACTTGAGCACGGGATTCCGAGAATACTCGGGTCTTCCCAACTATGGAGTTGCGACTCCGCGGATCGTGGGCTTGTAATGGGTCAAGTTGGAACACCCCTGCAGGGTTTGAACTTTCGAAAGCCGTGCCCGCGGTTATGTGGCAGATGGGAGCTTGTTAATTCCGGTTGTAGATAACTTGACACAATGATACTAATACACTACCAGCGTGTGTACCGTGACTGTCAATTTCCGAATAGGGGTTCGGGAGTTGAACACGGTGGGGTTATGTTTGACCGGCTTTAGCTAGGATCACTTCGTGATCATCTTTCGACCGAGGCACTTCTCTTCTCGCTCTCTTTTACGTAAGTTAGTGCTAGTTGCTGCTGCAGACTCTCTCTTGTTTGATCCTTCACCTCCTATTCTTTCTTCAGCCTTATCCTCACCCAAGGTTTAAATAGTCTTGTTACCCGGGAACGGGATTGCTGAGTCCTCTGTGGCTCACAGTTACTTCACCACACCAGTTGCAGGTTCAGCCGAGTTTGATGCAGGAGTTGGTTCAGTTCTTCACCAGGAGCTCGTTGAAGAGTGTGGCTGTTTGTTTGTGACGTTTCGATGTTCAGTAGTGGTTTCTACTAGGATTCGATCCTGACCTGTGGCTTTTGTTGTTTTGGTATCTTTCTTTTGGGTTCTTCACCCGTAGTCGGGTTGTGATGTTTTGAATGATGTTTGTTTATGTAATGTATTGTGTGAAGTGGCGAGTGTAAGCCAACTATCTTCTTTTGCAATTTAATCCCTCTTTTACATGAGTCGTGCAAAGATACCAAAACTTGAGATCATTCTAGGATGGACTTATGCCTTTAAGTCGTGCCTCGACACGTAGGAGGTATAACTCCATCCTGGGCATTACATCACCACTATCCTTTCCATACCCAATTAAGCTTTGCTAGTTTTGATACCAATGGTTATGGGATTGCTGAGTCCTCGTGGATCAAAGATACTACAACAACAGTTGCAGGTGCAGGTTTCCGATGACTTGATGTGAGAGTGATGTACTTGTGTTGGCGTTTTTTCTTCTTCTACTTCGTCAGTCTTGGGTTAGGTTCCTAGTCGGCAGCTTGGGATAGCAGGATGGATGTCGTTGTGCTTTTCATGTTTGAATCCGTAGTCGGATGTCTTGTATTGATGTTTTTCTATTCTTGTGACTTGTATGAATTGTTGTATCCCCATGTATTTATGTAATGGTACGATGTAATGATATCCATCTTGCTAAGCGCCCGAAATGAGGTTGTGCCCCAAGATCGGGGTAAAATCGCATCTTGGGCGTGACAAGTTGGTATCAGAGCCTCGACCGACCATAGGAGCCCCCTTGATTGATCGTAGTTTGGCCATTGTTGAGTCTAGAAGAAAACTATTTTGGAGTCTAGTTATATCGGAGAGTAGGAATTCTTTTTACTCCTCAGTCCCTTCGTCGCTCTGGTGAGGAATCTTGGCGTAGGTGTTTTGAATTACTCCTCTTCCCCTTCAATTTTTTTTAGGATCACGTAGTTAGTTTTCATTCATTGCGATGTCAGTTCTTTCATCCGGTGCAATTCTCGTCAAGTTTAGTCGACCTTCTTCGTCTTTTGCAAGTTTAATCCTTAGTTCTTTCCAACAGGCATCGTTTTCCCCGTCCGATGTGGTCATTCTTTTCCCACCCGCCCACCCTTTTTCTTCTCGGACCGGAGTCCTCAAGCGAGTATCCATCATACTCGTGTGAATCCTTTGCATTCCTTCCTCAGCTATTTCAACCGATGGTTTCTATTCTAGTTCATCATTCTTCATCTTCTTTTCTTCTCCGGTGGATCCAATTCAAGTATTCGGTGTTGTTCATATTATTTTCCCTTGGCTCAGATGTTTCCTCTTGATCGTTCGTCTCTCGCAATCTAATAATTCCGGCGTTCCGAAGATATCTCATGAGATTCGTGTTTGCCTTCAATTAATTTGAGGTTGTCACCTCATTCGAGCCTTTCAATTGTTCCGATGCATCATCTCCTTTTCAATCCTTTTCAACGGTGTTTTCTCTTCGGTGGGCTCATAACCCACATGTCTTTTCCCAGGATCTTACCGACTCGTCTAATTCTTCCGGAATGATTCCCAAATTCTTTTGAAGTGTGATGTAAGAATGGATTCCATCAGTCACATGCCTTCCGAAAATCGCTTTCAATTCTTTTCATCATTGGTTCAACCTTTCTTCTTTTCATTCTTCCGGAGTATTTCATGAATTCTTTTCTTTGTGTTCCTCCGAAGGCCATCATTCGAGAAGATTTCTTCGTTCTCAGTTTTCAACTTCGTCCTCCAAATATTCTTCATTGATGCCTCTTCGTTTGTCTCACATTCTTCCGGTGCTTCGTGCAAGCATTCTTTAATCCGTCTGTGATCTCTTCATTCGCTTGCATCGAAATTCCCGTAAGTTCTTTATTCGTTTTCGAATTTTATCTGGTGATTCGTTCTCTTCTCTTTGTTCGTTCTCTAATTCTTCCCGGCGTTTCATTATCTTCTCTTTGGTCAATTTCAGTTCTCACGGTGGTTCGTTCCTTTTCTTCACTTGGCTTCAATTCTTACGGTGGTTCGCTCAAGAGTTCTTTTCCGATGTTATCATATCAATCCACTCATGTTTATTCCAATCCTACCGGTGTTTCATGAGGATTTTCGCAAGTTCGCGATATATCCATCTTTATTCTATTTCAACGCGAATAAGTAGTATGCGAATCCATTATTTATCATCAATTTAATTGGTGGAGGATAAGCATAACATGATTCTTATTCTTTTCATCAAGTTGATTTAATCTTTTCCTTTGGAATTTGTTCTTGATGAATAAATTCTACTCCCAATTTTTTATCTTTTCTTTTCCGGACTTCAAAGTTTCTCGGCCATCTCGTCGGAGCTCTATCTAAATCATCGCAAGTTTTTAATCTTATTATTTTCATCATTCAATCCTTCATCATCCTTTCATTACCGGAGTTCTTCATGGTAGTTCATCGTGATTCAAATCATTCTTCAAGTGTTCAGAAAATTCTTTTGGATCAAGAGCAAGCATTATTCTTTTGTATCTTGAGATGCAAATAATTCTCCGTATTCTTTTGAAGTGGATTTTTGCATTCTTCGCTCTTCTCAGTTCATCAATACTTTGGTTGCGGCATAATATCACCCAAGTTTCGGGGTGATTTCCATAAGTCCACAACAAGCTTATTCTTTTGTTGTTGATTTTCTCAACAACTCCGTTCAAGTCTTTCTCTTATAAATTCTCGTTCGTGTCACTCGTGCTCAAGTTGTCATCTTCTTCTCCGTTCTTTTAATTCCATTATTTCAATTCTTCCGGAGGCATCATTTTGTTCATATCATAAAGTATTATTCCATCTTCTCAAGTTCATGATTCTAATTCCTTCCATTTTCAGTCGGAGTGTTGTCCGAGATATTTCACTCTTCTCTATCTTGTTTAACCGGAGTGGTTTTAAATTCTTCCATGTTCTTTGAGCTCTTCGTTCATGTCTTTGCAACCTTCAATTCTCGTGGTGTCCCTTGTTCCTCCTTTTTTCCGGAGTCCTCCAACTTCTCAATCTCGTTGCATTCTTCCTTTCAAGTGGCTCAACCTCTCAAGGTTATTTGGTTTCACCTTCTTCCTTTTTCTCTTTCGTCTCGTTCCTAAGATCTCGGGACAAGATCTCTTGTTAGTAGGGGAGTGTTGTGACGCCCCGAGACCGATGCGCCAGGTGTCAGCCAGTTATTCGCTGCCTTTGCCATGTCATCTGCTAGCGTGTCGCATCTTTGCCTTGTCATCATGTGCATTGCATCCTCATGTTTTCAAAACTTGCATCCGTCCGAGTCCGCCCGTTCTCTCCATTGTCCGTTCTGAGCCCACACACACTCGCACGCGCCCGTGGCACCTCCGAATATTTATTTTATGAGTGGTCAGAAAATATTCTCGGAATGGGATGAAAGTTGGCGTGTGGTCTTATTATAGCATAGGAAGACTGCCTGTCAAATTTCATCGCATTCGGAGTTCGTTTGATAGCCCAACGGTTAACCGCGTTAACTGCTGGAAGCCCTTCTCTTTTGGCCCAGCACCCCTCCACAACAGCCCGCTAGCCCATCCCAAGCACCTCCATGCTCTCGGTCGTTGGACCGTGAGCGTGTGGCCAAAAATCGCACTCCATTTGGACACTCCTAGCTCCTCTACCTATAAAAGAGCACCCACCACCAAAATTCCGGATCAAACCCTAAAATCCTCCTCCCCGCGCAGCCGGACATGTCCACCCCGCGTCGGACGTGTCCACCGCCTCCATCCATGCGTCCCGACCAGTGTCGAGCCACCACCTCACCCGCGCTGTCTTCCTCCACCACTCACGCGCCACCACGTCACCGCCGCTAGCGGCCCACTTCGCCGCGGCCCTGAGGGCCCAGATCGGGCCCGGCCGAGCCTGGTCGCCGCCGCCGCAGGCCCGTGCCCCGAGGCGCCCGCTCCCTCCGCGCGCCCGTCGCCTCGCTCCTCCGCGACCGCTGCAGCTCCGCCGCCTCAGCCGCCTTAGCTCCGCCACCGGCGACCGGACCTCACCGAAGTGCCTGCAGGAACCGTCGTCGGCGCCGTCTTAAGCTTCGCCGTGCCAGCCCTCGCGTTGCCGGGAAGAGAGACCCGGGGCCTGAGCGGCCAGATCCGCCGCCTCTGCGCCACTACGGCCCAACCTCCCGTTGACCTTCGCCAGGCCACTAGAGCGCCGACATCGTCCTCGCTTCGCCAGGGACGGGCAAACCGCTCCCCTACTCGGCCTCCAACGTTGACCGCATCGGTCGCTGATGGGCCTCTAACCCCTCGTTGGTTACCCCAAGTGGAAGGTGAAAGATGCAGTGTCGTGGAAGTGTTTTCCCTTAGCAAAGATGCCAAGGATCGAATCCCCAGAGACTCCTAGGTTCAACAAGTAGGTGTCAACTGCTAACGGCGCAAATTAGCAATCAACGTGGACCTGCACACAGATACAAATAACTTTGCTCCCAACGAGTACAGAGAGGTTGTCAATCCCTTCGGCCTTGTAGTTCACAAAGGATTAAAAGCAATGATAGTAGTGATAGATAATGTTTGCAATAGTAAGTAAAAGCGAAAAGTAAATAGCGGATGTGATCAATGATGGTAATATGGACCGGAGTCTCATGATGTTCACTAGTGATGTCTCTCTCCCAAAAGACGATAAAACAGCTATGTGAGGTAAACGAATTACAGCTGGGCAATTGACAGGACCACGAACGCAAACCAATGCTGATTACATTGCAAGAAAGGTTGAGGTTCAAAGCATGGGCGGTACGCCAAAGTAAGTAGACCGAAATCCATCAATATCTACTACTAATCATCCACCTTGAGATATCTATCCAGAACATCTCGCTGGTATTAAGTTGCGAGTCCCACCCATAGTGTAAACTCAATGCAACAGACAACTGCATTAAAAGAACTTTGCGTAAAGTAAACAATCCTTGCACCTGCGGGCACAAACACCGTTGTTTTCCCCCTTGTGGCAACAACACATCCCCTAGACTCATGTTTCTGTCACTCAAGCTAGTCATCGAGGGGCATGAACCCACAATCGAGCATAACGTTCCCTCTTGGAGTCACTACGTATTACTTGGCCAAAGCAATAAATAACAACGGAGAACATGCAAGAATTACTTATGAACATAAATATAAAAGAGGTAGATCAAATATATTACTCAAGATCAATCTGAACATAATCTCATAATCCATCGGATCCCAGCAAACTCAACATAGCAACAGCATAAGGATTACATATGTGCCTCGATCATGTAGGGCAGCTCACGAGGACTAATTAGTGAAGCACAAGAACGGGAGGAGAACATCACATAGCTACTGGTCATGGACTCATGGTCCAAGGGAGACTACTCACAACTCATCCGGGAGGCGTCCATGGTGGTGGAGAGGCTCCCGATGGTGATCCTCCCCTCCGGCAGGGTGCCGGGAAGAGTTCTCCTGGTGCTCCCGATCTTGGAAGCGGCGGAGGCGGCGGAACAGAGATGAGATCGCGAAAAAGAGTTCCCGTCCCGAGGGTTTCGAGGGACGCTCTAAATATATGCCAAAGGGGGGGGGCACTAGACGGGCTTCGGGGGGCCCAGGCGCCCCACGGGCGCGGCCCAGGGGGGGAAGCCGCCAGGGCGCCTGGAGCCCTGGTGCCCCCCCCGGCTGCCCTTCGGACGCAAGGTAGGTTCTGGAACGCTGATTTTTATATGATTTTTCTGGATTTTTCCTGGCAGTTCTCGTAACATGGAAACCTGAAATACAAAAACAGCCGAAAACAGAAACTGGCACCGGGGTGCACTGGATTAGTAGGTTAGTCCAAATATGATCAAAAGTGTATGGAAGTGTATGAATATCATAGCAATATCACCCAAAAGTGGCATGGAGAAAGCAGAAATTATGGATACGTTTTGGACGTATCAACATCCCCAAGCTTAATTCCTGCTCGTCCTCGAGTAGGTAAATGATAACAAGAATAATTTCTGTGGTGACATGCTATTAACCATATAGGACTTATTACAGTCATATGATAAAAGCTTACTGAGACAATGATTCTATAGTAATTAAGTTGCCTCATGAGAAAATCACAAATGACTGAAAGTTTTACAACATGATATTGAAGCATCAAAAAGATTTGCAATGAACATGATGTGCAAATATGATAAAGTGATATCTAGCTTGCCCCCTTTAGTGATGCAAAACATAAATGCAGGGGAACCTTCAAGGTTTAAGTGATTACTAGATACAATGATTTCAAAATAAACGATATCACAATCATGCAAAAGACAATTCTACTTTGGGACAATGCACATTACACTCAAAATGACAATCATGCTCTCAGTAGTTGGTGCTTGAAGAAAGAAGGTGGGGACTCAACATAAAAGTAAAAGATTGGTTATGTGCTAGAGCTTTTTATTTTTTAAAACATAGAAGCAATTTTGTCAACGGTAGTAGTACTTCATATGTGTCATGCATAAGACATCCTATAAGTTGCAAGCCTCATGCATCGAATACCAATAGTGCTCGCACCTTGTCCTAATTAGCTCGGATTTCCATGGGTTATCATAGCATTACATATGTTTCAACCAAGTGTCACAAAGGGGTACCTCTATGCCACCTGTACAAAGGTCCAAGGAGATAAATCGAATTTGATTTCTCGTTTTTGATAGATCTCAACTTGAGGACATCCATACCGGGACAACATAGAAAATAGATGATGGACTCCTCTTTAATGCATAAGCATATTCTCATAAGAGATTGAGGATTAATGTCCAAGCTAAAACTTCCACCATGATACATGGCTTTGGTTGGCGGCCCAATGTTCTTCTCTAACAATATGCATACTCATTCAACCCACGGCAAATCACCCTTACTTCAGACAAGACGAACATGCATAGCAACTCACATGATATTCAACAAAAGTGTGACAGTTGATGGCGTCCCCAGAAACATGGTTACCGCTCAGCAAGCAACTTATAAGAAATAAGATACATAGGCAACATATTCTTTACCACAATAGTTTTTAAGCTACTTTCCCATGAGCTATGTATTGCAAGGTTAGTCTGCTTAGTACAGGTGGAGGTTAGCAAAAGACTGGGAGCGACCAACTAAGAGAGCAATGACGGTCATAATCATGCAGAGCGACAAAGCAATATTGAATCAGGCATGGTAGTTATATCGCTACTCAGAAATAAAAGATCATCAAGGCTTGACAGACTTTCTTTACAGTCTTAAATATGCGTGAGCATACGCCAAGTCAATCAAAATAAATTCTCGAAGGAAGATATTACTAAACCATACCACATCATTGGCAAACAAATCAAGTTGGTACTCCAATAACACATTGGGAATCCCCCAGCTATTTGAGACTAACCATAAGAAAACCTGAACTACTAAGCGCCATTATGCACGTAGCATCTTTATCATAGACATACTAACCAATGCAACGGAAGCAAACTCTCTTAATAAGATAATCATGATAATTAAAGAGAGTTCAAGCAACCAACTAAACAAAAGCTCTTTGAAAAGATAAGCATGAATACTAAGAGCAGAGCATGATATTAGCTATTAAAAGACAAAGAACACACACAGCAAAGGTAGACATGAAAATTCTATGTTATGTTCTAGGTAGAAGTGGAGCGTGTTTCTCTCTCACATAAAGAAAGCTGAGTTCCGACTCGTTATGAAAAACTAAAAAGAAAACTAAAAGAAAGACGCTCCAAGCATAGCACTTAACACATGAAGTGATAAAAATATAGCGAAACGAAAGACGAACTGATAATGTTGATGGAGAAGGGGATGCACGGGGGCATCCCCAATCTTAGACGCTTGAGTCTCCTTGAATATTTCTTGGGGGTGCACGGGGGCATCCCCAAGCTTGAGCGCTTGACACTCTTGAGTCTTTTTATCATCTTCCCTCGCACACTTGAAAACTCCCTTCATACATAACTCATCATAATCTGATTAGCGAGGTTAGTACCCTTAATAAAATAATTATACCTTGCTGGAAATAAAGATAATCTTGAAGTTCTACTGTTTCTCAAGATTGCCAAAAGGTTTTTGCAAAGAAAAAGCAAGCTCTTGATTTGCAAAATGAAGGAAAGGCAAAACAGGACAGAATCTGTGAAAAACAGAACAGCAGGTAGTAATTGATTTGTTCGGGGCACTTCTGCAACTCAAATCAAAAAACTCAGAACAGAAGCACGAAAGACAATTATATAGAGAACGCTGTCAAAAAAATTCAGACCAAAAAGATGATCTGGTGATTTTATACGAATTTTTCAATCCAAGGACAGAATCTGTTTCCTGGACAGCACCTCACAACTTTTGAACTTTCTAGCAATCAGAGGCTATACTTGGCACAAATATGAAAAGCAAAGATACAATGATGATGCTACAGCCGTAAACAACATCAAGACACAACAAAAGCAAAAAAATTATTCATGTGGGCTGCCTCCCAAAAGCGCTTTCTTTTATGCCTTTAAGCTAGGCATAATGCATAGAGATCAAGTTTTATCAAGAGTAAAAGAATAGCTAGCCCGTACAACGGACTCAAAAGGTAACTTGATCTTCTTTCGAGGGAAGTGTTCCATCCCTTTCTTGAGAGGAAACTGAAATTTTATATTACCCTCTTTCATGTCAATGATAGCACCAACGATGCGTAAAAAGGGAAGTCCAAAAATAATTGGACATGAAGGATCACATTCAATATCCATAATAGTAAAATCAACGGGAACATAATTATCATTGACAACGATAAGAATATCGTCGATCCTCCCCAAAGGTTTCTTTATGGAAGAATCAACGAGACGAACACCAAAAGAACAAGAATCATAAGGTTTCAATTTAAGCATATCATATATTCTTTTGGGCATAACAGAGGTACTAGCTCCAACATCACATAATGCATAGCAAGAGAAGTCATTCAATTTAATTTTTATCATAGGATCCCAACCATCTTCTAGCTTTCTAGGTATGGAGGCTTCTACTCTAAGTTTCTCCTCCCTAGCTTTGATGAGAGCATTAGTGATATGCTCTGTGAAGGCAAGGTTAAGCGTGCTAGTGCGGGGGTCTCTAGACATCTTGTGAAGGAAATCAATAACTTCGGTAAGAGTGCAATTATCAAAATCAAGATCACGAGCATCAAGTAAAGTGGTAGTAGTGTCCTTTAGGTTCACTTGTTTGGTAGTTTCTATAGTCATAGCATCACCATTAATAGGTCCAATGGGACCAGGAGTGCATTGGGTGCTAAGAGTTTGGATATCCTCAACAACTTTGATAGTAGCAACAGTGTGGTGGGTAGGAAGGCTCTTAATTCTATCTTCTTCCTCCCTTTCTCTAGCACATCTTTCTTTAAGTTTAGCCATCATCCTAATGTTTTCATTAATTTGCACTTGAATGTAATTTATAGGAGTGACTTCCCTCTCCTTAAGAGGAGAAGTTTCAATTTTTAGCAATTTTACCTCATTGGCTAAATGGTCTACCTTAAAAGAAATATCATCTAGTTTATGTAGTTTTTCTTCTACACTCTTATTAAAGGCTTTTTGGGTAGTGATGAAATCTTTAAGCATAATCTCTAGTTCAGTAGTGGAGTTCTTGGTACTAGGATAAGCATTGTTGTTCCCATAAGAATTAGAGGGGAACGGTCTAGGATTGCTACCAAAATTACTCCTATAAGCATTGTTATTAAAACTGTTTCTAGAGATAAAGTTCACATCTACTTGTTCTTGAGCAATCAAAGAATTTAAAGGAACATCACGAGGATCAACAGAAGATTGCTTCGTAAGTAGAGACATGATCAAGTCAACTTTTTCATTTAAGGAGGAAATCTCCTCGACAGAGTTTACCTTCCTACCTGTTGGAGCGCGTTCGGTGTGCCATTGGGAATAGTTGGTCATCATCTCATCGAGAAGCTTTGTGGCAGCACCAAGTGTAGTTGACATAAAAGTTCCTCCCGCGGCCGAATCTAACAAGTTCCGCGAGGTAAAGTTCAAGCCTGCATAAAAAGTTTGGATAACCATCCAAGTAGTCAAACCGTGAGTAGGGCAGTTCTTGATAAGAGATTTCAAACATTCCCAAGCTTGGGCAACGTGTTCATTATCCAATTGTTTAAAATTCATTATGTTACTTCTTAGTTGGATAATTTTAGCAGGTGGATAGTATTTTCCGATAAAAGCATCTTTGCACTTGTCCCATGAATCTATGCTATTTCTAGGCAAAGACTGAAACCACATTTTAGCTCCTCCTCTCAAGGAGAAAGGAAAAAGCTTAAGCTTAACAATATTACCATCTATTTCTTGGTACTTTTGCATATAACAAAGGTCAAGAAAGTTGTTTAAGTGTAAAGCAGCATCATCTCCAGCACCGGAGAATTGATCTTTCATGACTAAGTTCAGTAAAGCAGGTTTAATTTCATATGAAGGTGCTGAAGTGGCAGGTGTAGTGATAGGTGTGCTGATAAAGTCATCGTTGTTGTGACTAGTGAAGTCACACAACTTGGTGTTCTCGGTGGAACCCATAGTAGCAAGCAAGCAAGATAACTATTTTTGTGATTTTCGATAAAAAGGTACTAAAGCAAAAACTGAAAGGTAAACTAACAAGACTAAAAAGCAAAGGTAAAAGATAGCATGCAACTCCCCTATCCTGAAGAGTGGAGTCCCGGCAACGGCGCCAGAAAATACTCCTTGATGGGCCTCTAACCCCTCGTTGGTTACCCCAAGTAGAAGGTGAAAGATGCAGTGTTGTGGAAGTGTTTTCCCTTAGCAAAGATGCCAAGGATCGAATCCCCAGAGACTCCTAGGTTCAACAAGTAGGTGTCAACTGCTAACGGCGCAAATTAGCAATCAACGTGGACCTGCACACAGATACAAATAACTTTGC
This sequence comes from Secale cereale, assembly GCA_902687465.1. Lineage (NCBI taxonomy): Eukaryota > Viridiplantae > Streptophyta > Magnoliopsida > Poales > Poaceae > Secale > Secale cereale. Next base: position 97,923,343 of record LR738714.1, on the reverse strand, counting down.
TCCCAACGAGTACAGAGAGGTTGTCAATCCCTCCGGCCTTGTAGTTCACAAAGGATTAAAAGCAATGATAGTAGTGATAGATAATGTTTGCAATAGTAAGTAAAAGTGAAAAGTAAATAGCGGATGTGATCAACGATGGTAATATGGACCGGAGTCTCATGATGTTCACTAGTGATGTCTCTCTCCCAAAAGACGATAAAACAGCTATGTGAGGTAAACGAATTACAGCTGGGCAATTGACAGGACCACGAACGCAAACCAATGCTGATTACATTGCAAGAAAGGTTGAGGTTCAAAGCATGGGCGGTACGCCAAAGTAAGTAGACCGAAATCCATCAATATCTACTACTAATCATCCACCTTGAGATATCTATCCAGAACATCTCGCTGGTATTAAGTTGCGAGTCCCACCCATAGTGTAAACTCAATGCAACAGACAACTGCATTAAAAGAACTTTGCGTAAAGTAAACAATCCTTGCACCCGCAGGCACAAGCACCGTTGTTTTCCCCCTTGTGGCAACAGCACATCCCCTAGACTCATGTTTCTGTCACTCAAGCTAGTCATCGAGGGGCATGAACCCACAATCGAGCATAGCGTTCCCTCTTGGAGTCACTACGTATTACTTGGCCAAAGCAATAAATAACAACGGAGAACATGCAAGAATTACTTATGAACATAAATATAAAAGAGGTAGATCAAATATATTACTCAAGATCAATCTGAACATAATCTCATAATCCATCGGATCCCAGCAAACTCAACATAGCAACAACATAAGGATTACATATGTGCCTCGATCATGTAGGGCAGCTCACGAGGACTAATTAGTGAAGCACAAGAACGGGAGGAGAACATCACATAGCTACTGGTCATGGACTCATGGTCCAAGGGAGACTACTCACAACTCATCCGGGAGGCGTCCATGGTGGTGGAGAGGCTCCCGATGGTGATCCTCCCCTCCGGCAGGGTGCCGGGAAGAGTTCTCCTGGTGCTCCCGATCTTGGAAGCGGCGGCGGCGGCGGAACAAAGATGAGATCGCGAAAAAGAGTTCCCGTCCCGAGGGTTTCGAGGGACGCTCTAAATATATGCCAAAGGGGGGCACCAGACGGGCTTCGGGGGGCCCAGCCCCCCCCCCCTCGGCGCGGCCCAGGGGGGGGGCGCCGCCAGGGCGCCTGGAGCCCTGGTGCCCCCCCCGGCTGCCCTTCGGACGCAAGGTAGGTTCTGGAATGCTGATTTTTTATATGCTTTTTCTGGATTTTTCCTGGCAGTTCTCGTAACGTGGAAACCTGAAATACAAAAACAGCCGAAAACAGAAACTGGCACCGGGGTGCACTGGATTAGTAGGTTAGTCCAAATATGATCAAAAGTGTATGGAAGTGTATGAATATCATAGCAATATCACCCAAAAGTGGCATGGAGCAAGCAGAAATTATAGATACGTTTTGGACGTATCAGTCGCCCGTGTGGGCCTCCTCGCCCCGTCGGCCCATCTCCAGCCCCGCACCGGCCTGCCCGAGCTTCTGCACCGCCCCGGGCCACGGCCCGCTAGGTGAGCGCCCGTCGGCCCTATCCCTCGCCATGTGCGTGATATAGCTATATTGCGCTCACCCCTTTCTGTGTTTTTTTGCTAAGACCCTAAAAACAGTCAGCATGATGCATTCTTGTGTAGTTAATAACTTTGTGCATGTGGCTCTGTTTTGCGCGTATGATATGTCCAGATGTTCGTTGTGATATGCTCTACATGTTAGTTGCATTTGCATGCATGTTACTGTTCAGCTTGTGGTCTTAATCTTCGTTGCAAAACTGCTATGTGATGTTAGTGCCAAGTCCTTGTTTTCTGTCAACAATATGTTAGCATGTTTGAGAGGTCACATCTTTGTGCCCGTTGGTCCAAATTGAGTTTATGATATGTCAAAATGTTAATTGTGAAGTGCTCTATATGATGGTGGCTGTTGCATTCATGTTAGGTGCCATATTGATATGTTTATCTTTGTTGCAAAAGTGCATGTGGTTGTTAAGTGCTGAAACTTGTTATGAGATGCTGATTTGTCTTTTTCACATCTTTAGGTGTGTGTTTTTTTTGTTTGAGCTACATGTCAATATGTTTTAGAAGCACAATCATGTCATCTTTGTTGTGGTGCAATCCACTTTTCATGATATGCCTTGTGGTGTTTGCAACAAGCTTGTAAAGTGGCCTACTCGCTGTTGTTATTTTCTATGACTTTTTAAAAACTGCTAAGTCTGAAACTATTATAACCTGATGCCATGTTTGCTTGATGCCCCACTCAAATCCATGAATGTTTTGGGTTGTCTAATGATCATGTCTTGATGTCCATGTTATGCTCTATCCATCCAGGCCCTTGTTTGCATATTTGGCCTGATGTAGCTTGTTGTTTTCATACTCTCAAATTGCTATAAAATGTTTGTGTCAGTCTGTTATCAACAAGTTCAGTTTTGCCATGTGAATAGCTAGTGTTCTATGCATCCTATGACCATGTTCTTTCCATGAGTAGCTTCATAAACATGTCTTCTTATTGTTGGTTATATTCACATGCCATGATATGCTTTGAGATGAGTTGCACACGCTTGCAAACATGCCTACTTGTTGTTGTTGCTGTCATGTCTAATTTATTTCACTAAGTCTGAGAATCTGTTATCTTTTGCAATATTGCCATGATGTTTTGAGAATGTTCTAGTGGTGTTTTGTAGTAGCTCATTGGTCATGCTTGTGGTGCTGGACATGTACATGCTTGCCATGCCGTTTTTTGCTATGAAATGTTACTGTATCATGTTGTTTTGATGTCAACTATATGCCTATTTGCTGTTTCGGGCAGAATGCGTTTCAAACTTGTTTCGTGTGTATGTGTTGATCCGTTGCTCCGTTTTGAGCATGCTTTATATGAAACTTGTGTGTTTTTGCATGTAGATGCATAATAACATGTTGTATACCTGTTTGGAGTGTGTTTCCTTGATGTTTGGATGTGTTTTGCATCAATGCCATGCTTGTCTTGTTTTGCTCATATCTTCTAGGCCGTAGCTCCGAATTAAATGAACTTTATATGTAACTTGACTAGAATTTCGAGTGGATCATCATGGTGCATGTTAAATTGCTGTTTAACAACTTTAACTTAAGGTTTGTTCATATCTGGACCAGTTTCGAAAATTGCATATGAGGACTTACCGGAATTGTTATATGTTGTTTTCAGGCTCATTTAAACTTGCCTTGTTGTGATGTGCTTGTGTTGTTCATCCTTTGCCATGTTTTGCATCATATAGAGTTGTCTTGGATCATACTTGGTTGGGAATTATGTCATGTTCTTGTGTGGTGTGTTTACCGGGTTGCTTGCTTCTTCTCATTAGTGATTGTTTCGTTGCGATCGTGAGGATTCATTCGACTACACTTGTCTCGTCTTCGTGTCTTCTTCTTCGTATTGTTCATGGACTCGTTCTACTTCCTTGCGGGATTCCAGGCAAGATGACCGTCACCCTGGGTACCTTTACTATCATTGCCATGCTAGTTGTCTCGATGCTATCGCTATAAGTCACGCTACCTATCTCTTTGTTGTCAGCCTCTCCTTGTTGCCATGAAACCTCTAACCTTTGACACCTTCCTAGCAAACCGTTGTTTGGCTATGTTACCCGCTTGCTCAGCCCTCTTATAGCATTGTTAGTTGCAGGTGAAGATGAAGATTGCTCCATGTGGGATCTTGTTGTTGGAATATCACATTATCTATTAATTTAATTAAAGCACGTATATGTACTTAGCAATGGGTGGAAGGCTTGGCCTTTTGCTCGGTGTTTTGTTCCACTCATGCCGCCTTAAGAACTGATAAACCGGTGTTATGTTCCTTGATTTTGCGTTCCTAACACGGTTGGGGTTTATGGGCCCCCGTTGATAATTCGCTCTGCTTAAAGCTTTTCCAGCAAGACCCAACTTTGGTACTACATTTGCCTAATAACTAAAACTTGCATAGGGACCGGCTAGCACCCGAGGACTCTTAATCAACCCCCGGGCCAGTGCTCCTCATGAGTGTTGGTCCAAACTGGGCAGACTGTGGGGCCACCTTGGGGAAACCCGAGGGCTGGTGTATACCTGTAGGCTGACCTATCTAGTCGTGGCCTGAGACGAGATACGCGCGACTACTATCAGGGTGTCAGCACGCCGGGAGGTCTTGCTGGATTAGTTTTACCTTTGTCGAAATATCTTGAGCACGGGATTCCGAGAATACTCGGGTCTTTCCAACATGGAGTTGTGACTTCGTAGATCGTGAGCTTGTGATGGGCTAAGTTGGGACACCCCTGCAGGGTTATGAACTTTCGAAAGCCGTGCCTGGGGTTATGTGGCAGATGGGAATTTGTTAATGTCCGGTTGTAGAAAACTTGACAGAGGATCCGAGATAAAATACACAACTGCATGAGTAACCATGACCATTTCTTTTCACTTTGAGAAGAGAACACGATGGGGTTATGTCTCACTCACAGGTAGTTCGGGATCTCTAGCGATCATTACAAGTTGCGACCGTTTGCGTAGAGGCTCATCTTATTCTTGTACTCGTAAGTTAGCCACCATACTTTTGCTTAGCCGCTGCTGCAACCTCACCACTATCCTTTCCATACCCAATAAAGCTTTGCTAGTCTTGATACCCATGGTTATGGGATTGCTGAGTCCTCGTGGCTCACAAATACTACACAACAGTTGCAGGTGCAGGTTTCCGATGACATGACGCGAGAGCGATGTACTTGTGTTGGAGTTCTTTCTTCTTTTGCTTCGTCAGTCTTGGGTTAGGTTCCTGGTCGGCAGCCTGGGATAGCAGGATGGATGTTGTTGTGCTTTTCATGTTTGCATCCGTAGTCGGATGTCTTGTATTGATGTTGTTGTATTCTTGTGACTTGTCCATGTATTTATGTAATGGTATGATGTAATGATATCCATCTTGCTAAGCACCTGAAATGCGGTTGTGCCCCAATCACGGGTGTAACACGTGATCAGGATAGAATCGCATCTTGGGCGTGACATATGAAGACGCACTTCTCCTATTTGGGTTCAAGCTTATCAGGCTGTAGCTTTTTCACATAAGCATCGCAACCCCAAACTTCAAGAAACGACAGCTTAGGTTTCTTGCCAAACCATAGTTCATACAGTGTCGTCTCAACGGATTTATATGGTGCCCTATTTAACGTGAATGCAGCTGTCTCTAATACGTAACCCCAAAATGATAGTGGTAAATCGGTGAGAGACATCATAGATCGCACCATATCTAATAAAGTACGGTTAAGACGTCCGGACACACCATTACATAGTGGTGTTCCAGGTGGCGTGAGTTGCGAAACTATTCCACATTGTTTTAAATGAAGACCAAACTCGTAACTCAAATATTCGCCTCCGCGATCAAATCGTAGAAACTTTTATTTTCTTGTTACGATGATTCTCTACTTCACTCTAAAATTCTTTGAACTTTTCAAATTTTCCAGACTTATGTTTCATTAAGTAGATATACCCATATCTGCTCAAATCATCTGTGAAGGTCAGAAAATAACGATACCCACCGTGAGCCTCAACACTCATTGGACCACATACATCGGTATGTATTATTTCCAATAAGTCAGTTGCTCGCTCCAATGTTCCAGAAAACGGAGTTTTAGTCATCTTGCCCATGAGGCATGGTTCGCAAGTATCAAATGATTCACAATCAAGTGATTGCAAAAGTCCATGTGCATGGAGTTTCTCCATGTGCTTTACACCAATATGACCTAAACGGCAGTGCCACAAATATGTTGCACTATCATTGTCAACTTTGCATCTTTAGGCATCAATATTATGAATATGTGTATCACCACGATCAGGATTCAACAAAAATAGACCACTCATCAAGGGTGCATGACCATAAAATATATTACACATATAAATAGAACAACCATTATTCTCTGATTTAAATGTATAACCGTCTCGCCACAAACAAGATCCAGATATAATGTTCATGCTCAACACTGGCACCAAATAACAATTATTTAGGTCTAAAACTAATCCCGAAGGTAGATGTAGAGGTAGCGTGCCGACGGCAATCACATCGACTTTGGAACCATTTCCCACGTGATCGTCACCTCGTCCTTAGACAATCTTCGTTTAATCCGTAGCCCCTGTTTCGAGTACAAATAGGAGCAACCGAACAAGTATCAAATACCCAGGCGCTACTACGTGCATTAGTAAGGTACACATCAATAACATGTATATCAAATATACCTTTGTTCACATTGCCATCCTCCTTATCCGCCAAAATACTTAGGGCAGCTCCGCTTCCAGTGACCAGTCCCTTTGTAGTAGAAGCACCCAGTTTTAGGCTTGGCTCCAGACTTTGGTTTCTTCCCGGGAGTAACAACTGGCTTGCTATTCTTCTTGAAGTTCCCCTTCTTTACCTTGCCCTTTTTCTTGAAACTAGTGTTTTTATTAACCGTCAACACTTGATGCTCCTTTTTGATTTCTACCTCCGCGGCTTTGAGCATTGCGAAGAGCTCGGGAATTGTCTTCTCCATTCCTTGCATATTATAGTTCATCAAGAAGCATTTATAGCTTGGTGGTAGTGATTGAAGACCTGTGTCAATAACACTATCATCTGGAATATTAACTCCCAGCTGAGTCATGTGGTTATGGTACCTGGATATTCTGAGTATGTCTTCACTGACAGAACTGTTCTCCTCCATCTTGCAACTATAGAACTTGTTGGAGACTTCATATCTCTCAACTCAGGCATTTGCTTGAAATATTAACTTCAACTCTTGGAACATCTCATATGCTCCATGACATTCAAAACGTCTTTGAAGTCTCGATTATAAGCCGTAAAGCATGGCACATTGAACTATCGAGTAGTCATCAGATCGAGCTTGCCATATGTTCATAACATCAGCATTTGCTCCTACAGCAGGCCTTTCACCTAGTGGTGCTTCAAGGACATAATTCTTCTATCCAGCAATGAGGATAATCCTCAAGTTACGGACTCAGTCCGTGTAGTTGCTACCACCATCTTATTGAAAAAAGGCCCTAGAGGCAATAATAAATTGGTTATTATTATATTTCCTTGTTCATGATAATTGTTTATTATCCATGCTAGAATTGTATTGATAGGAAACTCAGATACATGTGTGGATACATAGACAAACACCATGTCCTAGTAAGCCTCTAGTTGACTAGCTCGTTGATCAACAGATGGTCACGGTTTCCTGACCATGGACATTGGATGTCGTTGATAACGGGATCACATCATTAGGAGAATGATGTGATGGACAAGACCCAATCCTAAGCCTAGCACAGATCGTGTAGTTCGTATGCTAAAGCTTTTCTAAATGTCAAGTATCTTTTCCTTAGACCATGAGATTGTGCAACTCCCGGATACCGTAGGAATGCTTTGGGTGTACCAAACGTCACAACGTAACTGGGAGGCTATAAAGGTGCATTACAGGCATCTCCGAAAGTGTCTGTTGGGTTGGCACAAATCGAGACTGGGATTTGTCACTCCGTATGACGGAGAGGTATCTCTGGGCCCACTCGGTAGGACATCATCATAATGTGCACAATGTGATCAAGGAGTTGATCACGGGATGATGTGTTATAGAACGAGTAAAGAGACTTGCCGGTAACGAAGATTGAACGAGGTATGGGTATACCGACGATCGAATCTCGGGCAAGTACTATGTCGATAGACAAAGGGAATTGTATACGGGATTGATTGAATCCTTGACATCGTGGTTCATCCGATGAGATCATCGTGGAGCATGTGGAAGCCAACATGGGTATCCAGATCCAGCTGTTGGTTATTGACCGGAGAGTTGTCTCAGCCATGTCTGCATGACTCCCGAGCCCGTAGGGTCGACACACTTAAGGTTCGATGACGCTAGGATTATAGGGAAAGTATATATGCGGTTAACGAATGTTGTTCGGAGTCCCAGATGAGATCCCGGACGTCATGAGGAGTTCCTTAATGGTCCGGAGGTAAAGATTCATATATGGGAAGTCCCGTTTTGGTCACCGGAAAAGTTTCGGGCGCTATCGGTAGCGTACCGGGACCACCGGGAGGGTCCCGGGGGTCCACAGGGTGAAGCCAACGGCCCCTGAAGGCTGCGTGGGCCAAGTGTGGGTGGGGACCAGCCCCAGGTGGGCTGGTGCGCCCCCCGCCATGGCCCAAGGCGCCTCCAAGAGGGGAAGGGGGCAAACCCTAGGGCAGATGGGCCCTAGGGCCCAATCTGGTGCGCCCCCCTCTCCCTCTCCCCCTTTGGCCGCCACCCTCAGATGAGATCTGAGGTGGCCGCGCCCCTAGGGGTGGGAAACCCTAGAGGGGGCGCAGCCCCTCCCTTCCCCCTATATATATGTGAGTTTTGGGGCTGCCCATAACACGGTTTTGACCTCTGTCGCTTGGCGCAGCCCTACCTCTCTCCCTCCTCGTCTCTCGCAATGCTTGGCGAAGCTGTAGGATCGAAAGTATGTCTAGAGGGGGGGTGATTAGACTACTTGTAAATATAAAAATTCTGCCTTTTGATCAAGAACAGTTTTTGGCAGATTCACAATTATGATCAAGTCAAGTATCACCCTACACATGCAATTCTACAGTATAAGCAGCGGAAAGTAAATTGCACATGTAGTAAAGAGAGGTGGAGAGGATCAAACGCAATTTGGAGACGCAATGATTTTTCCCGTGGTTCCGATAGGTAGTGCTATCATACATCCACGTTGATGGATACTTCAACCCACGGAGGGTAACGGCTGCGCGAGTCCACGGAGGGCTCCACCCACGAAGGGTCCACGAAGAAGCAACCTTGTCTATTCCATCATGGCCTACGCCCACGGAGGGCTAGCCTTACTCGGGGTAGATCTTCACGAAGTAGACGATCTCCTTGCCCTTACAAACTTCTTGGTTCAACTCCACATCTCGATGACGGAGGCTCCCAAGCGACACCTAACCAATCTAGGAGGCACCACCCTCCAAAAGGTAATAGATGTTGTAGATGATGATGAACTCCTTGCTCTTGTGCTTCAAATGATAATCTCCCCAACACTCAACTCTCCTCACTGATTTGTCTGTGGTGGAAGAAAGGATTGAGTGGAAAGCAACTTGGGAAGGTTAGAAATCAAGTTTCATATGGTGGGAGTGGAGCAACTTGATCTCAACACAAGGGTAGGTAGTTCTCTTCTCAGAAAGTGTAAGGTAGGAGTGGTAGTTCTTTCTGATGGCTCTCTCCACGAATGAAGAGGAGGTGGAGGGGTATATATAGCCTCCACACAAAATCTAACCGTTACACACATAATTGAGCAATCTCGGTGAGACCGAAGTGGACAACTCGGTCAGGCCGAAAGTACAAATAATGTGAACGTTGGGGTTTTCGGTGGGACTGAAAAATACCATCTCGGTTAGTCCGATTTGAGTCAAGACAGGAACTTGCCAGTTTCGGTGGGACCGAAATCATCAACTCGGTTATTCCGATATGATGAAAAACGGTTACAGAAGCTTGGCAGCCCATGTTTCGGTGAGACCGAACTCAAACTCGGAATGACCGATTTTTCTAGGGTTTGGCTTATGGCTGAGGTGGTTCATCTCGGTGTGACTGAGTTTGGAAAATCGGTTGGTCCGAGATTACTTATGAGTGTGTATTGTAGTGAAAGTTGCTGATAGTTGAAGGAGATATATCACTAAGCACTTGAGCAACCAGATCATCAACACAACCTCATCCCCTTTTAATAGTATTGGCTTTTCCTATGGACTCAATGTGATCTTGGATCACTAAACCAAAAATGGAGTCTTGAGCTTTTGCCAATGCTTGCCTTAGCATTTTGAGGGGTCCACTTCTTCAGTCATTTCCATACCCATATCACTGAACTTCTCTGAAATGATTCTCAAGTAGCTATTAGTTCAATGATATATATGTTGTTATTAATTGCCAAAACCACCCGGGGATTAGTTGCACTTTCAATCTCCCCCTTTTTGGTAATTGATGACAACATATAGATCAAAGCTTCGACAAAAGATATAATCAATGAATAATATCGTCGCTTTGAGAAGTATGTGATAAGCAAGAGCTCCCCCTAAATTTGTGCATTATTTAAAATTTGCGTTTGAATGCAAATGCACAATCGATTAGGATCATGGGTCACTCTTCCATGTCACATACATCTTGGTGGAGCGCACAAAATGATAAGAATGAATAACATGCACCCAATCACCAAGACATGAGTAAATAGCCATACAAGATAGGAATAGCATATGATAAGCATTAAGCACACATTAAAGCATAGTATGACCAAGCACTCATTAAGGTAGCATCAAACGTAGTATCAAGCACACTGAAAGTTTCAAGAACCAAAAGAACCAAAAGTATCTCAAGGAAACCGCAAAAGAACGAAAGAGCACTCTCTCTCTCGAAGCCCTATGATCTATACAATTTCTCCCCCTTTGGCAACAAGTTACCAAAAAGTTTGAAAAAGCATAGAGCTAAACGTCACTGTGGGCTCTGCTGGCGGCTCCCGTCTGGGTAGATGTCGGAGTAGATATGACGTCATCGGCGAAGACTTCAGCTGATGTCTGCGCTGGAGGAGTGGATACTGGAGCTGTGGCTGGAGTAACTGCTGGAGCTGTAGGAGGTGCTGAAGTGGTAGTCCTGGTGTCAGTCACTGGAATAGCAGCTGATCGGGATCCTCTGGGAACTGGAGCAGTCTGGCGATGAGAGTCCTGGACTAAGTCACCCTGTATGAGCTTTGCCTTGTCCTGCCTTGCTTCCTCCATGTCTGCCTCAAGCTTGTTGACGGTCACTTGAAGTTCAGTCAGCTTCACGTCCAGAGCGTGGACCTTCTCGTCAACAATCCTCTCTAGGCTCTCCTGAGATTGTTCAATGCTGGCCAGGCGTTGTTCAATCCTCTGGGTAGCTTCAAGAATCTGCTCTCTGAAGCTCTTTGGTTTAGCTGCTGCTGCTGCAGCTGTCTCTTTATCAGCTTTGGCTTTCCTAGCAGCTTCAATCTTGGCTTGACCTTCAACCGAAGTTGGATCCTCCTCGTCCATCACAACAATGTTGTCTTCATGCTCTGGCTGCAGTGGTAAGTGTTTCCTATCCAGCAGGAATTTGCCCGTGCCAAACTTGGCATTGATGAGCATCTGAATCTGTGGGGCAAATCCACATGACCTCTTCTGGTCAGCTGCAGTCCTCTTAATGGTCTCTACCATTAAGTCCATCACCTTGAAAGGTGCCTTCTCATCAAGTATATGCAGCATGTTGATAGAATACCCTCTGATCATGCGATGATCTCCAGACTTGGGCATCAAGGTATGCCTCAGAATAGTGTTAGTGGTAGGTAAACCTGCCTGGAGATAGTAGACTGAGCCAAGCTTCCACACTTCCAAATCTGCTGCGGGGATCTCCTTGTACATGTTCTTCATGGAATCATGGTTCTTCTTAGGAATCCCATAAACATCAATGTCATCCTCTCTTTGCACTAGAGCATTCAGAAGTTCTGCCCATTCTTCAACAGAAGAAGAAAACCTTTGACCTTCAGTCATCCAGGTGATCTTCCCATCAGGATAGAAATGGGCTGTGGCATAGAACTGCATAATCATCTCATCGTTCCAATCTGTCAGTTTCTGACCCACAAACTCAGCAACTCCACATGCAGTGAAGCTTTCATGCACATGGGGAAAGAAGTCTCGGTGCTCTTCACTATCAATGTATTTCCAGTCAACGTATCTGGTATCTGCAACTATTGGCTTCTTGTCCATCAGCACAGTCTCATAGAAGTCCTGCTGCTCTCTGGTGTGGAATCTGGGGTCTACAGCAGTCCTTCTCCTCACGGCATATGGATCAGTCTGTCTCCATAGCCTGAGACCTCTATCTCTCCTTGCCTTCATATCCTCGGCTTGAGGATGAGCATCGTTGTGAAGTGGCAGTTTTGGACGGAGTTTCAGCAACACATGTTCTTCTTCATCAGACTCAGACGGTGGCACATCACCCTTGTTCTTCTCAGATGTTGGAATGTTCCTGGTTGTCCTCTTGGGCTTGGCAGAAGGTTTTGTTGGAGCTGCCTTAGCTTGAGCAGGCTTCTTGGGCTTAGAAGTGGCTCCAGCCCTATTGCATCACCCATGAGCTTCTGCTTCTGAGGAGCAGGCTGGGGTGCTTCTTCTTCTTCTTCTTCTTCTTCTTCTTCCTCAGCTGCTGCATCTGCATGAGGATCAGCATACACTACCCTCTTCCTCTTGGAGGTTTTCTTCACTTTACTTGGGGCTGGCTCTCCCAAGTTCAGCTTCTTGGCAACAGCTGATTGCTTGACTTTGCTGGTGCCTTTCTTCGACTGCTGACCTTGTTGCTCTTTGGCAACAACCTTTCTCTTAGGCTTGGAGGACACCTCTTCCTCAGCAATGAAATCAGAGTCCTCATCATCAGAATTCCTCTCCTTTCTGGCTCTTGTGGCTGCAGGAGGCAAGCCACTAGGTGTACTCCTCTCACCATCATCAACTGGACTACTAGCCTCAGGACTAGTGTCTGCTTCCGGAATGTCCGCAAAAGGTGATTCTGACCTGTTCTGGCTGTCACTGGCATCTGACATGGCTGACAACCTGTGAATAGATAAGGTATAGGCAGAGTAGAAGAGTTATCACAAACTGCAGAGGTTTTAGCAAAAAAAATGAGTTCAAATTTTAGTTTTAAGTTTTCACAGAATGCATTTCGGTCAGACCGATTTTCAGTTTCGGTGAATCCGAAGTGTATAACAGAAACTTTACGCACCACTTTCGGTTGGACTGAAATGGGTTTCGGTCCTGCCGATAAACTAGGGTTTCACTAAATCTGTACTTCGGTCACACCGATTTGCACGACTCGGTTGGACCGAAAGGTGCAGTGCAATGGCCAGAGGCCGAATCGGTCACACCGAAAATTTAAAACCGGTTTCACCGAGATGTGTTCCGTGGAAACCTAACCCTAAAATTTTTACTCGAAGCTAGTTCAAACGAACTGATTTGATGTTAAGGAAGATTTCAAACGTGGCTAGATATAGTGCAAACCAATCGTGCAATGAATCGGATGGGAGCACGAGAGGGATCGAGACTCACCCTAACTTGGTAGAGTCCCTCTACGGCGGCAACGGCGCGGAGAAGAAATCCGTTGACGGCGATGGAGACCTGCGACGAGGGCGCACAGGCGACGACGGCGACGATCCGGAGATCAGGGCGACGGCAGCAGGGGATGTGGGAGCGAAAACGTTTGAAGGAATAATCAACGCGCGCTGCCCTCAGTATTTATATCCCCTTGCTGTCGGTGGGACCGAGTTGAAAAACTCGGTGACACCGAGATGGATAACTGCTATGCAGTTACACATTTCGGTCACGCCGAGATTTAGAACTCGGTTTCACCGAGATGAAACCTAGATCAGTCTAAGTGCTTTCGGTTTGACCGAGTGGGAATGAGTTGGTCTGACCGAAATTTACTTAGAAGGTTTTGGAAGTCAGCCTTAGACGGATCGGTGGCTCCGAGTGCTCCTCACTCGGAGGGTCCGAAAATGACTTGTTCAAAGTTTGTGATATAAGCATGAATAGAATTTGAGACAAGAAAGCATAGATAGCTAGGGGAGGTACTTAGGCATTCTTGTCCATCCATTTGGCCAGAAAAGTCAAAACAACCAAAACAACAAATGGATGTCCTCGAATGGATAAAATCATGCATTCAACATGCTCACACAATAAGATAGCAAATGAAATATGTGTGAAACATGCACAACCAACACTCTAGCTACTAGCACACAATTTGTCGATGACTAGGTCATCTTTATATGAGTATTTTGACTTAGGAGCCAAATGAGAACATTTGATCATAGGTCATACTCATCGTTTAAGCACAAGTGGGGTTACCACTTTTACATAAAGCATTGATTTGTTCACATCATTTGGAGATGCTTTAGCTCAATTTTTAGAGCAAAGCTCCCCCTAGATGTGAGAACCCCTTTTAAAGGGTCAAACTAACCTTGGGTTGTCGTAGAAGACTTCATGTAGATGTTGAAGATGTGGATGCTCAATGTTGATGTAGATCATCAAGAGTTGGGAGCTATCCTTTGGATTAGGGCACTTTCAATACCTACATGGGTTAGTCCCACAAGGAACAAACAAGGATATCCATAGACATAGATTGTAGTTCACAATAGATGATGTCCATGAAAGCAATGATTACCTTGTCCCTTGAATTACCAACAAGAGGGTTTGTGACTCCATGAACTAGTGCATGATGTGGAAGTTGATTGCACAAGTTGCCAAAATGAATGTGAGTGAAGTATGTTGGCGGAGTCACCCTCAAGAACCTTCTAGTTCTTCTTCTTCGGGATCCACATCATCTTGATGGGAATCCTTGGGGTTGTAGTTGAGCTTGACGAAGTAGAACTTGACGTGTCCTTGGGAACCCACTTGACCATAGCTTGAGGTGCTTCAATGAAAGCATCAATCTCCTCTTGAAGCTTGTCCTTGGCTTTTAGCTTGTGGTCTTGTGGTGGAAGGTCATCTTGAGCTTGTTCCACATTGGAAGAAGTAGGATCATACTTCTCCTTTTGAGAAACAAACTGTGGAGTAGGGTATTGACCTTCTTCCCACTCAACACCTTCGGCGTTGAACTTTCGCTCAAAACCAATCCCTTGATTCTTCCGGTGCCATCCTTGTTTGCGAACAATTTCCTCAAAGTTCTTGCTTCCGGCAAGACTCTTGTAGACACCTTTCTCTATGATTTCCTTCAATAAGCTATTCTCTTCCTCAAGTGTAACTTGGCTTGAAACATTGTTAGTGGAATCAAGAGAACTACTAGAAGCAACAACATTGGATTTAACATGGTTATTGTTACTACTAGAGGAAGAATGTTTCTTATGCTTGTCATGCTTAGTCTTAATGGTTGGCAAGAAATTAGACAAGAGAAGTCGTTTGGCAAGATATGAAGAACTCTTCTTTCGAAGATCGTCATTGATCGCTTTTAGAAACTCATGTTCTTGCTCTAGAGTGAGATTCTCGAAGCGTAGCTTCTCATGAGATCTTAGGAGCTCTCTATGATCTTCTTGAGTTGTTTCATGAGCTAACTTAAGAGTGTTTAGTTCTTTAGTTAGACGCTCAATCTCCTTCATAGCATTGTCATTCGACTCTTCTCGACTATAAAGACTACTAGCATTTTCATCGTTACTAAGCTCACTAGATTTATCATGCAAGAGCTCATCTTCACCAAGCAAGTCATCCTCATCACTATTGAAGTCAATGAATTCAGGGTGTGATACCTTGGGGCCTTTAGCCATGAAGCATCTTCCAATTCCCTCATTTGGTGAATCAAATAAGTCGTAGGAGTTGGAGTTGGAGGATACGAGAGCAAGACCGGCAACACCTTCATCTTGACTGTAGTCGGAGTCGGAGTGATAGCTTCCATCGGATTGATTGTCGGAGTCGGAGCCGGAGACCCATTCACCTACATGAGCTTGATGTCTTCTTCTTGTATAGCTCCTTGATGACTTGTCTTTCCTCTCCGAATCCTTGCTTCTCCGAGAGGGTCTTCGTTCATAACGATCATCTCTACTCCTTCTCTCTTTCCGAGGTGACTCATCTCTTGATCTTCTTCTTGGAGATTCTTCTCTTCTCTTGTGGGGAGCCGTACACTCATTTGAGTAGTGTCCGGGTCTTCCACAATTGTAGCAGTTTCGATCACGACTAGAAGATCTCTTTTCATCATATGATCTTGACTTTGAGCTTCTCTCTTTGCCTCTATTCTTGTAGAATTTGTTGAAGTTCTTAACCATTAGGCTTATCTCTTCATTGGAAATTAACTTGTCACTTGAGGTTGTGGGAGCATCACTTGTAGCTTTGTAAGCACCACTTGACTTGTTGTGAAGCTCTTCCTTATCCTTAAGTGTCATCTCATGAGCAACAATTCTTCCAGTGACTTCAGTTGGCTTGAGAGCCTTGTAGTTTGGCATCATTTGGATCAAAGTGCACACGGTGTCATATTTTCCATCCAAAGCTCTGAGAATCTTCTTAATGATGAATCGGTCGGTCATTTCTTCGCTTCCTAAGCCGGCAATCTCATTTGTGATGAGAGCAAGCCTAGAGTACATTTCAGCGACTCCTTCACCATCCTTCATCTTGAACTTGTCAAGTTGACCTTGAAGAATATCTAGCTTTGATTCCTTCACAGACTCGGTACCTTCGTGCATTTCAACCAAAGTATCCCAAATCTCTTTAGCATTCTCAAGACGGCTGATTTTGTTGAACTCCTCGGGACACAAAGCATTGAAGAGAATGTCACAAGCTTGAGCATTGTTTTGCAACATCCGCAACTCTCCCGGTGTAGCTTCGCGATCCGGAACTTTTCCTTCCTCGAAGAATTCACCTTGCATAAAAACACAAATAATGCCCCATGCGGCTGGGTTATGACCAAGAATATGCATTTTCATTTTATGCTTCCAACTAGCAAAATTTGTACCATCAAAGTAAGGACCTCTACAATAATTACCCTCACTAGACGCCATACTCTCCTAGGTTGTGAAACCAAGCTTATGGAGTCCAATGCAATGGAAACCAAAACAATGGAGACCAAAGCTCTGATACCACTTGTAGGATCGAAAGTATGTCTAGAGGGGGGTGATTAGACTACTTGTAAATATAAAAATTCTGCCTTTTGATCAAGAACAGTTTTTGGCAGATTCACAATTATGATCAAGTAAAGTATAAGCAGCGGAAAGTAAATTGCACATGTAGTAAAGAGAGGTGGAGAAGATCAAACGCAATTTGGAGACGCAATGATTTTTCCCGTGGTTCCGATAGGTAGTGCTATCGTACATCCACGTTGATGGAGACTTCAACCCACGGAGGGTAACGGCTGCGCGAGTCCACGG
This sequence comes from Secale cereale, assembly GCA_902687465.1. Taxonomy (NCBI): domain Eukaryota; kingdom Viridiplantae; phylum Streptophyta; class Magnoliopsida; order Poales; family Poaceae; genus Secale; species Secale cereale. Next base: position 97,906,468 of record LR738714.1, on the reverse strand, counting down.
AGGGCTCCACCCACGAAGGGTCCACGAAGAAGCAACCTTGTCTATTCCATCATGGCCTACGCCCACGGAGGGCTAGCCTTACTCGGGGTAGATCTTCACGAAGTAGGCGATCTCCTTGCCCTTACAAACTTCTTGGTTCAACTCCACATCTCGATGACGGAGGCTCCCAAGCGACACCTAACCAATCTAGGAGGCACCACCCTCCAAAAGGTAATAGATGTTGTAGATGATGATGAACTCCTTGCTCTTGTGCTTCAAATGATAATCTCCCCAACACTCAACTCTCCTCACTGATTTGGCTGTTGTGGAAGAAAGGATTGAGTGGAAAGCAACTTGGGAAGGTTAGAAATCAAGTTTCATATGGTGGGAGTGGAGCAACTTGATATCAACACAAGGGTAGGTAGTTCTCTTCTCAGAAAGTGTAAGGTAGGAGTGGTAGTTCTTTCTGATGGCTCTCTCCACGAATGAAGAGGGGGTGGAGGGGTATATATAGCCTCCACACAAAATCCAAGCGTTACACACATAATTGAGCAATCTCGGTGAGACCGAAGTGGACAACTCGGTCAGACCGAAAGTTCAAATAATGTGAACGTTGGGGTTTTCGGTGGGACCGAAAATACCATCTCGGTTAGTCCGATTTGAGTCAAGACAGGAACTTGCCAGTTTCGGTGGGACCGAAATCATCAACTCGGTTATTCCGATATGATGACAAACGGTTACAGAAGCTTGGCAGCCCATGTTTCGGTGAGACCGAACTCAAACTCGGACTGACCGATTTTTCTAGGGTTTGGCTTATGGCTGAGGTGGTTCATCTCGGTGTGAATGAGTTTGGAAAATCGGTTGATCCGAGATTACTTATGAGTGTGTATTGTAGTGAAAGTTGCTGATAGTTGAAGGAGATATATCACTAAGCACTTGAGCAACCAGATCATCAACACAACCTCATCCCCTTTTAATAGTATTGGCTTTTCCTATGGACTCAATGTGATCTTGGATCACTAAACCAAAAATGGAGTCTTGAGCTTTTGCCAATGCTTGACTTAGCATTTTGAGGGGTCCACTTCTTCAGTCATTTCCATACCCATATCACTGAACTTCTCTGAAATGATTCTCAAGTAACTATTATTTCAATGATATATATGTTGTTATTAATTGCCAAAACCACCTGGGGATTAGTTGCACTTTCAGAAGCCCTGCTGGAGTCCCGCGCTCCTCCACCACCACCACGCCGTCGTGCTGCTGTTGGATGGAGTCTTCCCCAACCTCTCCCTCTCTCCTTGCTGGATCAAGGCATGGGAGACGTCATCGGGTTGCACGTGTGTTCAACGCGGAGGCGCCATTGTTCGGCGCTTAGATCGGAATCAACCCTGATCTGAATCGCAGCGAGTACGACTCCTTCATCTGCGTTCTTGAAATGCTTCCGCATCGCGATCTACAAGGGTATGTAGATGCACTCCCCTCACCCTCGTTGCTAGATTACTCCATAGATAGATCTTGGTGATGCGTAGGAAAAATTTTGATTTTCTGCTACGATCCCCAACAGTGGCATCATGAGCTAGGTCTATGCGTAGTATCTTGCACGAGTAGAACACAAAGTAGTTGTGGGCGTGGATTTGTCAATTTACTTGCCGTTACTAGTCTTATCTTGATTCGTCGGCGTCGTGGGATGAAGTGGCCCGGACCGACCTTACACGTACTCTTATGTGAGACAGGTTCCACCGACTGACATGCACTAGGTGCATAAGGTGGCTAGCGGGTGTCTGTCTCTCCCACTTTAGTCGGATCAGATTCGATGAAAAGGGTCCTTATGAAGGGTAAATAGAAATTGGCATATCACGTTGTGGTTTTGGCATAGGTAAGAAACGTTCTTGCTGGAAACCTATAGCAGCCACGTAAAAACTTGCAACCACAATTAGAGGACGTCTAACTTGTTCTTGCAGCATGTGCCGTGTGATGTGATATGGCCAAAAGGATGTGATGAATGATATATATGTGATGTATGAGATTGATCATGTTCTTGTAATAGGAATCACGACTTGCATGTCGATGAGAATGACAACCGGCAGGAGCCATAGGAGTTGTCTTATTTACTGCATGACCTACGTGTCACTGAAAAGCGCCATGTAATTACTTTACTTTATTGCTAACCGTTAGCCATAGTAGTAGAAGTAATGTTTGGCGAGACAACTTCATGAAGACACGATGATGGAGATCATGATGATGGAGATCATGGTGTCATGCCGGTGACGATGATGATCATGGAGCCCCAAAGATGAAGATCAAAGGAGAAAGATGATATTGGCCATATCATGTCACTATTTGATTGCATGTGATGTTTATCATGTTTTACATCTTATTTGCTTAGAACGACGGTAGTGAATAAGATGATCTCTCTCTAAAATTTCAAGAATTGTGTTCCCTCTAACTGTGCACCGTTGCTAAGGTTCGTTGTTCCAAAGCACCACGTGTTGATCGGGTGTGATAGGTTCTAACGTTCGCATACAACGGGTGTAAGCCAGATTTACACACGCGATACACTTAGGGTTGACTTGACGAGCCTAGCATGTACAGACATGGCCTCGGAACACGGAAGACCGAAAGGTCGAACATGAGTCGTATAGAAGATACGATCAACATGAAGATGTTCACCGTTGATGACTAGTCCGTCTCACGTGATGATCGGACACGGCCTAGTCGACTCGGATCATGTATCACTTAGATGACTAGAGAGATGTCTATCTGAGTGGGAGTTCATTAGATGAACTTCATTGTCATGAACAATAGTCTAAGTTGTCTTTGCAAATTATGTTGTAGACCAATAACTGCGTTGTAGCTCCCTGTTTAATACGATCCTAGAGAAAGACTAAGTTGAAAGATATTGTAAGCAATGATGCGGACTGGGTCTGTAGTCCGAGGAGTGTCCTCACTGCTGCACAGAAAGCTTACGTCTTTGATGCACCGCTCGATGTGCAAACCCCTACAACGTTGTTTGTGGATGTTGTGAACACCTGACAGACACGTCATGATGACTACTTGATAGTTTAGTGCACCATACTTTACGGCTTAGAATCAAGATTCCAATGACGTTTTGAACGTCATAGAACATATGAGATGTTCTGAGAGCTGAAATTGGGATTTCAGGCTCATGCCCGTGTTGAGAGGTATGAGACCTCTAACAAATTCTTTTGCCAAAAAGATGGAGGAGAATAGCTCAACTAGTGAGCATGTGCTCAGAATGTCTGGGTGCTAAAATCACTTGAACCAAGTGGGAGTTAATCTTCCAAATGAGATAGTGGTTGACGGAATTCTCTAGACACTATCACCAAGCTACTAGAACTTCGTGATGAACTATGACATGCAAAGGATGGAGATGATCCCAGAGCTATTAGCGGTTCTTAAGACCACAAAAGTAGAAATCAAGAAGGAGCATCAAGTGTTGATGGTTTAACAAGACCACTGGTTTCAAAATGGCAAGGGCAAGAAGGGAAACTTCATGAATGGCAAACCAGTTGTCGCACTAATGAAGGAACCCAAGGTTGAACCCAAACCTTGAGACTAAGTGCTTCTATTGTAAGGGGAAAGTCATATGGTAGCGTAACTACCCCAAATACATGGTAGATAAGAAAGCTGGCAACTTCAACCAAGTATGTTTGATATACTTGTTATTGATGTGTACCTTACTAGTACTCCTTGTAGTATCTGGGTATTGGATACCGGTTCAGTTGCTATTATTAGTGACTTGAAGCAAAAGCTACGGACTGAACGGAGACTAGCTAAGGGCGAGGTGATGATGTATGTTGGAAGTGTTTCCAAGGTTGATAAGATCACCATCGCACGCTCCCTCTACCTTCGGGATTAGTGTTGAACCTAGATAAATGTTATCAGGTGTCTACGTTGAGCATGAATATGATTAGATCATGTTCATTGCAATACGGTTATTCATTTAAGTTAGAGAATAATGGTTATTCGGTTTACATGAATAATACCTTTATGGTCATGCACCCAATGGTTTATTGAATCTCGATCATAGTAATACATATGATAATAATATTAACGCCAAAAGATGTAGAGTTAATAATGATAGTACTACTTTCTTGTGGCACTACCGCTTAGGTCATTTTGGCATAAAATGCATGAAGAAACTCCATGCTGATGGATGTTTGGAGTCACTTGATTTTGAATTGCTTGACATATGCGAGCCATGCCTCATGGGTAGGATGACTAAGATCCCGTGTTCAGGTACAATGAAATGGGAAAGTGACTTGTTGGAAATCATACATGCTGATCCAATGAGAATTAAGGCGTGTGGTGGATATCGTTATTTTCTCATCTTCACTGACGATTTGAGTAGATATGGGTATATTTAATTAATGAAGCAAAAGTCTGAAACGTTTGAAAAGTTCAAGCAATTTCAGAGTGAAGTTAACAATCATCATAACAAGAAGATCATGTTCCTACGATCTGATCAAGGGGAGATTTTCTGAATTATGAGTTTGGCAATCACTTAAGACATTGTGGAAATGTTTCACAGTTGAAGCCACCTGGAACACCACAGCGTAATGGTGTGTCCGGACGTCGTAATCGAACCTTATGAGATATGGTGCGATCTATGATGTATCTTACCGATCTACCGCTATTATTTTGAGGTTATGCATTACAGACAGCTGCATTCACTTTAGATAGGGCACCATCTAAGTCCGTTGAGACGACGTTGTCTGGTTTGGCAAGAAACCAAAGTTGTCGTTTTCTTAATGTTTGGGGCTACGATACTTATGGCTTCAGCCGGGAAAAAGCTCGAACCCAAAGCGGACAAATACATCTTCATAGGATACCCAATGGTAACAGTTGGGTATACCTTCTATCTCAGATCCAAGGGCAAAAATGTTTGTCGCTAAGAACGGGTCCTTTCTCGAGAAGGAGTTTCTCTCGAAAGAATTGAGTGGGAGGAAGATAGAACTTGATGAGGTTGTCGAACCCTCACTTCAACCGGAGAGTAGTGCAACACAGAAAGATGTTTCTGTGGAACCTACGACTGTTGAAGAGGAAACTAATGATAGTGATCATGAAGCTCCAGATCAAGTTGCTATCGAACCTCGTAGGTCGACAAGGATATGTACTACTCCTGAGTGGTACGGTGATCCTGTCTTAGAAGTCATGTTGTTGGACAACAATGAACCTACGAACTATGGAGAAGCGATGGTGGGCCCATATTCCGACAAATGGTTAGAAGCTGAGAAATCCGAGATAGGATCCATGTATCAAAACAAAGTATGGACTTTGGTGGACTTGCCCGATGACCGGCAAGCCATTGAGATAAATGGATTTTTAGGAAGAAGACGGACGTGGACGGTAATGTCACCGTCTGTGAAGCTCCACTTGTGGCAAAGAGTTTTTCGCAAGTTCAAGGAGTTGACTACGATGAGATTTTCTCACCCGTAGCGATACTTAAGTCCGTCGGAATCATGTTAGCATTAGCTGCATTTATGAAATCTGGCAGATGGATGACAAAACAAGTATCCTTACCAGTTTTTGTAAGGAAAGGTTGTATGTGATACAATCAGAAAGGTTTTGTCGATCCTAAGGATGCTAAAAGATATGCTAGCTCCAGCGATCCTTCTATGGACTAGAGCAAGCATCTCGGAGTCGGAATATATGCTTTGATGGAGTGATCAAAGTTTTTGGGTATACAAAGTTTGTTAGAAACTTGTATTTACAATAAAGTGAGTGGGAGCACTACAACATTCTTGATAAGTATATGTGAATGACATATTGTTGATCCGAAATGATGTAGAATTTCTGGAAAGCGTAAAGGGTTGTTTGAAAGAAGTTTTTCAAAGGAAGACCTGGATAAAGCTTCTTACATATTGGGCATCGAGATCTATAGAGATAGATCAAGACGCCTGATGATACTTTCAAAAGAACACACACCTTGGCATGATTTTGAAGGAGTTAAAAATAGATCAGTCAAAGAAGGAGTTCTTACCTGAGTTGTAAGGTGTGAAGTTTGAGTAGGACTCAAAGCTTGACCGCGGCAGAAGGAAGAGGAAGGACGAAGGTCGTCCCCTATGCTTTTGTCATTGGCTCTATATGGTATGCCATGCTGAGTACCGCACCTGATGTGTGCCTTGCCACATGTCTGGCAAGAGGGTACAAAGGTGATCCAGGAGTGAATCACTAGATAGTGGTCAAAATTATCCTTAGAGGAATAAGGAAATGTTTCTCGATTATGGAGGTGATAAAGAGTTCGACGTAAAGAGTTACGTCGATGCAAGCTTAACACCTATCCGGATCACTCTGGGTAGAGATACCGGATACGTATAATGCAGCAACAGTTTGGAATAGCTCCAAGTGGAACGTGGTAGCAGCATCTACGATATGACATAAAGTTATGCGAAGTACATAGGGATCTGAATGTTGCAGACCCATTGACTACAACCTCTCTCACAAGCATAACATGATCAAACTCAGAACTCATTGAGTGTTAATCACATATTGATGTGAACTAGATTACTGACTCTAGTAAACTCTTTGATGTTGGTCACATGGCGATGTGACCTGTGAGTGTTAATCACATGGCGATGTGAACTAGATTATTGACTCTAGTGCAACTGGGAGACTGTTGGAAATATGCCCTAGAGGCAATAATAAATTGGTTATTATTATATTTCCTTGTTCATGATAATTTTTTATTATCCATGCTAGAATTGTATTGATAGGAAACTCAGATACATGTGTGGATACATAGACAAACACCATGTCCCTAGTAAGCCTCTAGTTGACTAGCTCGTTGATCAACAAATGGTCACGGTTTCCTAACCATGGACATTGGATGTCGTTGATAACGGGATCACATCATTAGGAGAATGATGCGATGGACAAGACCCAATCCTAAGCCTAGCACAGATCGTGTAGTTCGTATGCTAAAGCTTTTCTAAATGTCAAGTATCTTTTCCTTAGACCATGAGATTGTGCAACTCCCGTATACCATAGGAATGCTTTGGGTGTACTAAACGTCACAACGTAACTGGGTGGCTATAAAGGTCCATTACAGGCATCTCCGAAAGTGTCTGTTGGGTTGGAACAAATCGAGACTGGGATTTGTCACTCCGTATGATGGAGAGGTATCTCTGGGCCCACTCGGTAGGACATCATCATAATGTGCACAATGTGATAAAGGAGTTGATCACGGGATGATGTGTTATAGAACGAGTAAAGAGACTTGCCGGTAACGAAGATTGAACGAGGTATCGGTATACCGACGATCGAATCTCGGGCAAGTACTATGTCGATAGACAAAGGGAATTGTATACGGGATTGATTGAATCATTGACATCGTGGTTCATCCGATGAGATCATCGTGGAGCATGTGGGAGCCAACATGGGTATCCAGATCCCGTTGTTGGTTATTGACCGGAGAGTTGTCTCGGCCATGTCTGCATGACTCCCGAGCCCGTAGGGTCTACACACTTAAGGTTCGATGACGCTAGGGTTATAGGGAAAGTATGTACGTGGTTACCGAATGTTGTTCGGAGTCCCGGATGAGATCCCGGACGTCACGAGGAGTTCCGTAATGGTCCGGAGGTAAAGATTCATATATGGGAAGTCCCGTTTTGGTCACCGGAAAAGTTTCGAGCGCTATCGGTAGCGTATCGGGACCACCGGGAGGGTCCCGGGGGTCCACCGGGTGGGGCCACCGGCCCCTAAAGGCTGCGTGGGCCAAGTGTGGGTGGGGACCAGCCCCAGGAGGGCTGGTGCGCCCCCCCCCCCCCCAAAATGGCCCAAGGCGCCTCCAAGAGGGGAAGGGGCAAACCCTAGGGCAGATGGGCCCTAGGGCCCAATCTGGTGCGCCCCCCTCTCCCTATCCCCCTCTGGCCGCCACCCTCAGATGGGATCTGAGGTGGCCGCACCCCTAGGGGTGGGAAACCCTAGAGGGGGCGCAGACCCTCCCTTCCCCCTATATATATGTGAGTTTTGGGGCTGCCCATAACACGGTTTTGACCTCTGTCGCTTGGCGCAGCCCTACCTCTCTCCCTCCTCGTCTCTCGCAGTGCTTGGCGAAGCCCTGCTGGAGTCCCGCGCTCCTCCACCACCACCACGCCGTCGTGCTGCTGTTGGATGGAGTCTTCCCCAACCTCTCCCTCTCTACTTGCTGGATCAAGGCATGGGAGACGTCATCGGGTTGCACGTGTGTTGAACGCGGAGACGCCATTGTTCGGCGCTTAGATCGGAATCAACCCCGATCTGAATCGCAGCGAGTACGACTCATTCATCCGCGTTCTTGGAACGCTTCCGCATCGCGATCTACAAGGGTATGTAGATGCACTCCCCTCACCCTCTTTGCTAGATTACTCCATAGATAGATCTTGGTGATGCGTAGGAAATTTTTTGATTTTCTGCTACGATCCCCAACACATCTTTCAACTTAGCTTTCTCTAGGAATGCATTAAAATTCAAGGGAACGGTAGCACGGGCCATTGATCTACAACATAGATATACAAAAACTATCAAGACTAAGTTCATGATAAATTAAGTTCAATTAATCATATTGCTAAAGAACTCCCACTTAGATAGACATCCCTCAAGTCATCTAAATGATCACGTGATCCAATCAACTAAACCATGTCCGATCATCACGTGAGATGGAGTTGTTTTCAATGGTGAACATCTTATGTTGATCATATCTACTATATGATTCACATTCGACATTTCGGTATCCAATGTTCTAAGGCCATGTCTATACATGCTAGGCTCGCCAAGTTTAACCCGAGTAGTCTGCAGATGCAAAACTGTCTTACACCCGTTGTATGTGACCGTAGAGCTTACCACACCCGATCATCATGTAGTGTCTTGGCACGATGAACTGTCGCAACGGTGCATACTCAGGGAGAACACTTGTACCTTGAAATTTTATTAAGGGATCATGTTATAATGCTACTGTCGTTCTAAGCAAAACAAGATGCATAAAAATATAAACATCACATGCAATCAAAATATGTGACATGATATGGCCATCATCATATTGTGCTTTTGATCTCCATCTCCAAAGCATCGTCATGATCTCCATCGTCACCGGCTTGACACCATGATCTTCATCGCAGCGTCTGCTACCTCTTGAGCTTGCGTTGTATTCCATCAAAGAGGAAAGGGAGATGCAGCACAGTAGCGTAAGTATTTCCCTCAGTTTTTGGGAACCAAGGTATAAATCCAGTAGGAGACCATGCACCAGTCCCTCGCACCTGCACAAACAAATAAGAACTTCGCAGCCAACGCGATAAGGGGTTGTCAATCCCTTTACGGTCACTTACGAGAGTGAGATCTGATAGAGATGATAGTTTATATTTTTGGTATTTTTGGTTTAATAAAACAGCAAATAAAAGCGATAAAAGTAAAGTAGATGTGGATTGATATGTTGAGAATAGACCCGGGGGCCATAGTTTTCTCTAGTGGCTTCTCTCATGATAGCGACATTCTACGGCGGGTATACAAATTACTGTCAAGCAATTGATTGAAAAGCGAATAATTATGAGACTATCTAGGCATGATCATTGTATATAGGCATTACGTCCGAGACAAGTAGACCGACTCCTATCTGCATCTACTCCTATTACTCCACATGTCGACTGCTATCCAATGTGCGTCTAGTGTATTGAGTTCATATGAACAGAGTAATGCCTTAAGCAAGATGACACGATGTAGAGGGATAAACTCAAGCAATATGATGTAAACCCCGTCTTTTTATCCTCGATGGCAACAATAAAATATGTGCCTTGCTGCCCCTACTGTCACTGGGAAAGGACACCGCAAGATTGAACCCAAAGCCAAGCACTTCTCCTATTGCAAGAACTATAGATCTAGTAGGCCAAACCAAACCAATAATTTGAAGAGACTTGCAAGGATATTATGAGCACACATAAAAAGTTCAGAGAAGAACCAAATATCATTCATAGATAACCTTGATCATAAACTCACAATTCATCGGATCTCGACAAACACACCGCAAAAAGAGATTACATCAAATAGATCTCCTCGAAGACCGGGGAGAACTTTGTATTGAGATCCAGAGAGAGAGAAGAAGCCATCTAGATACTAGCTATGGACCCGAAGGTTTGTGGTAAACTACTCACAACTCATGGTGAGGGCGATGATGATGATGATGAAGGCCTCTGTGATGAATCCCCCTCCGGTGGAGCTCCGGAACAGGCTCCAAGATGGGATCTCCATGGGAACAGAAGCTACGGCGGTGGAATTAGGGTTTTCTCTCTGTTCATGGAGTTTATGGGGTACGTGGACTTATATAGGAAGAAGGAGGGCACCGGGGGACGCTCGAGTGGGCCTCGAGGCAGGGGGTGCGCCCTGGGAAGGGGGGCGCGCCCCCACCCTTGAGGGCCACTCGAGGCTCCCCTGACGTGGTTCTCAAGTTCTTGTGGCGTGATTTTCTCCAAAAATATCTCTCGCGAAGGTTTCATTCCGTTTGGACTCCGTTTGATATTCTTTTTCTGCAAAACCCTGAAATAGGCAAAAAACAGCAATCTGGACTGGGCCTTTGGGTTGGTAGGTTAGCCCCAAAAATGATATAAAAGTGAATGATAAAGCCCATTAAACTTCCAAGACTTCAAAAATAATAGCATGGAACAATCAAAAATTATAGATACGTTGGAGACGTATCAAGCATCCCCAAGCTTAATCCTGCTCGTCCTCGAGTAGGTAAATGATAAAGAAAGAATTTTTGATATGGAATGCTAACCAATATAGTTTTTCAATGTAATTCTCTTAATTGTGGCATGAATGTTCAGATCTGAAAAATTCAAGATAAAAGTCCATATTGACATAAGAAATAACAATACTTCAAGCAATACTAACAAAGCAATCATGTCTTCTCAAAATACTATGGCTAAAGAAAGTTATCCCTACAAAATCATATAGTCTGGCTATGCTCCCTCTTCATCACACAAAATATTCATATTATGCACAACCCCGATTTCAGCCAAGCATTTGTTTTCATACTCTATCTTTTCAAACCTTTCAACCTTCACGCAATACATGAGCATGAGCCATTGATATAGCACTATGGGTGGAATAGAGGTGGTTGTGGAGAAGACCAAAAGGAGGGAGATAGTCTCACATCGACTAGGCGTATCAACGGGCTATGGAGATGCCCATCAATAGATATCAATGTGAGTGAGTAGGGATTGCCATGCAACAGATGCACTAGAGCTAAATATGAATGAAAGCTCGACAAAAGAAACTAGTGGGTGTGCATCCAACTTGCTTGCTCACGAAGACCTAGGGCATTTCAGGAAGCCCATCGTTGGAATATACAAGCCAAGTTTTATAATGAAAGTTCCCACTAGTATATGAAAGTGACTAAGCATGAGACTCTCTACAATGAAGAACATGGTGCTACTTTGAAGCACAAGTGTGGAAAAATATAGTAGCAATTGTCCGTTCTCTCTTTTCTCTCTTTTTTTGGAGGGGCTTTCTCTCTTTTTTTTATTAGTCCCTCTCTATTTTTTGGGCCATATCTTTTTTTATTGGCCTTTCCTCACATGGGACAATGCTCTAATAATGATGATCATCACACTTTTTATTACAACTTGATACTACAACAAGTATGACTCTACATGAATGCCTCCGGCGGTGTAGCGGGATGTGCAATGAATCAAGAGTGACATATATGAAAAGTTATGCATGGTGGCTTTGACACAACTATGATGTCAACTACATGATCATGCATGGAAATATGACGATATGATGCGTGTCATATAAACGAAACAGTGGAAAGTTGCATGGAAATATATCTCGGAATGGCTATGGAAATGCAATGATAGGTAGGTATGGTGGCTGTTTTGAGGAACAATATGGTGGCTGTTTTGAGGAAGGATATATAGTGGGTTTATGGCACCACTACTAGGAAAAGGCCTACTAATGGCGCACCTAATTTGGCCATTAATGGCGCATTAGTGGTGCGCCATTAGTGCCATGCCATTAGTATATTTTACTAATGGCGCACCTCTGGTGCGCCATTAGTATCTGGTATACTAATGGCGCACCGCAGATGCGCCATTAGTATGCATAGTGGTGCGCCATTAGTGTGCCTCCCAGGGGGCCATGTGTACCCAGGTGCTTTGGCATACTAATGGCGCACGCTATCAAGATGCGCCATTAGTAATTTCGGCATAGTAATGGCGCACTATCTGATGATGCGCCATTAGTATCCTTTGGCATACTAATGTCGCACTGTGATGTGATGCGCCATTAGTATGAATATTATGTTTTTTTTTTATTATTTTTCTGTTTTTTTGAACAGATTACAAAATGTATAATTGGACAGAATATAGACAGCACACATCAACAACAAATTAATCGAATACAATAGAAGATTAGTCTCTGAATACAATTCATCATATTAGTCTCCGAATACAATTCATCATATTAGTCTCCGAATTGAAAAGACCGAACAAAGATAGAACATTATATTACAAGTCTCGAGACCGCGAGTAGCGAGTTTGTCTTCACATTACAAGTCGATATCGATCATCTAAACTACCATCACATAGAAGAGAGCTGCGGTCATCACGATGAGCATCATCACGATGAAACTCGTCTTCATCCGGTTCCACCAACGCTCCCTCCCCTCTCGCGCTAGATAGCGGGCGTATCTAAATTCGGCCTCAGCCCTAGTGGTGTACCCTTTGTAACTGTTACCACTGAATCGGTGAACCTGTCTCCGACACTACTGTGCTGAATCGGTGAACGGCGCCAGAAGTTCTTCTTGCTACCTCTTGAGCTTGCATTGTATTCCCTCGAAGAGGAAAGGGAGATGCAGCACAGTAGCGTAAGCATTTCCCTCAGTTTTTGAGAAGCAAGGTATCAATCCAGTAGGAGACCACGCGCCAGTCCCTCGCACCTGCTCAAACAAATAAGAGCTTCGCAGCCAACGCGATAAGGGGTTGTCAATCCCTTTACGGTCACTTACAAGAGTGAGATCTGATAGAGATGATAGTTTATATTTTTGGTATTTTTGGTTTAATAAAACAACAAATAAAAGAGATAAAAGTAAAGTAGATGTAGATTGATATGTTGAGAATAGACCCGGGGGCCATAGTTTTCTCTAGTGGCTTCTCTCATGATAGCGACATTCTACGGCGGGTAAACAAATTACTGTCAAGCAATTGATAGAAAAGCGAATAATTATGAGACTATCTAGGTATGATCATTGTATATAGGCATCACGTCTGAGACAAGTAGACCGACTCCTGTCTGCATCTACTACTATTACTCCACACATCGACCGCTATCCAACATGCATCTAGTGTATTGAGTTCATATAACAGAGTAACGCCTTAAGCAAGATGACACGATGTAGATGGATAAACTCAAGCAATATGATGTAAACCCCATCTTTTTATCCTCGATGGCAACAATACAATACGTGCCTTGCTGCCCCTACTGTCACTGGGAAAGGACACCGCAAGATTGAACCCAAAGCCAAGCACTTCTCCCATTGCAAGAACTATAGATCTAGTAGGCCAAACCCAACCAATAATTCGAAGAGGCTTGCAAGGATATTATGAGCACACATAAAAAGTTCAAAGAAGAACCAAATATCATTCATAGATAACCTTGATCATAAACTCATAATTCATCGGATCTCGACAAACACACCGCAAAAAGAGATTACATCGAATAGATCTCCTCGAAGACCGAGGAGAACTTTGTATTGAGATCTGGAGATACAGAAGAGGCCATCTAGGTACTAGCTATCGACCCGAATGTGTGTGGTAAACTACTCACAACTCATGGTGAGGGCGATGATGATGATGATGAAGGCCTCCGTGATGGATCCCCCTTCGGTGGAGCTCCGCAACAGGCTCCAAGATGGGATCTCCACGGGAACAGAAGCTACGGCGGTGAAATTAGGGTTTTCTCTCTGTTCACAGAGTTTCTGGGGTACGTGGACTTATATAGGAAGAAGGAGGGCACCGAGGGACGCTCGAGTGGGCCTCGAGGTAGGGGGGCGCACCCCCACCCTCGAGGGCCACTCGAGGCTCCCCTGACATGGTTCTCAAGTTCCTCTGGCGTGATTTTATCCAAAAATATCTCTCGTGAAGGTTTCATTCCGTTTGGACTCCGTTTGATATTCTTTTTCTGCAAAACCCTGAAATAGGCAAAAAAACAACAATCTAGACTAGGCCTTTGGGTTACTAGGTTAGTCCCAAAAATGATATAAAAGTGAATGATCAAGCCCATTAAACATCCAAGACTTCAAAAATAATACCATGGAACAATCAAAAATTATAGATACGTTGGAGACGTATCAGCGTCGTCGTCGTCTCGCCAACTATTGCTTCTACTACTATCGCTAACTCATAGTGATAAAGTAAAGCAATTACATGGCATTCACAATTCATACAATAAAGAGTCAACCATAAGGCTCCTGCCGGTTGCCGATAATTAACAAAACATGATCATCTCATACAATAATGTATAACTCATCACATCTTGACCATATCACATCACAACATGCCCTGCAAAAACATGTTACACGTTCTCTACTTTGTTGTTGCAAGTTTTACGTGGCTGCTATGGGCTTCTAGCAAGAACCGTTCTTACCTACAACACAGAAACCACAACGGTGATTTATCAAGTTTGTTGTTTTAACCTTCAACAAGGACTGGCCATAGTCAAATTCGATCCAACTAAAGCAAGAGAGATAGACACCCACCAGCCACCTTTATGCAAACAAGTTGTACGTAACGGTGGAACCAGTCTCATGAACGCGGTCATGTAATGTTGGTCCGGGCCGCTTCATCTTACAATACCACCAAATCAAAATAAGACGTTGGTGGTAAGCAGTATGAACATCACCGTCCACAACTCCTTTGTGTTCTACTCATGCATATCATCTACGCATAGACCTGGCTCATGATGCCAATGTTGGGAACGTAGCATGCAATTTCAAAAAAAATCCTATGATCACGCAAGATCGTTCTAGGAGATGCATAGCAACGAGACGGGAAGAGTGTGTCTACGTACCCTCGTAGACCGAAAGCGGAAGCGTTAGATTAACGCGGTTCATGTAGTCGACCGTGTTCGCAATTCAACCGATCAAGCACTGAATGTACGGCACCTCCGAATTTAGCACACGTTCAGCTTGATGACGTCCCTTGAGCTCTTGATCCAGTAGAAGGTCAAGGGAGAGTTCCGGCAGCACGACGACGTGTTGACGATGATGGTGAAGTAGATCGCGTAGGGCTTCGCCTAAGAACTACTACAAAATAACTTGTGTGTTCAAGGGTGCCCCCCTGACCCTGTATATAAAAGAGGAGGGGGAGGCCAGTCGGTCCTAGGGCAGCGCCACGTGGGGAGGAGTCCTACTAGGACTCCAAACCTAGTAGGACTAGGATTCCCTTTTTTCCCTTTTTGTGGAGAAGGAAGGAAGGAAGGGAGACGGAGAGGGAGAAGGAAAGGCGGGCCGCACCCTATTCCCCTTGTCCAATTCGGACAACCCATGGGGGCACACCACCCCTTGTGGGCTCCCCTCTCTCTCCCCTATGGCTCATGTAGGCCCAATACTTCCCCGGGGGTTCCGGTAGCCCCTCGGTACTCCGGTAAATATCCGAAACGTCCCGAAACATTTCTGGTGTCTGAATACTATCATCGAATATATCGATCTTCACCTCTCGACCATTTCGAGACTCCTCGTCATGTCCGTGATCTCATCCGGGAGTCCGAACAATCTTCGGTCACCAAAAACTCATAACTCTTAATACAAATCATCATTGAACGTTAAGCGTGCGGACCCTACGGGTTCGAGAATTATGTAGACATGACCGAGACACATCTCTGGTCAATAACCAATAGCGGAACGTGAATGCTCATATTGGCTCCCACATATTCTACGAAGATCTTTATCGGTCAAACCGTAAAGACAACATACGTTATTCCCTTTGTCATGGGTATGTTACTTGCCCGAGATTTGATCGTCGGTATCTTTATACCTAGTTCAATCTCGTTACCGGCAAGTCTCTTTACCCGTTCCATAATACATCATCCAATGACTAACTCATTAGTCATTTTCTTGCAAGGCTTATTACGTTGTGTATTATCGAGAGGGCACCTCTCGGATATTCGGAGTGAGAATCCTATTCTCGATCTATGCCAACTTAACAAACACCTTCGGAGATACCTGTAGAGCATCTTTATAATCACCAAGTTACGTTGTGACATTTGATAGCACACAAGGCATTCCTCTAGTATCCGGGAGTTGCATAATCTCATAGTCGGAGGAATATGTATTTAACATGAAGAAAGCAATAGCAGTAAAACTGAACGATCATTATGCTAAGCTAGCGAATGGGTCTTATCCATCACAACATTCTCCTAATGATGTGATCTTGTTAATCAAATGACAACACATGTCTATGGTTAGGAAACTCAACCATCTTTGATTAATGAGCTAGTCTAGTAGAGGCTTACTAGGGACACTATGTTTTGTCTATGTATCCACACTTGTATCAAGTTTCCGGTTGTAAGGGCATGTTCCTTCCTAAGAAATTTTGGTGATTGATGACAATGATTTTGTGTACTAATCATGTGTGCTAAGTATTTCAGAGACTCATCCGTTGGCACGAGATGATTCCTTTCCCTCAGAGTATTAAGTGAAGACGTGTCGTCTCCTTCGTTTTTGGTTTTGGTGGACTTGAGTCGTAGTAGACACCGTACTATCAAGAGGGGTCCGCATTGGAAAGGCTAGGGTGGAATCAACATCTACACTTCTTTTTGGCACTCCGACCTCCTTTCCTCTCATTGGAGTTTTCCATCTCAACCGAAGTTGGGGATGTTTGGTGGTAATGGTAGTACCCCTGCCGGAGCGGCAGTATCGCTTATGGTCACCAAGCGGTAGTACCGCTTGAGGGCATAAGCGGCAGTACCGCCCAGGTCGGGCTCGGCTACCGCCTCGACTCGAGGGGGTAATTTCTCGCGTTGGATTGTGCAGTAGTAGCAGCGGTAGTACTACTTACAAGCGGTAGCACCGCTGCCACTACCGCGGCTAGTACCGCTCCGCCTCTCCTCTCTCATCCACTCTCCCTCTACTGCCCCGGCTTTTCAACTACGCGGTAGTACCGCAGGGGCTCATGGTAGTACCTCTGCCACCAGCCGTAGTACCGCCCCACCCAGCGGCAGTACCGCTCTGTGCAGGCTGTAGTGGGGGTAGCGCTTGATTTTTCTCCCCCACTATAAAAGGAGGTCTTCTTCTCCAAGAAGACTCACCTCTTCCCTTCCAAACTCCATTGTTGCTCAAAGCTCCATTTTCACCCGATCTCTCTCCCTAGTCAATCAAACTTGTTGATTCATTAGGGATTGGTTGAGAAGGCCCCGATCTACACTTCCACCAAGAGAAATTTGATTTTCCCCACTAGTCCGTTGTGGATCTTGTTACTCTTGGGTGTTCGAGCACCCTAGACGGTTGAGGTCACCTCGAAGCCATATTTCATTGTGGTGAAGCTTCGTGGTCTCGTTGGGAGCCTCCAATTTAGTTGTGGAGATTGCCCCAACCTTGTTTGTACAGGTTCGGTCGCCACCTTCAAGGGCACCACTAGTGGAATCACGGCATCTCGCAATGTGTGAGGGAGTGAGGAGAATACGGTGGCCTTAGTGGCATCTTGGGGAGCATTGTGCCTCCACACCACACCAACGGAGACGTACTTCCTCTCAAAGGGAAGGAACTTCGGTAACACATCCTCGTCTCCACCAGCTCCACTCGTGGTCATTTCTAACCTTTACTTGTGCAAGCTTTTGTTGTGTTGTATCCCTTACTTGCTTGTGTGCTTGTTATTGTTGCATCATATAGGTTGTCCACCTAGTTGCATATCTAGACAACCTATTTTGATGCTAAGTTTAATTTGGTAAATAAAAGATAAAAATTGTTAGTTGCCTATTCACCCCCCCCCCCCTCTAGTCAACCATATCGATCCTTCCAATTGGTATCATAGCCTCGTCTCTTTATTAAGGACTTTACCGTCCAAAGAGTATGGGTGACACCGCAGTCGAGACGGAGGAGCACTCCAGTGGGAACCAATCCTTGTCTACGGCCGATGGGGGATCCTCGATCTCTCGTGAGGAGTTCATTGCGGCTTTGGACACATTGAAAACCTCTATGACGACCAAGGTCAAAGGCATGTTGAAAGAATTTCTTGATGGGCTTAAATTATCCACTGCATAGTAGGAAGTGATTAGTTCCACTAACAAGGTGACAGATGCTCTTCCCGACAAGGGGGAAGCTAGTAGTGACCAAGCTCATTTGCCAAAAAGAGGGAGTGGCATATTTGCCCATGTTGAACCTCCCATTACCTATGGAGGACCCGTTCCCTCCAGACATCTAAATCATGTTGGTCCTCCCCCGAAGTATGTAACAAATGCAGATTTTGCTACTTGGGTTTTTCACTTTAAACATCATTTAAACCATTGTTCTACTAATCTTTGGAGAATTATTGAGCAAGGTTTCTATCCGCACGATCCATACAACTTCACTCCTTGAGAAGTCGTGGATCATCAATTCAACGAGTTTGTTCTCTGCATTCTCCTGAAGGAAATATGCCCTAGAGGCAATAATAAAGTTGTTATTTATATTTCCTTAAACATCATGATAAATGTATTTTATTCATGCTAGAATTAACCGGAAACTTGATAAATGTGTGAATACATAGACAAAACAAAGTGCCACTGGTATGCCTCTACTAGACTAGCTCGTTAATCAAAGATGATTATGTTTCCTAACCATAGACATGAGTTGTCATTTGAACAACGGGATCACATCATTAGGAGAATGATGTGATGTACAAGACCCATCCGCTAGCCTAGCACTATGATCGTTTAGTTTTACTGTTATTGCTTTCTTCATGACTTATACATGTTCCTATGACTATGAGATTATGCAACTCCTGAATATCGGAGGAACACCTTGTGTGCTATCAAATGTCCCAACGTAACTGGGTGATTATAAAGATGCTCTACAGGTGTCTCCGAAGGTGTTTGTGGTGTTGGCATAGATCAATAATAGGATTTGTCACTCCGGGTGTCGGAGAGGTATCTCTGGGCCCTCTCGGTAATACACATCGTAATAAGCCTTGCAAGCAAATGACTAATGAGTTAGTCATGAGATGATGTATTATGGAAAGAGTAAAGAGACTTTTCGGTGACGAGATTGAACTAGGTATGATGATACTGACGATCACATCTCGGGCAAGTAACATACCGATGACAAAGGGAACAACGTATGTTGTTATGCAGTTTGACCGATAAAGATCTTCGTAGTATATGTAGGAACCAATATGAACATCTAGGTTCCTCTATTGTTTATTGACCGGAGATGAGTCTCGGTCATGTCTACATAGTTCTCGAACCCGTAGGGTCCGCACGCTTAACGTTCGATGACGATCGGTATTATGAGTTTATGTGTTTTGATGTACTGAAGGTAGCTCGGAGTCCCGGATGTGATCACGGACATGACGAGAAGTTTTAAAATGGTCAAGACATAAAGATTGATATATCGGAAGGTTATATTTGGACACCGGTAGGGTTCCGGGGGTCAACGGATAAATACTGGAGTACCGGGAGGTTGCCGGAACCCCCCAAGGGCTTAGTGGGCCTATATGGGCCTTCGTGGAAATAGAGGGCAGCAAGGGAGCCATGGGGCGTGCCCCCCTAGGCCCAAACCAAATTGGTTTTGGGCAAGGGGGGACGGCCCCCTCTTTCCTTCTCCCTTCCTCTTCCTTCCTTCCCCTCCATGTTGGACTAGGAAAGGGGGGAAACCTATTCGTAGTAGGAGTAGGAATCCCCACATGGGGCGCACCATAGGAGGCCGGCCGGCCCCCTGCTCCACTCCTTTATGTACTTGGCTAGGGGGCACCCTATAGACACACACATTGATTTCTAAGCCGTGTGCGGTGCCCCCCTCCATAGTTACACACCTCGGTCATGTCGTTGTAGTGCTTAGGCGAAGCCCTGCGCCGGTAACTTCATCATCACTGTCACCACGCTGTCGTGCTGACGGAAATCTCCCATCACCTCAACTGGATCAAGAGTTCGTGGGACGTCATCGAGCTGAACATGTGTTGAATGCGGAGGTGCCGTACATTCGGTGCTTGGATCGGTTGGATCGTGAAGACGTTTGACTACATCAACCGCGTTACTAAACGCTTCCGCTTTCGGTCTACGAGGGTACATGGACCTACTCTCCCCGCTCGTTGCTATGCTTATCCTAGATAGATCTTGCGTGATCGTAGAAACAAATTAAATACTACATTCCCCAACAATGGCATCATGATCCAGGTCTACGCGTAGATGATATGCACGAGTAGAACACAATGAGTTGTGGGCGATAATAGTCATACTGCTTACCAGCATGTCATACTTTGATTCAGCGGTATTGTGAGATGAAGCGGCCCGGACCGACATTACGCATATGCTTACGCGAGACTGGTTTCACCGTTACAAGCACTTGTTGCTTAAAGGTGACCGGCGGGTGTCTGTCTCTCTCACTTTAGTTGAATCGAGTGTGACTACGCTCGGTTCTTGTGAAGGTTAAAACAACACACTTGACGAAAAATCGTTGTGGTTTTTGTATGCGTAGGTAAGAACGGTTCTTGCTAAGCCCGTAGCAGCCACGTAAAACTTACAACAACAAAGTAGAGGACGTCTAACTTGTTTTTGCAGGGCATGTTGTGATGTGATATGGTCAAGACGTGATGAGTTATACATTATTGTATTAGATGATCATGTTTTGTAAATTATCGGCAACCGGCAGGAGCCTTATCGTTGTCTCTTTATTGTATAAATTGCGAAGGCCATGTAATTCCTTTACTCTATCACTATGAGTTAGCGATAGTAGTAGTAGCAATAGTTGGCGAGACGACCACGACGCTACGATGAAGATCATGGCGTCAAGTCGATGACAATGGTGATCATGACGATGCTTTGGAGATGGAGATCAAAAGCACAAGATGATGATGGCCATATCATGTCACATATTTTGATTGCATGTGATGTTTATCTTATTATGCTTCTTATTTTGCTTAGTACGCCGGTAGCATTATAAGATGACCCCTTACAAACTTTCAAGGTACAAGTGTTCTCCCTGAGTATGCACCATTGCGAAAGTTCGTCATGATGAGACACCACGTGATGATCGGTTGTGATAAGCTCTTATTTCAAATACAACGGGTGTAAGATAGTTTTGCACATGCAGAATACTCGGGTTAAACTTGACGAGCCTAGCATGTACAGACATGGCCTCGAAACAGTGGATACCAAAATGTCGAGCGTGAATCATATAGTAGATATGATCTACATAAGATGTTCACCATTGAAAACTATTCCATCTCACATGACGAGCGAACAAGGTTTAGTTGATTTGGATCACGTGACCATTTAGATGACTAGAGGGGTGTCTATATAAGTGGGAGCTCTTTAGTAATATGATTAATTGAACTTTAATTTATCATGAACTTAGTCCTGATAGTTTTTGCATATCTATGTTGTTGTAGATCAATGGCCCATGCTACCCTTCCCTTGAATTTTAATGCATTCCTAGAGAAAGCTAAGTTGAAATATGATGGTAGCAACTACACAGACTGGATCTGTAACTTGAGGATTATCCTCATTGCTGCACAGAAGAATTATGTTCTAGAAGCACCACCAGGTGACAGGCCTGCTGCAGGAGCAACTCCGGACGTTATGCATGTCTAGCAAGCTCGTTCTGATGACTACTCGATAGTTCAGTGTGCCATGCTTTACGGCTTAGAATCAGGTCTTCAAAGAAGTTTTGAACATCATGGAGCATATGAGATGTTCCAGGAGTTGAAGTTAATATTTCAAGCAAATGCCCGAATTGAGAGGTATGAAGTCTCCAATAAGTTCTATAGCTGCAAGATGGAGGAGAACAGTTCTATCAGTGAACACTTACTCAGAATGTCTGGGTACTACAATCACATGACTCAACTTGGATGCAAAGTTGACAAAGATAGTGTTATTGATGGAGTTCTTCAATCACTGCCACCAAGCTATAAAGGCTTCGTGATGAACTATAATATGCAAGGGATGCAGAAGACAATTCCGGAGCTCTTCGCTATGCTCAAGCTATGGAGGTAGAAATCAAAAAGGAGCATCAAGTGTTGATTGTTAACAAGACCACTAGTTTCAATAAAAATGGCAAGGGAAATAATGGGAACTTCAAGAAGAATAGCAAGCCATTTGCTAATACCACGAAGAAACCCAAGTCTGGATCCAAGCCTGAAACTGAGTGCTTCTACTGCAAAGGGACTGGACACTGGAAGCGGAACTGCCCCAAGTATTTGGCGGATAAGAAGGATGGCAAAGTGAACAAAGGTATATATGATATACATGTTATTGATATGTACCTTACTAATGCTCGTAGTAGCACCTGGGTATTTGATAATGGTTCGGTTGCTAATATTTGTAACTCAAAACAGGGGCTACGCATTAAACGAAGATTAGCTAAGGATGAGGTGACGATGCGCATGGGAAATGGTTCCAAAGTCGATGTGGTCGTCGTCGGCACGCTACCTCTGCATCTACCTTCGTGATTAGTTTTAGACCTAAATAATTGTTATTTGGTGCCAGCGTTGAGCATGAACATTATATCTAGATCTTGTTTGTTGCGAGACGGTTATTCATGTAAATCAGAGAATAATGGTTGTTCTATTTATATGAGTAATATCTTTTATGGTCATGCACCCTTGAAGAGTGGTGTATTTTTGTTGGATCTCGATCGTAATGATACACATATTCATAATATTGAAGCCAAAAGATACAAAGTTGATAATGATAGTGCAACTTATTTGTGGCATTGCCGTTTAGGTCATATTGGTGTAAAGCGCTTGAAGAAACTCTATGCTGGTGGACTTTTGGAATCACTTGATTATGAATCACTTGGTGCTTGCGAACCATGCCTCATGGTCAAGATGACTAAAACTCCGTTCTCTGGAACAATGGAGCGAGCAACTAACTTGTTGGAAATCATACATACTGATGTATGCGGACCGATGAGTGTTGAGGCTCACGGTGGGTATCTTTATTTTCTGACCTTCACTGATGATTTGAGCGGATATGGGTATATCTACTTGATGAAGCACAAGTCTGAAACATTTGAAAAGTTCAAAGAATTTCAGACTGAAGTAGAGAATCATCATAACAAGAAAATAAAGTTTCTACGATCTGATCGCGGAGGCGAATATTTGAGTTACGAGTTTGGTCTTCATTTGAAACAATGTGGAATAGTTTCACAGCTCACGCCACCTGGAACACCACATCGTAATGGTGTGTCCGGACGTCGTAACCGTACTTTATTAGATATGGTGCGATCTATGATGTCTCTTACCGATTTACCACTATCATTTTGGGGTTATGCTTTAGAGATAGTTGCACTCATGTTTAATAGGGCACCATCTAAATCCGTTGAGACGACGCCTTACGAATTGTGGTTTGGCAAGAAACCCAAGCTGTCATTTCTTAAAGTTTGGGGCTGCGATGCTTATGTGAAAAAGCTTCAACCTGATATGCTCGAACCCAAGTCTGAGAAATGTGTCTTCATAGGATACCCAAAGGAAACTGTTGGGTACACCTTCTATCATAGATCTGAAGGCAATATATTCGTTGGTAAGAATGGATCCTTCATAGAGAAGGAGTTTCTCTCGAATGAAGTTAGTAGGAGGAAAGTAGAACTTGATGAGGTAATTGTACCTTCTCCAGAATTGGAAAGTAGTACATCATAGAAACTAGTTTCAGTGATTCCTACACCGATTAGTGAGGAAGCTAATGATGATGATCATGAAACTTCAGATCAAGTTACTACTGAACCTCGTAGGTCAACCAAAGCGCATTCCGCGCCAGAGTGGTACGGTAACCCGGTTCTGGAAGTCATATTACTAGACCATGATGAACCTACGAACTATGAGGAAGCGATGATGAGCCCAGATTCCGGAAAATGGCTTGAGGCCAAGAAATCTGAGATGGGATCCATGTATGAGAACAAAGTGTGGACTTTGGTTGACTTGCCCGTTGATCGGCAAGCCATTGAAAATAAATGGATCTTTAAGAGGAAGACTGGCGTTGATGGTAATGTTATTGTCTACAAAGCTCGACTTGTTGTGAAAGGTTTTCGACAAGTTCAAGGAGTTGACTACGACGAGACTTTCTCACAAGTAGCGATGCTTAAGTATGTCTGAATCATGTTAGCAATTGCCACATTTTATGATTATGAAATCTGGCAAATGGATGTCAAAACTGCATTCCTTAATGGACATCTCAAAGAAGAGTTGTATATGATGCAACCAGAAGGTTTTGTCGATCCTAAAGGTGCTAACAAAGTATGCAACCTCCAGCGATCCATCTATGGACTGGTGCAAGCATCTCGGAGTTGGAATATACGCTTTGATGAGGTGATCAAAGCATATGGCTTTATATAGACTTTTGGAGAAGCCTATATTTACAAGAAAGTGAGTGGGAGCTCTGTAGCATTTCTGATATTATATGTAGGTGACATATTATTGATTGGAAATGATATTGAATTTCTGGATGGCATAAAAGGATACTTGAATAAGAATTTTTCAATGAAAGACCTCGATGAAGCTGCTTATATATTGGGCATCAAGATCTATAGAGATAGATCAAGACGCTTAATATGATTTTCACAAATCACATACCTTGATAAAGTTTCGAAGAAGTTCAAAATGCATCAGTCAAAGAAACGGTTCTTGCTTGTGTTACAAGGTGTGAAGTTGAGTAAGACTCAATGCCCGACCACTGCAGAAGATAGAGAAAATGAAAGTCATTCCCTATGTCTCAGCCATAGGATCTATCATGTATGCAATGCTGTGTACCAGACCTGATGTGTGCCTTGCTATAAGTTTAGCAGGGAGGTACCAAAGTAATCCAGGGGTGGATCACTGGACAACGGTCAAGGACATCTTGAAGTACTTGAAAAGGACTAAGGATATGTTTCTTGTTTATGGAGTGACAAAGAGCTCGTTGTAAACGGTTACGTCGATTCAAGCTTTGACACTGATCCAGATGACTCTAAGTCACAAACTAGATATGTATTTTTGTTGAACGGTGGAGCTGTCAATTGGTGCGGCTCAAAGCAGAGCATCGTGGCGGGATCTACGTGTGAAGCGGAGTACTTAGCTGCTTCGGAAGCAGCAAATAAAGGAGTCTGGACGAAGGAGTTCATATCCGATCTAGGTGTAATACATAGTGCATCAGGTCCAATGAAAATCTTTTGTGATAACACTGTAGCAATAGCCTTGGTGAAGGAATCCAGGTTTCACAAGAAAACCAAGCACATGAAGAGACGCCTCAACTCCATCCGCGATCAAGTCAAGGCGGGAGACATAGAAATTTGCAAAATACATACAGATCTGAATGTCGAAGACCCGTCGACTAAGCCTCTTCTACGAGCAAAACATGATCAACACCAAGAATCCATGGGTGTTAGAATCATTACTATGTAATCTGGATTATTGACTCTAGTGCAAGTGGGAGACTGAAGGAAATATGCCCTAGAGGCAATAATAAAGTTGTTATTTATATTTCCTTAAACATCATGATAAATGTCTTTTATTCATGCTAGAATTGTATTAACCGGAAACTTGATACGTGTGTGAATACATAGACAAAACAAAGTGTCCCTAGTATGCCTCTACTAGACTAGCTCGTTAATCAAAGATGGTTATGTTTCCTAACCATAGACATGAGTTGTCATTTGATCAACGAGATCACATCATTACGAGAATGATGTGATGGACAAGACCCATCTGTTAGCCAAGCACTATGATCGTTTAGTTTTACTGCTATTGCTTTCTTCATGACTTATACATTTTCCTATGACTATGAGATTATGCAACTCCCGAATACCGGAGGAACACCTTGTGTGCTATCAAATGTCACAACTTAACTACGTAATTATAAAGATGCTCTACAGGTGTCTCCGAAGGTGTTTGTGGTGTTGGCATAGATCAAGAATAGGATTTTTCACTCCGAGTGTCGGAGAGGTATCTCTGGGCCCTCTCGGTAATACACATCGTAATAAGCCTTGCAATCAAACAACTAATGAGTTAGTCACGAGATGATGTATTACAAAATGAGTAAAGAGACTTGCTGGTGATGAGATTGAACTAGATATGATGATACCGACGATCGAATCTCGGGTAAGTAACATACCGATGACAAAGGGAACAACATATGTTGTTATGCGGTTTGACCGATAAAGATCTTCGTAGAATAAGTAGGAACCAATATGAGCATCCAGGTTCCTCTATTGGTTATTGACCAGACATGAGTCTCGGTCAATTCTACATAGTTCTTGAACCCGTAGGGTCTGCACGCTTAACGTTCGATGACGATCGGAATTATGAGTTTATTTGTTTTGATGTACTGAAGGTAGTTCATGAAGGAAATATGCCCTAGAGGAAATAATAAAGATGTTATTTGTATTTCCTTATATCATGATAAATGTCTTTTATTCACGCTGGAATTGTATTGACCAGAAACTTAGTACATGTGTGAATACATAGACAAAACAGTATGTCCCTAGTATGCCTCTACTAGACTAGCTCATTGATCAAAGATGGTTATGTTTCCTAGCCGTAGACATGAGCTGTCGTTTGATCAACGGGATCACATCATTAGGGGAATGATGTGATGGACAAGATCAATCTGTTAGCTTAGCACTATGATCGTTTAGTTTTACTGCTATTGCTTTCTTCATGAATTATACATGGTCCTATGACTATGAGATTATGCAACTCCAGAATACCAGAGGAACACCTTGTGTGCTATCAAACATCAAAACGTAACTGGGTGATTATAAAGATACTCTACAGGTGTCTCTGAAGGTGTTCGTGGTGTTTCAAGAATAGGATTTGTCACTCCGAGTGTCGGAGAGGTATCTCTGGGCCCTCTCGGTAATACACATCATAGTAAGCCTTGCAAGCAAATGACTAATGAGTTAGTCACGGGATGATGTATTACGGAACGAGTAAAGAGACTTACCGGTAACGAGATTGAACTAGGTATTGAGATACCGACGATCGAATCTCGGGCAAGTAACATACCGATGACAAAGGGAACAACGCATGTTGTTATGTGGTTTGACCGATAAAGATGTAGGAGCCAATATGTAACACCCCAAAAAAATTAACCTTGATTTAGTAATAAAAATTTGACCAGGAGTTTCAACCTTTCTTTTTCTCTGGATTTTCTTGGTTTTCAGAACCTCGCTTCTTTTGTTATTATGGAGTTTTTGCCCCAGTGAAAAAAAATTGGTATGTTATTTGGACTTAATTGCCCTAACCAAGAAAAACAATCTCTCTATCAGTAGGTTCATTTGCATTATTATTTTCTCCCTAAGCTTTATCAATTAAAGTGATTTTCTTTTGTATTAAGGCCCCATTTGCACTACAACCCTTTGATGGAATTATTCTAAAATTCCACCAAAAATTGGGGATGTCATGTGAAGCCCCTACATCACTTTTATGCACAAAAACCTTGGGTGTTCTTTGGAAAAGTTGAGCAAAACATCCTCTTTTGCTCTCTGGTCTAGATTGTCACTTTCTACTGCAGCTCTATTCTAACTTGCTCTTTTGGCCATAAGCTTTTTCCTGATTGTAGTGCTTCCTACAAAACCCTTAAGTCTAGGAGATTTGAGCATTTGGATCATTTTTAGTCCATGCAATTATGCCCTTTTCCTTCTGTCCAGAACTGGAGTTTTGCAAAACTTACACTAACAAGTTTCTCAAATTGGCCAACTAACCTTACCACCCTCTTTATCATCCGAAGAGACCCCAGCCTAGAGTTTTTGGCCACCCCAAGAGATGCCTAGAGGCTCATAGCATTTTGTCAGACACCTTGCGTGCATGGTCAGTTTTGACATAGCTTCTGGTTTGTGCATTGGACCAGCTTACTTTGCCTAACCAGTATGTCCACTAAGTTTCTAGCTAACCATAACCCAGGCCTGCTAATCCCCAGCCTCTCCTATGCCCTCTAGCACGCGCTGGCATTTCATCGAGCACATGGTGTGCGTGCGCCAGGCGCGCCCATAACGTCTGTGCGCCCGAGCCGCCGCGTCACGCCCCTAGCCATAGCTCGCTTGCAGAGCCACACCCCGACCTCATCCACTCACCAGAACACTCCAAGCTGCCCCTGGAGCTCCACAACGCCGCCGTCAGGTCGACCATGGTGGCTAGCGGCCAGCCACAGTGGACCTCTGCCATGGACGGCGCTGCCCAAGCCTCTAGCGCTTGCGAGCTGCCCCCTGGAGCAGCACAAGCTCATCCGCAAGCTTGTCCGCAAGCGCTCATCGCCGCCACGTTCCCCTGCGGCTACAAAATGGCGGTCGCCGGCGAGCTTATGCACGGCCGCCGCGAATCGACATGGCTACACTATATAAGAAGCCCCCGAAAACGTCCCGTCGCGGAGGCAGCTTCAACCCATTCCCCTAGTGCTCCCCTAGCCCGCAATCGCCAGAGGAAGGTCGTCTTCCCCATCTCCGGTCAGCCCGGCCGCCGCCGCGCTCCGACCCATTCCGACGCCACCAGGGCCTCCCACTCTCCACTCTCTTCACCAGAAGCTCCCTCTACACCCCGTGAGTCCATCCCCATGCTCGATTTTGATCAGGAACCACCATAGAATGAGCCCCTAAATCCACCGAAGCCTCCTTCGCCGCGGAGCTCGCCGCCGGCGACTCCCTCCAGCCCCGACGACCCAACGACCACCGGGAGGACCGCCTCGGTCTGGCGGGTCCATTCCTGCCCTCAGATGCCCTCGAGGAGCCTCCGTTCGCCGGCGACGATCGCCGGAGTCCCACCTCCGCTCGGACAGAGGAAGAGGAGGGAGAGACGACTGGTCAAACCTGACCAGTGGGCCCCGTGGTCCCACTATCAGTGACACAGCCCCGCCTCCATACGTTTTAAATGAAAGCGTAAACTCTCAAGTACGTCTCCCCCGCACCGAATACGCATTCTGCCTCGAGATGTTTTCTTTTCTGGTTTTATTTAAAAATAGAGTTTGACTGAAACTTTGACTGGCCACAACTTTTTAAATATAAATCCAAATGAATTGATTCTTTTTCTGTTGTTCCTCAAATTTGGCCTAGTTTATTTTCATATTTATTTGAAAAATTTCCAGACAACTTTTTCTGTGCTGTTTTGAAACTATGTATTGATTTCGTATAGGATTTTGAAGAGGGAGAAAACTTCCAAAAGTTTTGGAATGCACTTTGCCTCCCCACTACTTGAAGGCAAGAATTTTTGAACCCTGGCCCAATACTTGTGGTTGTTGTTGACACGATTGCAACGACATGGATACATTCATTTTACTTTCATATGTGATGATATGGTCATACCCATGAGTGCATGAGGTAGACCCCTTGTTGTGAATAATTAATATGCATGACGGTGACCCCCCCCCCCTTGTATGCCTTCCATGCCTAACGGAAGAAAGCAGTGAAAGACATTGTCTTGAGTAGACACGAGCTTGTCACTAGCTCCTCGTCGGGACGATGGAGTCTGGTATGGTTTGGTGAGGCAGGACGGGTGGTGACTCCGACTGTTGTTGTGGAATATATCGGTTATGCTGATCATACCAGTGATGCTTGAACCTCCTAAGTCAACCGTAGATCGAGTCTTGCACCAGTAACCCCCATACTCGTTTCGTACTACCACTTGTCCCTGCTACCGGCAGGGTACGGTTCAGTAAATTGTCGAACCCTGTTCTAGCACACACCTTACAGAGAGGCCATGGTGGAAGATACCGGCTGCATCCGGTAGGCAGGCCACCTGGTCCGGGGGCATGGGTGTTTCGGTTGGAGCCGAAGGGGGATAGCTTCTCCAGTTTGCGCGCGTTATAAATTTTGTGATCCCATGCTAGTCGAGGTTGTGGCCTCCCCACTTAGAGTTTGGCTTAACGGGTGTCGTGGGTGATTCCTGGCACCGGTAAGTTAGGCTGGTGTGTGCGGTCAGGTGTGTCTTCAAATTAAAAGACCGTAGACAGAATTAGTCCAGATGGACTAAAGGAATCCGTTATTCGTGGGTAAATAGTACATCCTCTACAGAGATTAAATCTATTCGAATAGCCGTGTCCCTGGGTTAGGACTACAGTCTGGGATGGGTCAAGTGTCGGTCTTAGTGTCGGTCTTCGGAGGAGGAACTACTAAACAGAACGTCGATCATGACTTGTGACCTATGTGACTGCTACTATTGCCATTATTATTTGTGGACTAACCCATTTATGTTATTTCAGTCATTGAGTATCCCTGGGATGGTTCTACCTCTTGGATATTCACTGTTTATTTATTTTCCTTATAAGCCCTTTATGTGGTGTCGCTCAGACGCCCGACTGCGGCATGTTTGCTATTTCTTTTATAAGCCCTTTATGTGGTGTCGCTCAGACGCCCAACTACGGCATGTTTTCTATTTCTTTTATAATCCCTTTATGTGGTGTCGCTCAGACGCCCGACTGCGGCATGATTGCTATTTCTTTTATAAGCCCTTTATGTGGTGTCGCTCAGACGCCCGACTGTGGCATACTTTCTATTTCTTTTATAAGCCCTTTATGTGGTGTCGCATCAGACGCCCGACTGTGGCATGATTGCTGTTTATTTTACCATCACTTCCTGATCGCATATTTATAATTACATGAATAACCTGCTTGCATCATGGGTTATCTTTTCAGAGCTCACAAAATGATCATCGAATAATTCTGAGTATAATTGTCTTTGATTATATTTCACCCGTGTTCATAATGTTTGCGAGTACATTCAAAGTACTCACTGGTTGTCCCTGGCTATTGTCTTGGCCAAATTTCTTGCTTGGAAGGGAGCGTTGCGACGACTACCCGGAACCTATGCAACGGTGATAGCAGCCTCGCGAAGATAGGAGTTAACCTGGTCAGCTGTTCCCGTGGGAAATGGAGTCCCACAGACGCCACCTGTCACAGACTGCTTCCGCCATCAGCCACTAGAAACCTTGTGTTGTACTTAAAGGCCAGAATGGTCTTGTACTACATATTTTGTATTTTTGCTTGGGTTTTCTGTATCAAGAGGTGTCTCATCAGCTAACAGTAATCCTGGGGCTGATGAGCACAAGGGCCATTTTTGGGGATTTAATACCCTGAAAATCCAGTCCTAACACAATATGAGCATCCAGGTTCTGCTATTGGTTATTGACCGGAGATGAGTCTTGGTCATGTCTACATAGTTCTCGAACCCGTAGGGTCCGCACGCTTAACGTTTGATGACGATCGGTATTATGAGTTTATGAGTTTTGATGTACCGAAGGTAGTTTGGAGTCTCGGATGAGATCAAGGACATGACGAGGAGTCTCGGAATGTCCCAGACGTAAAGATTGTTATATTGGACGACTATATTCGGACACCGAAAGTGTTCCGGGAAAGTTTCGGATTTAACCAGATTGTCGGAGGGGGTTACCGGAACCCCCCCGAGGGAGTATGGTCCATAGTGGGCCTTGAGGGATAAGAGAGAGGCAGCCGATAGGGGTTGGCCGGCGCCCACACTAGGGAATCCTAGTTGGACTAGGAGTGGGGGGCGCCACCTCTCCCCTTCCTTCTCTTCTCCTTCTTCCTTTCCTACTCCTAGTAGGAATAGGAAGGAGGATTCCTATTCCTACTAGGAGTAGGAATCCTACTCCCTATGGCGCGCCAGGCTTGGCCGGTTGGCCTCCCCCTTGCTCCTTTATATAGGGGGGCAGGGGGCACCTCTAGACACACAAGTTGATCTCTCCAGCTGTGTGTGGTGCCCCCCTCCACAGAAACACACCTCGGTCATACCGTTGCAGTGCTTAGGTGAAGCCCTGCGCCGGTAACTTCATCATATCCATCACCACGCCGTCATGCTGACGAAACTCTCCCGTGAAGCTCAACTGGATCAAGAGCTCGTGGAATGTCATCAAGCTGAACGTGTGTTGAACGCGGATGTGCCATACGTTCGGTGTTTGATCGGTTGGATCGCGAAGAAGTTCAACTACATCAACTGTGTCACTTGACGCTTCCGCTTTCGGTCTACGAGGGTACGTAGACACACTCTCCCTTCTCGTTGCTATGCATCTGGTAGATTGATCTTGCATGATCATAGGAAAATTTGAAAATAATACGTTCCCCAACAGTGGTATCAGAGCCAGGTCTATGCATAGATGATATGCACGACTAGAACACAATGAGTTGTGGATGATACTAGTCATACTGCTTACCAGCATGTCATACTTTGTTTCGGCGGTATTGTGAGATGAAGCGGCCCGGACCGACATTCCGCGTACGCTTACGCGAGACTGGTTTCACTGTTATGAGCACTCGTTGCTTAAAGGTGACTGGCCGGTGTCTGTCTCTCTCACTTTAGCTTAATCGAGTGTGGCTACGCCCGGTCCTTGTGAAGGTTAAAACAGCACATACTTGATGAAAAATCGTTGTGGTTTTGTATGCGTAGGTAAGAACGATTCTTGCTAAGCCCGTAGCAGCCACGTAAAACTTGCAACTACAAAGTAGAGGACGACTAACTTGTTTTTGCAGGGCATGTTGTGATGTGATATGGTCAAGACATGATGAGTTATTCGTTATTGTATAAGATGATCATGTTTTGTAAAGTTATCGGCAACTGGCAGGAGCCATATGGTTGTCGCTTTATTGTATGAAATACAGTCGCCATGTAATTGCTTTACTTTATCACTAAGCGGTAGCGATAGTCGTGGAAGCAATAGTTGGCGAGATGACAACGATGCTACGATGGAGATCAAGATGTCGCACCGGTGACGAAGGTGATCATGACGGTGCTTTAGAGGTGGAGATCAAAAGCACAAGATGATGATGGCCATATCATGTCGCGTATTTTGATTGCATGTGATGTTTATCTTATTATGCTTCTTATTTTGCTTAGTACGGTGGTAGCATTATAAGATGATCCCTTACAAAATTATTTCAAGGTATAAGTGTTCTCCCTAAGTATGCACCATTGCGAAAGTTCGTCGTGCCGAGACACCACGTGATGATCGGGTGTGATAAGATCTACATTCAAATACAACGGGTGTAAGCCAGTTTTGCACACGCAGAATACTCGGGTTAAACTTGACGAGCCTAGCATATGCAGATATCGCCTCGGAACATTGGAGGCCGAAAGGTCGAGCATGAATCATATAGTAGATATGATCAACATAAGATGTTCACCATTGAAACTACTCCATCTCACGTGATGATCGGACATGGTTTAGTTGATTTGGATCACATGATCATTTAGATGACCGGAGGGATGTCTATCTAAGTGGGAGTTCTCTAAGTAATATTATTAATTTAACTTTAATTTATCATGAACTTTGTTCTGTTAGTTTTTTTGCATATCTATGTTGTTGTAGATCAATGG
Organism: Secale cereale; assembly: GCA_902687465.1. NCBI lineage: Eukaryota > Viridiplantae > Streptophyta > Magnoliopsida > Poales > Poaceae > Secale > Secale cereale. The sequence goes on along the minus strand of LR738714.1, from coordinate 97,873,026 downwards.
CCCGTGCTACCATTCCTTTGGATTTTAATGCATTCCTACAGAAAGCTAAGTTGAAAGATGATGGTAGCAATTACACAGACTGGGTCCGTAACTTGAGGATTATCCTCATTGCTGCACAGAAGAATTATGTCCTTGAAGCACCGCTAGGTGACAAGACCCCTCCCGCTAATGTTGACGCTTTGAACGTCTGGCAGACGCGGTCTGATGACTACACGATAGTTCAGTGTGCCATGCTCTACGACTTAGAACTGGGACTTCAACGATGTTTTGAACGTCATGGACCATATGAGATGTTCCAGGAGTTAAAGTTAATATTTCAAGCAAATGCCTGGATTGAGAAATATGAGATTTCCAATAAGTTCTATAGATGCAAGACGGAGGAGGATAGTTCTATCTGTGAACACTTGCTCAGAATGTCTGGATACTACAATCATATGACTTAACTTGGTTGCAAAGTTGACAAGGATAGTGTTATTGATAGAGTTCTTCAATCACTGCCACCAAGCTACAAAGGCTTCATGATGAACTATAATATGCAAGGGATACAAAAGATAATTCCCGAGCTCTTCGCTATGCTCAAGGCTGCGGAGGTAGAAATCAAAAAGGAGCATCAAGTGTTGATGGTTAACAAGACCACTAGTTTCAAGAAAAAGGGAAAGGGAAAGAAGGGGAACTTCAAGAAGAATAGCAAGATAGTTCCTACTCCCGCGAAGAAACCCAAGTCTGGAGCAAAGCCTAAAACCGAGTGCTTCTACTGCAAAGGGACTGGACACTGGAAGCGGAACTGCCCCAAGTATTTGGCGGATAAGAAGGATGGCAAGGTGAACAAAGGTATATGTGATATACATGTTATTGATGTGTACCTTACTAATGCTCGTAGTAGTACCTAGGTATTTGATACCGGTTCGGTTGCTCATATTTGTAACTTGAAACAGGGACTACGGATTAAATGAAGATTGGCTAAGGACGAGGTGACGATGCGCGTGGGAAATGGTTCCAAAGTCGATGTGATCGCCGTCGGCACGCTACCTCTACATCTACCTTCGGGATTTGTTTTAGACCTAAATAATTGTTATTTGGTGCCAGAGTTAAGCATGAACATTATATCTGGATCTTGTTTGTTGCGAGACGGTTATTCATTTAAATCAGAGAATAATGGTTGTTCCATTTTTATGAATAATATCTTTTATGATCATGCACCCTTGAAGAGTGGTCTATCCTTGTTGGATCTCGATTGTAGTGATACACATATTAATAATATTGAAGCCAAAAGATGCAAGGTTAATAATGATAGTGCAACTTATTTGTGGCACTACCGTTTAGGTCATATTGGTGTAAAGTGCATGAAGAAACTCCATAGTGATGGACTTTTGGAATCACTTGATTATGAATCACTTGGTGCTTGCGAACCATGTCTCATGGGCAAGATGACTAAAACTCTGTTCTCCGAAACAATGAAGCGAGCAATAGATTTATTGGAAATCATACATACAGATGTATGTGGACAGATGAGTATTGAAGCTCGCGGCGGGTATCATTATTTTCTGACTAATACTGATGATTTGAGCAGATATGGGTATATCTACTTGATGAAGCACAAGTCTGAAACATTTGAAAAGTTTAAGAATTTCAGAGTGAAGTAGAAAATCATCGTACAAGAAAATAAAGTTTCTACAATCCGATCGTGGAGGTGAATATTTGAGTTACGAGTTTGGTCTTAATTTGAAACAATGTGGAATAGTTTCACAACTCACGCCACCCGGAACACCACAGAGTAATGGTGTATCCGAACGTCGTAACCATACTTTACTGGATATGGTGCGGTCTATGATGTCTCTTACCGATTTACCACTATCATTTTGGGGTTATGCTTTAGAGACAACTGCATTCACGTTAAATAGGGCACCATCTAAATCCGTTGAGATGACGCCTTATGAACTGTGGTTTGGCAAGAAACCAAAGTTGTCGTTTCTTAAAGTTTGGGGCTGCGATGCTTATGTGAAAAAGCTTCAACCTGATAAGGTCGAACCCAAGTCGAAGAAATGTGTCTTCATAGGATACCCAAAAGAGACTGTTGGGTACACCTTCTATCACATACCCGAAGGCAAGATATTCGTTGCTAAGAATGGATCCTTTCTAGAGAAGGAGTTTCTCTCGAAAGAAGTGAGTGGGACGAAAGTAGAACTTTATGAGGTAATTGTACCTTCTCCCGTATTGGAAAGTAGTACATCACAAAAAATAGTTCCAGTGATTCCTACACCAATTAGTGAGGAAGCTAATGATGATGATCATGAAACTTCAGATCAAGTTTCTGCTGAACTTCGTAGATCAACCAGAGTTCGTTCCGCACCAGAGTGGTATGGCAACCCAGTTCTAGAAGTCATGTTACTAGACCATGATGAACCTACGAACTATGAGGAAGCGATGATGAACCCAGATTCCGCAAAATGGCTTGAGGCCATGAAATCTGAGATGGGATACATGTATGAGAACAAAGTGTGGACTTTGGTTGACTTGCCCGATGATCGGCAAGCCATCGAAAATAAATAGATCTTTAAGAGGAAGACCGACGCAGACGATAATATTACTGTTTATAAAGCTCGACTTGTTGCTAAAGGGTTTCGACAAGTTCAAGGAGTTGACTACAATGAGACTTTCTCACCCCTAGCGATGCTTAAGTCTGTCCGAATCATGTTAGCAATTACCGCATTTTATGATTATGAAATCTTGCAAATGGATGTCAAAACTGCATTCCTGAATGGATATCTCAAAGAAGAGTTGTATATGATGCAACCAGAAGGATTTGTCGATCCTAAAGGTGCTAACAAAGTGTGCAAGCTCCAGCGATCCATCTATGGACTGGTGAAAGCATCTCAGAGTTGGAATATACGCTTTGATGAGGTGATCAAAGCATATGGTTTTATACAGACTTTTGGAGAAGCCTGTATTTACAAGAAAGTGAGTGGGAGCTCTGTAGCATTTCTGTTATTATATGTGGATGACATATTGTTGATTGGAAATGATATAGAATTTCTGGATAGCATAAAAGGATACTTGGAGTTTTTCAATGAAAGACCTCGGTGAAGCTACTTACATTTTACTCATAAAGATCTATAGAGATAGATCAACACGCTTAATTGGACTTTCACAAAGCACATACCTTGATAAAGTTTTGAAGAAGTTCAAAATGGATCAGTCAAAGAAAGTGTTATTGGCTGTGTTACAAGGTGTGAAGTTGAGTAAGACTCAATGCCCGACCACTGCAGAAGATACAGAGAAAATGGAAGTCATTCCCTATGCCTCAGCCATAGGATCTATCATGTATGCAATGTTGTGTACCAGACCTGATGTGTGCCTTGCTATAAGTCTAGCAGGGAGGTACCAAAGTAATCCAGGAGTGGATCACTGGACATCGATCAAGAACATCCTGAAATACTTGAAAAGGACAAATGATATGTTCCTCGTGTATGGAGGTGACAAAGAGCTCGCCGTAAACGGTTACATCGATTCAAGCTTTGACACTGATCCGGATGACTCGAAGTCACAAACCGGATATGTATATTTATTGAACGGTGGAGCTGTCAGTTGGTGCAGTTCCAAGCAGAGCGTCGTGGCGGGATCTACGTATGAAGCGGAATACATAGCTGCTTCGGAAGCAGCAAATGAAGGAGTCTGGATGAAGGAGTTCATATCCGATCTAGGTGTAATACCTAGTACATCGGGTCCAATGAAAATCTTTTGTGACAACACTGGAGCAATAGCCTTGGCAAAGGAATACAGGTTTCACAAGAGAACAAAGCACATCAAAAGACGCTTCAATTCCATCCGCGATCCAGTCAAGGAGGGAGACACAGAGATTTGCAAGATACATACGGATCTGAATGTTGCAGACCCCTTGACTAAGCCTCTTCCACGAGCAAAACATGATCAGCACCAAGTTCCCATGGGTGTTAGGATCATTACTTTGTAATCTGGATTATTGACTCTAGTTCAAGTGGGAAACTGGAGGAAATATGCCCTAGAGGCAATAATAAAGATGTTATTTGTATTTACTTATATCATGATAAATGTCTTTTATTCATGCTGGAATTGTATTGACCGGAAACTTAGTACATGTGTGAATACATAGACAAAACAGTATGTCCCTAGTATGCCTCTACTAGACTAACTCATTGATCAAAGATGGTTATGTTTCCTAGCCATAGAATTGAGTTGTCATTTGATCAACGGGATCACATCATTAGGGGAATGATGTGATGGACAAGACCCATTTGTTAGCTTAGCACTATGATCGTTTAGTTTTACTGTTATTGCTTTCTTCAAGACTTATACATGTTCCTATGACTATGAGATTATGCAACTCCCGAATACCGGAGGAACACCTTGTGTGCTATCAAACGTCACAATGTAACTGGGTGATTATAAAGATACTCTATAGGTGTCTCCGAAGGTGTTCGTGGTGTTGGCATAGATCAATAATAGGATTTGTCACTCCGAGTGTCGGAGAGGTATCTCTGGGCCCTCTCGGTAATACACATCATAATAAGCCTTGCAAGCAAATGACTAATGAGTTAGTCACGGGATGATGTATTATGGAACGAGTAAAGAGACTTACCGGTAACGAGATTGAACTAGGTATTGAGATACCGACGATCGAATCTCGGGCAAGTAACATACCGATGACAAAGGGAACAACGTATGTTGTTATGCAGTTTGACCGATAAAGATCTTCGTAGAATATGTAGGAGCCAATATGAGCATCCAGGTTCCGCTATTGGTTATTCACCGGAGATGAGTCTCGGTCATGTCTACATAGTTCTCGAACCCGTAGGGTCTGCACGCTTAACGTTTGATGACGGTCGGTATTAAGAGTTTATGAGTTTTGATGTACCGAAGGTAGGTCGGCGTCCCGGATGAGATCACGGACATGACGAGAAGTCTCGGAATGTCCGAGATGTAAAGATTGATATATTGGACGACTATATTCGGACATCGGAAGTGTTCCGGAAAAGTTTCGAATTTAGCCGGATTGCCGGAGGGGGTTACCGGAACCCCCCCGAGGGAGTATGGTCCATAGTGGGCCTTGAGGGAAAAGAGAGAGGTAGCACATAGGGGCTGGACGGCGCCCCCACTAGGGAATCCTAGTTGGACTAGGAGTGGGGGGCTCCACCTCTCCCCTTCCTTCTCTTCTCCTTCTTCCTTTCCTACTCCTAGTAGGAATAGGAAGGAGGATTCCTATTCCTACTAGGAGTAGGAATCCTACTCCCTATGGCGCGCCAGGCTTGGCCGGACAGCCTCCCCCTTGCTCCTTTATATACGGGGGCAGGGTGCACCTCTAGACACACAAGTTGATCTCTCCAGCCGTGTGTGGTGCCCCCCTCCACAGAAACACACCTCGGTCATACCGTTGCAGTGCTTAGGCGAAGCCCTGCGCCGGTAACTTCATCATATCCGTCACCATGCCGTTGTGCTGATGAAACTCTCCCGTGAAGCTCAACTGAATCAAGAGCTCGTGGGACGTCATCAAGCGGAATGTGTGCTGAACGCGGAGGTGCCGTACGTTCGGGGCTTGATCGGTTGGATCGCGAAGAAGTTCGACTACATCAACTGCGTCACTTGACACTTCCGCTTTTAGTCTATGAGGGTACGTAGACACACTCTCCCTTCTCGTTGCTATGCATCTGGTAGATAGATCTTGTGTGATCGTAGGAAAAATTTTAAATACTACGTTGCCCAACAGTTCGGAGCCAGGATGTGATCACAGACATGACGATGAGTCTCGAAATGGTCGAGACATAAAGATTGATATATTGGAAGGTTATATTCGGTCACCAGAAGGGTTTCAGGGGTCACCGGATAAATACCAGAGTACAGAGAAGTTACCGGAACCCCCCGGGGGCTTAATGGGCCTATATGGGCCTTAGTGGAAATCGAGGGCAGCAAGGGAGCCATGGGGCGCGCCCCCTAGGCCCAAACCGAATTGGTTTAGGGCAAGGGGTGCCGGCCCCCTCTTTCCTTCTCCCTTCCTACCTTCCTTTCCCCTCCTATTTGGACTAGGAAAGGGGGGAAACCTACTCCTAGTAGGAGTAGGAATCCCCCCATGGGGCCCACCATAGGAGGCCGGCCAACCCACTCCTCCACTCCTTTATATATGTGTCCACGGGCACCCCATAGACACACAAGTTGATTTCATAGCTGTGTGCGGTGCCCCCCTCCACAGTTACACACTGATACGTCTCCAACGTATCTATAATTTTTTATTGTTCCATGCTATTATTTATGAAGTCTTGGATGTTTAATGGGCTTTATCATTCACTTTTATATCATTTTTGGGACTAACCTACTAACCCAAGGGCCCAGTCCAGATTGCTGTTTTTTGCCTATTGCAGGGTTTTGGAGAAAAAGAATATCAAACGGAGTCCAAACGGACTGAAACCTTCGCGAGAGATATTTTTGGAGAAAATCATGCACGCGGATGTTGAGAACCACGTCAGGGGACAGAGGGCTGGCCCTCTAGGGTGGGGGCGCGCCCCCTTCCCAGGGCGCGCCCCCTGCCTCGAGGCCCCCTCGAGCGTCCCCTGGTGCCCTCCTTCTTCCTATATAAGTCCACGTACCCCAGAAACTCCGTGAACAGAGAGAAAACCCTAATTCCACTGATGTAGCTTCTGTTCCCGTGGAGATCCCATCTTGGAGCCTGTTCTGGAGCTCCACCAGAGGGGGATCTATCACGGAGGCCTTCATCATCATCATCATCGCCCTCACCATGAGTTGTGAGTACTTTACCTCAGACCTTCGGGTCCATAGCTAGTATCTAGATGGCTTCTTCTCTCTCTCTGGATATCAATACAAAGTTCTCCTTGGTCTTCGAGGAGATCTATTCAATGTACTCTCTTTTTGCGGTGTGTTTGTCGAGATCCGATGAATTGTGAGTTTATGATCAAGGTTATGTATGAAAGATATTTGGTTCTTCTCTGAACTTTTTATGTGTGCTCATAATATCCTTGCAAGTCTCTTCGAATTATTGGTTTGGTTTGGCCTACTAGATCTATAGTTCTTGCAATGGGAGGAGTGCTTGGCTTTGGGTTCAATCTTGCGGTGTCCTTTCCTAGTGATAGTAGGGGCAGCGAGGCACGTATTGTATTGTTGCCATCGAGGATAAAAAGATGGGGTTTATATCATATTGGTTGAGTTTATCCCTCTACATCATGTCATCTTGCTTAAGGCGTTACTCTGTTCTTGTGAACTCAATACATTAGATGCATGCTGGATAGCGGTCGATGTGTGGAGTAATAGTAGTAGATGCAGGCAGGAGTCGGTCTACTTGTCTCGGACGTGATGCCTATATACAATGATCATGCCTAGATAGTCTCATAATTATTCGCTTTTCTATCAATTGCTTGACAGTAATTTGTTTACCCGCCGTAGAATGTCGCTATCATGAGAGAAGCCACTAGAGAAAACTATGGCCCCCGGGTCTATTCTCAACATATCAATCTACATAAACTTTACTTTTACCACTTTTATTTGCTGTTTTATTAAACTAAAAAACAAAAAATATAAACTATCATCTCTATCAGATCTCACTTTCGTAAGTGACCGTAAAGGGATTGACAACCCCTTATCGCGTTGGCTGCGAAGTTCTTATTTGTTTGTGCAGGTGCGAGGGACTCGCGCGTGGTCTCCTACTGGATTCGTACCTTGGTTCTCAAAAACTGAGGGAAATACTTACGCTAATGTGTTGCATCTCCCTTTCCTCTTCCAGGGAATACAACGCAAGCTCGAGAAGTAGCAAGAAGAATTCCTGGTGCCGTTGCCGGGAGGCTTACGCAAAAGTCATATACCAAGTACCTATCACAAACCCTTATCCTTCGCATTACATTTTTTGCCTCTCGTTTTCCTCTCCCCCACTTCACCCTTGCCGTTTTATTTGCTGTTCTTTTGTCGTGTGTTTATCGTTCGCTTGCTTCTTGTTTGCTTGTGTGTGTTGGATTGCTTGCTTGTCACTATGACTCAGAACAATACCAAATTGTGTGACTTCTCCAATACCAATAACAATGATTTTATTAGCACTCCGATTGCTCCTATTACCGATGCTGAATCTTGTGAGATCAATGTTGCTTTGTTGAATCTTGTCATGAAAGATCAATTCTCCGGCCTTCCTAGTGAAGATGCCGCTACCCATCTGAACAACTTTGTTGATTTGTGTGATATGCAAAAGAAAAGGGATACGGGTAACGATATTGTTTTAAAGTTATTTCCGTTTTCATTTAGAGATCGTGCTAAAACTTGGTTTTCTTCTTTGCCTAGAAATAGTATTGATTCATGGAATAAGTGCAAAGATGCTTTTATCTCTAAGTATTTCCCTCCTGCTAAGATCATCTCTCTTAGAAACGATATTATGAATTGTAAGCAACTAGATCATGAGCATGTTGCACAAGCTTGGGAGAGAATGAAATTAGTGATACGTAATTGCCCTACACATGGTTTGAATCTATGGATGATTATTCAGAACATTTATGCTGGCTTGAATTTTGCTTCTAGAAATCTTTAAGACTCGGCCGCGGGAGGCACTTTCATGGAAACTACCTTAGGAGAAGCTACCAAACTCCTAGATAATATCATGGTCAATTATTCTCAATGGCACACCGAAAGATCTACTAGTAAAAAAGTGCATGCTATTGAAGAAATTAGTGTTTTGTGTGGAAAGTTGGATGACCTTATGAAATTATTTGCTGCTAAGAGTGCTTCTTCTGATCCTAATGATATGACTTTTTCCACTTTGATTGAAAATAGCAATTAATCTTTGGATGTGAATTTTGTTGCTGGGAATAATTTTGGTAACAATGCTTATAGAGGGAATTTTAATCCTAGGCCTTTTCCTAGTAATTCCTCTAATAATTATGGTAATTCCTACAACAACTCTTATGGAAATATGCCTTCTGAATTTGAAACTAGTGTTAAGGAGTTTATGATCTCGCAAAAGAATTTCAATGCTATGCTTGAAGAGAAATTGCTTAAGATTAATGAATTGGCTAGAAGTGTGGATAGAATTACTCTTGATGTTGATTCTTTGAAACTTAGATCTATCCCACCTAAGCATGATATCAATGAGTCTCTCAAGGCCATGAGAATTTCCATTGATGAATGCAAAGAAAGAACTGCTAGGATGCGTGCTAAAAGATAGGATTATATTAAAGCGTGTTCTTCTAGTTATCATCAAAATAAAGATGAAGATCTGAAGTTATTGATGTGTCTCCTATTAGATCCTTGTTTTCTAGTATAAATCTTGATGAAGATAGGATTGGAGATGATTCTACTTTAAGGTATCCCAATGATTCCGAGTTTTTAGATCTTGATGCTAAAATTGTTGAAACTGGGAGTGAAGAGATTAAAACTTTGCATAGTGATGAACCCACTACTTTGGATTTCAAGGGATTCAATTATGATAATTGCTATTTGATTGATTGTATTTCCTTGTTGCAATCCGTACTAAATTCTCCGCATGCTTATAGTCAAAATAAAGCTTTCACCAAACACATAGTTGATGCTTCGATGCAATCTTATGAAGAAAAACTTGAGCTAGAAGTTTCTATCCCTAGAAAGCTTTATGATGAGTGGGAACCTACTATAAAAATAAAGATAAAAGATCATGAATGCTATGCCTTGTGTGATTTGGGTGCAAGTGTATCCACTATCCCAAAAACTTTGTGTGATTTCCTAGGGTTCCATGAGCTTGATGATTGTTCTTTAAATTTGCATCTTGCGGATTCCACTATTAAGAAGCCTATGGGAAGAATTAATGATGTTCTTATTGTTGCCAATAGGAATTATGTGACCGTAGATTTCATTGTTCTTGATATAGATTGCAATCCTTCATGTCCTATTATTCTTGGTAGACCTTTCCTTAGAACGATTGGTGCAATTATTGATATGAAGGAAGGAAATATTAGATTCCAATTTCGTTAAGGAAAGGCATGGAACACTTTCCTAGAAAGAAAATCAAATTACCATATGAATCTATCATGAGAGCCACTTATGGATTGCCGTCCAAGGATGGCAATACCTAGATTTATCTTGTATCGTGCCTAGCTAGGGGCGTAAAACGATAGCTCTTGTTGGGAGGCAACCCAATTTTATATTTTTTGTTTTTTCTGCTGGTAGGGAATAAATATTGCATCTAGCTTCTGTTTAGATGTGTTTTGATGTTTTTTGTAGTGTTTGTGCCAAGTAGAACCTTTAGGAAGACTTGTGTGAAGTTTATATGATCTTGCTGTGAAAAATAGAATCGTTAGCGCTCGCTAGAATGGTCGTCAGATTTTACTTTAGCGTGCTATTTAGCTGATTCTTTTTGAATATGATTAATAGACAAATTCCTCACGTTTACCAATTTAGTTTGAATTTTTTGGAGTTACAGAAGTATACGAAACCTGCAGATTACTACAGACTGTTCTGTTTTTGACAGATTCTGTTTTTCGTGTGTTGTTTGCTTATTTCAATGCATCTATGAGTAGTATTGGCAAGTATGATCCATAGATAAGTTTGAATACAGTAGGTTTAACACCAACATATACGAAGAATGAATTCATTGCAGCACCTTTGAGTAGTGGTTTGCTTTCTTATACTAACGGAGCTCACGAGAATTTTTGTCTAAGTTTTGTGTTGTGAAGTTTTCAAGTTTTGAGTATTGCTTTGATGGACTATGGAACAAAGAGTAGCACAGGCCTAAGCTTGGGGATGCCCATGGCACCCCAAGTAAAATTCAAGGACAATCAAAAGCCTAAGCTTGGGGATGCCCCGGGAAGGCATCCCCTCTTTCGTCTTCATCCATCGGTAACTATACTTGGAGCTATATTTTTATTCACCACATGATATGTGTTTTGCTTGGAGCGTCTTGTATAATTTGAGCCTTTGCTTGTTAGTTTGCCAAAATCATCCTTGCTGGACACACCTATTAGAGAGAGTTAAATATGGCCTAGGAATTGCTAGAACACTCTATGTGCTTCACTTATATCTTTTGAGTTGAATAGTTTTTGCTCTAGTGCTTCACTTATATCTTTTAGAGCACGGTGGTGATAATATTTTGAAGAAATTGTTGAACTCCCATGCTTCACTTATATACTTTTGAGAGTCTATTAAAACAGCATGGTAATGTGTTTAGGCTATAAAACTAGTCTTCACATGATAGACATCCAATATCAATGTAGTAAAAAAATCACACTAAGTGCATTGAATATGATGAGATGTTGGATGCTTGATAATTGTTTTGAGATATGAGGATAGTGATATTAGAGCCATGCTAGTGGAGTTATTATGAAATTGAGAAATACTTGTGTTAAGGTATTAGTGATTCCCGTAGCATGCACGTATGGTGAACCGCTATGTGATGAAGTTAGAGCATGAGGTATTTGTAAAGTGTCAACCTTTGTGTGGAGGTCAGGGGCGCGTGATGGTTAACTCCTACCAACCTTCCTCCCTAGGAGCATGCGTTGATTGCTTTGTTTTGATGACTCGTAGATTTTTGCAATAAGTATATGAGTTCTTATGACTAATGTTGAGTCCATGGTTTATACGCACTCTCACCCTTCCACCATTGCTAGCCTATCTTGTACCGCGCAACTTTCGCCGGTACCATAAACCCAATATATATCCTTCCTCAAAACAGCCACCATACCTACCTATCATGGCATTTCCATAGCCATTCCGAGATATATTGCCATGCAACTTTCCACCGTTCCGTTCATATGATATGCATCATATTGTCATATTTCCATTGCATGATCATGTAGTTGACATCGTATTTGTGACAAGGCCACCATGCATAACTTTTCATACATGTCACTCTTGTTTCATTGCACATCCCGATACACCGCCGAAGGCATTCATATAGAGTCATATCTTGTTGTAGTATCGAGTTGTAATATCGAGTTGTAATGAAAATGTGATGATCATCATTATTAGAGCATTGTCCCATGGGAGGAAAGGCTAAATCAATAAAGCCTCTCGGCAAAAAAAGGCCAAAGGAAAAAATAAATGCCCAAAAAAAAGGAAAAAAAGTAAAGAAAAAAGGGACAATTGCTACTATCTTTTTTTTTCCACACTTGTGCTTCAAAGTAGCACCATGTTCTTCATTGTAGAGAGTCTCGTGATTAGTCACTTTATATACTAGTGGGAATTTTCGTTATAGAACTTGGCTTGTATATTCCAACGATATGGGCTTCCTCAAATGCCCTAGGTCTTCGTGAGCAAGCAAGTTGGATGCACACCCACTAGTTTCTTTTGTTGAGCTTTCATATTTATTTAGCTCTAGTGCATCCGTTGCATGGCAATCCCTACTCACTCAAATTGATATCTATTGATGGGCGTCTCTATAGCCTGTTGATACGCCTAGTCGTTGTGAGACTATCTCCCTCCTTTTTTGTCTTCGACACAACCACCTCTCTATTCCACCCATAGTGCTACGTCCATAGCTCACGCTCATGTATTGCGTGAAAGTTGAAAGGTTTGAAAGAATAGAGTATGAAAACAAGTGTTTGGCTGAAATTGGGGTTGTGCATGATATGAATATTTTGTGTGATGAAGAGGGAGCATAGCTAGACTATATGATTTTGTAGGGATAACTTTCTTTAGCCATAGTATTTTGAGAAGACATGATTGCTTTGCTTGTATGCTTGAAGTATTGTTAGTTCTTATGTCAATATAGACTTTTATCTTGAATCTTTCAGATCTGAACATTCATGTCACAATTAAGAAAATTACATTGAAAAACTATGTTGGTTAGCATTCCACATCAAAAATTCTGTTTTTATCATTTACCTACTCGAGGACGAGCAGGAATTAAGCTTGGGGATGCTTGATACGTCTCCAACGTATCTATAATTTTTGGTTGTTCCATGATATTATTTATGATGTCTTGGATGTTTAATGGGCTTTATCATACACTTTTATATCATTTTTGGGACTAACCTACTAACCCAAAGGCCCAGTCCAGATTGTTGTTTTTTGCCTGTTTCGGGGTTTTGCAGAAAAAGAAAATCAAACGGAGTCCAAACGGAATGAAACCTTTGCGAGAGATATTTTTGGAGAAAATCACGCACAGGGGACTTGAGAACCACGTCAGGGGAGCCTCGGGGTGTCCACGAGGGTAGGGGCGCGCCCCCCTTCCCAGGGCGCGCCCCCTGCCTCGTGGGCCCCTCGAGCGTCCCCCGGTGTCCTCCTTCCTCCTATATAAGTCTACGTACCCCGAAACCATCAGCAACAGAGAGAAAACCCTAATTCCACCGCTGTAACCTTCTGTTCCCGTGAGATCCCATCTTGGAGCCTGTTTCGGAGCTCCGCTGGAGGGGGGATCCATCACGGAGTGCTTCTACATCATCATCATCGCCCTCACCATGAGTTGTGAGTAGTTTACCACAGACCTTCGGGTCCATAGCTAGTATCCAGATGGCTTCTTCTCTCTCTCTCTCTCTCTGGATCTCAATACAAAGTTCTCCTCGGTTTTCGAGGAGATCTATTCGATGTAATCTCTTTTTGCGGTGTGTTTGTCGAGATTCGATGAATTGTGAGTTTATGATCAAGATTATCTATGAGAAATATTTGGTTCTTCTCTGAACTCTTTATGTGTGCTCATAATATCCTTGCAAGTCTCTTCGAATTATTGGTTTGGTTTGGCCTACTAGATCTATAGTTCTTGCAATGGGAGAAGTGCTTGGCTTTGGTTTCAATCTTGCGGTGTCCTTTCCCAGTGACAGTAGGGGAAGCAAGGCACGTATTGTATTGTTGCCATCGAGGATAAAAAGATGGGGTTTAAGTTTATCCCTCTACATCATGTCATCTTACTTAAGTTGTTACTCTGTTCTTATGAACTCAATACACTAGATGCATGCTAGATAGCGGTCGATGTGTGGAGTAATAGTAGTAGATGCAGAATCGTTTCGGTCTACTTGTCTCGGACGTGATGCCTATATACAATGATCATGCCTAGATAGTCTCATAATTATTCGCTTTTCTATCAATTGCTCGACAGTAATTTGTTTACCCGCCGTAGAATATCGCTATCATGAGGGAAGCCACTAGAGAACACTATGGCCCCCGGGTCTATTCTCAACATATCAACCTACATCTACCTTACTTTTTCCGCTTTTATTTTCTGTTCTTATAAAGAAATATACCAAAAATATAAACTATTATCTCTATCAGATCTCACTTTCGTTAGTGATCGTAAAGGGATTGACAACCCCTTATCGTGTTGGCTGCGAAGTTCTTATTTGTTTGTGCAGGTGCGAGGGACTCGCGCGTGGTCTCCTACTGGATTGATACCTTGGTTCTAAAAAACTGAGGGAAATACTTACGCTACTGTGCTGCATCTCCCTTTCCACTTCGATAGAATACAACGCAAGCTCGAGAAGTAGCACGCGCGAACAACACAAACAACATATAACACTCCAAACAAAACCAAGAAGATCAAACACATAAAAAACAATCAACAATAAATAGTTTGATATAATTACAAAACAGACAAATAGTTTATCTTCCAATACAACAAATAGTTTGACGCTAATCAAACGTACAACATCAAACATACAAATCATCATGCATTTTGTCGGCCATTCAATGTCCACCACTCCTCGATGAGATCCTTCTAAAAATTATCATGTGTCTCGGTACGTCGAATGACATGATAGGAGGCAACAAACCGGGCCAACCTCGCAACCCTCCGCCGCACTCGCATAGAATGTCCCAAGATTTCATACTGAGAGTAGTCTAAATCTTGGCCACACTCATTCTCGATGATCATGTTATGCATGATCACACAAGCGTGCATGATGTACCAAAGGATATTTTGATCCCAAAATCTAGCCGGTCCTCTCACAATAGCAAATTGGACTTGCAAAATTCCAAAAGCTATCTCAACATCTTTCCTAGCCGCCACCTGAGCATTATGGAATTCAAGATTTTTCGTATCTTCTGGTTTTTTCAACAGCTTCACAAAGGTTTGCCACTTTGGGTAGATGCCATCCGCAAGATAGTAGCCATATTTGTATGTATGTCCATTTACTACAAACTGCACCGGTGGCAGTTCATCATTTGCAATCTTATTCGTGAGTGGTGATCGATTAACAACGTTGATGTCATTCAAAGATCCAGGCATTCCAAAAAAAGCATGCCAAATCCAAGTCCCTTTATCGGCCACCGCTTCAAGGATTATAGTGGAACCCTTTTCTGACCGTGGAATTGCCCATACCATGCCTTCGGACAGTTCTTCCAACTCCAATGCATGCAATCTATTGAGCCAAGCATATCTGGGAACCGCGAGCTTTGTTCATATCCAATAGCCTTGCGACGTCTTCAGCATTGCGAGATCTCAAATACTCCAGACAAAACACTTGCACAAATCTGACTATGAAGCGCTTGACACACATGATGGCCCGACTCTCACCCATGGACAAGTGGTCATCAACTAGATCAGATGGAATACCGTATACCAACAAAAACTTGCACAAGTCGTCATGTCACCTTTTGAAAGGTTCTATGCCCGAGTTCTCCGGCGGCATTTCTCCTTTACTGAAAAAACCGATCATGGCTCGCCAGCTTCTCTGCAATGCGCATGAACAACTCGGTGCTCATCCTAAACCGATGCCTGAAGTACGACTCGGGGTACACAGGATTATCCACAAAACAGTGCCACATCAATCTGTTGTGGGCATCGATTTTATCCCTTCAAATTTTCTGCCGACCCATAACCAAACCACCGTGCTTTGGCTTTTTATTGATATGCGTAGTTAGGATCATTGCAAGGTGCTGGTCCTCTTCAATATCAAATTCTTCTTCGGAAGAATCATATGACAAACTCATCTACAATATTGAATTTAAACTAGTCTATAAAAACTATAAACAACATGCACCAAATTCACGTAAAAAAATTGAAGTTGAAGCAATACATATCTTGCAAGCGTTCCATCGAACACCTTCTGGGCGCCGAGCGGCGGTGGGCGGCCGCGCGCAGTTTGTCGGACGAATGGCGCGCGCGAGGGGTGGCGGCGACTAGAGGGAGACAAAGGAAGCAGCGGTGTCGCGGGGATAGGCCGGGGAAGGGCCGCCGGATGACCAGAGCAAACGGGTTGGTGCGGGCGGCGGCGCCAGCGCCTGGAATGTCGGTAGTTGGAAGTCGCAACGCTAGCACTCGAGTGTGCAACGCGAGGACCGGGCTCACAAAATAAGCGACGCGCAATGACGTTTCATCCCATGCGGCTCAACCACTTATGCCGTGTGCGCGTTTTGTGCGCCTCCACCGAAGCGCCCGGAGCGGCTGCACGCGCGCAGAAAACACTATTTTTCCGCCGCGTTGCTTATATAGTGCCGGCGTTGGAGATGCTCTAATTGTTAGAGCATCTCTAGCCGTTTGCCCCCCCCCCCCCAGGACGCCAAAAAACGCGTCCTGGGGGCGAGCCGACGTTTTTTTCGGCGTGGGGGTGAGGACGTCCCTAGCCGTCGCCCCCAGGTCGGCCCCCAGACGTCCCCATAGTTCGGCCAAATTTCAGCAAACACGTCCAAATTTCAACAAACACGGCATATTTCGGTGAAATTTAGGCGTTTTTTACACGAAAAAATGGACGAAAAAAAACCTAAACTATGGGCCGAAGTAGGCGCTGAGCAGGGCGTAGTCGTCCCCGGCGTCGTCCTCCTGCTTCTCCTCCTAGACACGGCCGGCGCCGCTGCTTGACCCCTCGCCCCGGCGCACTGCTTCACGGCGGCGGCGTTTGGCGATCTCCTCTAGGGCGCGACGCTGGCGCTCCAGCTCCATGTGCGCGTAGTCCTCGCGCGCCCACTTCAGGGCGGCCTCTTCTTCGTCGACCTTCTCGGTGGGGCCAGGCTCCGGCTTCACGGCAGCGAGCCCCGGCTCCGGCTTCACCGTCGCCAGTCCTGGCTCCCTCTTCGGCTTGACGAGGCGAGGGGGGTCGAGGAGGAGGAGCCACGGCCGCCGTCTTTGATGACGAGGCCGGCGCTGTGGGTGCGCCTACCGAGCGGCGTCTCGGCCGGCTTTGGCTTGACGCTGACCAACGCCGGCGCGCCGAAGGAGTGAGAGGAGGATCGGGAGGAGGAGGAGGAGGATGATGATGACCAACCCATCATCCTCCTCGGCAGCCACGCGCCGCCGCTCCGAGCGGTCGGGTACTCGAACGGCGGGTCTTTGCCGCCCTCGAGGTGCGCGAAGACGCCGCTGAGCGTGCGGCCAGCGACGCCCCACCATAGGCGGCGGCCCTCGATGTTGTTACGGACGCACGACGTCAGCGCGTTGTTGGTGGAGGCAAGCCGCTCCTCTTGCCGGCGTTCGAAGTACGCCGCCCACGCCGCGTGGTTGTCGGCGGCGTACTCCGGGAGCGCCCGCTCCGCCGCCGTCAGGGACGCCCGCGCACGCTCGATCTCGGCGTGGAAATAGTCGGGCGTCTCGGGGACGGGCAGAGGGGGGGACAGGGACCCCGCCGGCGCTGAGCCTCCATCGCGACGGAGCGCGTACGTCGGGCGGCGCGGGGTAGTTGGCCTCATGGAGGAGGTAGGCCTCCCACTCATGCAGCGAGTGGCGGCCGAAACCGTTGGCCGCCGCCGCGTCGCCGGGGAATCTCGCGCTCATGTTAGCTGGGGGGAGAGAAAGGGGCTCGAATGGCGGAGAGAGGGAAGGAAGTGCGGCGGCGAGGAGGGGGGGAGGGGACTGCGATGGATGTGTGCCTCACCGGCGCGGCCAGGGGCGCCTTTTATAGCGGCTCAGGGGCGGTCGCGTGCGAATGCGTGGCGGGAGGCGGGGCGGCGTCGCCGCACTGTGTTGGTGCCACCTCTCGCAGCGCCGCACTTCTTCTACCTGAAGCTCTCTCACACAAGAACACACACACACTCACATACAGCAAGGAAGAAACCGGCTAGCTTTGCTGCGAGAGTCTGCTCCTTGGTGAACGCCAAGGTTACATTGTTTCTTCTGCCAACATGGCTGCTTTTCTCATTGCTTTTCTTAACTTAAATAGACAGTACAAGATAGCAGCTGACTCACACATCTCCTGATCCTAAACTTACGCCAACACCATGTACCCCTGAAATCTCTCCACGATGCACAAGACTCAGCCGCCACGCAGACGCACACACCTAACCAGCTAAACCATGCACTAGCTAATCCCTAATTACACGCACACCTCCAGTGCTAATGCAACTTCCACTCAACGGTCAGCATGCACATGCACATGGCTGGCTAACAAACTCTTCATGCGTGACTAAATCAACTAACTAAGCCGACCCACTACTAGCTTGTATGCACACACATGATCTCAGCTTAGAGCATCTCCAACAGTCGCGCTTAGCGCCGCGCCCAAAAAAACCATATACCGCGCGCGCTTAGGCTGTTTTTCCGCGCCGCGCAACGCTGGCTCCAGCAGCAGCGCTATAATGCAGCGCGCGCGCCGCTCTAGCGTTGCGCAAAAATGCAGCGTGCGCAAAGCACATATACAGTTCAACAAATAGAAGAAAAACGATCAAACAAACAAAATAAATCAACAATAAATAGTTTACAACTGAAACAAATAGTTTTATCATTCAGTACAACAAATAATGCAATAAATAAACACAACCAATAGTTCATGAACAATACAATACATAAAATGCAATGAAATCATGCTCGTTGTTGTCCATGCCATGCCCACCACTCTTCAATCAGATCCTTCTGAAGATCATTGTGCGTTGCGGGACGCCGAATGGCATGATAGGAGGCAACAAAACGGGCTACCCTTTCAGCCCTCCGTCGCACTCGCACGGGATGTCCCAAGAGCTCATACTGTGAGTAGTCTAAATCTTGGCCACGCTCATTCTCGATGATCATGTTGTGCATGATCACACAAGCGTGCATTATGTACCAAAGCATTTTTTGATCCAAAATCTAGCCGGTCCTCTCACAATAGCAAATTGGGCTTGCAAAATCTCAAATGCTCTCTCGACATCTTTTCTAGCAGCTGCCTGAGCATTGTGGAATTCAAGATTTTTCTTACCTTCTGGCTTTTTCAACGGCTTCACGAAGGTTTGCCACTTTGGATAGATGCCATCCGCTAGATAATAGCCATTTGCTACAAACTGAACCGGTGGCAACTCACCATTCGCAATCTTATTCATCAGTGGTGACCGGTTGACAACATTGATGTCATTCAAAGATCCAGGCATTCCAAAGAATGCATGCCATATCCAAGTCTCCTGATCGGCCACCGCTTCAAGGATTATAGTGGAACCCTTTTTTTGGCCGTGGAATTGCCCATGCCATGCCTTTGGACAATTCTTCCAACTCCAATGCATGGAATCTATTGAGCCAAGCATGCCAGGAAAGCCGCGAGATTTGTTCATCGCCAATAGCCTTGCGGCGTCTTCAGCAGTGGGAGATCTCAAATACTCCTCGCCAAACACTTGCACAATTCCCACTGCAAAGCGCTTGACACACATGATGGCTTGGCTCTCACCCATAGCCAAGTGATCATCAACTAGATCGGCCGGGATACCGTATGCCAACATACGCAAAGCGGCTGTCACCTTCAGAAAGGTGCTATGCCCGAGCTCTCCAGCAGCATTCCTCCTTTGCTGGAAAAAACGGTCATGAATCGCTAGTTTCTCTGCAATGCGCTTGAACAAGTCTGTGCTCATCCTAAACCGGCGACGAAAATATGACTCCGGGTATGTAGGATTCTCCACGAAATAGTTCTTCATCAATCTGTTATGGGCATCAATTCTATCTCTCCAAATTTTTTCCCGACCCATAACCGAACCACCGTGCTTCGGTTTTTTATTGATATGCATTGCTATGATCATTGCAAGATCCTCCTCCTCTTCCATATCAAATTCATCTTCGGATGAATCATGCGACGAACTCATCTACAATGTTCAATACTATACTATCAAAACTACAATTCAAAATATGCACCAAATTCAGTTTGAAGCAATACATACCTTGTAGGTTTTTTGTCGAACACCTTGCGGGCGCGGCGCGGAAGCGAGCCGTCGGGCGCTGTTCCTCGGACGTCGGAGGCGCGCGAGGTCCGGTCGGACTAGGAGGGGGTGGGGCGGAAGCGCAGCGGCGCGGGGAGGCCGGCGAAGCGCCTGAACGGTCGCCGGCGGGCGCGGGAGGCGGGCGCCAGCGGAGGCAGACCGGGAAGCGCGAGTGGCCGGCGGGCGCGGGGGCGGCGCCGGGATAGGCTGGGGAAGAGGTCGCCGGGGGCGCGAGCGGCGGCGGCGGCGCGGCCGGATGGGGAGCAAGCGCGGGAGAGGAACGAGCGCGGGAGAGCCGGCGCGCGGGGATGGAAGAAAGAAGAAATGAGAGTTCGCGCGCGCGCGAGAGTGTGCCGCGCGCGGAAGTGAACGCACCAAATCAACAGCGCGGGATGGGGCATTCACCAGCGCGCCCAACTCGTTTTAGCGCGCGCGTTTTTTGCGCGCCCGCTGAAGCTATCCGACGCGTTACGCGCGCGCTAAAATGGCGTTTTTTGCGGTGCGGCGCTAGTATAGCGCGGCTGTTGGAGATGCTCTTATGTGAGTACACTGCCGCAGCCTAGTGAGTACTCCAGCCTAGTAGATGAACACGACTACATGCATGACTCAATGCAAACAGATTAATCATCTATACAACAAGGTTAACTCTAACACACTGCGCCGCCCGTGAATCAATGGCAGGCTGACCGGCGGCAGCCTTGGCATTGATTCCCCGCGGGGAAACCGAGACGATGAGGACGACGAGGCGTCGTCTCGCAGACTCGCTGGTCCCGCCACTCTTTCGCGCCAAAACATTCTTGCCGGCGCCCTCGGGCGCCCCAGCACGCCGAGTTCGATCTGGGTCTGCCGGCACTAGTTTCGGTCAAATCCGACGAAAAACAGGCTCGTTGGGGCGCGACTGGGCCGATTTTTCGGCGTCGGCGCTAAAAAATGACCTTGGGTGGCCTGTTGGGGGCGCGGCTGGAGATGCTCTTAGGTGGGGTCGTTTGGGTAGATAAAGGACGGGAGAAGGGCGAAAGATGCCCTCATGCCTCTCTCCTTCCGGCCTTTTTAGCCTGAAGGCACGCACAACCTCCTGCTGCACCTGCACAGACACATACTCCGGCGTCTTCCTTTCTCACCCATCATCAGTCAGGCCGCGCGTCACCACCTTTCTCATCCTCGCTCGGAACAGCCGGCCATGATGAGCAGCAGGTTATGCGGCGGCACGATGGCGCCGGTTAGCGACGTGGCCGACTTCGGCTATGCTCCCATGCAGTCCTACCCCAACTTTGAGCCGGCCGGCATGGTCATGCCCGGCGACCGGCTGCCGCCTTTCCAGCAGCACCACCTCTACGACAGCCTCGACTTCAACGCCCCTGCGTTCTCTTTCCAAGACCCGGCCGTGCTTTTCTCGAGCGGCTCCGCGTTCAGCAACCAGCTCCAGCAGCCCTTCCTCCAGACGCAGGTCACCATGCCGACGATGGCGTCGTCGTCGCTGCTGCAGGCGCCGATGATGACGCTTCCGGGTATGCTGACGTCCTCCTCGGCGTCGCCGGTGGACGCATACACCTTCGGTGGCGGCAGTGGCGGGTTCCTGAAGCGGGAGGAGGGCAGCCCCTTCTCGGACGTCGGCGGCGGGGGCAGGATCGGGCTGAACCTCGGCCGCAGGACATACTTTTCCCCGGCGGACGTGCTGGCCGTGGACCGCCTACTGATGCGCTCCCGCTTCGGCGGAGTCGGCGCAATGGGCATGCTGGGGCTGGGGCTCGGCGCCACCGCCCACCACCACCAGCCCCCGCGGTGCCAGGCTGAGGGCTGCAAGGCCGACCTCTCCGCTGCCAAGCACTACCACCGCCGCCACAAGGTCTGCGAGTACCACGCCAAGGCCGCCACAGTCGCCGCGTCTGGCAAGCAGCAGCGCTTCTGCCAACAGTGCAGCCGGTACGTACGTTTATCCTCTCGCATGGGTGGATCATTGATGCATGCGAAGCTTGCTAGCAGACGAAATAATAGGCATTAGAAAGGCTGCGAGCTTTCGATCTAGTGGCATTGACGCTAGCAGCTAGTATATGCACTGATCATATCATGTCAACATGTCATATATCAGAAATGACCCACATCAGATCAGATCTTGTTCCTCTGAGCGTATCGGCATCTGCATCCCATTGTCCAATGCACGCCCATCATGGCATTGCAGTGGAGTTCCATCAGATACCTAAAACTATTTGTGTAGATTTTTTTTTTTTTTGCGGGGTTACTCTGTGTAGATACATGGCGTGTATTACGTACAACGGTAGACATATATATACCCAAGATCCGGTTGTGTGAATAATTGTTTCTTTTTTGGGGTACGTTTCTTGGGCTAGGTTTCATGTGCTCGCTGAGTTTGACGATGCCAAGAGGAGCTGCCGGAAGCGGCTCACGGAGCACAACCGGCGCCGCCGAAAGCCCGCCGGCGTGCAGGGCAAGGACTCGGAGCCGCCTTCCAAGAAGGCAGACGCTAGCATCACCAGCTCATACACCGGCAATCACAGGAGTAAGACCACTCCTCAGATACAAGTCTAGACTAGAACACTGGATACATATGCTTATTATTGACTTTCTGTAAGAAACTACCGGAACTTTGTTAGAGCTTAGCGAGTATTTAATGATGTATGCCTAATTCTCAATTGTCTAATTTTTGCGTAAATCTAGTTGTCTTGAAATGGCACATCACTAGGCTAGCCTAATAATGTAGCATCTTAAAGTGTGTAACTGAAGCAACATATAACTGCATTTTTGGCGGTGCACTTGGCTGCAGTACACACCGGTAATTCTATGTGCCAGCAAGCAAGTTACGACGTTCTGTTAGATAGAAACTAGTAGTACACGACATGACATACCTAGATGCTACTTGTACATTTTGGTCGGTCGATCTGACGTACGTACTACTCAGCTCAATTAACATGATGTGCACACGTATGGCGCCAAAACATCTTATACAAACGTAGGAGTACTATCGTACTATACACTAGACCGGTAGATGCAACCCCTGCTACATACACGTGACAGTCACATCTTGCCGTCTTGTCTGACGCCGCGACGTGTATATGATCAGCCCAAAAGTCGACGACGGGGGCGGCCTTCTCGCCGAGCGCCAGTGGCTTCAGCTGCCTTCAGCAGCAGCAGCAGCAGCAGCATGAGATCGACAGCGGCGGCCAGTCGAGCAACGCCACGCCGACGAACCTGTCCCTGGCCGCGCCGCCGCCGCCTCAGGACGACGCCGGCTTCGGCGCCGGCCTTGACACCATGCTGCTGATTCAGCAGCAAGGGCCCGATGAGCAAGAGGAGGAGGAGCGGCAGCAGCAGCATTTCATGATGACCTCGCTCGTGCAGTCGCATCGCGACAGCCGCAACATCTTGTCGTGCTCGACGACGTCGCCGTCGGATCAGCGTCACCACCAGAACGACGGCGACAGCTGCTGCAACGGCAACAGCATGCAGCATTTCTTTGAGGTGGAGTTCATGTAGTTCGATGCATGCATGCATGGAATGAATGAACCTGGCCCGGCCTAGCATAGAGGGTGGTTTGACTGCATTATCGTGAGGTGTGTGTGCATGAGGTGAAAGAGAGAACAAGCTGGTTGCATTGCATGCACTAGGCTGGCATGGAGTATAGCTAGTAGGCGTGCAGCCTTTTTCTTTCCCGATTTAATTTCCTGCCCTTTTCTGTTTACTGTGTTTTTAATTGTACTTTACTCAAAAGCTGTTACCCTATTACAATGGGTAATAGTGTATGTACGTACTACTGTTTGCTTTTCTTTTTGGTATAACGTAATTATGTTAGTATGCATGCTAACACTATATGTTAGCCTCCTCTTCTTTGATAAGCCATGTATTGTTTCTATACTAGTAATATGTATGTTATTGCAAACTTGTTGAGGATTCTAGAAGCATCTACAACGGGGCACCTCAAATCATCTCTCATACGTCCGCGGACGCGCCCAGTCAGTGACCGCACAGGAGAGAGAAGGAAAAACTTGATCCAACCGGACACCCAATATCACCTATAGGTCAGGGTTGTCCGTGAATCCCTCATATCCATCTCAAATGTAGGGAAGATACAAGGGCTCACGGACGAGCCCGGTTAGTCCGTCACGTAAGATGCGGCCCCACGCGGACCACCTTTTCTATTTCTTTATTCATTCTTTTCTTTCTCTCTCTTCATCTCTACTAATCATATGCAAGTGACCGGATATATATGGAAGAAAATGAGGAGTGCACAAACGGGCAAATAGGTGTTCAAAACGGGCACGCCCGGTCACTGACCGGACGCGCCCGCGGGCGTTGTATGGGTCATATTTGCTATGTCCGGCTGTAGATGCTCTAATGGTTTTAATATATGTTGTTGCAAAGTTTATACTCCATTCGGTTTGGTTTATAAGTCGGACATGAGTTTTTAGGTTTTTAATTTGACTAGGAAAACATGTATAATATTTAACGGAAAATATATCTGTCTTGGGATTCGTCGTGAAATGAAGTTTCTAACCATATAATTTTATGGCATATTATACATGATTCATTACTCAAATCGAACACCAAAAAACCGTACCCGACTTATAAACCCAACCGGAGGGAGTTATCCATTAAAAAAGACAAAACATGTATGACATTAGTAGAAAAGATTACATAAAATACTTGTTTTAACGGTCGTGATTTTATCGGTCAGTCATACTAAGTTTCAAGAGTTGAAACTTAACATTTCTTTGCAACAATCGTCAAAGCAAGAAGGGTAGTGCCATTAGGAAGGCGCCCGTGACTTCATGATGAAGGGTGCTTCGTTTCTATTGTGGGCGGTGTTCTTGTTTGGAGCTTTGTTGTGTTGTACAGGTGTCAAGAGTTGTGGTCGTGGTGCATTAGGAGGGTCATATTTGCAGTCACGGTGTTTTCGTGCTGTGTGAGTAGTACGCATGTGGGTTGTTTGTATCTGTTTTTGCCCGGTTTTCAAAATTAACTGGACAACTCTCTTCTTCTTCATTAATCGACGAGGCAAAACTTTTGCCTCTGTTTCAAAATAAACGTATAAAATGGATATTATTTGAAAGTCCTCGTCACTAGAAACATGAATGTGGAAAAGAACTTAATTTTAATAAAATATTTGAAATATATGAAAGTTTAAAAATCTAAAGCCAAAAGAAAAGGCACGAGTGGTGGACTTAGTGCCCCCGCACTTGTGTGTCCTAAATCCGCTCCCGTAGATATTGCTGTACATTCTTCAATAAAATGCCTAGTTTCCCGCAAAAAAAAAGCCTTGCGGTGTGAAATTGAGCAGAACATTGAAAGCATATTTATAGACATTTACTCACTAATTCCCACTCCAAGTCAGTACATTTACCTACTGAACGTAGCTACAATATGTCTGCAGTTAACAGCAGTGAATCTGAACGGAAATTTAAAGAAGATCTATGCCTGGTAATTAGCGATTCTGCGTATTAAAATGGGCGGGACCGACGTGCATTTACTGGGTGTGCGCCGTAGGATTTTTTAATGCATGGATAGCAACGGGAATTAAAGATGAAGTAGTACGTTCATGGGGGCCATTCGGCTGGGATCCCACCATAGCGCGCTTTTCTGCGATGATGTAAGAGATGACTTTTGATTCCGGAACAAAAGGACAGATGATTTTGGTCAGTGAAATATCCGACCCTATCATTGTTAAAACAGATACTCCGAACAGATCAACAAGTTAAAAAAATCCCAATGCACAGCTCAGATGATTTTTTTGGGGGGCCAAAAGGATCAGCTCAGATGAATTTTAACAAGTGAATTACAAAGGTGAGCATCTAATTCAGAGCATTGTCCTGTTGGAGCGGACAGAGAGAAGGTTTTGTGCTCCCAGTCCCAGATATATACACGTGCATGTAACATATGTGTGTGTGGGGGGGTCTTTCTTTTCGTCGGCAAATAATTTCTGTAGGCTTAACGAACCTACACTGCCTTTGCCTGAAGCGAAATCTGGCGAGCACATGTGTATGCGGTACGTATAATTAGTTACGTAGGTCATGAATGCATGAGTGAATGGGCTAGCCGACCGTATGCAGAGTCTCTACTGGCCTACTCGCAACTGGCAAGTCACAAAGTCTAAGCTGTAGCTGTTGCTTGTTCCGGTTTTTGTCGGGATGGGTTCTCGGGGCGAACGCAAAATCAGCTGCAGCGATCAGGGGCTTCAGTATGCATGCGGCGACCTTCATAGTTGGTGGTCCCACCGTTTTGGTGCATAAGGCCAACTTCAGCGCACAACCTCATCCGGACGTTCGTTTTGCTCGGATTCTGTCTATTTAGACAGGACTATGTGAACGTCTTCGGGACTTTCCTGAGATGCGGTGGCCGTGCGTCGAACACGCAGACTCATTCTTTGGCCTCATCATGTCTGCCACGGTCAATATATCATATGTTCATATTTCAAACAAGTTTGCACGTCCAAATATTAATTGTCTCAAATAGAAATAGTTTTAAAACCAAATCGAAATTGTCTCGAATAAAATAGTTTTACAACCAAATCAAAATTGTCTTGCATAACATTGATGAACCAATACATCTATTGGTTGCCAATGTGATTTCACATTGTAAAACATAGGTTTTGGGGGAACTGGCTCAACCCTCAAAGGGGTGGCCTATCACATATATATAATGATGACATACAAGTCCAATACCAATAAGGTATGGTCTACACAGTAGGGCTACAATACGAAGTCTAACACCCTCCCTCAATCTCAACTCACTCCTGAAGTATCTAGGAGGTTGAGATTGTGCCTACAGACCTCAAACATGGGAGAAGGTAGAGACTTGGTGAAGATGTCTGCAAGTTGATCTTTTGAAGAGATAAACCTGACTTGTAGTAGCTTCTGTTCAACACGTTCCCTCATAAAATGATAGTCAATCTCAATGTGTTTAGTCCGTGCATGGAACACCGGGTTTGATGACAAAAACATAGCACTGATGTTGTCACACCAAAGGACCGAAGGATGTGGTTGAGCAACTCCTAGCTCTCGAAGTAGGGACTCAATCCATATAAGTTCGGCAGCCGCATTGGCAACCAACTTGTACTCAGCTTTTGTGCTGCTGCGGTAAACAGTAGCTTGCTTGCGTGCACTCCAGGCGATCAGATTAGGACCCAAGAACACAGCATGTCCCCCCCGTGGATCGCCTGTCATCTGGACACCCAGCTCAATCAGCATCAGAGAATGCATTAAGAACTCCGGAGGAACTGGGGCGCAGGTGAAGACCAAAGGAGACAGTGAGACGCACATAACACAGTATGCACTTCACAGCAGACCAGTGTACATGAGTAGGAGCATGAAGATACTGGCACACCCTGTTAATCGCAAAGGAGAGGTCAGGACGCGTGATCGTCAGATACTGCAGGCCATCATCAATACTTCGGTACTCAGTAGCATCCTCCCCATGGCCGGCGCCGCACCAAGGATCCCATACTCCGCTCTGATACCATATTGAATTCATGCTCCAGCCAACTCATCCGAAAGTCCGAACTGATGGAGGGAGGTAGGCAATATATTTCAACACTCCCCCTCATGTCTAGGCTATTTTAGTCCTTAGACGTGGGATCGATGTAGACCGCATAATCATTTTATTTAATACTGCGTTGGCAGGATCTTGAACTCAAGACCTCTTGGCTCTGATACCATGTAAAACGTAGGTTTTTGGGGGAACTGTCTCAACCCTCAAAGGGGTGGGCTATCACATATATATAATGATGACATACATGTCCAATACCAATAATGTATGGTTTACACAGTAGGGCTACAATACGAAGTCTAACACACATGTGTTTAACCAAGTTATTTAGAAGATCCAAATGAGTGTGCCAATCACGCAGTTCACGGTAGAATTGGGTAAACTGTTCAAACGTGGCCGATTCTTGGTGCATGGGCTCAACATTTTCACATTGAAAATCAAATCCTTAGTCGAAGATGGTGTTATCACGCTCGTCCTCGATGATCATGTTGTGGATGATCACACAAGCAGTCATCACCTCCCAAAGCTTCCCTTTATGCCATGTCGGTGTAGGGTGTCCAACGATACCTCATCGGAATTGAAGCACACCAAAAGCACGCTCCACATCCTTTCTAGACTCTCTTGCATTTGGGCAAATCTCTGTCTCTTCTCACCTTGGGGTTTCGAGATTGTCTTCATAAAAGTTGACCACTGAGGATATATACCATCAGCTAGGTAGTATCCCTTATTGTAGTGGTGACCATTGATCTCAAAGTTGACTCGTGGGGAGTGGCCTTCTTCAAGCCTTGTGAAGACTAGAGAACGCTGCAGCACGTTGAATCATTGTGAGAACCTGTCATGTCGAAGAAAGAATGCCATATCCAAAGATCTTGTGAAGCCACCACTTCTAATATGACATTGCACACTTTAACATGCCCCTTGTACTGGTCCTGCCAAGCAAATCGCTGGATGGCTCCCCTCTCATCCTCCCCCGCCCCCCCCTCTTCTCCTCCCTCTCCACACGCTGCCCCGCTCCTTGCTGGTCGTGCCCCGTCGTCTTCCTCTCCCCATGTGTCGCCCTCTGCGCCCTGCTCCCCCCGCCCTCGTCGCTGCCGCGGGTGTCGAGGGCCCCGGCAGCGTCGTTCGGTTCTTGTTTCTGGGATCTGGACGTCGATGGTGCTGACTCCTCGGATGGCAAGGATGCTCCCTCGCCGGTGTCCCCCATGCCGGCGTTGGCTTCCAAGGGCGCGCCCCGTCCTCGCAAGTTTGCGCCTGGGGGCAGGGGCCGGCCGGAGGTGGGCGCTGACTGGTTTCGCGTCTCTCGCCATCGTCGGAAATCTGGTAAGTTCCCCTCCCCCACTTCGGCCTCTGGGATCCTTGGTGCGGCGCCAACCATGGGGAGGATCACTACAAGGATACCCCTTATAAAGCAACACAAATTGTACAACATTTTGACTATACGTTGTAAAATTAATAGTAGATACACATATAAATGGTGCAGCATATGCGTTGCAGATTGATATACATATATGGATAAAAATAACATAGGAAAGGAGAGAGAGACAAGCGCGACAAACAGAGCCTCCGATTCCCCTGGTCTCTCCCAAATCACCGCCACCAACCGTGAACTGTCTCGTCTCCCTCCTCCACCCCACCTCGCCGCAGGCCCTTCCCCCCAACCTTCCACCTCTCAACCCCGATGGCTACCAGATCCGCCGCACCCCCACCTACTCATCCCTCTCGCCTCCAATCTCACTCTTCCCGCGGTTCCTCGTTGCGCCACCTGCGGTTGCGGTGCCCTTCCATCCGCCTAGATCCGGCGCTCGCGGCCACCAAAGCCCACCCTTGACCCCCCCTCATGGCTAGGGTTTCCGGCGGCGCCTCCGGTGCCTATGGATATGTCGTCCTCGTCTCATCCGGTGAGTGCATCCCGTCCTCTCCCCTTGCTTCGTCCTTTCTCTCTTCCCCTTCCTCTAATCTCTGCACTTCTCTTCTCCAGTAGACGTGCAGGGTGGAACGGCCACTGGATAGCCTTGCTGCTGCTTGGGACGAAGCAGCCATGGAGCTTACTCCTCCTAGGTGAGTTGGTCCACTCCTCCTCTCTGTTCCGGTTCGTGGCACATTAGGAGCCATTTTGGTTCTGGTGGTGTTTGGATTTGCCACTGTTTGGGCTCAAGTGCCTGCTGCTTGATGTCAATTTGGATATGTTTTGCTGCTAAAGTGTTAATTGATGCTTCGATTGAACTACAAGGTTAACCCCACGTACTACCAGGCAATGTGTTATCTAGTGCTCTATGTGCATCAATAAAATGCATTCACTATTCGTGCTTCCCCAATTGGTGCATAAAAGCAGGAAAATGCACTTGAGAATCACTCTAACTGTTATGTCCCTCGAGACTTCAGATGCTGATTATTGTAGTATTGACATTGATAACTGTAGGCGGTTCTGTAAGAGGACTCATTGGAATCGTTTTTTCTGCTAGAGGAGCCAGTCCCGAATCAACATCAGAACATCAGAACATAAAGGAACCAAAATGCAGTTTTCAAATACTGATTTCTTATATTTTTATTGATCGTCACCAAATAATTTACAGTGATAACTATTCCAATATTTGTGCAAAATTTTGTGTGGTTAATTGTAGTAGAAGATGCTAATATCAGGAGAATTTCGTTTAGCAAAGACAGACGTACACATTCTAAATTCAGATAGTTAAGAAGGGTCCTAAGCCATATAGAATACAGAAGTAAGTTATCAAATACTCCCTCTGTATCATAATATTTGCAGTTTGGGAATAGTTGCAAATCATGAATATTAAGAGCATCATATTAGCTTAGAGTGCACGTAGATTACTTTTCAGATTAACGTGTTGGTGTTGCCTCTCTCAAAATAAGGCTAACAGTTGATGCTAGCGATTTCTTCTTGTTTAGTGAATCATCTTTTTCTAACTGAGTTTTTAAAGGAAACCTCAAAGACTTTATCTCTCTGGATTTGATAACCTCACGCCACTGGACAGGGTTGCTGCGCACAGGTTGTATAACTGAATCTCTTTTGCTGCACGTTTGTATGCCTATTGCATGTGTAGCAAAATGTCGCCTATCCACTGCAACACTCACGGTTACCAAAAAATATTCTTGTTTAAGCATTCCTTTTCTTAAAATAATTCAATTTTATAGATTTCTTTGACAATGTCTTCATTTAATCCATGTATATCACAATCGTTAAGTCAAAGTTATAGTTACACACACGCAGATGCAGCACACGCACGCGCGCGCGCACACACACACATTACTTAGATGGAATCATTATCTTACCACGAGTTTGTGGTCAATTATTTATAATCTGGACCATATCCAGTGTTATATCTAGATGGTATACATGGGCTAATACTTCATTTCAGAAATCACTATGGTTAGAATCAGTGGTCATCTGATGGAAGATGCTTCAACTTTTCAGTGTACAGATGCAAGAGGAAGGAGCATGCATGTTTCATAGCAGAGAATTACTCCATGGCACTGCCAATGCGATATAAAGCTCAATCGCAATATCAGAATAGCTAATTAGTATCATACTTGTCATTATATTATTTCTGCGGACATCATATTGGCCTTTATTCTAACTTGGAACATCTGACCTATTTCATGTCCTACGACTCTGCAATTATATTGTGAATTTATTCGTTTCACAATTAGATTGTGAATATATCTTTGACCAGTGCCTTCCTTCGTCCTGGTGTTCTTTCATCAGGTAAATTTATTTTTTGTATTTTTTATTAACCCTTTTTTTCATTGTGTTCATCGCTACCATCATTTGATAACATGGGTATGTACTTGGTCAATACTGTTCACTGAAAGAGAAAACCACGACTTTCGAAAATTCTGAGCCTTTGGAATAGTACAGTTTTTCATACCTACTGTTGTTTTCGTGAACAATAAGAACACCATAAATGAGAATTGGCTTTGCTGGCACATTGTTTCACTTTTACTGGCAGCTGCACATCTGGGCATGGGAGCTATTTTTATGTGTTCTCTTCGAGACCTTTCTGCGCTGTGATAATTTCTTTGCACAAATACCTAATCTTATTAATACCAATTTTATGTGTGGTTTGATTTTTTTGGTTTGGAAGCAAACTCTGAAGTTATGAATATCCAAACTATGTACATGCATACTGAACTTTAGCCCTGTATCGTGACTTTACCTTGCCCCTTTCAAGTATTTTGTTGTTTGGTAGATTGATGAAATGGACATTAGAGAATGCATATGATTCGTTTACCACTACATGCATGTTATGATCTTACACAATTTAGAAAGACTTCTTTGTTCAATAAGGAGGACATATGAAGAAATTTACAGTCTTTTTAGTAACATACCATATCGTAAGTAGATTATCAAATTTATGATGTATATTTTGTTCCAATAAATTTTAGAATACAATATATGATAATATAGTACCTTTATAGTTATAGCAAAGTAACTTGCCCATGCAGAAAAACAAAGATGGCATGGATTTCAACCTTTATATGTGACTGATATCCCGCCTCTATCACTACTTGCATCATGTCAATGCATTTTGTGTTAACACTTGATTTTGTTATTTTCTTTGTAGATTCAAAAGATATATCGGTGATTATATGAGTGCGCGGCAAGTATACAATGATGATGATGATGTTTCGGTTCATGATGATGATCACGGATGCTTTCAGTTTTAGTTAAGTTGTAGGGATGTTATTGTTGGATGATGTTCCTTGGTCAAGTTTTAGTTTAACTTGTAGGGATGTTGATCGATGCATGCAGTTTAAGTTTTGCTGTCAAGAAAATATTAAGATGATGCATCACAATTGGATGATGTTCCTCTTGTAATATCCACTATTGTAATCCAACAATTTATCCAATATATGATTTTTTCTCTTGTGAGTATATTCTTTTTTCCTTAGTCGATATACAGAATTATCATCATCATGCGAAGCATTAATTTAATTGTTCGCAATATATACATAAAATAATATTATTCATATTATGTATGCACCATCACCTAAAGCGTTGCAAATTCTTTGTTGCAAGCAATGAGATTTGGAATCATGTACATTATTCACCAACATAAAAAAGTGTTGTAGAAGTCGGTTTTATGTGTTGTTCTCTTGCAACGGTCCCATTTACCAACGGTGGTATAAGCGTTGCATTATGCGCTAGCAACACTGGATAAGGCTACGCATGCCAAACCGTTGGTAAAGACACTGGCAACGCATATATGGACTTTTAGATACGGAAAAAAGCGTTGCTATACGGGGGGTCCTGTTGTAGTGGATGATGGCCAGGGGCGCCTTCTCTCCTGTCTCGCGTGGCTCGCTGTCTTCCCTTGCTTTTGCCTCTGGGCCATCATCGTCGATCATCCTGCGCCCACCGAGGATTGCGGCGGCGATGGTCGCACGAACCCTAGATCTGGCTCTCCCCATGGTGGCTAGTGGGCCATATGGGGGCCTGGACCTTTGGCTTCCTGGGCCGCACGCGTGTGGGCGGCCCACACCACCTCCTCTGTCCTCAGTGGATGCTTTCCCCCCTCTCCCCCACGTGGGCCCTGGGCTGCTATCAGTGGCCAATGCTCCCCCTCCTCTTTCTCGGCCCATGTGGCCTGCTCGGCCTAGGCGGGGCTGGCCCGGTTGGACTATTTATGGGCGCCCCGCGGCTCCATCCTTCCCTTCTAGGGTTTCCAGCCTCTACCGCGGATCTGTGTAGACATAGAGCTCCTATCCGCCGTCTCATCATATCCACTCCACCCCTCCTCTTCTCCTCTCCTTCACGGTGGATCTCACCATGGATAAGTCCAGGGGGTCCTCTAGCGAAGCTATGTCCGGCAGCAAGCGCTGGCGCGAGGAGTCACCGAGCTCGGGAATCGATCTAGAGCTTGAAGCTTCCCTGCGCTCCAAGTTGGAGGTTGTGTTGGAAATATGCCCTAGAGGCAATAATAAAATGGTTATTATTATATTTCCTTGTTCATGATAATTTTCTGTTATTCATGCTTGAATTGTATTATCCGGAAACAGTGATACATGTGTGAATACATAGACCACAATGTGTCCCTGGTAAACCTCTAGTTACTAGCTCGTTGATCAACAGATGGTTACGGTTTCCTGACCATGGACATTGGATGTCATTGATAACGAGATCACATCATTAGGAGAATTATGTGATGGACAAGACCCAATCCTAAGCCTAGCACAAGATCGTGTAGTTCGTAATGCTAAAGCTTTTCCAATGTCAAGTATCTTTTCCTTAGACCATGAGGTTGTGCAACTCCCGGATACCGTAGGAATACTTTGGGTGTGCCAAACGTCACAACGTAACTGGGTGGCTATAAAGGTACACAACGGGTATCTCCGAAAGAATCTGTTGGGTTGGCACGAACCGAGACTGGGATTTGTCACTCCGTGTGACGGAGAGGTATCTCTAGGCCCACTCGGTAAGACATCATCATAATGAGCTCAATGTGACTAAGGTGTTGGTCACGGGATGATGTATTACAGAACGAGTAAAGAGACTTGCCATGACGAGATTGAACAAGGTATCGGTATACCGACGATCGAATCTCGGGCAACTACTATACCGATAGACAAAGGGAATTGCATACAGGATTGATTGAATCCGTGACTTCGTGGTTCATTCGATGACATCATCGAGGAGCATGTAGGAACCAACATGGGTATCCAGATCCCGCTGTTGATTATTGACCGGACCCGTAGGGTCTACACACTTAAGGTTCGGTGACGCTAGGGTTGTAGAGATATATGCATGCGGTAACCCGAATGTTGTTCGGAGTCCCGGATGAGATCCCGGACGTCACGAGGAGTTCCGGAATGGTCCGGAGGTAAAGATTTATATATAGGAAGTCCAGTTTAGGCCATCGGAAGAGTTTCGGGGTTCACCGGTATTGTACCGGGACCACCGGAAGGGTCCCGGGGGTCCATCGGGTGGGGCCACCTATCCCGGAGGGCCCCATCGGCTGAAAGGGGAAGGGAACCAGCCCATAGTGGGCTGGTGCGCCCCCCTTGGGCCCCCCCTGCGCCTAGGGTTGGAAACCCTAGGGGTGGGGGGCGCCCCACATGACTTGGGGGGGGCAAGTCCCCCCAGGCCGCCGCTCCCCCTAGAGATGGGATCTCTAGGGCCGGCGCACACCCCTAGGCCCCCTATATATAGTGGGGGGAGGGAGGGCATCCGCACCCCATGCCCTGGCGCCTCCCTCTCCCTCCCGTGACACCCGTTCCTCCTCCCGCAGCGTTTGGCGAAGCCGTGCAGGAATCCCGCTGCTTCCACCACTACGCCGTCGTGCTGCTGGATCTCCATCAACCTCTCCTCCCCCCTTGCTGGATCAAGAAGGAGGAGACGTCGCTGCCCCGTACGTGTGTTGAACGCGGAGGTGCCGTCCGTTTGGCGCTAGGATCATCGGTGATTTGGATCACGACGAGTGCGACTCCATCATCCACATTCTCTTGAACGTTTCCGCTCGCGATCTACAAGGGTATGTAGATGCACTCCCCTCTCCCTCGTTGCCAGATGACTCCATAGATTGATATTGGTGAAGCGTAGAATTTTTTTGATTTCTGCTACGTTCCCCTACAGTGGTATCAGAGCTAGGTCTATGCGTAGTATCTTGCACGAGTAGAACACAAAGTAGTTGTGGGCGTAGATTTGTTCAATTCTCTTACCGCTACTAGTCTTATCTTGATTCGGCGGCATCGTGGGACAGGTTGCACCGACTGACATGCACTAGTTGCATAAGGTGGCTAGCGGATTTTCGCTCTCACCACATTCCAACAAGTGTCATCGAAGGTATGCGTGAGCAATTCCGCAACCTGAAGCAAGGCTCAATGTATGTTTATCAATACAATGTCAAGTTCCAGAACCTTGCCCGTTATGCCAAGAAAGATATTCCAGATGCCAAGAGCAAGATTTATCAGTTCCGTGGTGGTCTGAAGGATGAACTCCAACTAGCTCTCACCTTGTTCGAGCCTGATGAGTTTGATCAATTCTATAACATGGCACTTAAGCAAGAGGCAGCCCAGCTCAATATGGAAGCTTACAAAAAGAGGATCAGAGATGGTTTTCACTCCTCCTTTTCTTCCCAAGTGGTTGCAAAGCAGCAGAAATTTTGGCTTCCACCTCCTCCAGTGATCCGACCTCCCAACAACAACAACAACAAGCATTCTGGTGGCCGTGGTTTCTCCCACCCACCCAACCCAAGCAATCAGTCAAAGAATCATTTTCAAGATTCGAAGTCAAGTGCTCCTTATCACCGTCCTCTCTCAGAAGTGGTTTGCAACAAGTGCACTTAGAAGGGTCATTATGCAAACAAGTGCCCCAACCCAAGGCGCCTTCCCCCTCCTCCACGTGTCAGCGCTGCTACTGTCAAGCATAATCCAAAGGCAGCAAGAGTGAATCTGATGAATGCAGCTCAAGTAGAAAATTCTTCAGATGTGATACTTGGTAACCTTTCACTCAATCTCAAGCCTGCTAAAGTTTTGTTTGATTCTGGTGCATCACATTCTTTCATGTCATATCCATTTGGATCCAAGCATAATGTGAACATAGCGGCTTTACCAAGGCAATTAGCAATTTCTTCTCTGGCAAAACAGATGCATTCTAGCTTGTATGCTCCAAATGTATCTATTCGCATGGGTGATTACCGCTTTCTGGCTTCTCCGGTTGTTCTCGGAACTTGACATTATACTGATAGACTGTCATGGAGCCCTGCTTCAGGTTGCGGAATTGCTCACGCATACCCTCGATGACACTTGTAGGAATGTGGTGAGAGCGAAAGTCCTTGCAGAAATTCTCCCAAGAGATCACTTGACCTGGCCTGGAGTCTTTGTACTGCTGCCACCAATCAGCTGCTTGATCTTTGAGTTGGAAGGCTACAAACTTCACATAATCATCTTCCTTCACGTTACTGCACTCAAAATGCTTCTTTATATCGGTTAACCAATCGTCAGCATCAAGAGGGTCGACACAGTAACTGAAAGCTTTTGGATTATTGGCCAAGAACTGCTTGAGAGTAGCATGGTGCTGCTGGTTGAAGAAGTTGCCTTGATTCCCTGGAACACCCTGATTAGCTTGATTAGCTTGCATCTGCTGCATCATCTACATCAACAACTGGGTGTTCTGAGCTGTAGTCTGCATAATCGCTCTCCAAGCCTCAGGCGGAGGAGGAGGGGAAGGAGGACGTTCTGGGACCTCTTCACCCTCTGGGTTAGCGTTGGGAACCTTTTTCGGAGCCATCCTGAAAGAGATGACCACGAATCAGCAATTGATTGACAGAAGGCATAAGCTGAATCAATGGAATGAATTGCAACAAGTCTTCACAATAATCATTCGAACAATAGTAACGAATGAAATCATTCGAACAAGAGGAACGAATGAAATTCTCAGTTAAATGATAACATCAGTCTTCACGAGAAGCCACATAGGGGACAAAAAAAATAAGACAAACAACAAGGTACGGATGGGAACAAACACAAGAGAGGACTTTCGTTCTAATATCTTTGTGCTGAAAGCATATCAACGCGTTACGAAAAGGTTTTGCAATCCCCGGATCAGCATAGCCAAGGATCCTTTAAGATGCAACTCCTGATAGTAACATCGGTCATAAACCACTTCACTCAATGTAGAACCCCGAACTCACTAACCTGCATTCGTTGGAAGAATGCCTACGATCTACTGGATAAGCCCACCTATAAATTTCCGAAAGATTCCAGTTATGCAATCAGGTGTTGGGGATACACGGGAAGCACCGTGCAATCAACTCTAAACCTACATACAGGTGTATCCATCCTTCAACACATAACCAGTCTTTCTTGGAAACTGTTTACCTCGGACCTTCGAAAAGCATCCACTATAACAAGCTATGGCAATACTCCCGAACTACCTCCCCAGTACTGGGTGATGTCGGGGTTATCTTGCCACTGGCCGTATAGGAGAGATTTTTGATGTCGGCCGTCTTAAGTATTTAGTACTGCCGCGATATGCTTGTGACGACAATACCCCGAAGCTCAACTCCCCGGGACACTGCCACAACCCCTAATGTCAGGAGGCATCGAGAACAATATCCTCGTCACAAGAACATCGAAACAATCCCAGAATACTCGCAGGATTCCTAAAAAAAAATTTGTGCAATTTTTGAAGATAGGAGAGACAAGAGTAGTCGTCAGGAGTCCTCACCAGAGAGAAAGGGGATGAGAAGCAAAGAAATCCTACTCTCCGATATAATATATAGGACTCAAAATATTTTCAGTGTGTGCCTAGACTCGACCGTCAACGATTCGATCAAACAGTGGGGGCTCCTAGGTCGGAGAAGGCCCTGATACCAACTTGTAATGCCCAGGATGGAGTTATACCTCCTACGTGTCGAGGCACGACTTAAAGGCATAAGTCCATCCTAGAATGATCTCAAGTTTGGTAATCTTTGCACATCTCATGTAAAAGAGGGGATTGTAAACATAAATAGTTGGCTTACACTCGCCACGTCACCCAAATACAATACATGTCTCAAACATCATACATTAAGAACATCACAACCCTCTAAGGGCAAAACCAAATGTCAAGATACCAAACTTAAATAACATCCACAGGCGGATCGAATCCTAGTAGGAGTCTCCACTACTGATCATCCGGATAACGAACATAGTAACGGCTACGCTCCTCGTCGAACTCCCAATCTAGCTCGGTGCCATCACCTGGATAGCTCACAACTGGACCTGCATCTGATGTGGTGAAGTAACTGTGAGCCACAGAGGACTCAGCAATCCCGTTCCCGGGTAACAAGACTATTTAAGCCTTGGGAGAGGATAAGGCTGAAGAAAAGAACAAGTGTCTGCAGCAGCAACTAGCAACTAGCTTACGTGAGTGAGAGTGAGAAGAGAAAGCCTCGGTCGAGAGATGATCACGAAGTGATCCTAGCTAAAGCTCAACAAACATAACCCCTCCGTGTTCAACTCCCGAATCCCTATTCGGAAATTGACGGTCACGGAACACACGCTGGTAGGGTATTAGAAACATTGTGTCATGTTATCTACAACCGGATATTAACAAGCTCCCATCTGCCACATAACCGCGGGCACGGCTTTCGAAAGTTCATAACCCTGCAGGGGTGTTCCAACTTGACCCATTACAAGCCCACGATCCGCGGAGTCGCAAATCCAAAGTGGGATGACCCGTGTATCCACGGAATCCCGTGCTCAAGATATACCGAACTAAGGTAAGGCTAATCCAGCAAATCCTCCGGGCGTGCCGACACCCTGATAGTAGCCGCGCGTATCTCGTCTCAGGCCACGACCGGATGAGCACAGCGTACAGTGGCCGAAATACCCAAGTTGCCAAGGGGGGCTCCGCACACGACTCTAGTTTGGACCAACACTCAATTCGAGCACTGGCCCAGGGGGGTTGAATTAATTAAGCCTCGGGTTAATTACTCCCTCGGAAAGTTTTAGTTGTTTAGGCGAATAGTACCAATGTTGGGACTTGCTGGAAAAGACTTAGCACTTAGCGGTTTATCGAGGGGGTCCCATACACCCCAACCGTGTTAGGAACGCATAATCAAGGAACATAACACCGGTTTATACGGTTCCTAATGGCATGAGTGGAACAAATCACCAAGCAAAAGGCTTAGCCTTCCACCCTTGCCAATATATAGATGATTTCATTTTAAGCATTTATATAGTGTGATATAACCCAACCAAACTTCAACATGAAGCAATCATCTTCGATCTTCACCTGCAACTAGCAACGCTATAAGAAGGGCTGAGCGAAGCGTACTTAGCCAAGCAACGGTTTGCATAGGTAGGGTGGTTAAGCATGGCAATGGTTACAAGTAGGAGGCTGACAAGAAGATCATGGACATCGAGGCAAAACTATAGAGCGGAACTACTAGCACTAGGCAAAGATAGTAATGTTATCGGGGTTCGGTCATCTTGCCTGAAGAGAAGTCGTTCGGATCGCAAGAAGGGTCCTCGTGCTCAACCTCGTTGGAAACCTCGTGCTCGAACTCGTACTCGGTCTCGGCTTCCGGCTCTAAACAAAACAATCACACCAAGCACCAATCAACAAGATGCAATGCGCACTCGAACAAGATGAATGCATGATGGATGCACTAAGGATGCACACGGAGCACGGAAAATAGCACTCAAGCAAAACACCTCAAAACATGATAACAATATGATATTATGAATCTACACAGAAAATCAATCAAGTTCCATA
This sequence comes from Secale cereale, assembly GCA_902687465.1. NCBI lineage: Eukaryota > Viridiplantae > Streptophyta > Magnoliopsida > Poales > Poaceae > Secale > Secale cereale. The sequence continues at coordinate 97,833,302 of LR738714.1, read as the reverse complement.
TAAGATTCGCTGAAATAGGAGTTACGGGCTAAAAGTTATGCCCGAAACAAGAAATGAGCGAAAGCTGAAAATTACAGCAACATAGCAACTTCGGAGCACAAAATAATTAAGCTACAGCACTCAAACACATGGCAAAGAGCATGAACACAAACTAGACATATACTACAGCAACTAAGTCCAAAGGTGCACCCCCAAAGGAGTCACGGTTCAATAGCAATAAGCCTGGACATATTGAACTTGACAATAAAATTCTGGCAGCAGAATTTTATTGAAACTTTGGAGCAAAAGATAAACATGCTACAGCCACTTAAATAGGCATGTGAGACCATGAATGGAAAGCCAACAATATATACTACAAGGAACAATCAAGATCCACTCCAAAACTAGCATGGTTTGCCCTAGAGCAGCAAGCAAACATGGCATCGGAACATTACAGATTTAGACTTGGTGAAAATCCACTAAGTCCTAAAACAGCAATTTCATCATGGCATCTAAAAGAGCATGTTTTAGTCACCTCGAAACTAAACATGGCAAGTGGTAAGCACCTCATCAAAGTACACATGATGGTGATTCCGAAACACACAGGCATGCTTCATGGAGATAAACACAACGATAGCAACGAGCTCAACAAGATGGCATTTCATAACAAGTGAAACAACATCACAGCCACATGGCACTTTGCAACGATGATAAACATGGCAAGAATAAATCTATCATGCTACCTAGCACATACAACATGTAGAGCATGGCAAGACGAACACGTGGACATGTCATTTGCATCATTCGGACGAACGAGCTAAAAGATATCACATGGCAAAGATGACATAAAAACATCACATAGCAGCAGTTTTTATCACGATGCACTCTTGCAACAGCAAAATAAGCACCTAGATGATCTCTAACATGCATGACACCAAAAGATAAAACGTAGTGCTATTCACCACGAACGTCTGGACATGCTATTTGCGCTAAACGGACAATCACACAAAAAGTTACAGCAGTTCTAAAACAGCATCAACAAACAAAATTACTGGGGACTTAGGATTTTTGGGGCAACCTCAGATCTGAGAAGGAAACATGGGCCGGATCTGGATCCGGAGGTGGAGAAGTGGCCTGGCCCGGCGAAGGAAGGCGATGGCCTGGTGGCGCGGGAGCTGGCGCGCGGGAGCCTGGTCGGAGGAGCGAAGCGGGAGGCGGCGCGGCTGGACCTTCGGGCCTGGCGAAGGGATTCGGCGAAGTGGTCCTGGCGCTAGAAGGGATCCAGCTGGAGCGACGCGACGATGCGGGCGACTGGGCCGACGGCGATGCGGACGGCGCCTCGAGGGATCGGTCGAGGCCTCCCTGGCGCGTTGACTCGCGGCGGTTGGCTGGCGATCGAGGGAACTCCCTCGATCCAGCGAGAATTGCGGCGGCTGGCTCGATCTGGCTTGCCAAGTGGAGAGAAGGGGGTGGCCAGATCTGACATTTAGGGAAGAAGTGGAGAAGAAGCTAGGGACTGCCCAAAAATAGACTAGGGTCTATTATATAGCAGATTTCTAGGGCTAGGGGATTTGGGGTGTTAGGAGCCCTCAGATCGTGATCCGACAGATCCGATCGCGGGGGTAGTTTAGATGGACCTAGGAGAGGGTAGTGGACTGCATGTAGGGGTGTTTCTGGGACACAAAGCGAAGGCACTTTGGACCCACACGAATAACTGTTGGGATAGCAAACGGAGTCCAAACGCGACGAGATTTGAGAGGCGGGTTACACACAACAAAACAACAACACACGACAAGTCTCGCGGCACACCGGTAACGTTACACGCCCAAACACCAAAGTAGGCCTACGGGACACCACGGACACGTGAGGGAGCTCCGGAACGCGAAACGGACAACGGGAAGGAACGCGTGGAACCGGATGCAACCGACAACACAAATGCAATGCGATGCACATGTCTACATGATATGAATGAATGCCACACACTCACACAACAAAACGACGAAAACCCGAAAGACAAAGAACCCGGAATGGAAATAGATGAAGCCGGAGATATATTATATACCCAAAAGGGAAAGTATTACATCCGGGGCATTACAAACTCTCCTCTACTACAAAAAGATCTCGTCCCGAGATCTAGGACTGGAAAAAGGAAGGGTACTCGGAACGAAGATGATCTTCTCGTTCCCAGGTAGCTTCTCGGTCGGTGTGATGTGACCACTTGACTTTAAAGAATTTGATGGACTAGTTGCGGGTCTTGCGTTCGGTTTCTTCGAGAATGGCAACTGGATGCTCTCGGTAGGACAGGTCTTGTTGAAGATCAATCTCTTCAAACGGAATCATGCGCTCAGGTGCCTTGAAGCATTTGCGAAGTTGAGACACATGGAAGACATCATGAACATTGGCGAAGTTGGGAGGGAGCTCAAGTTGATAGGATAGATCGCCTCTTTTGCCAAGAATCTTGAAAGGCCCGACGTATCTAGGAGCAAGCTTTCCTTTGATGCCGAATCTTTGGGTGCCTTTCATCGGAGACACACGGAGATAAACATGATCATCAATGTTGAAAGCCAAATCACGATGCTTGCCGTCATAGTAGCTCTTCTGGCGCGACTGAGCGGCCTTGAGATTCTCACGTATGACTTTGCACATTTCTTCGGCTTCTGAGATCAAGTCATTGCCAAGAAGTTGACGTTCGCCTGTTTCAGACCAGTTGAGGGGGGTACGACACTTTCTGCCATAGAGGATTTCAAATGGAGCTTTGCTTGCACTTGCTTGAAAGCTGTTGTTGTAAGAGAACTCGGCAAATGGAAGGCAGTCTTCCCATTTCATGCCAAAGGAGATGACACAGGCTTTGAGCATATCTTCTAGAATCTGATTCACTCGCTCGACTTGACCACTAGTCCGAGGGTGAAAAGCAGTGCTGAACCTGATCTTAGTGCCCATGGCGGACTGAAAGGAGTCCCAAAACCTGGATGTGAACAAGCTTCCACGGTCTGAGGATATCACTTGAGGAATGCCATGTAAAGACACAATTCTGGAAGTGTACAGCTCTGCCAATTGAGCTGCATTGATGGATTCTTTGACTGGCAGGAAGTGAGCGACTTTGGTAAGTTTTTCAATCACCACGAAGATAGAATCATTTCCTCGCTTGGATTTAGGAAAACCAGTGACGAAGTCCATTTCAATGTGGTCGAACTTCCACTCGGGAATAGGAAGAGGTTGGAGAAGACCGCCTGGACGTTGATGTTCTGCTTTCACTCTTCTGCAAACATCACATTCATTCACGAATTGGGCAATTTCCCTTTTCATGCATGTCCACCAGTAAGACTGCTTGAGATCTTGGTACATTTTGGAACTGCCAGGATGAATGGAAAGGAGAGAATCATGTGCTTCTTCCATTATGAGCTTCCTGAGATCACCTTTGGGAACAACGAGTCTGTCCTCGAAGAATAAGGTATCTCTCTCATCAACACGGAAGCACTTGTATTTCGGAATGCCCTTAGCAATAGCATGTTTCACCTTCTTCACCATGGTATCACTGAGCTGGGCCTCACGGACTTGATCTTCCAAGGTAGGAGCAATTTGAAGATTTTCAAGAAAACCCTGCGGAACAACTTGAAGGTTGAGCTTCCTGAATGCTTCACAAAGCTCAGGCTGGTACGGCTTGATAAGAAGGCTGTTGCAATATGCCTTTCTGCTCAAAGCATCTGCAATCACATTCGCCTTGCCAGGAGTGTATTCAATGCTGGGATTATACTCTTGGATCATTTCAACCCAACGAGTCTGACGGAGGTTCAGATGCGGCTGTGTGAAGATGTACTTCAAGCTCTTGTGATCAGTGAAGATGTCGACTTTTCTGCCCAACAACAGATGTCTCCACGTAATCAAAGCATGTACCACAGCTGCTAGCTCGAGATCATGTGTGGGATAGTTCTTCTCACTTGGCTTCAGCTGCCGAGAAGTGTATGCCACAATTCTCTTATCTTGCATAAGCACACCACCAAGACCTTGAAGAGAAGCATCACAGAATACTTCATAGGGCTTGGATTCATCTGGAGGAGTCAGAACTGGAGCATAGACGAGCTTTTCTTTGAGAGTTTTGAATGCCACTTCACACTCTGGAGACCAAAAGTATTTGACATTCTTCTGAAGCAAGTTGGAAAGAGGCTTGGCAATCTTGGAGAAGTTCTCAACGAACCTTCTGCAATAGCTGGCAAGACCCAGAAAACTGCGGAGTTGCTTGACGTTCTGAGGAGCTTCCCAGTTGACAATTGCTTCAACTTTCTCGGGATTAACCGCAATGCCGTTAGCTGAGATGATGTGGCCCAGGTACAAAACCTTATCGAGCCAAAACTCGCACTTGGAGAACTTGGCATAGAATTTATGCTCTCGGAGTCGATCAAGAACCAGACGTAAGTGCTTTTCGTGATCTTCTTCATTCTTGGAAAACACCAGAATATCATCCAGATACACAAGCACAAACTCGCCAGTATAGGGGTTGAAGATGTAATGCATCATCCTCGAAAAGGTAGGAGGAGCATTGGCGAGACCGAAGGACATGACGGTATACTCGTATGAGCCGTAGCTCGTTCTGAAGGCCGTCTTGGGAATGTCTTCCTCGCGAATGCGAATTTGATGATAGCCCATTCGGAGGTCAAGCTTAGAGAACACTTTAGCTCCTTTGAGCTGCTCGAAGAGTTCATTGATGTTGGGGAGCGGATACTTGTCCTTTATTGTCTTCTTGTTCAAAGGCCGGTAATCAACACAGAGACGCTCCGTGACATCTTTCTTCTTGACAAATAAGACACCACAGCCCCACGGAGACGTACTAGGCCTGATGAGACCCATACTCTCCTGCTTATCAAGCTGCTTCTTCAATTCCTTCAATTCATCCGGAGAGAGCTTATACGGACGCCGGCATGCTGGCTCAGTACCCGGCTCGAGTTCAATAACGAATTCCACCTGACGGTGTGGAGGCATGCCTGGAAGTTCTTCAGGAAAGACGTCTTGATATTCGTTCACCACCGGAATTTGAGATATTGCATTAATTTCGCCCTTATCATTGAGAGAGAAACGCCTGATGGTGTTATCCCTGGAGGCAAAGATAATCACATCTTCATTAGGATGAGTCATCTTGACTTCTTTCTGTGCACAATCAATGTGAGCATCATGCTGAGAAAGCCAATCCATCCCGAGGATGAGGTCAATATCAAAATTACCAAGAACCACCGGATTAGCCAGAAATCGATAATCGCCCATGCGAATAGACACATTCGGAACAAAGTTGTTGGAGTTCATGAGCAAACCCGGAGAAAGCACAGACATCGGACTCGGCAAAGCTTGCAATGGCATATCATGTGACAATGCAAAAGGTCTTGACATGAAAGAATGTGAAGCACCTGAATCAAACAAGACTTTAGCAGGTATAGAGTTCACTGAGAGGTTACCCAAAATGACATCAGAAGAATTCTCCGCTTCAGCTGCACTCATCAGATTGACCCTTGCAGACTTTGGATCATGCTTGACAATCGCTGTACTGACAGGCGGAGGAGGAGGAAGACGCTTCGGATTCGGACATCTGTTGGCATAATGACCCTTCTGGCCACATCTGTTGCACACCACTTCAGAGAGAGGATGGAAATGAGAGCCACTTGACTTGGAGCCTTGAGACTGAAACTGGTTCTTCGACTTGTAGCTCGGGTTGGGTGGGTGCGAGAAACCACGTCCACTAGAGTTCTTGTTGTTGGAGTTGTTGGAGTTGTTGTATGGAGCTCGAATCACTGGAGGAGGAGGAAGCCAGAATTTCTGATGCTTCGAGACCATCTGAGACGATGAGGAAGAGTGAACGGCATCTCGAATTCTCTTCTTAGAAGCCTCCATCTTGAGCTGAGCTGCCTCTTGTTTCAAAGCCATGTTATAGAACTTGTCGAATTCATCGGGCTCGAACAAGGTGAGAGCAAGCTGAAGTTCATCTTTGAGACCTCCACGGGACTTGTAGATTTTGCTCTTGGCATCAGGAATGTCTTGCTTAGCATAGCGGGCGAGGTTTTGGAACTTGACATTATACTGATAGACTGTCATGGAGCCCTGCTTCAGGTTGCGGAATTGCTCACGCATACCCTCGATGACACTTGTAGGAATGTGGTGAGAGCGAAAGTCCGTGCAGAAATTCTCCCAAGAGATCACTTGACCTGGCCTGGAGTCTTTGTACTGCTGCCACCAATCAGCTGCTTGATCTTTGAGTTGGAAGGCTGCAAACTTCACATAATCATCTTCCTTCACGTTACTGCACTCAAAATGCTTCTTTATATCGGTTAACCAATCTTCAGCATCAAGAGGGTCGACACAGTAACTGAAAGCTTTTGGATTATTGGCCAAGAACTGGTTGAGAGTAGCATGGTGCTGCTGGTTGAAGAAGTTGCCTTGATTCCCTGGAACACCCTGATTAGCTTGATTAGCTTGCATCTGCTGCATCATCTGCATCAACAATTGGGTGTTCTGAGCTGTAGTCTGCATAATCGCTCTCCAAGCCTCAGGCGGAGGAGGAGGGGAAGGAGGACGTTCTGGGACCTCTTCACCCTCTGGGTTAGCGTTGGGAACCTTTTTCGGAGCCATCCTGAAAGAGATGACCACGAATCAGCAATTGATTGACAGAAGGCATAAGCTGAATCAATGGAATGAATTGCAACAAGTCTTCACAATAATCATTCGAACAATAGTAATGAATGAAATCATTCGAACAAGAGGAACGAATGAAATTCTCAGTTAAATGATAACATCAGTCTTCACGAGAAGCCACATAGGGGACAAAAAAAATAAGACAAACAACAAGGTACGGATGGGAACAAACACAAGAGAGGACTTTCGTTCTAATATCTTTGTGGTGAAAGCATATCAACGCGTTACGAAAAGGTTTTGCAATCCCCGGATCAGCATAGCCAAGGATCCTTTAAGATGCAACTCCTGATAGTAACATCGGTCATAAACCACTTCACTCAATGTAGAACCCCGAACTCACTAACCTGCATTCGTTGGAAGAATGCCTACGATCTACTGGATAAGCCCACCTATAAATTTCCGAAAGATTTCAGTTATGCAATCAGGTGTTGGGGATACACGGGAAGCACCGCGCAATCAACTCTAAACCTACATCCAGGTTTATCCATCCTTCAACACATAACCAGTCTTTCTCGGAAACTGTTTACCTCGGACCTTCGAAAAGCATCCACTATAACAAGCTATGGCAATACTCCCGAACTACCTCCCCAGTACTGGGTGATGTCGGGGTTATCTTGCCACTGGCCGTATAGGAGAGATTTTCGATGTCGGCCGTCTTAAGTATTTAGTACTGCCGCGATATGCTTGTGACGACAATACCCCGAAGCTCAACTCCCCGGGACACTGCCACAACCCCTAATGTCAGGAGGCATCGAGAACAATATCCTCGTCACAAGAACATCGAAACAATCCCAGAATACTCGCGGGATTCCTAAAAAAAAATTTGTGCCATTTTTGAAGATAGGAGAGACAAGAGTAGTCGTCAGGAGTCCTCACCAGAGAGAAAGGGGATGAGAAGCAAAGAAATCCTACTCTCCGATATAATATATAGGACTCAAAATATTTTTAGTGTGTGCCTAGACTCGACCGTCAACGATTCGATCAAACAGTGGGGGCTCCTAGGTCGGAGAAGGCTCTGATACCAACTTGTAATGCCCAGGATGGAGTTATACCTCCTACGTGTCGAGGCACGACTTAAAGGCATAAGTCCATCCTAGAATGATCTCAAGTTTGGTAATCTTTGCACATCTCATGTAAAAGAGGGGATTGTAAACATAAATAGTTGGCTTACACTCGCCACGTCACCCAAATAGAATACATGTCTCAAACATCATACATTAAGAACATCACAACCCTCTAAGGGCAAAACCAAATGTCAAGATACCAAACTTAAATAACATCCACAGGCGGATCGAATCCTAGTAGGAGTCTCCACTACTGATCATCTGGATAACGAACATAGTAACGGCTACGCTCCTCGTCGAACTCCCAATCTAGCTCGGTGCCATCACCTGGATAGCTCACAACTGGACATGCATCTGATGTGGTGAAGTAACTGTGAGCCACAGAGGACTCAGCAATCCCGTCCCCGGGTAACAAGACTATTTAAACCTTGGGAGAGGATAAGGCTGAAGAAAAGAACAAGTGTCTGTAGCAGCAACTAGCAACTAGCTTACGTGAGTGAGAGCGAGAAGAGAAAGCCTCGCTCGAGAGATGATCACGAAGTGATCCTAGCTAAAGCTCAACAAACATAACCCCTCCGTGTTCAACTCCCGAATCCCTATTCGGAAATTGACGGTCACGGAACACACGCTGGTAGGGTATTAGAAACATTGTGTCAAGTTATCTACAACCGGATATTAACAAGCTCCCATTTGCCACATAACCGCGGGCACGGCTTTCGTAAGTTCATAACCCTGCAGGGGTGTTCCAACTTGACCCATTACAAGCCCATGATCCGCGGAGTCGCAAATCCAAAGTGGGATGACCCGAGTATCCTCGGAATCCCGTGCTCAAGATATACCGAACTAAGGTAAGGCTAATCCAGCAAATCCTCCCGGCGTGCCGACACCCTGATAGTAGCCGCGCGTATCTCGTCTCAGGCCACGACCGGATGAGCACAACGTACAGTGGCCGAAGTACCCAAGTTGCCAAGGGGGGCCCCGCACACGACTCTAGTTTGGACCAACACTCAATTCGAGCACTGGCCCAGGGGGGTTGAATTAATTAAGCCTCGGGTTAATTTCTCCCTCGGAAAGTTTTAGTTGTTTAGGCGAATAGTACCAATGTTGGGACTTGCTGGAAAAGACTTAGCACTTAGCGGTTTATCGAGGGGGTCCCATACACCCCAACCGTGTGAGGAACGCATAATCAAGGAACATAACACCGGTTTATACGGTTCCTAACGGCATGAGTGGAACAAATCACCAAGCAAAAGGCTTAGCCTTCCACCCTTGCCAATATATAGATGATTTCATTTTAAGCATTTATATAGTGTGATATAACCCAACCAAACTTCAACATGAAGCAAGCATCTTCGATCTTCACCTGCAACTAGCAACGCTATAAGAAGGGCTGAGCGAAGCGTACTTAGCCAAGCAACGGTTTGCATAGGTAGGGTGGTTAAGCATGGCAATGGTTACAAGTAGGAGGCTGACAAGAAGATCATGGGCATCGAGGCAAAACTATAGAGCGGAACTACTAGCACTAGGCAAAGATAGTAATGTTATCGGGGTTCGGTCATCTTGCCTGAAGAGAAGTTGTTCGGATCGTAAGAAGGGTCCTCGTGCTCAACCTCGTTGGAAACCTCGTGCTCGAACTCGTACTCGGTCTCGGCTTCCGGCTCTAAACAAAACAATCACACCAAGCACCAATCAACAAGATGCAATGCGCACTCGAAAAAGATGAATGCATGATTGATGCACTAAGGATGCACACGGAGCACGGAAAATAGCACTCAAGCAAAACACCTCAAAACATGATAACAATATGATATTATGAATCTACACAGAAAATCAATCAAGTTCCATATAAGATTCGCTGAAATAGGAGTTACGGGCTAAAAGTTATGCCCGAAACAAGAAATGAGCGAAAGCTGAAAATTACAGCAACATAGCAACTTCGGAGCACAAAATAATTAAGCTACAGCACTCAAACAACATGGCAAAGAGCATGAACACAAACTAGACATATACTACAGCAACTAAGTCCAAAGGTGCACCCCCAAAGGAGTCACGGTTCAATAGCAATAAGCCTGGACATATTGAACTTGACAATAAAATTCTGGCAGCAGAATTTTATTGAAACTTCGGAGCAAAAGATAAACATGTTACAGCCACTTAAATAGGCATGTGAGACCATGAATGGAAATCCAACAATATATACTACAAGGAACAATCAAGATCCACTCCAAAACTATCATGGTTTGCCCTAGAGCAGCAAGCAACCATGGCATCGGAACGTTACAGATTTAGACTTAGTGAAAATCCACTAAGTCCTAAAACAGCAATTTCATCATGGCATCTAAAAGAGCATGTTTAAGTCACCTCGAAACTAAACATGGCAAGTGGTAAGCACCTCATCAAAGTACACATGATGGTGATTCCGAAACACACAGGCATGCTTCATGGAGATAAACACAACGATAGCAACGAGCTCAACAAGATGGCATTTCATAACAAGTGAAACAACATCACAGCCACATGGCACTTTGCAACGATGATAAACATGGCAAGAATAAATCTATCATGCTACCTAGCACATACAACATGTAGAGCATGGCAAGACGAACACGTGGACATGTCATTTGCATCATTTGGACAAACGAGCTAAAAGATATCACATGGCAAAGATGACATAAAAACATCACATAGCAGCAGTTTTTATCACGATGCACTCTTGCAACAGCAAAATAAGCACCTAGATGATCTCTAACATGCATGACACCAGAAGATAAAACGTAGTGCTATTCACCACGAACGTCTGGACATGCTATTTGCGCGAAACGGACAATCACCCAAAAAGTTACAGCAGTTCTAAAACAGCATCAGCAAACAAAATTACTAGGGACTTAGGATTTTTGGGGCAACCTCAGATCTGAGAAGGAAACACGGGCCGGATCTGGATCCGGAGGAGGAGAAGTGGCCTGGCCTGGCGAAGGAAGGCGGCGGCCCGCGCGGTGGCTGGGGCAGCCCACGTGGCCTGGCGGAGGAGCGGCCCGAAGGAGGGGGGCGGCCTGCGTGGCTCGGCCTGGAGGCAGCCTGGCGCGTCTGGCCGGAGGGAAAGCTGCGGCCCAACGGGCGCCGAGGGGAGGCGGCCTGGCCCGCAGGGCGGTGCGGTCGGCGCGCGGGAGGCGATGGCCCGATGGCGCGGGAGCTGGCGCGCGGGAGCCTGGTCGGAGGAGCGAAGCGGGAGGCGGCGCGGCTGGGCCTTCGGGCCTGGCAAAGGGATTCGGCGAAGTGGTCCTGGCGCCAGAAGGGATCCAGCTGGAGCGACGCGACGATGCGGGCGACTGGGCCGACGGCGATGCGGACGGCGCCTCGAGGGATCGGTCGAGGCCTCCCTAGCGCGTTGACTCGCGGCGGTTGGCTGGCGATCGAGGGAACTCCCTCGATCCAGCGAGAATTGCGGCGGCTGGCTCGATCTGGCTTGCCAAGTGGAGAGAAGGGGGTGGCCAGATCTGAAATTTAGGGAAGAAGTGGAGAAGAAGCTAGGGACTGCCGAAAAATAGACTAGGGTCTATTATATAGCAGATTTCTAGGAGCCCTCCGATCGTGATCCGACGGATCCGATCGCGGGGGTAGTTTAGATGGTCCTAGGAGAGGGTAGTGGACTGCATGTAGGGGTGTTTCTGGGACACAAAGTGAAGGCACTTTGGACCCACACGAATAACTGTTGGGATAGCAAACGGAGTCCAAACGCGACGAGATTTGAGAGGCGGGTTACACACAACAAAACAACAACACACGACAAGTCTCGCGGCACACCGGTAACGTACACGCCCAAACACCGAAGTAGGCCTACGGGACACCACGGACACGTGAGGGAGCTCCGGAACGCGAAACGGACAACGGGAAGGAACGCGTGGAACCGGATGCAACCGACAACACAAATGCAATGCGATGCACATGTCTACATGATATGAATGAATGCCACACACTCACACAACATAACGACGAAAACCCGAAAGACAAAGAACCCGAAATGGAAATAGATGAAGCCGGAGATATATTATATACCCAAAAGGGAAAGTATTACATCCGGGGCATTACAATGGCACGGAGCGCCTTTGCGTTGATTACCGGCCATTGAACAAGAAGACAATAAAGAACAAGTATCCGCTCCCCAACATTAATGAATTGTTCGAGCAACTCAAAGGAGCAAAAGTGTTCTCAAAGCTCGATCTCCGGATGGGTTATCACCAGATCCGTATCCGTGAAGAAGATATTCACAAGACTACATTCAGAACAAGCTACGGCTCTTATGAATACACAGTCATGTCTTTTGGCCTCGCTAATGCTCCACCCACCTTCTCGAGGATGATGCACTACATATTCAACCCCTACACCAACGAATTTGTGCTTTTCTATCTGGATGACATCTTGGTATTCTCCAAGAATGAAGAGGATCATGCCAAGCACCTCCGTTTGGTTCTCGACAGACTCCATGAACATAAGTTCTATGCCAAGTTCTCTAAATGCGAATTCTGGCTCGATAAGGTCTTATATCTTGGCCATATCATCTCTGCTGACGGTATTGCTGTCAACCCCGAGAAAGTTGAAGTGATTGTCAACTGGGAACCCCCTCAGAACGTCAAGCAACTCCGAACCTTCCTTGGTCTTGCTAGCTATTGCAGAAGGTTCGTTGAGAACTTCTCCAAGATTGCCAAGCCTCTCTCCAACTTGCTGCACAAGAATGTCAAGTACAACTGGTCTCCGGATTGTTATGTGGCATTCAAAACTCTCAAAGAAAAGCTTATCTCTGCTCCGGTTCTTACTCCTCCAGATGAGTCCAAGCTCTACGAAGTATTCTATGATGCTTCTCTTCAAGGACTTGGTGGTGTTCTAATAAGACAAGGTGATTGTGGCATACACTTCTCGTCAATTGAAGCCAAATGAGAAGAACTACCCCACACATGATCTCGAGCTAGCAGCAGTCGTACATGCCTTGATCGCGTGGAGACACCTTCTGTTGGGCAGAAAAGTGGACATCTTCACCGATCACAAGAGCTTGAAGTACATCTTCACACAGCCGAACCTGAACCTTCGCCAGACTCGTTGGGTTGAGATGATCCAAGAGTATGATCCAAGCATCAAGTACGCACCTGGCAAGGCCAATGTCATTGCATATGTCTTGAGCAGAAAGGCATATTGCAATATTGTCCTTATCAAGCCGTTTCAGCCTGAGCTTTGTGAAGCATTCAGGAAGCTCAACCTCCAAGTTGTTCCGCAAGGCTTTCTTGCAAATCTTCAAGTTGCTCCTACATTGGAAGATCAGATCTGTGAGGCCCAACTCAGTGATGCTATGGTGCAGAAATTGAAACATGGTATTGCAAAGGGTACTCCCAAATACAAGTGCTATCGCGTTGACGAGAAAGACACCTTGTTCTTTGAGGACACACTTGTAGTTCCCAAGGGTGATCTCAGGAAGCTAATAATGAACGAAGCACATGACTCCCTCCTCTCCATTCATCCCGGAAGTTCCAAGATGTACCAAGACCTCAAGCAATCTTACTGGTGGACTCACATGAAAAGGGAGATTGCCCAATTCGTGAATGAATGTGATGTCTGCAGAAGAGTGAAGGCAGAGCATCAACGTCCAGCCGGTCTCCTCCAACCTCTTCCTATTCCCGAGTGGAAATTCGACCACATTGAAATGGATTTCGTCACTGGGTTTCCCAAGTCCAAGAAGGGGAACGATGCTATCTTTGTGGTGATTGACAAGCTAACCAAAGTAGCTCACTTCCTTCCAGTCAAAGAATCCATCAATGCAGCTCAGCTGGCAGAGTTGTACACTTCCAGAATTGTGTTGTTACATGGCATTCCTCAAGTTATCTCCTTAGACTGTGGAAGTTTGTTCACATCCAAGTTCTGGGACTCCTTTCAGTCAGCCATGGGCACTAAGATTCGTTTCAGCACTGCGTTTCACCCTCAGACTAGTGGTCAAGTCGAAAGAGTGAACCAGATCCTCGAAGACATGCTCAGAGCTTGTGTCATCTCTTTTGGCATGAAGTGGGAAGATTGCTTTCCGTTTGCTGAGTTCTCTTACAACAACAGTTTCCAAGCAAGTGCCGGCAAAGCTCTGTTTGAAATCCTCTATGGCAGAAAGTGCCGTACTCCTCTCAACTGGTCCGAGACTGGTGAACATCAACTTCTTGGCAATGACTTGATCTCAGAAGCCGAAGAAATGTGCAAAGTCATACGTGAGAATCTCAAGGCCGCTCAGTCGCGTCAAAAGAGTTACTATAACGGCAAGCATCGTGATATGGCTTTCGACATTGGAGATCATGTCTATCTCCGTGTTTCTCCTATGAAAGGCACCCAAAGATTCGGTATCAAAGGAAAGCTTGCTCCTAGATACGTGGGCCCTTTCAAGATTCTTGGCAAAAGAGGTGATCTAGCCTATCAACTCGAGCTTCCATTCAACTTTGCAAATGTTCATGATGTGTTTCACATGTCTCAACTCCGCAAGTGCTTCAAGACACCTGAACACATCATTCCGTTTGAGGAGATTGATCTTCAACAAGACTTCTCTTACCGTGAGCACCCCGTTGCTATTCTTGAAGAAACTGAGCGCAAGACCCGCAACAAGTCAATCAAGTTCTTGAAAGTTAAGTGGTCACACCATACCGACCGAGAAGCTATGTGGGAACGATAAGATCACCTTCGTTCCGAGTACCATTCCTTCTTCCAGTCCTAGATCTCGGGACGAGATCTTTTCGTAGTAGAGGAGAGTTTGTAATGCCCTAGATGTAACACTTTCCAATTATGGCAATATATGAAACTTTGACTTCATCAATTCCATTCTGGGCTTTTCTTTCATTTCGGGTTTCTTCGTTTTGTCGTGTGCGTGTGTGCATTTCATGCATGTCATGTTGTCATGTGCATTGCATTGCATTTGTGTTGTCACTTGCACCCGGTCCCACTCGTCTCTTCCCGTTATCCGTTTCGAGTTCTGACGCTCTCACACGTGCCCGTGGCATCCCCGAGTCCTTCTGTCGTGTGTGGCTGTGTAACGTTCCCGGAATGACGTGAGACTTGTCGTGCGTTGTTGTTTTGGTACGTGTAGGCCGCCTGTCAAGTTTCGTCGCGTTTGGAGTTCGTTTGGTACTCCAACAGTTAACCTAGTGGGATAAAAGAACCTCTTCTTTAAGGCCCAAGACCCCCTCCTCAACAGCCCACTAACCCAGCACAACCCTTCCCATCATCTCGGTCGTCGAATCGTGATCGCGTGGCCGAAAACCGCTCCCCATTTGGAGTCTCCTAGGTCCTTGTGCCTATAAAAACGTCCACACCCCTCCATTTCGCAGATGAAACCCTAAATTTTCTCCTCCCGCAGCCACCGGACATGTCCGTACGTCGCCGGACGCGTCCAGCCGACCTCCGCACCAGTCAGTGACTGCCACGTGTCGCTCTCAGCGCCGGCCGCCGCCTCCCAACGCGCGGGCCCGCCGGGCCCGTCCCCGGCCCCCGCGACCCGTTCGTCTCCGCCGCCGCTCCTTCGTCCCACGCCCCGGCTCCCTTCGCCGCCGGCGAGCCGGACGTCGCCACCGCGCCTCCCCGCCGCCCACCGCGCACCGCCACGCCTCCACCGCACCGCCGCCGTGCCACGAGCGCCGCCGCCTCCACCACCGCCGGCCACTTCGCGCCCCGGCCGCCGGGCTGCCCCGCCACCTCAAGCACCATCGCTGGCCGGATCCGCCGCCCCGGCCACCTCGATCCCGTCAGGCGCCGTCGATCCAGCTGTTGCCGAACCCTAACGGGTCGGATCCGGTCCGACCCGACCCGATCCGCCCGATCTGCGAGGTTGCTATCTTTTTTTCACTAAGTCCCTAGTTTTGCTTATTTTGTTTCATATTGTGATGGCTGTATCTTTTATGGTGCTTGTCCAAATTGTGCATATGATATGTTAAAATGATCGTGGTGATGTGCTCTACGTTTTGTTCCATTGCGATATGCTTGTTTGAGGTCATCTAGAGGTCTTAATCTTCGTGACAAGAGTGCTACTTGTTATAAACTGCTGATACTTGTTATTTTCATGCCATGTTTGAGATGTGATAACTTGGTGCATGTTTATCCAAATGAAGCAAATGTTATGTCAAAATGTTCCTTGTGAAATGCTCTACATGATGGTTGCTGTAGCATGCATCTTAGGTTTCATATTGCCATGTTAAACTTGGTTGCAAAAGTGCATGTGGCTGTTAAGTTATGTAACATGTTATGAGATGCTGATTTGAAGTGCTCGTTGCTATTGATGTGTTTGTCCCCTTGTCCTATGCCAATATGTTTTAGAATCTCCATCATATGGTCTTTTCTGTGGTGCAAACCATTTTCCATGATATGCCTTGAGGTGACTTAAACATGCTTGTAAACAAGCCATGCCAACTTATCTGTTTTATACTTAGTGAAATTTCTGCTAAGTCTGGAATCTGTCATAACCTGATGCTATGTTTGCTTGATGCCCTAGGCAAATCCATGCTAGTTTTGGAGTGGCCAATGATCATTCCTTGTTGTACATGTTATTGTCTATCCATCCATGCCCTCACTTGCTCATATGGGTTGCTGTAGCTTATTTATTGCTTTCTCCCTAGTTGCTATAAAATATAACTGTCATGTTTTTAACAACATGTTCAATTTGGCGTAGCTTGTTGCTATTGATCCATGCCTCCTATGGAGTTGATCCAATGGAGTTGTTTTCCGTAGGATATGTATACTTAATGTCCATGCTTATTGTCACCATGTTTGAGTGCTATAGAGTAGATATTTCTTGCTCCAAAGTTGCTATGTGGCTGTTAATTTCAGCTTTGCATTGTATCTTGTTTCGTGTGTATGTGTTGAACCGTTGCTCCGTTTTGAGCGTGCCCTATATGAAACTTGTGTGATTTTGCATGTAGAATCATAATATCATGTTGTCAACATGTTTGGAGTGTGTTTGCTTGATGTTTGAGTGCATCTTGCACCATTGTCATGCTTGTCTTGTTTTGCTCATATCTTCTAGACCGTAGCTCCGAATTAAACAAACTTTATATGGAACTTGACTAGAATTTCGTGTAGATCATAATGGTGCATGTTAACTTGCTGTTTAACAACTTTAACTTAAGGTTTGTTCACATCTGGACCAATTTCATTATATGCATATGAGGATTTACCGGATTAGCTATATGTTGATTCCGGCCTCATTTAAACTTGTTGCCTTGTGTTGTTCTTGGGTGCTTCATCCCTTGACATGTATTGCATCATATATGCATCATACTTGCATCATGTTGATTGTGCATTGCACCTTGTTTGATTTTGTGCCTCGTTGTGTTCTTGTGTTGAGTAGAGCCGGAAGCCGAGACCGAGAACGAGAATGAGGTTACCACCGAGGTTGAGTGCGAGGAGCCGTCTTACGATCCTATCTACGACTCGACAGGCAAGATGACCTGACCCAGATATCATTACTATCTTTGCCTATTGCTAGAAGTCTCGCTCTTTAGCTTATTGCCTCGATGCCCATGTTTGTTTGTCAGCCTCCTATTGTAACCATGAACCTGTCTAACCACCCAACCTAGCAAAATCTTTGTTTGGCTACGTAAGCTTCGCTCAGCCCCTCTTATAGCATTGCTAGTTGCAGGAGAAGATTTGAAGATTATTGCTTCATGTTGAAGTTATTGTTGGGATATCACACTATATAAACTCTTAAACTAAATCATCTATATATTGGTAATGGGTGGAAGGCTAAGCCTCTTGCTTGGTGATTTGTTCCACTCATGCCTCCCTAGGAACTGTTTAAACCTGTGTTATGTTCCTTGATTATGCGTCTCTAACTCGGTTGGGGTTTATGGCCCCCACTTGATAACCCGCTTAGCGCTAAAGCTTTTCCAGCAAGTCCCAACATTGGTTCTACATTTTCCTAAACAACTAAAACTTGCATAGGGAGTTATAAACCCTCTTCTTAATCAAGAACCCGGGCCAGTGCTCCACATGAGTGTTGGTCCAAACTGGGGGTTCTACGGGGCCACCTCGAGGGAACTCAAGGGCTGGTAAAACCTGTAGAATCGCCCATCCGGTCGTGCCCTGAGACGAGATACGCGCGGCTACTATCAGGGTGTCAGCACGCCGGGAAGATTTGTTGGATTAGTTTTACCTTAATAGGGATATCTTGAGCACGGGATTCCGAGAATACTCGGGTCTTCCCACCTTGGAGTTGCGACTCCGCAGATCGTGAGCTTGTCATGGGCTATGTTGGGACACCCGTGCAGGGTTTTGAACTTTCGAAAGCCGTGCCCACGGTTTTGTGGCAGATGGGAATTTGTTAATATCCGGTTGTAGAAAACTTGACACCATGTTCAGAACACACTACCAGCGTGAGTAACCGTGACGGTCATTTTTCGAAAGCGGT
Source organism: Secale cereale (assembly GCA_902687465.1). Classification (NCBI taxonomy): domain Eukaryota; kingdom Viridiplantae; phylum Streptophyta; class Magnoliopsida; order Poales; family Poaceae; genus Secale; species Secale cereale. Next base: position 97,815,170 of record LR738714.1, on the reverse strand, counting down.
TCGGGAAGTGAACACAGTGGGGTTATGATTGACGTGCTTAGATAGGATCACTTCATGATCACTTTGACGTTCGTAGCACTTCTCTTCTCGCTCTAAACACGTAAGCTTGTGCTAGTGCAGCTGCAACCTTTTATTTTCTTCAGTCTTGTTCCATACCCAAGACTTAAATAGTTTTGCTACCCGGGAATGGGATTGCCGAGTCCTCCGTGGCTCACAGATTTCTACACAACACCAGATGCAGATACTATGGTGGACTACTCAGGTGACGGCACATAGCTGTACTGGGAGTTCGATGAAGAGCGTAGTCGATACTATGTGCACTATCCCGTTGATCAGTAGTGGCTTCTACTAGGGGTGATTTGGACCTTGTGGCTTTATGTATTTGGTAGCTTTCATTTGGATCTTCATCCGTAGTCGGACTGTGATGTTATTTGGATGATGATTTGCTTATGTAATGTATTGTGTGACGTGACGAGTGTAAGCCAACTATCCTTTTGCAATTTCATCCCTATTTTTACATGAGTCGTGCAAAGATACCAAACTTGAGATCATTCTAGGATGGGCTTATACCTTTAAGTCGTGCCTCGAGACATAGGAGGTTTAATCACATACTGGGCATTGAAAGTTGGTATTCAGAGCCTTCTCCGACCTAGAAGCCCCCAAGGTTTGAACGAATCGTTGACGGTTGAGTCTAGGCACACACTTGAAAATGTTTTGAGTCCTATTTATATATCGGAGAGTAGGATTTCTTTTGGTCCTTATCTCTTTTCACTCTGGTGAGGACTCCTGACGATTACTCTTGTCTCTTCTACTCTAAAAAATTCACCAATTTTTTTTAGGTTCACGCGAGTATTGTTTGGACTATTCCGATGTCTTTGTGACGAGAACATTGTTCTTGATGCCTCCTGTCATTTAGGGGTTGTGGCAGTGTCCCGGGGAGTTGAGCTCCGAGGTGTTGTCGTCACAAATATATCGCAGCAGTTCTGGAATACTTAAGACGGACGACATCAAAAACTCTCCTATCCGGTTAGTGGCAAGATAACCCCGACATCACCCAGTACTGGGAAGGTAGCTCGGGAGTATTGCCATAGCTTGTATAGTAGATGCGTTTCGAAGGTCCGAGGTAGACAGTTTCCGGAAATAACTGGTTATGTGTTGAAGGATGGATACAGCAGGATGTAGGATTAGAGTTGACTGCGCGATGCTTCCCCTGTATCCCCAACACCTGATTGCATAACTGGAAACTTTCGGAAATTAATAGGTGGGTTCATCTAGTAGTTCGTAGGCATTCTTCCAACGAATGCATGATATGGAGTTCGGGGGTCTACATTTAGTGAAGTAGTTTTATGGGCGTTTGTTCCGATCGGGAGTTGCATCTTAAAGGGTCCTTGGCTATGCTTATCCGGGGATTGCAAAACCCTTTTGTAACACGTTCAATAAGCTTTCAGCACGAATATGTTGAACGAATCTTCTATCTTGTATTTGTCCTATCTGCTCCTTGTTGTTTTTATTTACCTTTTGTTCTCCCAAATGGCTTCTCATGAAGATTGTTGTTACCATTAAACTGTGGATTACATTCGTTCATCTTGTTCGAATGTTCTTGTGAAGACTTATGTTGCAATTTCTAGCCGTTGATTCAGCTTATATATTTTCTCAATTAATGGATAATAGTTATCATCTCATTCAGGATGGCTCCTAAAAGGGTTCCTAATGATAACCCAGAGGGTGAAGAAGTTCCTGATCGTCCTCCTTCCCCTCCTCCTCTGTCTGAGGCCTGGAGAGCAATTATGCAAGCGACGAACCAGAACACCCAGATGCTTATGCAAATGATGCATAACATTCAAGCAAATCAAGCAAATCAAGGTGGTCATGGGAACCAAGGCCAAGGCAATTTGTTCAACCAACCGCACTTTGCTGCACTCAACCAGTTCCTGGCACACCAACCGAAGGCATTCAGTTACTGTGTTTACCCTCTAGATGCTGAAGACTGGATAACTGATATCAAGAAGCATTTCTAGTGGAGTAACATGAGACCTGAGACTATGTGAAGTTTTCCGCCTTCCAACTCAAGGACCAAGCCGCTGATTGGTGGCAGTAGTACAAAGACTCCAGAGAAAGGCGTGAAATCTCGTGGGCTGACTTCTGTAAGGATTTTCGCTCTCACCACATTCCAACAAGTGTCATCGAGGGTATGCGTGAGCAATTCCGCAACCTAAAGCAGGGCTCAATGTCTGTTTATCAATACAATGTCAAGTTCCAGAACCTTGCCCGCTATGCCAAGAAAGACATCCCAGATGCCAAGAGCAAGATTTATCAGTTCCATGGTGGTCTGAAGGATGAACTCCGACTAGCTCGAATTTGATCAATTCTATAACATGGCACTTAAGCAAGAGGCAGCCCAGCTCAATATGGAAGCTTCCAAAAAGAGGATCAGAGATGTTGTTCACTCCTCCTCTTCTTCTCAAGTGGTCGCAAAGCAACAAAAGTTTTGGCTTCCACCTCCTCCAGTGATCCGACCTCCCAACAACAACAACAAGCATTCTGGTGGCCGTGGTTTCTCCCACCCACCCAACCCAAGCAATCAGTCAAAGAATCATTTTCAAGCTTCGAAGTCAAGTGCTCCTTATCACCGTCCTCTCTTAGAAGTGGTTTGCAACAAGTGCACTCAGAAGGGTCATTATGCTAACAAGTGCCCCAACCGAAGGCGCCTTCCGCCTCCTCCACCTGTCAGTACTGCTATTGTCAAGCACAACCCCAAGGTAGCAAGAGTGAATCTGATGAATGCAGCTCAAGCGGAGAATTCTTCTGATGTGATATTGGGTAACCTCTCAGTTAACTCTGCTCCTGCAAAAGTTTTATTCGATTCAGGTGCATCGCATTGCTTCATCTCAAAACCTTTCTTGTCAAAGCATGAGTTGCCTACAGAAATGTTGCAAGATCCTTTTCGTGTGGTTTCTCCGGGTATGAGGATGAGCTCTCATATTTTAGCTCCTAACGTTTTTATCAAGATGGGCAATTATAAATTTCTGGCTTCTATTGCTCTCGGCAACTCCGACATTGATCTTATTCTTGGGATGGATTGGCTTTCCCAGCATGATGCTCACATTGATTGTGCAAATAAGGAAGTCAAACTTACTCATCCTGACCAAGACGTGATTATCTTCGCCTCTCGAGATAACACAATTAGGCTATTCTCTCTCAATGACAAGGGCGAGATTAATGCCATCTCTCAAATTCCGGTGGTCAATGAATATGAAGATGTTTTCCCTGAAGAGCTTCTAGGCATGCCTCCACATCGTCAAGTTGAATTCGTCATTGAACTCGAGCCTGGTACTGAGCCAGCATGCCGGCGTCCGTACAAGCTTTCCCCTGAAGAGTTGAAGGAGCTGAAGAGACAACTCGATGAGCAAGAGCGTATGGGTCTAATCAGGCCTAGCACTTCTCCTTGGAGCTGTGGTGTTCTATTTGTCAAGAGGAAGGATGGCACGAACGGCCTTTGTGTTGATTATCGGCCATTGAAGAAGAAGACAATAAAGAACAAGTATCCGCTCCCCAACATCAATGAATTGTTCGAGCAGCTCAAAGGAGCACAAGTGTTCTCGAAGCTCGATCTCCAGATGGGTTATCACCAGATCCGTATCCGCGAAGAAGATATTCACAAGACTGCATTCAGAACAAGCTACGGCTCCTATGAATACACAATCATGTATTTTGGCCTCGCTAATGCTCCACCCACCTTCTCGAGGATGATGCACTACATATTCAACCCCTACACCAACGAATTTGTGCTCGTCTATCTGGATGACATCTTGTTATTCTCCAAGAATGAAGAGGATCATGCCCAGCACCTCCGTTTGGTTCTCGACAGACTCCGTGAACATAAGTTCTATGCCAAGTTCTCTAAATGTGAATTCTGGCTCGATAAGGTCTTATATCTGGGCCATATCATCTCTGCTGACGGTATTGCTGTCAACCCCGAGAAAGTTGAAGCGATTGTCAACTGGGAACCCCCTCAGAACTTCAAGCAACTCCGAAGCTTCCTTGGTCTTGCTAGCTATTGCAGAAGGTTCGTTGAGAGCTTCTCCAAGATTGCCAAGCCTCTCTCCAACTTGCTGCAGAAGAATGTCAAGTACAACTAGTCTCCGGATTGTGATGTGGCATTCAAAACACTCAAAGAAAAGCTCATCTCTGCTCCGGTTCTTACTCCTCCAGATGAGTCCAAGCCCTATGAAGTATTCTGTGATCCTTCTCTTCAAGGACTTGGTGGTGTTCTAAAGCAAGACAAGAAAATTGTGGCATACACTTCTCATTAATTGAAGCCAAATGAGAAGAACTACCCCACACATGATCTCGAGCTAGCAGCAGTGGTAGATGCCTTAATCACGTGGAGACAGCTTCTGTTGGGCAGAAATGTGGACATCTTCACCGATCACAAGAGCTTGAAGTACATCTTATCACAGCCGAACCTGAACCTTCGCCAGACTCGTTGGGTTGAGATGATCGAAGAGTATGATCCAAGCATTGAGTACACACCTGGCAAGGCCAATGTAATTGCAGATGCCTTGAGCAGAAAGGCATATTGCAACAGTCTCCTTATCAAGCCGTTTCAGCCTGAGCTTTGTGAATCGTTCAGGAAGCTCAACCTCCAAGTGGTTCCGCAAGGATTTCTTGCAAATCTTCAAGTTGCTCCTACCTTGGAAGATCAGATCCGTGACGCCCAGCTCAGTGATGCTATGGTGCAGAAAGTGAAACATGGTATTGCAAAGGGTACTCCCAAATACAAGTGCTATGGAGTTGATTAGAAAGACACATTGTTCTTTGAGGACAGACTTGTGGTTCCCAAGGGTGATCTCAGAAAGCTCATAATGAACGAAGCACATGACTCCCTCCTTTCGATTCATCTCGGAAGTTCCAAGATGTACCAAGACCTCAAGCAATCTTACTGGTGGACTCGCGTGAAAAGGGAGATTGCCCAATTCGTGAATGAATGTGATGTCTGCAGAAGAGTGAAGGCAGAGCATCAACGTCCAGCCGATCTCCTCCAACCTCTTCCTATTCCCGAGTGGAAATTCGACCACATTGAAATGGATTTCATCACTGGGTTTCCAAAGTCCAAGAAGGGGAATGATGCTATCTTTGTGGTGATTGACAAGCTAACCAAAGTAGCTCACTTCCTTCTAGTCAAAGAATCCATCAATGCAGCTCAACTGGCAGAGTTGTACACTTCCAGAATTGTGTCGTTACATGGCATTCCTCAAGTTATCTCCTCAGATAGTGGAAGTTTGTTCACATCCAAGTTCTAGGACTCCTTTCAGTCAGCCATGGGCACTAAGATCCGTTTCAGCACTGCATTTCACCCTCGGACTAGTGGTCAAGTCAAAAGAGTGAACCAGATCCTCGAAGACATGCTCAGAGCTTGTGTCATCTCTTTTGGCATGAAGTGGGAAGATTGTCTCCCATTTGCTGAGTTCTCTTACAACAACAGTTTCCAAGCAAGTGCCAGCAAAGCTCCTTTTGAAATCCTCTATGGCAGAAAGTGTCGTAGTCCTCTCAACTAGTCCGGGACTGGTGAACGTCAACTTCTTGGCAATTACTTGATCTCAGAAGCCGAAGAAATGTGTAAATTCATACGTGAGAATCTCAAGGCCGCTCAGTCGCGTCAAATGAGCTACTATGACGGCAAGCATCGTGATTGGGCCTTCGACATTGGGGATCATGTCTATCTCCATGTTTCTCCTATGAAAGGAACCCAAAGATTCGGTATCAAAGGAAAGCTTGCTCCTAGATACGTGGGCCCTTTCAAGATTCTTGGCAAAAGAGGCGATCTAGCCTATCAACTTGAGCTTCCGTCCAACTTTGCAAATGTTCATGATATGTTTCATGTGTCTCAACTCCGCAAGTGCTTCAAGACACCTGAACGCACTATTCCGTTTGAGGAGATTGATCTTCAACAAGACTTGTCTTACCGTGAGCACCCCGTTGCTATTCTTGAAGAAACTGAGCGCAAGACCCGCAACAAGTCAATCAAGTTCTTGAAAGTTAAGTGGTCACACCATACCGACCGACAAGCTACGTGGGAACGAGAAGATCACCTTCATTCCGAGTACCCTTCCTTCTTCCAGTCCTAGATCTCGGGACGAGACCTTTTCGTAGTAGAGGAGAGTTTGTAATGCCCCAGATGTAACACGTTCCAATATTGGCAATATATGAAACTTTGACTTCGTCAATTCCATTCTGGTCTCTTCTTTCATTTCGGGTTTCTTCCTTTTTTCGTGTGCGTGTGTGCATTTCATTCATGTCATGTTGTTATGTGCATTGAATTGCATTTGTGTTGTCACTTGCACCGGGTCCCACTCGTCTCTGCCCGTTGTCCGTTTCGAGATCCGACGCTCTCACACGTGCCCGTGGCATCCCCGAGTCCTTCTTTCGTGTGTGGCCGTGTAACGTTCCCGGAATGACGTGAGATTTGTCGTGCGTTGTTGTTTTGGTTCGTGTAGGCCGCCTGTCAAGTTTCGTCGCATTTGGAGTTCGTTTGGTACTCCAACGGTTAACCTAGTGGGCTAAAAGAACCTCTTCTATAAGGCCCAAGACCCCCTCCACAATAGCCAACAAACCCAGCACAACCACTCCCATCCTCTCGGTCGTCGGATCGTGATCATGTGGGCGAAAACTGCACCCCATTTGGAGTCTCCTAGCTCCCTATGCCTATAAAAACGTCCACACCCCTCCATTTTCGGGCGAAACCCTAGCGCCTCTCCTTTTTTTCGTATTCCCCACGCCCCGCAGATCCAGCGCGCGCCAGACGTGTCCGCCGCCGCCGGACACGTCCGCCGCCGCCCCCTCGGCCAGTGGCAGGCCGCCACGTGGCCCGTCCGCCTCCACCGCCACGCGGGCCCGCAGGCCCGACTCCGGCCCTCCGGCCCGACCGCCCATGCCCGAGCTTCCCCGCGCTTCGCCCGATGCACTGCGGGAGCGCCGCCGCCGCCGCCGCGGGAGATCCGCTGCCGCCGTCGCGGAAGCTGCACCGCCGCCGCGGAAGCTGCGCCCGCCACCGCCGGTCTTCCGTTCCGCCGCCGCCGCGCAGGCAGGCCGCCGTGCCGCCGCGGCCGCCGCCGGTCTCCTAGGCGCCCTTCGGCCGACGCCTCACCGGCTCCGGTGAGCCCCTCCAGCCGGCCCCGTCGTCATCTCCGGTGATCCCGATCCGGTGCGGGATCGGGACCAGATCCACCAACACATCCATCCAAACGGACCTCTCCGTCCCGATCCACTCCGTCCCGGAATCCCTCCGTTCCATTGACTTTTCAGAGGGTATATTTCTTCTAAGTCCCAGATCTGCAATGTTTTGTTGCCTCCTTTGCATGCCCGTAACTTTGTGCTCGTAGATCCGTTTTGTGCATATGATATATCAAAATGATCGTGGTGATGTGCTCTACATTTTATTCCATTATGGCATGATTGTTTGAGTTCATCTAGAGGTCTTAATATTCATGACAAGAGTGCTACTTGTTATAAACTGTTGGTACTTGTTATTTTCATGCCATGTTTGAGATGTGATAACTTTGTGCATGTTTATCCAAATGAAGCAAATGATATGTCAATATGTTCATTATGAAATGCTCTACATGATGGCTACTGTAGCATTCATGTTAGGGTCAATATTGCCATGTTAATCTCTGTTGCAAAAGTGCATGTGGCTGTTAAGTTTTGTAACATGTTATGAGATGCTGATTTAAAGTGCTCGTTGCTATTGATGTGTTTGTCCCCATGTCACATGCCATTATGTTTTAGAATATCCATCATATGGTCTTTGCTGTGGTGCAAACCATTTTCCATGATATGCCTTGAGGTGACTTAAACATGCGTGTAAACATGCCATGCCAACATAACTGTTTTATACTTAGTGAAAATTCTTCCAAGTCTGGAATCTGTCATAACCTGATGCTATGTTTGCTTGATGCCCTAGTCAAATCCATGCTAGTTTTGGGGTGGCCAATGATCATTCCGTGTTGTCCATGTTATTGTATACCCATCCATGCCCTCACTTGCTCATATGGCTTGCTGTAGCTTATTTAATTCTTGCTCCCAAGTTGCTATAAAATATAACTGTCGGTTTTTAACAGCATGTTCAATTTGGCGTAGCTTGTTGCTATTGATCCATGCCTCCTATGGAGTTGCTATAATGGAGTAGTTTTGTTGTAGGATATGTATAATTCATGTCCATGATTATTGACATCATGTTTGGGTGCTGTAGAGTATATATTTCTTGCTCCAAAGTTGCTATGTGGCTGTTAATTTCAGCTTTGCATTGAATCTTGTTTCGTGTGTATGTGTTGAACCGTTGCTCCGTTTTGAGCGTGCCCTATATGAAACTTGTGTGATTTTGCATGGAGAATCATAATATCATGTTGTTAACATGTTTGGAGTGTGTTTTCTTGATGTTTGAGTGCATCTTGCACCGTTGCCATGCTTGTCTTGTTTTGCCCATATCTTCTAGACCGTAGCTCCGAATTAAACAAACTTTATATGAAACTTGACTAGAATTTCGTGTAGATCATCATGGTGCATGTTAACTTGCTGTTTAACAACTTTAACTTAAGGTTTGTTCAGATCTGGACCAATTTCAACATATGCATATGAGGACTTACCAGATTCGCTTTATGTGGATTCCGGTCTCATTTAAACTTGTTGTCTTGAGTTGTTCTGGTGTGCTTCATCCCTTGACATTTATTGCATTATATATGCATCATAATTGCATCATGTTGATTGTGCATTGCACCTTGTTTGATTTTTGTGCCTCGTTGTGTTCTTGTGTTGAGTAGAGCCGGGAGCCGAGACCGAGAACGAGAACGAGGTTACTACCGAGGTTGAGTACGATGAGCCGTCTTACGATCCCATCGACAACTCGACAGGCAAGATGACCTGACCCAGATATCATTACTATCTTTGCCTAATGCTAGAAGTCTCGCTCTTTAGCTTATTGCCTCGATGCCCATGCTTGTTTGTCAGCCTCCTATTGTAACCATGAATCTGTCTAACCAACCAACCTAGCAAACCTTTGTTCGGCTACGTAAGCTTTGCTCAGCCCTCTTATAGCATTGCTAGTTGCAGGAGAAGATTTGAAGATTCTTGCTTCATGTTGAAGTTATTGTTGGGATATCACACTATATAAACTCTTAAACTAAATCATCAATATATTGGTAATGGGTGGAAGGCTAAGCCTCTTGCTTGGTGATTTGTTCCACTCATGCCGCCCTAGGAACCGTTTAAACCGGTGTTATGTTCCTTGATTATGCGTTCCTAACACGGTTGGGGTTATGGGACCCCCTCGATAACCCGCTTAGTGCTAAACCTTTTCCAGCAAGGCCCGACATTGGTACTCCATTTGCCTAATAACTAAAACTTGCATAGGGAATAGCTATCCCATGATCTTAATTAACAACCCCGGGCCAGTGCTCCACATGAGTGTTGGTCCAACCTAGAGCAGCTTGCGGCACCGCCCCTTGGGAACTCGGGGTATCTGGATGCTGTAACCATAGCTCATCCGGTCGTGGCCTGAGACTAGATACGCGCGGCTACTGTCACGGTGTCGGAACGCTGGGAGGTCTTGCTAGATTAGTTTTACCTATGTCGGTATATCCTGAGCACATGATTCCGAGAACACTCGGGCTTCCCACCTTGGAGTTGTGACTCCGCAGATCGTGAGGTTGTAATGGGCTAAGTTGGGACACCCCTGCAGGGTTTTGAACTTTCGAAAGCCGTGCCCGCGGTTATGAGGCAGATGGGAATTTGTTAATATCCGGTTGTAGAAAACTTGACACCATGTTCAGAACACACTACCTGCGTGAGTAACCGTGACGGTCATTTTCCGAAAGGGGTTCGGGAAGTGAACACGGTGGGGTTCTGATTGACGTGCTTAGATAGGATCACTTCGTGATCACTTTGATGCTCGTGGCACTTCTCTTCTCGCTCTAAACACGTAAGCTAGTGCTAGTGCAGCTGCAACCTTTATTTTCTTCAGCCTTGTTCCACACCCAAGGCTTACATAGTTTTGCTACCCAGGAACGGGATTGCTGAGTACTCCGTGGCTCACAGATTCTACACCACACCAGATGCAGGTACTATGGTGGACTACACAAGTGACGGCACCGAGCTGTACTAGGAGTTCGATGAAGAACGTAGTCAATACTATGTGTACTATCCCGATGATCAGTAGTGGCTTCTACTAGGGGCGATTCGGACCTTGTGGCTATATTTATTTGGTATCTTTCATTTGGATCTTCGTCCGTAGTCGGACTATGATGTTATTTGGATGATGATTTGCTATGTAATGTATTGTGTGACGTGGCGAATGTAAGCCAACTATCCTTTTGCAATTTCATCCCTATTTTTACATGAGTCGTGCAAAGATACCATACTTGAGATCATTCTAGTATGGGCTTATACCTTTAAGTCGAGCCTCGACACGTAGGAGGTATAATCCCATCCTGGGCATTACAAGTTGGTATCATCGAGAAAACTCTCCTATGCGGTTAGTGGCAAGATAACCCCGACATCACCCAGTACTGGGGAGGTAGTTCGGGAGTATTGCCATAGCTTGTATAGTAGATGCGTTTCGAAGGTCCGAGGTAAACGGTTTCCTAAAATAACTGGTTATGTGTTGAAGGATGGATACAGCTGGATGTAGGATTAGAGTTGAGTGCGCGATGCTTCCCCTGTATCCCCAACACCTGATTGCATAACTGGAAACTTTCGGAAATTAATAGGTGGGTTCATCTAGTAGTTCGTAGGCATTCTTCCAAGAATGCATGATATGGAGTTCGAGGTTCTACATTGAGTGAAGTAGTTTTTTGGGCGTTGTTCCGATCGGGAGTTGCATCTTAAAGGGTCCTTGGCTATGCTGATCCGGGGATTGCAAAACCCTTTCGTAACACATTCCATAAGCGTTCAACACGAATATGTCGAACGAAGCTTCTATCTTGTATTTGTTCTATCTGTTCCTTGTTGTTTTTATTTAACTTTTGTTCTCCCAAGTGGCTTCTCGTGAAGATTGTTGTATCATTAAACTGTGGATTACATTCGTTCATCTTGTTCGAATGTTCTTGTGAAGACTTATGTTGAAATTCTAGCCGTTGATTCAACTTATATATTTTTCTCAATCAATGGCTAATAGTTGTCATCTCATTCAGGATGGCTCCTAAAAGGGTTCCCATCGCTAACCCAAAGGGTGAAGAAGTTCCTGATTGTCCTCCTTCCACTCCTCCTCCATCTGAGGCCTGGAGAGCAATTATGCAAGCGATGAACCAGAACACCCACATGCTTATGCAAATGATGCAGAACATTCAAGCAAATCAACCAAATCAAGGTGCTCATGGGAACCAAGGCCAAGGCAATTTGTTCAACCAAACTTACTTTTCTACACTCAACCAGTTCCTGGCAAACCAACCGAAGGCATTCAGTTACTGTGTGGACCCTCTCGATGCTGAAGACTGGATAACAGATATCAAGAAGCATTTCGAGTGCAGTAATGTGAGACCTGAGGACTATGTGAAGTTTGCCGCCTTCCAACTCAAGGACCAAATCGTTGATTGGTGGCACCAGTACAAAGATTCCAGAGAAGGACGTGAAATCTCATGGGCTGACTTCTGCAAGGATTTTCGCTGTCACCACATTCCAACAAGTGTCATTGAAGGTATGCGTGAGCAATTCCGCAACCTGAAGCAAGGCTCAATGTCTGTTTATCAATACAATGTCAAGTTCCATAACCTTGCCCGCTATGCCAAGAAAGACATTCCAGATGCCAAGAGCAAGATTTATTAGTTCCATGGTGGTCTGAAGGATGAACTCCAACTAGCTCTCACCTTGTTCGAGCCTGATGAGTTTGATCAATTCTATAACATGTCACTTAAGCAAGAGGCAGCCCAGCTCAAGATGGAAGCTTCCAAAAAGAGGATCAGAGACGCTGTTCACTCCTCCTCTTCTTCCCAAGTGGTTGCAAAGTAGCAGAAGTTTTGGCTTCCACCTCCTCCAATGATCCGACCTCCCAACAACAACAACAAGCATTCTGGTGGCCGTGGTTTCTCCCACCCACCCAACCCAAGCAATCAGTCAAAGAATCATTTTCAAGCTTCGAAGTCAAGTGCTCCTTATCACCGTCCACTCTTAGAAGTGGTTTGCAACAAGTGCACTCAAAAGGGTCATTATGCTAAGAAGTGCCCCAACCCAAGGCGCCTTCCGCCTCCTCCACCTGTCAGCACTGCTATTGTCAAGCATAATCCAAAGGCAGCAAGAGTGAATCTGATGAATGCAGCTCAAGCAGAAAATTCTTCAGATGTGATACTTGGTAACCTTTCAGTCAATCTCAAGCCTGCTAAAGTTTTGTTTTATTCCGGTGCATCACATTCTTTCATGTCATATCCATTTGCATCCAAGCATAATGTGAACACAGTGGCTTTACCAAGGCAATTAGCAAGTTCTTCTCCGGCAAAACAGATGCATTCTAGCTTGTATGCTCCAAATTTATCTATTCGCATGGGTGATTACCGCTTTCTAGCTTCTCCGGTTGTTCTCGGCAACTCTGACATTGATCTTATTCTTCGGATGGATTGGCTTTCCCAGCATGATGCTCACATTGATTGTGCAAATAAGGAAGTCAAGCGTACTCATTCCGATGAAGACGTGATTATCTTCGCCTCTCGAGATAACACAATCAGGCTATTCTCTCTCAATGACAAGGGCGAGATTAATGCCATCTCTCAAATTCCGGTGGTCAATGAATATGAAGATGTTTTCCCTGAAGAGCTTCCAGGCATGCCTCCGCATCGTCAAGTTGAATTCGTCATTAAACTCGAGCAAAGTACCGAGCCAGCATGCCGGCGTCCGTACAAGCTTTCCCCTGAAGAGTTGAAGGAGCTGAAGAGACAACTCGATGAGCAAGATCGTATGGGTCTAATCAGGCCTAGCACTTCTCCTTGGGGCTGTTGTGTTTTATTTGTCAAGAAGAAGGATGGCACGGAGCGCCTTTGCGTTCATTACCGGCCATTGAACAAGAAGACAATAAAGAACAAGTACCCGCTCCCCAACATCAATGAATTGTTCGAGCAGCTCAAAGGAGCAAAAGTGTTCTCAAAGCTCGATCTCCGGATGGGTTATCACCAGATCCGTATCCGTGAAGAAGATATTCACAAGACTACATTCAGAACAAGCTACGGCTCTTATGAATACACAGTCATGTCTTTTGGCCTCGCTAATGCTCCACCCACCTTCTCGAGGATGATGGACTACATATTCAACCCCTACACAACCAAATTTGTGCTTGTCTATCTGGATGACATCTTGGTATTCTCCAAGAATGAAGAGGATCATGCCAAGCACCTCCGTTTGGTTCTCGACAGACTCCGTGAACATAAGTTTTATGCCAAGTTCTCTAAATGCGAATTCTGGCTCGATAAGGTCTTATATCTTGGCCATATCATCTCTGCTGACGGTATTGCTGTCAACCCCGAGAAAGTTGAAGCGATTGTCAACTAGGAACCCCCTCAGAACGTCAAGCAACTCCGAAGCTTCCTTGGTCTTGCTAGCTATTGCAGAAGGTTCGTTGAGAACTTCTCCAAGATTGCCAAGCCTCTCTCCAACTTGCTGCAGAAGAATGTCAAGTACAACTGGTCTCCGGATTGTGATGTGGCATTCAAAACTCTCAAAGAAAAGCTCATCTCTGCTCTGGTTCTTACCCCTCCAGATGAGTCCAAGCCCTACGAAGTATTCTGTGATGCTTCTCTTCAAGGACTTGGTGGTGTTCTAATAAGACAAGAAGATTGTGGCATACACTTCTCGTCAATTGAAGTCAAATGAGAACAACAACCCCACACATGATCTCGAGCTAGCAGCAGTCGTACACGCCTTGATCACGTGGAGACACCTTCTGTTGGGCAGAAATGTGGACATCTTCACCGATCATAAGGGCTTGAAGTACATCTTCACACAGCCGAACCTGAACCTTCGCCAGACTCGTTGGGTTGAGATGATCCAAGATTATGATCCAAGCATCAAATACACACCTGGCAAGGCCAATGTCATTGCATATGCCTTGAGCATAAAGGCATATTGCAACAGTCTCCTTATCAAGCCGTTTCAGCCTAAGCTTTGTGAAGCATTCAGGAAGCTCAACCTCCAAGTTGTTCCGCAAGGCTTTCTTGCAAATCTTCAAGTTGCTCCTACCTTGGAAGATCAGATCCGTGAGTCCCAACTCAGTGATGCTATGGTGCAGAAAGTGAAACATGGTATTGCAAAGGGTACTCCCAAATACAAGTGCTATCGCGTTGACGAGATAGACACCTTGTTCTTTGAGGACAGACTTGTGGTTCCCAAGGGTGATATCAGGAAGCTAATAATGAACGAAGCACATGACTCCCTCCTCTCCATTCATCCCGGAAGTTCCAAGATGTACCAAGACCTCAAGCAATCTTACTGGTGGACTCACATGAAAAGGGAGATTGCCCAATTCGTGAATGAATGTGATGTCTGCAGAAGAGTGAAGGCAGAGCATCAACGTCCAGCCGGTCTCCTCCAAACTTTTCCTATTCCCGAGTGGAAATTCGACCACATTGAAATGGATTTCGTCACTGGGTTTCCCAAGTCCAAGATGGGGAACGATGCTATCTTTGTGGTGATTGACAAGCTAACCAAAGTAGCTCACTTCCTTCCAGTCAAAGAATCCATCAATGCAGCTCAGCTGGCAGAGTTGTACACTTCCAGAATTGTGTCGTTACATGACATTCCTCAAGTTATCTCCTCAGACCGTGGAAGTTTGTTAACATCCAAGTTCTGGGACTCCTTTCATCAGCCATGGGCACTAAGATCCGTTTCAGCACTGCGTTTCACCCTCAGACTAGTGGTCAAGTCGAAAGAGTAAACCAGATCCTCGAAGACATGCTCAGAGCTTGTGTCATCTCTTTTGGCATGAAGTGGGAAGATTGCCTTCCGTTTGCCGAGTTCTCTTACAACAACAGTTTCCAAGCAAGTGCCGGCAAAGCTCCGTTTGAAATCCTCTATGGCAGAAAGTGCCGTACTCCTCTCAACTGGTCTGAGAATGGTGAACATGAACTTCTTGGCAATGACTTGATATCAGAAGCCGAAGAAATGTGCAAAGTCATACGTGAGAATCTCAAGGCCGCTCAGTCGCGTCAAAAGAGTTACTATGACGGCAAGCATCGTGATTGGACTTTCGACATTGGAGATCATGTCTATCTCCGTGTTTCTCCTATGAAAGGCACCCAAAGATTCGGTATCAAAGGAAAGCTTGGTCCTAGATATGTGGGTCCTTTCAAGATTCTTGGCAAAAGAGGCGATCTGGCCTATCAACTCGAGCTTCCATTCAACTTTGCAAATGTTCATGATGTGTTTCACGTGTCTCAACTCCGCAAGTGCTTCAAGACACCTGAACGCACCATTCCGTTCGAGGAGATTGATCTTCAACAAGACTTGTCTTACCATGAGCACCCCGTTGCTATTCTTGAAGAAACTGAGCGCAAGACCCGCAATAAGTCAATCAAGTTCTTGAAAGTTAAGTGGTCACACCATACCGACCGAGAAGCTACGTGGGAACGAGAAGATCACCTTCGTTCCGAGTACCCTTCCTTCTTCCAGTCCTAGATCTCGGGACGAGATCTTTTCGTAGTAGAGGAGAGTTTGTAATGCGCCAGATGTAACACTTTCCAATTATGGCAATATATGAAACTTTGACTTCATCAATTCCATTCTGGGCTCTTCTTTCATTTCGGGTTTCTTCGTTTTGTCCTGTGCGTGTGTGCATTTCATCCATGTCATGTTGTCATGTGCATTGCATTGCATTTGTGTTGCCACTTGCACCCGGTCCCACTCGTCTCTTCCCGTTGTCCGTTTCGAGTTCCGACGCTCTCACACGTGCCCGTGGCATCCCCGAGTCCTTCTGTCGTGTGTGGCCGTGTAACGTTCCCGGAATGACGTGAGACTTGTCGTGCATTGTTGTTTTGGTACGTGTAGGCCGCCTGTCAAGTTTCGTCATGTTTGGAGTTCGTTTGGTACTCCAACGGTTAACCTAGTGGGCTAGAAGAACCTCTTCTTTAAGGCCCAAGACCCCCTCCTCAACAGCCCACTAACCCAGCACAACCCTTCCCATCATCTCGGTCGTCGAATCGTGATCGCGTGGACGAAAACCGCTCCCCATTTAGAGTCTCCTAGCTCCTTGTGCCTATAAAAACGTCCACACCCCTCCATTTCGCAGATGAAACCCTAAATTTTCTCCTCTCGCAGCCACCGGACGTGTCCGTACATCGCCGGACGCGTCCAGCCAACCTCCGCACCAGTCAGCGACTGCCACGCGTCGCTCTCAACGCCGGCCGCCGCCTCCCACCGCGCGGGCCCGCCGGGCCCGTCCCCGGCCCCCGCGGCCCGTTCGTCTCCGCCGCCGCTCCTTCGTCCCGCGCCCCGGCTCCTTTCGCCGCCGGCGAGCCGGACGCCGCCGCCCACCGCGCGCCGCCACGCCTCCACACAACCGCCGCCACGCCTCCGCGCAACGAGCTCCGCCGCCGGCCACTTCGCGCCCCGGCCGCCGGGCTGCCCCGCCGACCACCTCCAGCACCATCGCCGGCCGGATCCGCCGCCCCGACCGCCTCGATCCCGTCGGGCGCCGTCGATCCAGCCGCTGCCGAACCCTAACGGGTCGGATCCGGTTCGACCCGACCCGATCCGCCCCGTTCGGCCCGATCCGTGAGGTTGCTATCTTTTTTTCACTAAGTCCCTAGTTTTGCTCATTTTGTTGCATATTGTGATGGATGTATCTTTTATTGTGCTTGTCCAAATTGTGCATATGATATGTCAAAATGATTGTGGTGATGTGCTCTACGTTTTGTTCCATTGTGGCAAGCTTGTTTGAGTTCATCTAGAGGTCTTAATCTTCGTGACAAGAGTGCTACTTGATATAAACTGCTGTAACTTGTTATATTCATGTCATGTTTGAGATGTGATAACTTGGTGCATGTTTATCCAAATGAAGCAAATGATATGTCAAAATGTTCCTTGTGAAATGCTCTACATGATGGTTGCTGTAGCATGCATCTTAGGTTTCATATTGCCATGTTAAACTTGGTTGCAAAAGTGCATGTGGCTGTTAAGTTATGTAACATGTTATGAGATGCTGATTTGAAGTGCTCGTTGCTATTGATGTGTTTGTCCCCTTGTCACATGCCAATATGTTTTAGAATCTCCATCATATGGTCTTTTCTGTGGTGCAAACCATTTTCCATGATATGCCTTGAGGTGACTTAAACATGCTTGTAAACAAGCCATGCCAACATATCTGTTTTATACTTAGTGAAATTTCTGCTAAGTCTGGAATCTGTCATAACCTGATGCTATGTTTGCTTGATGCCCTAGGCAAATCCATGCTAGTTTTGGAGTGGCCAATGATCATTACTTGTTGTACATGTTAGTGTCTATCCATCCATGCCCTCACTTGCTCATATGGGTTGATGTAGCTTATTAATTTCTTGCTCCCTAGTTGCTATAAAGTATAATTGTCAGGTTTTTAACAGCATGTTCAATTTGGCGTAGCTTGTTGCTATTGATCCATGCCTCCTATGGAGTTGCTCCAATGGAGTTGTTTGTTGTAGGATATGTCTACTTCATGTCCATGCTTATTGTCACCATGTATGAGTGCTGTAGAGTAGATATTTCTTGCTCCAAAGTTGCTATGTGGTTGTTAATTTCAGCTTTGCATTGTATCTTGTTTCGTGTGTATGTGTTGAACCGTTGCTCCGTTTTGAGCGTGCCCTATATGAAACTTGTGTGATTTTGCATGTAGAATCATAATATCATGTTGTTAACATGTTTGGAGTGTGTTTGCTTGATGTTTGAGTGCATCTTGCACCGTTGCCATGCTTGTCTTATTTTGCTCATATCTTCTAGACCGTAGCTCCGAATTAAACAAACTTTATATGAAACTTGAGTAGAATTTCGTGTAGATCATCATGGTGCATGTTAACTTGCTATTTAAAAACTTTAACTTAAGGTTTGTTCAGATCTGGACCTATTTCATTATATGCATATGAGGACTTACTGGATTAGCTATCTGTTGATTCCGGCCTCATTTAAACTTGTTGCCTTGTCTTGTTCTTGGGTGCTTCATCCCTTGACATGTATTGCATCATATATGCATCATACTTGCATCATGTTGATTGTGCATTGTACCTTGTTTGATTTTGTTCCTCGTTATGTTCTTGTGTTGAGTAGAGCCGAAAGCCGAGACCGAGAACGAGAACGAGGTTACTACCGAGGTTGAGTACGAGGAGCTGTCTTACGATCCCATCAAGGACTCGACATGAAAGATGACCTGACCCAGATATCATTACTATCTTTGCCTAATGCTAGAAGTCTCGCTCTTTAGCTTATTGCCTCGATGCCCATGTTTGTTTGTCAGCCGCCTATTGTAACCATGAACCTGTCTAACCACCCAACCTAGCAAAACCTTTGTTTGGATACGTAAGCTTCGCTCAGCCCCTCTTATAGCATTGCTAGTTGCAGGAGAAGATTTGAACATTCTTGCTTCATGTTGAAGTTATTGTTGGGATATCACACTATATAAACTCTTAAACTAAATCATCTATATATTGGTAATGGGTGGAAGGCTAAGCCTCTTGCTTGGTGATTTGTTCCACTCATGCCTCCCTAGGAACCGTTTAAACCGGTGTTATGTTCCTTGATTATGCGTCCCTAACACGGTTGGGGTTTATGCGCCCCCCTTGATAACCCGCTTAGCGCTAAAGCTTTTCCAGCAAGTCCCAACATTGGTTCTACATTTACCTAAACAACTAAAACTTGCATAGGGAGTTATAAACCCTCTTCTTAATCAACAACCCGGGCCAGTGCTCCACATGAGTGTTGGTCCAAACTGGGGGTTCTGCGGGGCCACCTCGAGGGAACTCAAGGGATGGTAAAACCTGTAGAATCGCCCATCCGGTCGTGGCCTGAGACGAGATACGCGCGGCTACTATCAGGGTGTCGGCACGCCGGGAGGATTTGCTGGATTAGTTTTACCTTAGTCGGAATATCTTGAGCACGGGATTCCGACAATACTCGGGTCTTCCCACCATGGAGTTGCGACTCCGCAGATTGTGAGCTTGTCATGGGCTAAGTTGGGACACCCCTGCAGGGTTTTGAACTTTCGAAAGCCGTGCCCGCGGTTATGTGGCAGATGGGAATTTGTTAATATCCGGTTGTAGAAAACTTGACACCATGTTCAGAACACACTACCAGCGTGAGTAACAGTGACGGTCATTTTCCGAAAGGGGTTCGGGAAGTGAACACGGCGGGGTTATGATTGACGTGCTTAGATAGGATCACTTCGTGATCACTTTGACGTTCGTGGCACTTCTCTTCTCGCTCTAAACACGTAAGCTAGTGCAAGTGCAGCTGCAACCTTTTATTTTCTTCAGCCTTGTTCCACACCCAAGACTTAGATAGTTTTGCTACCCGAGAACGGGATTGCTGAGTCCTCCGTGGCTCACAGATTTCTACACAACACCAGATGCAGGTACTATGGTGGACTACTCAGGTGAGGACACAGAGCTGTACTGGGAGTTTGATGAAGAGCGTAGTCGATACTATGTGCACTATCCCGATGATCAGTAGTGGCTTCTACTAGGGGCGATTCGGACCTTATGGCTTTATGTATTTGGTATCTTTCATTTGGATCTTCGTCCGTAGTCGGACTATGATGTTATTTGGATGATGATTTGCTTATGTAATGTATTGTGTGACGTGGCAAGTGTAAGCCAACTATCCTTTTGCAATTTCATCCCTATTTTTACATGAGTCATGCAAAGATAACAAACTTGAGATCATTCTAGTATGGGCTTATACCTTTAAGTCGTGCCTCGACACGTAGGAGGTATAATCCCATACTGGGCATTACAATATGATATGGCCAAAAGGATGTGATGAATGATATATGTGATGTATGAGATTGATCATGTTCATGTAATAGGAATCACGACTTGCATGTCGATGAGTATGACAACCGGCAGGAGCCATAGGAGTTGTCTTATTTTATTGTATGACATGCGTGTCACTGAATAAACGCCATGTAATTACTTTACTTTATTGCTAACCATTAGCCATAGTAGTAGAAGTAATGTTTGGCGAGACAACTTCATGAAGACACGATGATGGAGATCATGATGATGGAGATAATGGGGTCATGCTGGTGACGATGATGATCATGGAGCCCCGAAGATGAAGATCAAAGGAGCTAAATGATGTTGGCCATATCATGTCACTATTTGATTGCATGTGATGTTTATCATGTTTTTACATCTTATTTGCTTAGAACGACGGTAGTAAATAAGATGATCTCTCACTAAAATTTCAAGAATTGTGTTCCCCCTAACCGTGCATCATTGCTAAGGTTCGTTGTTCCGAAGCACCACGTGATGATCGGATGTGATAGTCTCTAACGTTCGCATACAACGGGTGTAAGCCAGATTTACACACGCAATACACTTAGGGTTCACTTGACGAGCCTAGCATGTACAGACATGGCCTCGGAACACGGAAGACCGAAAGGTCGAACATGAGTCATATAGAAGATACGATGAACATGAAGATGTTCACCGTTGATGACTAGTCCGTCTCACGTGATGATCGGACACGGCCTAGTCGATGCGGATCATGTATCACTTAGATGACTAGAGAGATGTCTATCTGAGTGGGAGTTCATTGAATTGTTTAGATGAACTTAATTATCATGAACATAGTCTAAAATCTTTACAATGTCTTGTACATCCAATGGCCCACGCTCATGTTACCCTCAACTTCAATGCGTTCCTAGAGAAATCCAAGCTGAAAGACGATGGTAGCAACTATACGGATCGGGTCCGTAACTTGAGGATCATGCTCATAGCTGCCAAGAAAACATATGTCCTTGAAGCACCACTAGGTGACGCTCCTGCCCCGGCAAACCAAGATGTTATGAACGCTTGGCAGTCGCGTTGTGATGATTACTCCCTGGTTCAGTGCGGCATGCTTTACAGCTTAGAATCGGGGCTCCAAAAGCGTTTTGAGCACCACGGAGCATATGAGACGTTCCAAGAGCTGAAAATGGTTTTCCAAGCTCATACCCGAGTCGAGAAATATGACGTCTCCGAAGCATTCTATAGTTGTAAGATGGAGGAGAATAGTTCTGTCAGCGAGCACATACTCAAATTGTCTGGGTTGCACAATCGCTTTTCTCAGTTGGGAATTAATCTCCCAAACGAAGCGGTCGTTGACAGAATCCTTCAGTCGCTCCCACCTAGCTACAAGAGCTTCGTGATGAACTTCAATATGCAAGGGATGGAGAAGTCCATTCCCGAGGTGTATTTAATGCTGAAGTCAGCGGAGGTGGAGATCAAGAAAGATGTGGGGACCCCGACTTAGAAGTCGAGATCACCGAATGCACGTGTAGAGTGATCCTAGAGATCAATGCTCACTGAACACACAGAAGCTGAATAACCAGAGTCTTACATCCATACATATCGTCTTACACAAATTATGGCCATTATGGCCAAGTCTTACATAGATAAAGCCTCACGGGCTGAATAGCAAGTAACTCAAATAGCGGATGTCTTCGATAATAGGTAGAACCCATGCCACCTGCCTTAACCCTACAGGCATTCTGACTGGGATAGCGTCCTAGTTTGCATGTTCGTCTCCAAAGAACTCTTCATCATATTCCTGTTCCTCCATGCATGGCCAATTTAAATAACCAGTGGCAAGCCAATGAGTACTTTGAATGTACTCGCAAGCAACCCATGATGTGGTTCAAAGTAACAATGCAATTGAACAATAATGAACAATCTAGCAAAGGGCTAGAATAAATATTCTACCATCAGGTTTATGCATCAATAAACTCGCGTAACCTCGAAGACAGGTTACCGATATCAACATGAATATGATTCAACTCATCGAGTCAGGTCACCACCTTGACTCAACACACACATACTGTCACCGATGAAGTAAAATTCTGGACATAGTTTAAGTAGCACCACCCAACTGTCCATGACCGTGGACACGGCTATTCGAATAGTTTTACACTCTGCAGAGGTTGCGCACTTTACCCACAAGATCCGGGAAGCTTTCGTGTCATCCACGATCCTGCAGTACCTCAAGTACTCGGGGGAAGCACCCGGTCATTATCTTTCCTTAGACGACACTAACATAGAGTCCACTCGTTGGTACACGGCCCTCGAGTACAAACAATAGATCACGGGACTTGCCCCAATTTTAATGTCACGCGTACCCGAAGGGACCAACGGTGTGTCCGGTGCCCTGTAAAAACAGTCATGGCCGTCTATCCAAGCACGACCCCGTCCCGGGAAAGACCTCAAGTCTTCCCGTCACTAGTAATGCGGGCACCATGCTAGTATCGACCTAAGTAATCAATAAAGCCCCGTCCCATAAGGGGTAGTGTGGTTGCACATGTTTGGTTGGGACGGTAGTCACACATAAATCTAATCCATCATTTCGCCTAGGCACACGATTTACCGGCACATCACTTCTTCCTCAAGTGATGACCTAACTCAACATCACCCTCGGGCATTAGGGGCACCCGATGGGTTCATGCAAAGATTTCAACCACGAAGGTTCAAATCACACATGCATCACTAAACATCACTACTAACTATTTGCATGTTATCTAGCACATAGCAAGATCAAGATCAAGGCATGCATCATGTGGTGGTTCATCTAGGTCACCACCGTAACCCTATCATCATGCATCAGAAACAAACGGGTTCCGAAGAACAAGTGTATCATGGTCAAAGGGTTGCTTGCCTGGATTGGCTTGGTCTTCAAAGTCTTCAAATCCTTCTCCTTCTCCTTCTTCAGCAACTTCGTCAAATACGGTATCTATACGTCGCATAATAACAACGGAAAAATAAGACCACAAATAAAACAGAAAAATCAAAGTGCTAAGAAAAATGTCAACTTATTTTTGTTAAATACTAGAGGGATTTCTAAGATGGAGAAAATTCTTAGTTGGAGTTTTGGAGTTACAGAATGGAATCTAAGGATTTTAGAACAGGAGTTTTATTGCTCAAATTTGAATTTAAATTTGAACAGAACAAAAAAGTTTCATGAATGTGTGTGAAAGTGACACCATTAAATAGGTTGGAATATTACAAGAATTTAGGAGTTGGAATTATTTCATTTGGACCAATATTCTTTTCTGTAAAAATGTTTGAAATAATTACAGAAAAGAAAAGGAGAAAATGCCCTGTGCAACTGGGCCAGAGGGGCCACAGTGCACGGCCCAGGGCATCCAGCCCAGTCGCACGGGCGCCAGCGCGCGCACGTCAGGTTGACGGGCGGGGGCCGGCGGTCAGCGGCTGTGAGGAGGGGGAGAGAGGGGTGAGGATGACAGGCGGGGCCCGCCTGTCATCTCCAACCTCACGGCCACGGCGACGGCGAGCTCACCGACGTTGATTCCGGCCACGGTGACGGCAACGGAGGGCAGGAACGGATTCGGCGTCGAGTTGCGGAGGTAGTGGTGGTGGTGCGGCACGCCGGGGAGGTCGGGTTCGCCGGCGGCGAGGTGGGACGGCGGAGGGTCGTCAGGTAGTCGTCGCTCCGGCCGTTTCCAACTGCTACAGAGAGGGGAAAACGAGGGGAAAGCATCAATGACGCATGGTGATTCTAGATCGAGCCAAAGGAGGGGCAAAAGAGGCCCGTACTGCGAGATCACCGGCGGCCCGACGCGGCGGAGCTTCGGTCGATCCCGAGCACTGGAGCCTTCTGGGGACGAGCGAGTGGTGCTGGCGTGTTGCTGTGAGTGTGTGGAGGCTGCTTGTGCCGTTGGAGAGGCTCGGAGGCGGGGGGCTTTTATAGCTGCGCCCACGGTCCACCGTGGACTCGTGCGCCGGCGAGGTTGCAGGCGAGGCTAGAAGGGGCTCTGGTGCCTGTGATCAAGCCGGGGAGGATCGTGGACGTGTTCCACGTCCAGTTGAGGGGAGAGGAGGAGCGGGGAAGCTTCCAGACCATGCGCGCGTGCGAGGCCGAGGAGTGGGCGCTGCGGACGGCCGGTGCGCGTGTGGCGACGGCCACTGGAGGGCGCAGGAGGAGGGGGACAGCACCGGTGGTGGCTGCGGACGTCGAGGCGCGTTGAGAGGCGCGAGGGGGGAGCCCGAGGCTGTCGGGGGCAGACGATTGGCCGAGGCTACAGTGCATGGGCGCACTGTAGCGCGCTCTGGAGCGCCCTTATCGCATGCCACGGCATGCCATTGGGCCTCTGGACGCGTCCATCGTGTCTGGGGGGTCCAGGGTGATGCAAGCACTACGGAGGAGGCTTTGGATGCTCTGGAGATGCTGTGAGAGAGAAGAGAGGCTGGTGACTTGGTACGAAATGGCTGTCCAGCAGGGTGAACTAGGGTTTTTACCCCTCAATCATGGAGCTGGGGTCCTGGGGAAGTTACTGGAGATAGCTAGTAACTGGATGAACATGTGGTAGAAAGTTGAGGCCAAGGTAAAAGGTAAAAGTGATCAAGAAGAGGGTTTTAGTAATTCTGCAAAAGGTGTTTGATCAGTGTTTGGTCAAGCAAATGATCTCCACTTGCCATGACACTTAACAGGATTGAATGACATGTGAAAATAGGGTGCTTCACCAAATTTGGGCTCATTTGAAGAAACTAGCCAATGTAATTTTAGTGAACCCTAGAAATCAACAGAAATGGCTTCATCTTGTTTGAGTCAAGCTAATCATCTCCCCTTGATGCACCACTTGGTGTAGTTTCATCATTTGGGGTAATGATCATGCCCACAAAGTTTGATGCTCCAGGTAAAAAGTTGGTAATGTAAAGTTGTTCAAATTTGCATTTGAACAGAAATGGTTTTGGGGTGTTCTGATCAAGTTGCTCTATTCCAAATCTTGTGCCATTTGGTCTAGTTGCCTTATTAGGTATTTCTAACATGTGCACCAAGTTTGAGAGCATTTGGACAAGTTTGGCGATGTAGAGTTGCTCAAACTTCAAATATGGACATAATGGTTATGGAGGGTTTTGATGATGTTTTCTTACTTCCCAAGGCATGGGACTTGGCAAGATCATCAAATATGTGATATATGACATGATAGAATTTCCCTGGAATTTTTGGAAAACATTTCCTTTGTAAATATTTCAAAAGCTTGAAATATCCAGAAAGGGTTTTAGAGGGATTAGCTCATTATTTTTAACATGACCAAGTGTTGAAACTCTTATATATGGACAATATATGTCCTCTGAGTCTCCCTGAATTTTGGCAAATATTTTTGAAATACTTAAATAATTTTTCCCTATTAAAGACCATTTCTGGCCTAAAGAAAAAGCTTTTAAATAAAATAGGAAAATAACTTTTAAAATTATACTTTTGTGGTTTCTAGGAGTCTTATGACTACTAGGTTTCAAATGTACCTTTTGAAATAATTTTCTCACCCTAAATCAAGCACTTGCAGTGCAAATCTCAATTCAGGGGTTTTTGGAAAACTAAATTTATGAAATACATTTTGGCCAAATTAATTTTGTAAGAAAATACTATATTGTTATATAACACTTGGCATGATCATTGGGCAGAAGTTTTGGGTATGGAGATGAATTCTATAAGAGGTAATAGTTGACTTTAATGAGCACATGAAAAAGCACATGAAGAAAAACTCAATTCAAATAAAAGCCAAATGATGCTAAAAAATTTGCTGGTCCAAATTTTCATGCTTCATTAATGCAAATAACATGTTACAAAATGCAGGGTGTGACAGACCTACCCCCCTTACAAGAATCTCGTCCCCGAGATTCCTAAACTAGGTCTTACAAGAGATCGGGAAACTCGGATCTAAGATAGTCTTCACGTTCCCAGGTTGCTTCTGCTTCGGTGTGGTTGCTCCACTGGACCTTGAAGTACTTGATGGTACGGCTTCGCGTCCGTCATTCTGCTTCGTCCAGAATGCGAATGGGCTTCTCGCGGTAGGTCAAATCAGGCTGCAGATCAATGGCTTTGTGATCAACATCCTTGTAGAGATTGGGCTTGTCTGGAACTTGGAGACATTTCCGGAGTTGTGACACATGGAATACATTGTGCACATCGGATAGCTCAGGTGGTAGTTCCAACTGGTAAGCCACTTCTCCTCGTCGTGCAGTGATCTCAAAGGGTCCGATGAACCTTGGTGCGAGCTTCCCCTTGACGTGGAAACGCTTGGTTCCCTTCAGAGGAGTTACCCGCAGGTACACATGGTCCCCGACATGGAAACTCATGTCCCGACGGTGAATGTCAGCATAGCTCTTTTGCCTTGACTTGGCTGCCTTCAATCGCTCTCTGACTAGTTGGACTTGCTCTTCTGCTGCGCGGAGAATATCCGGTCCAAAGACTAGTCCTTCTCCAGTCTCTGACCAGTTGAGGGGTGTGCGACATCTGCGTCCGTACAACACCTCAAATGGTGCCATCTGAAGGGTTGACTGGTAAGTGTTGTTATAGGAGAACTCGGCAAAAGGGAGACAATCTTCCCACTTGGCTCCATACGCCAGGACACAGGCTCGGAGCATGTCTTCGAGAATCTGATTGACTCGATCTGTCTGACCTCCGGTCTGTGGGTGGAAAGCTGTGCTGAAAGATAACTTGGTTCCCAAGGCTTCTTGGAACTTCTTCTAGAACCTTGAGGTGAACTGGGTTCCTCGATTTGACACAATCTCCTTGGGAATGCCGTGAAGACTTACGATTCTGTCGATGTAGAGAGCTGCCAGCCGGTTGCCATCATAAGTGGTCTTGACAGGAATGAAATGGGCCACCTTGGTCAAATGATCGACTATGACCCAGATAGAGTCATGCCCTCTATTCGACCTTGGTAATCCAGTGATGAAGTCCATTCAGACTTTATCCCACTTCCACTCAGAATCTTTGAGTGGTTGAAGCAATCCAGCAGGTCGCTGATATTCATCCTTGACCCTTTGGCACACATCACACCTTGCAACATAGGTTGCAATCTATCTTTTCATCCCGTGCCACCAGAATCGTGCCTTCAAGTCTTGGTACATCTTGGTTCCTCCGGGGTGGATGGAATACGGAGTGTCGTGGGCTTCTTGCAGAATCAGGTTCTTCAGCTCTGTGTTGTTTGGTACGCAGATGCGGCCTTTGTACCAAACAATCCCATGCTCGTCTTCGGAGAATCCTGGGGCCTTACCTAGCTTCATCTTCTTCTTGATGCCTTCAATGCTTGCGTGTCCATCTTGTGCCTTCTTGACTTCGTCCATCAGGGTCGGTCTGACTTCCAAATGATCCAGAAATCCAGGGGTGACTAATTCCAAACTGAATTGTTCGAACTCCTTAAACAAGGCTGGCTGCCTTTCTTGAATAACGGCATTCAAAGAGCAAGCCTTCCTGCTTAAGGCATCGGCCACCACGTTAGCCTTCTCGGGGTGATATTGAACACTGAGGTCATAGTCTTTGATGAGTTCCAACCATCTCCGCTGCCTCATGTTCAATTCCTTTTGGGTGAAAATGTACTTCAGACATCTGTGGTCCATGTAGATATCACACCATTTCCCTAGGAGGTAATGCCGCCATGTCTTCAAAGCATGAACTACTGCCGCTAACTCAAGATCGTGAGTAGCATAGTTCTCCTCATGGGGTCGTAGCTGCCTGGAGAGGTATGCTATGACTCGGCCTTCTTGCATCAAAACGCTTCCCAATCCGGTTCGAGAGGCATCACAATATATCAGGAACTCCTTGTGAATATCAGGTGTTGCCAGAACTGGGGCGGTGGTCGATCTCTTCTTGAGCTCTTGGAAGCTCTCTTTGCATTTTGGCGTCCACTCGAACTTCTTGTCCTTCTTGAGGAGATGAGTCATTGGTCGTGCAATGCTAGAGAATCCTTCCACGAATTTGCGGTAATAGCCCGCAAGTCCGAGGAAGCTTCTGACTTCCTTGACAGTCGTTGGAGATTGCCATTGGGTCACAGCTTCGATCTTTGCAGGATCAACAGATAATCCTTTTTCGGTCAAGACATGACCTAAGAATCCAACTTTATGCAGCCAGAACTCACACTTGCTGAATTTGGCATACAGTTGGTGCTCCCGAAGCTTGTCTAGGACCATCCTCAGATGTTGCTCGTGCTCTTCCTCCGACTTCGAGAAGACAAGAATGTCGTCGATAAAGACAACAACGAACTTGTCCAAATATTCCATGAAGACTTTATTCATGAGATACATGAAGTAAGCTGGGGCATTGGTTAACCCAAAGGACATGACCGTACACTCGTACAGGCCATATCTGGTTACGAATGCCGTCTTCGGAATATCTTGGGGTCTGATCTTCAGCTGGTAGTACCCAGATCTGAGGTTGATCTTGGAGAACACCTTGGCTCCGCTGAGCTGATCAAACAGATCTTCGATCTTGGGAAGTGGATATTTGTTCTTGATTTTAACTTCATTGAGGGAACGATAGTCAATGCATAAACGGATGGTACCGTCCCTCTTTGCCACAAACAGAACAGGAGATCCCCAAGGGGAGGCACTTGGGCGGATAAATCCCTTCCTCAGCTGCTCTTCCAGCTGCTTCTTCAACTCGGCTAATTCTTCCGTCCCCATTCTATAAGGCTTCTTATAGATGGGTCCTGCTCCGGGCACGAGCTCGATGATGAACTCAATGTCACGGTCAGGGGGCATTCCCGGTAGTTCATACGGAAAGACATCAGGATACACACATACCACCGGTACTTGCTCTAGCCCAACTTCAGACAGACAGTTGACTTGAGCGGCTTGAGCGGAAGAGGAGTTGGAAGCAAACTTGACTTCGACTCCTTGGTCATTGGTCACAGTGACTGTCCGATTGGCACAGTCTAACAAGCCTTGGTGCCTGCTGAGCCAATTCATGCCTAGGATCACATCCAAGCCTTGTGATCTCAGGACGATGAGGTCTGCTAGGAAATCTACACCGTTAATGGTAATACTGACTACTTTACAGCCAATCTTGGCTCTCATCTCGGCTCCAGGGGTTTGTACCACCATAGGGTTATTCAGGGGTGTAGGGGTCATGCCACTTTTTAATGCAATCTTTGAGTGACAAATGAATGCGTTGCTCCAGAATCAAACAAGACAGTTGTAGGTGCTGAGTTGACAAGGAACATACCCAGCACGACGTTCGGGTCTTCCTGGGCTTCTTCAGCAGTGACGTGATTCACACGCCCCTTCCCATGGTTAGGTGGATTGCGAGGAGCTGGGTTCCTTGGTGGCATCCCACGGCCTTGTCCCTGGTTCTGCGCATTGGGGCGCGAGGCATCAGGCTTCTTGTTGGGGCACACCCTTGAGATGTGTCCGGACTGACCACATCCAAAGCAAGTGACTTGGTTTGGATTGTTGATCTTGTTGCCACCACTGGTATTGGGGTAGTAAGCTGGCCTTGGGTTGGCATACTGCTGAGGCTGAGGGTTGGTGCGAGGTGCAGGAGCTCTTGGTTGTTGATAGGTTGGCTTGGCCGGGGCTGACTGCCACGGACGAGGCTTCTGGTTGCTGGAACTTCCCTTGCTGACCATCTTGCGCTTGCGAGTGTCTTCCAAAGCACGCCGCTTGTCTTCAAGGATAAGTGCTTTGTTTACCAGGTCAGGGAAGGATGGGCAGTCGCACACGACAAGCGAGTATTGCAGAGTCTGATTGAGGCCTTCCATGAAGCGCTCCCTTTTTGCAGCATCAGTGCTGACATCTTCAGGGGCATACCTTGACAGAACACTGAACTTCTGCATGTACTCCTTGACAGTGCCACTTCCTTGCTTCAGGGCTCGGAACTCACGCTTTTTGATAGCCATGATTTCGGAAGGAATGTGGGCCTTGCGGAATTCTGCCTTGAAGTTGACCCAAGTGATGTCTTGTTCAGCATGCATGACCTTGAATCCATCCCACCAAGCTCTAGCAGTCCCCCCGAGGCAGTGGGCTGCATAAGCCACCTTCTCGCGGTCTTCGGTGCATCCGACTTGTTCCAGTATTTCCTCAATGGAGCGGATCCAGTCGTCTGCATCCAGGGGTTCAGCAGTCTCGATAAAGGTTGGCGGTGCATGCTTCTTGAACTCTGCCAACGTGGAACGTCCATTGCCATTCCTCGCCGGCTAGCGGTTGTTGGTGACAGCTTGAACAATCAGCTGAAGGGCTGCAGTGTTGGCTTGGCGTTCCTCTCAGAAGGCTTGGAGAAGATGAGCCATGTCCATGTTCGGAGGAGGTGGTGGTGGAGCTTGGTCGTTGGTTTGGTCGTGGTCTGCCTCTGACTGAGCGGATGCTCCGGCTTCAGGCTGCTGGGTAGATGTCAGGACCCCGATCCTAAGTCACACCGATCTAGCTGTAACACGTCATATCACTTTGCGGCCTCACGCACGGTAACCCCATGGGTGCCACCTTACCTGGCTCGGGACCGTTTGCGCATTTTGGCACACGTATATGACAGTGTCGCTAGCATCCATATGACAGAGAACCCGGGCCGACATGGCTAGTTATAAACCAAAAGTGGCACTAAATTACAGAGACAGGCATCCATGACCCAGCAACGAACGTGTCGGTCATCAACGTATGAACCCAAGTCGTAGCAAGCTACATAGACTTAAAGGAACAACGCGTGACATTTCCCCTAAGGGACAGACACAGGAACGAAGAAGGACACATGCCGGCCAGCCTACGTGTTCCGAGCAGTAGCGAGCTACCAAGGCTCATTGGAATCACTAGGAGGCATTTCCCTGTAAGCTAGGCTACCAAAGGAAAACAACTAGGTGTCGGATCCCACACATACCAAGCATTTCAATCATACATGTAATATGCTCAATATGTGCAAATACAACATTGCATCACAGCAGAACTCTATGACTCAAAGTACTTTATTTAAAAGGCTCCAAGAGCCATACATAACATATCCATACAGGTAGGGGTCACATGACCCAACACTCAAGTCATACAGTCATACAAGCACAAGCGGAAGCTACATGTCTGAGTACAGACAACTTAGAAAATAAAACAGGCTTGGTGTAGCCTGACTATCTACAAGGCCCTTCACAAGCTCCAGATCACCGTCTGGGTGTCAAGCTACTCGTCGACGTCAACGTCTATGTAGAACCCATCAGCAGGGGCAGGGTTCTCCTCTGCAACAGTTATTAAGCAAACATGAGTACAAAGGTACTTAGCAAGTCTTACCACATAACCTATCATACATGCAACATTATCAAAAAGGGGTAGTGGAGTTTATAGCAGAATGCCAGCTTTGACCTTGGCTAACCTATACTACAACTCTCAACGGATTGCAAGATGTTATTACGAACACGAGTCCTCTACTCACCACATCAATACACTACCGAGGATCCTCTTCCGTCATCCTACGGAAGGGCCATCCACGGCACTCACACTTATCTTGAGGCTTTTAGTAGTATCCATCAACTTGTCTATGAACTGTAAGAGCAACCAAGTAGTTCGTACCGCGAACAACGGCTATTCGAATAGATTGATAACCCTGCAGGTGTGTACCTCTTCACACACGCTTTCACCACTTATCGCCGTTTACTCGGCGTGTACTCGGCAACCTTCAAGCGGAAGCCCAGCGGGGGTGTCGGCCACGACCTGACTAACTACTCAAGTCTCTCGTCCAGGTTTATCGCCTATTTGGGTTCCATCCGTGGGGAGATCCGGCCGGGGTGTCGCTCACGGCCCCAAACGATGTGTACAGGGTTCCCGAGTCACCAAACGGGCAACCGGTACACCGTGCCACGTACCTGTCGCATCACAACCCACCCCGAGGGTCAGCGTTGTGCACGACCTCCAGTAAGCTATAAACACCAGAAACTAGTTGCAACTCCTGGACAGAGATCAAGGGTAATTAATTAGCCGAGAGGGTCAATTAAGGATCCCAATGCGTGGTAGTAGCTGTAACTTGAACCACACATACAGATCTCGGGTCCTATGGACGGTTCCAATGAAACAACCCACCATGTACTCCTACATGGCCTTTCATCGATACCTTTACCAAGCGTATTCCACACTTCCTTCTCTTTATCGGTAAGATCATTTCACTCTGATCCATCACCCAGATGAATCAGACCAGACACAACTCTAAGCATAGCATGCAACATAAAAAAATAGCATGGTGGATCACACATCACATGGCTCAATCAACTCCTACACATGCTAGTGGGTTTCAACTATTTACTGTGGCAATGACAGGTCATGCAAGGGAATAGGGTTCAACTACCGCAGCAAGTAGCAGTTCACACGCTGTTGCCTTAATGCAGTAAAAGAGAGCAGGAGCGAGAAGATTGGGTTTGTATCGGAATGATCAATGATTGCTTGCCTGACAAGGTAGTTGTCGGGTACTGCTCTTCAACTGGATACGCAGCAGTATCCTCGGGAGCAGGACCTAACACAGAGAATATCGACGATACAATCATTAACAAACAAATGCAACAATATGATGCATGTTCATGACATGGCAAGATGCATGTGTGTTGGCTAATGCAACTAAAACCAGAAGGGTTTGAACCTATTTGAATCAAGGATTCAAATTGAAGTTCAAACTATTATTTAAATAAGTGCATTATCATGTTTTTGATGTACACAGCAAGTTAACTTGTTCAAACATGCATGAAACTAGTGCCATTGGAAAGATTGGATTTTTCTGATCATTTTTCATATATAAATCTTTTCCATCTGAGCTATGGTTGATTTTATATGATTTTTAGAAGTTTTGGGTATTTTCTGGAATTTCCAGAATTATTTTTAAATCTAAAAATCCCAGAAAAACCTTTACTGCGTCAGCATGACATCATGTTGACGTCAGTCAGTCAACAGGGCCAGTCCAGGTCAAACCTGACCAGTGGGTCCCTCATGTCAGTGTCACAGCTAATTAACTAAGTTAATTAGAGTTAAACTAAAACTAATTAGCTGTCAGTGGGGCCTGGGCCCACGTGTCAGTGACTAAACTAATTAACTAATTAAAATTAAATTAACACCTAAACTAGGTTTGACTTGCGGGCAGGGCCCACATGTCATTGACCCAGGGGGTCAAACCCGTGGTCAAACAGGTCCAACTCGCCGGCGTTTAGCCGCCGGCGAGGCCAAACACGGCGGCGTGCTTCGGAAAATGCCTACGGTGCACGGCTTGAGCTGCGGTTGGGTGCGTTGGATAGCCCTTGCTGTTGCGCGTCGGATGGTGGTGGTCGCCGGACCTGGGGTGGCCGGAGACGACGGCAACGAGCTCGACGGCGGCGACCGATGTCGGGCGTGTGTGGAGAAACGGCTGCAGGGGCCTAGGCGATGCGTGCGTAGCACCGTTCTCATCTACGTGCTGCGGTGAGTAAGTTGGACGGGTGCCAGTGACCAAATGGTCACCGGAGCATCACCGAGGGCGAGCACGGCGGCGGTGCGTGCGGGCGAGCTTCGTGCAGTGCGTTGCAGGGCAAAAGAGAGCCAACGGAGAGGGGGAGGAGGTAGCTAGGCTCACAGGGGTTGCAGCAAGCACCGGAGCGAGCTCGGGGGTGGTCGGAGCTGAGCAGAACGGCGAGGGGGATCTCCGCGGCCGGAGTTGGGGAAGAAGAGGTCGGGGGCGTCTCCAGGGCGGGCGAGCGCTCGGGGCTCGGCCTGTTCGAAGCAGTCGAGGACGGCGGAGACGATGGACACCAAGGCGGAGCTCAGGGACGACGGTGGACGCGGCTTCTACGATGGTGCAAACACGGCGGCGTCGGCCATGGCGCGGGGAGAGCAAAGGAGAGGAACTGGGGGGAGGTGGAGGTGTCTGCGGGGTCGAGGAGGACGTGGACGACCGGACCATCCCTCCAGGATGGCAAGGGGGTGAAGCAAGGCGGCAGGCAGCTGCGTGGCGCGCGACGCGGTCGCCGTCGAGCACCTGCCTGCCTGCCTGGCCGAGCCAAGCAGCTCGCTGGAGCGGCAGCTGGGCTGGGCTGGCAGGTGGGCCGGGTGGGGCGCCAGGTAAGTTTTCTCTCTCCCCTTTTTTTCTATTTTCTTTTTTGTTTCATTTCTTTTGCAGCTTTGTTCATTTAATAAAAATGCCTAAACATTTTTATAACTCATAACACTTGTCATACCTACTGTATATATTATGAACAGTAGGAAACATTATAGTTTATGATTATTTGAGCATTTAAAATATTTTGTAGCATTTAAATGCCCAAATTCAAATACCATATGATTTAATCCAAAGCCCTAGATTGTCCTAGAAATTTGTGCACCACTTTTGGCAGAGGTTTAAAACCAAGGCAGAAATGATGAACATTTTTGAAGGGCATTTTGGGTACATTGGAAAATATTTTATCAAACCCTAGTTGTTAGGAGAGGGGTGCTGGGGTTTCTGTTAATCCCATTTCAAGTTTCTTTGAAAGTAAACATGATGCACACTCTAGCTAGGTCCTAATGCAAGTGCTAACTAGGGATGTGACAACTCACCCCCACTTAAAAGAATCGCGTCCCGAGATTCAGGTTCCTCCGGAAAGAGGGTGGGGTACTCAAGTCGAAGACGATCCTCCCTTTCCCAAGTAGCTTCACTCTCGGAATGATGTGACCATTGAACCTTGAGAAACTTGATATTGTGACGTCGAGTGGTGCGCTCAGTTTGATTAAGAATACGAACGGGGTATTCTCGATATGTGAGATTGTCTTGGAGATCAAGCGTTTCGTGGTCCACTCCGCGGATAGGATCCGAGAAGCAACGCCTGAGTTGAGAAACGTGGAAAACATCATGAACTCTGGAGAGGTGCGGATGTAGTTCCAATTGGTAGGCAACTTCTCCTCGTTTGGCAAGAATGCGAAAAGGACCGATGTAATGAGGGGCCAATTTGCCTTTGATACCGAAGCGATGGGTTCCCTTAAGAGGAGTAACCCGAAGGTAAGCCTTATCGCCGACTTCAAAAGTCACAGCCTTATGATGACTATCATATTGGCTCTTTTGGCGAGACTGGGCTGTTTTCAATCTCTCACGAACGATGCGAACTTGTTCCTCTGCTTCCTGAATCATATCCGGGCCAAAGAATTGTCTTTCCCCGGTCTCTGACCAGTTAAGAGGTGTTCGACACCTTCGTCCATATAGAACTTCGAAGGGAGCTTTGCCCAAGCTGGCTTGATAACTATTGTTATAAGCGAATTCGGAAATTGGAAGACATTTTTCCCATTCCATACCGAAAGAAATGACAGAGGCTCGAAGCATGTCTTCCAGAATTTGATTGACTCGTTCCACTTGACCACTTGACTGCAGATGGAAGGCAGTACTGAAAGAGAGATGAGTTCCCATAGCATTCTGGAAACTTTCCCAAAATCGTGAAGTGAAAAGACTTCCACGGTCTGAGTTAATCTTCAACGGTACACCATGAAGTGATACTATTCGAGAGATATATAAGTCTGCTAGCTGGCTAGCGGTAATACTCTCTCGAACAGGCAGGAAATGAGCTACTTTAGAGAGGCGGTCGATAACGACGAAGATAGCATTATTCCCTTTCCTGGACCTGGGAAACCCGGTAATGAAGTCCATACCGACTTTATCCCATTTCCATTCAGGAATAGCTAAAGGTTGAAGGGTGCCAGCAGGCCGTTGATGCTCTGCTTTGACTCGACGACAAACGTCGCAGTTAGCAATGAATTGAGCGATTTCTCTCTTCATCCTAGTCCACCAGAATCTTTGACGTAGGTCTTGATACATTTTGGTACTATCGGGATGAATCGTGAGAGGAGATTCATGAGCCTCCTGAAGAATCATCTGTCGTAGTTGTGTTTTCTTGGGCACCACCAAGCGGTTCTCGAAGTACACTACACCTCGATCATCCATAGAGAAGCTTCTAGCAACTCCGCTAGCAATGTTCTCCTTGATCCGAGATATGCCTTTATCATACCGCTGGGCAACTATGATTTGATCCATAAGGGTAGGTTTCGCCACCAAGGTGGAAAGGAATCCTTGAGGAACAATGTGAAGGTTAAGCTTACGAAATTCCTCGTGGAGAAGTGGTTGACTTTGTTGTAACATTAAATTGTTACAATATGACTTACGACTTAGTGCATCGGCCATGACATTGGCTTTTCCAGGAGTGTAGGTGATTCCTAAGTCGTAGTCGGTGAGCAACTCAACCCAACGTCTTTGCCTGAGATTTAGATCCGGTTGGGTGAAGATATACTTCAAACTTTGGTGATCAGTGAAGATTTCACAGCGATTACCAAGGAAGTAATGTCGCCATGTTTTGAGTGCATGGACTACAGCTGCAAGCTCTAAATCATGAGTAGGATAGTTATCCTCATGTGGACGCAACTGTCGGGATGCGTATGCAATCACTTGACGATCTTGCATGAGAATGCAACCTAGTCCTTGTCGCGAGGCGTCGCAATAGATTATAAAATCCTTGGAAAAGTCTGGTGGTACCAGTACAGGTGCAGATGTCAGGCGTCTTTTCAGTTCCTGGAAACTGGACTCGCACTGTGGGGTCCACTCAAACTTTTTATCTTTCTTGAGGAGTTCGGTTAGAGGTTTAGCAACCTTGGAGAAATTCTCGACGAAACGTCGGCAATAGCTCGCTAAGCCAAGAAAACTCCTAACTTGCTAGACCGATTCAGGGGGAGTCCAATCAAGTACATCTTGAACTCGCTCGGGATTGACAGCAATACCCTTGCCAGAGATCACATGACCTAGATAGGTTACTTCTGGCAACCAAAATTCACATTTAGAGAATTTGGCATAAAGGTGGTGCTCTCGAAGCTTCGTCAATAGCAGCCTTAAATGCTCGGCATGATCTTCCTTGTTCTTGGAGAAAATGAGTATATCATCGAGGTATACCACGACGAATTTATCTAAATACTCCATGAATATAGAATTCATTAACCGAGAAAAGGTAGCTGGGGCATTGGTTAATCCAAAGGACATAACGGTGTACTCATATTGGCCATAACGAGTAACGAAAGCCGTTTTAGGAATGTCCCTGTTCTTGATTTTGATTTAATGGTAGCCCAACCTCAAATCCATCTTAGAGAAGACTGAGGATCCAGCGAGCTGATCATACAGGTCGTTGATCCTGGGGAGCGGATACTTATTCTTTATGGTGACCAGATTGACAGGTCGGTAATCTACAACCATCCGCTCCGTTCCATCCTTCTTCTTGACGAAGAGGACGGGGCAAGCCCAAGGGGAAGAACTAGGACGGATGAAACCTTTTTGCAAAGACTCATCGAGTTGTTTCTTTAACTCAGCTAATTCTAGTGGTGCCATCTTATAAGGTCTCCTAGAGATTGGGACAGTTCCAGGGACAAGATCTATCACGAAATCGACATCTCTGTCAGGTGGAACTCCTGGAAGTTCTTCTGGAAAAACATCCGGGAAGTCACGGACTACCGGGATATCTTCGAGTTCTGGTAGAGTGCTGGCATTAAGAGAATAGAGCCGACGTTCGGCCATTCGGGTCAAGACATTGACTATCTTGCCGGAAGGATGTGTGAGTTGAACGGTCCTAGTAAAGCAATTAATCTTGGCATAATGAGTTGTCATCCAATCCATACCCAAGATGATGTTTATGTCCAAGGACTTGAGAACGATTAGTGATGCTAGGAAAACAAGTCTATCGACAAGGATTTCATTTCCATGGCTTACCCTAGAGGTTTGCCACTTTGAACCAGGAGTTTGAATAACCATGGAAGTAGGCATGTCACAAAAAGTCATGTTGTGCAATCGAGCATAGCTCTCAGATATGAACGAATGGGATGCTCCAGTATCGAAAAGAACAGATGCCGGATGGCAGTTTACGAGAAGCGTACCAAGGACG
This sequence comes from Secale cereale, assembly GCA_902687465.1. Taxonomy (NCBI): domain Eukaryota; kingdom Viridiplantae; phylum Streptophyta; class Magnoliopsida; order Poales; family Poaceae; genus Secale; species Secale cereale. Next base: position 97,777,375 of record LR738714.1, on the reverse strand, counting down.
ACGTTAGGATCCTCATAAGCTTCTTCGGCAGAAACATAGTTGACATGACCACGTGCAGTGGGGATTGGCTTGACATAGTTCACCTTGCCGGTTGGCTTACCACGGCCAACGGGTTTTCCTGGCTGATTCTGGGGACAATCACGCATGTAGTGTCCCGGTTCTCCACACTAGAAACATGTCACAGTGGTGGTGCGTGGAGCAAAGTTGGAGGGTGGACCTCCATAGGTCTTAGCAGGTGCAAACTGTTGAGTTGGGCGAGGCGCCTCATAGGATGGCCTCGGTGTATACTTGGGTGGCAGAGCAGTGTTAGGAACCCACACACGGCGCTTGTGAGAGCCAGAGCCGAATGAGGAACCAAAGTCTCGAGTATGCTTGCGGGTGGCCTCGAAGTCGGTCTGGCCTGTCTCAGCACTGATAGCCTTGTTAACCAACTTCTGGAAGGAAGTGCACTCGTGCAGACGTAGATCTCGATGAAGTTCAGGGCTGAGTCCCTTACGGAACCTCGCCTGTTTCTTGGCATCGGTGGATACTTCTTCAGGAGCATAGCGTGCCAGGTTACCAAACTCACGACTATAGCCATCCACAGTTAAACGGCCCTGGGTGAAATTGCAGAATTCCTCCCGCTTGCGATCCATGAGACCTTCCGGAATGTGGTGTTCACGGAATGCCTCACTGAACTCAACCCAGGTAGTGACTTGGCCAGCAGGACGCATAACTTCAAAGTTTTCCCACCAAAGACTGGCAGGGCCCTCAAGATGGTAGGCGGCGTAGATAACCTTGTCAGCTTCGGCCACACGGGCAGAGTGTAGCTTGTGGGTGATACTACGCAGCCAGTCATCAGCATCCAGAGGTTCAGTGGAGTGATGGAACTTTGGTGGACACATCTTGATAAAATCGTGGATTGACACCACGTCATTCCTCTGACGGAACCCAGTGTTCTGCTCTATGCGTTCCAGCAGACGGTTGGTCTCTCTCTTGTTTCGTTCTGCTTCAAGCATAACTTCCGCCAAAGAGGGTGGCTGGGGCAGATTTCCATCTCTAGCCCCACTAGCCTCACCCTGCTCCTGAGCAGCAGGAGTGTTGCGAGTGTTGACCATCCTAGGAAAACAAAACAACGGTTTAGAAAAGGATGGCAAAATTTGACATAGAAGTGCAGAATGTAATGGATGACACAGAATGCAGAGATGTTCATCCGTACGACATGGTAATATAGGAACTGCTATATATACACCAGTGGTCATACACACCATACAAAGTTTAGTACAAACCAAGGCTAAAGTACAACTGCGGTGAAAGACGATACATCCCATCAGAGGCATTCCTAGCTCCTATACATTATTTAACTACACCTCCGGAATTCAGTACACACTAAGTCATATTCCACAAGACGCGCAGGACTGTGGAAATACAACTACTACAATACTACTACAACCACGGACTAGCTCAGACATTCGCGTAGTAATCCTCGTAAAGATTACCACCATAGCCTGGAAGTGGTACAGACGGATCTTGGAACTCGCGAGCACTCGAAGGCTGAGGACCATAAGGGCATGGGTGTGGTCTCGGTCCCGATGCTGGTGGTAACCGACGCCCACGTGGAGGTGTAATACCCCCAACGTCACGCCAATCCATGCGATCAGGCAGACGAGTCTGCACGGGGTACAAATCCCGCATGTCTAGGTATCCGGCGTGCACAGCAGGTGCAAGCCGTATCAAAGTAGTCCAGTGAGCGGCTCGAGTGTTATACAGCTCCATTCGGAGGGCACGGACCTCACGGTCCCTATCCTCCAACATCTGAACAGTAGTCTGAAGCAGTGGCTCTTCATGAGCAGCATCAGTATACAGACCAGTGTAGTAGCCTTCCTCTCCGGGAAGTGAGGCTGGCATGTAACAGAACTCAGTGTTCAGCAACAGGGCATGCCTAGCACGGAGAATGGTCATCATCGAATAAGCGGCATCCTGCACTGCCATCTCGATGGTAATCCCAAGTCCATAAGACCAATGGATGGGATCATTAGCTCCGGGATATGAGGGGTATATCCGGACTGTGCAGAAATACTGACTCTGATTGAAATCCCGATACTGTTCCTCCACGGTGTATTCAGGATACCAGCGATAACCGGTCTCAGTCATCACACGGACTAGCATGGCCGTGTGACCGAGCACATTAATGCACCGAGTCAAACGAACCACTTGGTGAGGGATGCGGCCAGACATCTGAAACACGGAATAATGCAAAGCCATTAGTGTTTCTGGAAGAAATCGGGCAGCATAACAACTGTAAATGCTCAAACAAAGATTTGAGACATCATACAAATGATAGCATAGCCACTCAACAATTCCATATCAAGGTTCCGGTTCAACAATCATCATACTAAAAGGATAGAAACTGAACTGAGGCTTGAAACCAACAATCCTAAGAGTGTACGGATTAGTAACACGTGAACCTAGTAAGGATAAGAGGCCTAGTCCTAATTCCCCGTAGAAAGAATAGACAGACTCAGATCAGAAGGGCATAAGGTAAAGGAGTAAAAAGAGCCTTATGTTCCCTTCCACAATCAATTCCCCCACATATAACTAAGAATTTTTCTAGACTCTACATCGACCAGTTTGGCTTGAGAAACCTACAGGCAGTCCAGCTCTGATGCCAACGCTGTCAGGACCCCGATCCTAAGTCACACCGATCTAGCTGTAACACGTCATATCACTTTGCGGCCTCACGCACGGTAACCCCACGGGTGCCACCTTACCGGCCCGGGACCGTTTGCGCATTTTGGCACACGTATATGACAGTGTCGCTAGCATCCATATGACAGAGAACCCGGGCCGACATGGCTAGTTATAAACCAAAAGTGGCACTAAATTACAGAGACAGGCATCAATGACCCAGCAACGAATGTGTCGGTCATCAACGTATGAACCCAAGTCGTAGCAAGCTACATGGACTTAAAGGAACAACGCGTGACATTTCCCCTAAGGGACAGACACAGGAACGAAGACGGACACATGCCGGCCAGCCTACGTGTTCCGAGCAGTAGCGAGCTACCAAGGCTCATTGGAATCACTAGGAGGCATTTCCCTGTAAGATAGGCTACCAAAGGAAAACAACTAGGTGTCGGATCCCACACATACCAAGCATTTCAATCATACACGCAATATGCTCAATATGTGCAAATACAACATTGCATCACAACAGAACTCTATGACTCAAAGTACTTTATTTAAAAGGCTCCAAGAGCCATACATAACATATCCATACAGGTAGGGGTCACATGACCCAACACTCAAGTCATACAGTCATACAAGCACAAGCGGAAGCTACATGTCTGAGTACAGACAACTTATAAAATAAAACAGGCTTGGTGTAGCCTGACTATCTACAAGGCCCTTCACAAGCTCCAGATCACCGTCTGGGTGTCAAGCTACTCGTCGACGTCAACGTCTATGTAGAACCCATCCGCAGGGGCAGGGTTCTCCTCTGCAACAGTTATTAAGCAAACATGAGTACAAAGGTACTCAGCAAGTCTTACCACAGAACCTATCATACATGCGACATTATCAAAAGGGGTAGTGGAGTTTATAGCAGAATGCCAGCTTTGACCTTGGCTAACCTATACTACAACTGTCAACGGATTGCAAGATGTTATTACAAACACGAGTCCTCTACTCACCACATCAATACACTACCGAGGATCCTCTACCGTCATCCTACGGAAGGGCCATCCACGGCAGTCACACTTATCTTGAGGCTTTTAGTAGTATCCATCAACTTGTCTATGAACTGTAAGAGCAACCAAGTAGTTCGTACCACGAACAACGGCTATTCGAATAGATTGATAACCCTGCAGGGGTGTACCTCTTCACACACGCTTTCACCACTTATCGCCGTTTACTCGGCGTGTACTCGGCAACCTTCAAGCAGAAGCCCAGCGGGGGTGTCGGCCACGACCTGACTAACTACTCAAGTCTCTCGTCGAGGTTTATCGCCTATTTGGGTTCCATCCGTGGGGAGATCCAGCCGGGGTGTCGCTCACGGCCCCAAACGATGTGTACAGGGTTCCCGAGTCACCAAACGGGCAACCGGTACACCGTGCCACGTACCTGTCGCATCACAACCCACCCCGAGGGTCAGCGTTGTGCACGACCTCCAGTAAGCTATAAACACCAGAAACTAGTTGCAACTCCTGGACAGAGATCAAGGGTAATTAATAAGCCGAGAGGGTCAATTAAGGATCCCAATGCGTGGTAGTAGCTGTAACTTGAACCACACATACAGATCTCGGGTCCTATGGACGGTTCCAATGAAACAACCCACCATGTACTCCTACATGGCCTTTCATCGATACCTTTACCAAGCGTATTCCACACATCCTTCTCTTTATCGGTAAGATCATTTCACTCTGATCCATCACCCAAATGAATCAGACCAGACACAACTCTAAGCATAGCAGGCAACATAAACAAATAGCATGGTGGATCACACATCACATGGCTCAATCAACTCCTACACATGCTAGTGGGTTTCAACTATTTACTGTGGCAATGACAGGTCATGCAAGGGAATAGGGTTCAACTACTGCAGCAAGTAGCAGTTCACACGCTGTTGCCTTAATGCAGTAAAAGAGAGCAGGAGCGAGAAGATTGGGTTTGTATCGGAATGATCAATGATTGCTTGCCTGACAAGGTAGTTGTCGGGTACTGCTCTTCAACTGGATACGCAGCAGTATCCTCGGGAGCAGGACCTAACACAGAGAATACCGACGATACAATCATTAACAAACAAATGCAACAATATGATGCATGTTCATGACATGGCAAAATGCATGTGTGTTGGCTAATGCAACTAAAACCAGAAGGGTTTGAACCTATTTGAATCAAGGATTCAAATTGAAGTTCAAACTATTATTTAAATAAGTGCATTATCATGTTTTTGATGTATACAGCAAGTTAACTTGTTCAAACATGCATGAAACTAGTGCCATTGGAAAGATTGGATTTTTCTGATCATTTTTCATATATAAATCTTTTCCATCTGAGCTATGGTTGATTTTATATGATTTTTAGAAGTTTTGAGTATTTTCTGGAATTTCCTGAATTATTTTTAAATCTAAAAATCCCAGAAAAACCTTTACTGCGTCAGCATGACATCATGCTGACGTCAGTCAGTCAACAGGGCCAGTCCAGGTCAAACCTGACCAGTGGGTCCCTCATGTCAGTGTCACAGCTAATTAACTGAGTTAATTAGAGTTAAACTAAAACTAATTAGCTGTTAGTGGGGCCTGGGCCCACGTGTCAGTGACTAAACTAATTAACTAATTAAAATTGAATTAACACCTAAACTAGGTTTGACTTGCGGGCAGGGCCCACATGTCATTGACCCAGGGGGTCAAACCCGTGGTCAAATAGGTCCAACTCGCCGGCGTTTAGCCGCCGGCGAGGCCAAACACGGCAGCGTGCTTCGGAAAACGCCTACGGTGCACGGCTTGAGCTACGGTTGGGTGCGTTGGATAGCCCTTGCTGTTGCGCGTCGGATGGTGGTGGTCGCCGGACCTGGGGTGGCCGGAGACGACGGCAACGAGCTCGACGGCGGCGACCAGCGTCGGGTGTGTGTGGAGAAACGGCTGCAGGGGCCTAGGTGATGCGTGCGTAGCACCGTTCTCATCTACGTGCTGCGGTGAGTAAGTTGGACGGGTGCCAGTGACCAAATGGTCACCGGAGCATCACCGGCGGCGAGCACGGCGGCGGTGCGTGCGGGCGAGCTTCGTGCAGTGCGTTGCAGGGCAAAAGAGAGCCAACGGAGAGGGGGAGGAGGTAGCTAGGCTCACAGGGGTTGCAGCAAGCACCGGAGCGAGCTCGGGGGTGGTCGGAGCTGAGAAGAACGGCGAGGGGGATCTCCGCGGCCGGAGTTGGGGAAGAAGAGGTCGGGGGCGTCTCCAGGGCGGGCGAGCGCTCGGGGCTCGGCCTGTTCGAAGCAGTCGAGGACGGCGGAGACGATGGACACCAAGGCGGAGCTCAAGGACGACGGTGGACGCGGCTTCTACGACGGTGCGAACACGGCGGCGTCGGCCATGGCTCGGGGAGAGCGAAGGAGAGGAACTGGGGGGAGGTGGAGGTGTCTGCGTGGTCGAGGAGGACGTGGACGACCGGACCATCCCTCCAGGACGGCGAGGGGGTGAAGCAAGGCGGCGGGCAGCTGCGTGGCGCGGTCGCCGTCGAGCACCTGCCTGCCTGCCTGGCCGAGCCAAGCAGCTCGCTGGAGCGGCAGCTGGGCTGGGCCGGCAGGTGGGCCGGGTGGGGCGCCAGGTAAGTTTTCTCTCTCCCCTTTTTTTCTATTTTCTTTTCCGTTTCATTTCTTTTGCAGCTTTGTTCATTTAATAAAAATGCCTAAACATTTTTATAACTCATAACACTTGTCATACCTACTGTATATATTATGAACAGTAGGAAACATTATAGTTTATGATTATTTGAGCATTTAAAATATTTTGTAGCATTTAAATGCCCAAATTCAAATACCATATGATTTAATCCAAAGCCCTAGATTGTCCTAGAAATTTGTGCACCACTTTTGGCAGAGGTTTAAAACCAAGGCAGAAATGATGAACATTTTTGAAGGGCATTTTGGGTACATTGGAAAATATTTTATCAAACCCTAGTTGTTAGGAGAGGGGTGCTGGGGTTTCTGTTAATCCCATTTCAAGTTTCTTTGAAAGTAAACATGATGCACACTCTAGCTAGGTCCTAATGCAAGTGCTAACTAGGGATGTGACAGTAGAGGTACCAGTACGAGTTACAACAGGCATCCTGTTGGAATGGTAAAAGGTCTCATGACTTGGAAGAGGGAAAGCAAGATAGATGGGTGCCTAGTAAGGGGGTGGGTGTGACACTAACCAAATCATGCAAGGGCCGAAAGGCCAAAACACATTCATTAAAATCCAAATGGGTGATGTAGTCGTTTACACTTTACCGAAGGAAGAATACGACATACATCCAGACACAGCAAAAGCAAATAATAGATGGTTTCATATGAACCATACAAGGACTCGACTGCGCATAGGGGTTACACGACCTATCCTACCGTAGGGGTCACAACTGGCATATCCGAGTAGCGAATAATGCCTAAGCGGCGGAATGCTCGGTCGCGTATTCCGGCTCTTCTGGGTCTTCCTCCTTGTCTTTATCTGTCTGGGCCCCCTTGTCACTTGAGCGTGTGGGGGAGTGGAGGAGTTGGATACGACGGTGCGTCATCGGTGGTGCAGGGAAAAGATATTCTCTTGCCGTCATCCGGCGTCGCCGAGGTGGTTCTTCATTCTTGGAAGATACATCCTCGGAGGGCCTTCCGCCTCGGTATGCGATAGCGGACTGTCCAGAAGGTGCTCCTTCCTTCTTGATCCTATTAGTCTTCTCTTGAGCTCGACGAAGAAGTGCCTTGGTCTTGTGAAGTTCTTCTCGAAGCTTCATTGATTCCGAGGCCAAGTCTTGTGCCAAGCTGTCGGCACATAGACTAAAGTAGGTCTGGAACCGAAGCGAGAGTCCTTCCTTCAGTGGAGGGGCTAGTGCACTGCTTTCTTCTTCACCTTCCTTCCGGTAAGGTAAGAAGCGACTCGTCATCTTGGCTGCCATCTCCGGAAGAAGTCCGCGGAGACGGGTTAGTGCCTTGAGTGCAGCAGCCTCGACAGCGAGAGGTAGTGTTGCCATCTGGGGTCTCTCGAAGAACCAACTTGTGGGAGGATCGTTTGCCTTCACGATCACTTCCACATGGTACTCCACCTCAGTGTCGCTAACCCAATGCTCAAGGTAGGTGAGGATGGGCGCTCGGTGGAACTGACACTCCTGGAGGCTATCCTCGAGAAGCAAGGGAAACCCAGTGGTCAGGTGCTCTTCGGGTACAGCGGCCATCTACAAAGGTGGAATAGGAGGGGTTAATAAGCTGATGAAATCTCAGGTTTAGAAAAGAAGAGAGGTTCAGAAGGTTTTTGAAAAAGGGTCTCATCTATCTAACGCCCATGCTAACTAAGGCTTCCTACAGTCAGGGTGGCTCTGGTACCAGCTCTGTGGGGACCCCGACTTAGAAGTCGAGATCACCGAATGCACGTGTACAGTGATCCCAGAGATCAATGCTCACTGAACACACAGAAGCTGAATAACAAGAGTCTTACATCCATACATATCGTCTTACACAAATTATGGCCAAGTCTTACATAGATAAAGCCTCACGGGCTGAATAGCAAGTAACTTAAATAGCGGAAGTCTTCGATAATAGGTAGAACCCATGCCACCTTCCTTAACCCTACAGGCATTCTGACTGGGATAGCGTCCTAGTTCGCATGTTCATCTCCAAAGAACTCTTCATCATATTCCTGTTCCTCCATGCCTGGCCAATTTAAATAACCAGTGGCAAGCCAATGAGTACTTTGAATGTACTCGCAAGCAACCCATGATGTGGTTCAAAGTAACAATGCAATTGAACAATAATGAACAATCTAGCAAAGGGCTAGAATAAATATTCTACCATCAGGTTTATGCATCAATAAACTCGCGTAACCTCGAAGACAGGTTACCGATATCAACATGAATATGATTCAACTCATCGAGTCAAGTCACCACCTTGACTCAACACACACATACTGTCACCGATGAAGTAAAATTCTGGACATAGTTTAAGTAGCACCACCCAACTGTCCATGACCGTGGACACGGCTATTCGAATAGTTTTACACTCTGCAGAGGTTGCGCACTTTACCCACAAGATCCGGGAAGCTTTCGTGTCATCCACGATCCCGCAGTACCTCAAGTACTCGGGGGAAGCACCCGGTCATTATCTTTCCTTAGACGACACTAACATAGAGTCCACTCGTTGGTACACGGCCCTCGAATACAAACAATAGATCACGGGACTTGCCCCAATTTCAATGTCACGCGTACCCGAAGGGACCAACGGTGTGTCCGGTGCCCTGTAAAAACAGTCATGGCCGTCTATCCAAGCACGACCCCGTCCCGGGAAAGACCTCAAGTCTTCCCGTCACTAGTAATGCGGGCACCATGCTAGTATCAACCTAAGTAATCAATAAAGCCCCGTCCCATAAGGGGTAGTGTGGTTGCACATGTTTGGTTGGGACGGTAGTCACACATAAATCTAATCCATCATTTCGCCTAGGCACACGATTTACCGGCACATCACTTCTTCCTCAAGTGATGACCTAACTCAACATCACCCTCGGGCATTAGGGGCACCCGATGGGTTCATGCAAAGATTTCAACCACGAAGGTTCAAATCACACATGCATCACTAAACATCACTACTAACTATTTGCATGTTATCTAGCACATAGCAAGATCAAGATCAAGGCATGCATCTTGTGGTGGTTCATCTAGGTCACCACCGTATCCCTATCATCATGCATCGGAAACAAACGGGTTCCGAAGAACAAGTGTATCATGGTTAAAGGGCTGCTTGCCTGGATTGGCTTGGTCTTCAAAGTCTTCAAATCCTTCTCCTTCTCCTTCTTCAGCAACTTCGTCAAATACGGTATCTATACGTCGCATAATAACAACGGAAAAATAAGACCACAAATAAAACGGAAAAATAAGACCGCAAATAAAACAGAAAAATCAAAATGCTCAGAAAAATGTCAACTTATTTTTGTTAAATACTAGAGGGATTTCCAAGATGGAGAAAATTCTTAGTTGGAGTTTTGGAGTTACAGAATGGAATCTAAGGATTTTAGAACAGGAGTTTTATTGCTCAAATTTGAATTTAAATTTGAACATAACAGAAAAGTTTCATGAATGTGTGTGAAAGTAACACCATTAAATAGGTTGGAATATTACAAGAATTTAGGAGTTGTAATTATTTCATTTGGACCAATATTCTTTTCTGTAAAAATGTTTGAAATAATTATAGAAAAGAAAAGGAGAAAATGCCCTGTGCAACTAGGCCAGAGGGGCCACAGTGCATGGCCCAGGGCATCCAGCCCAGCCGCACGGGCGCCAGCGCGCGCACGTCAGGTTTTCAAACCTGACGGGCGGGGCCCGGCGGTCAGCGACTGTGAGGAGGGGGAGAGAGGGGTGAGGATGACAGGCGGGGCCCGCCTGTCATCTCCAACCTCACGGCCACGGCCACGGCGAGCTCACCGGCGTTGATTCCGGCCACGGCGACGGCAACGGAGGGCAGGAACGGATTCAGCGTCGAGTTGCGGAGGTAGTGGTGGTGGTGCGGCACGACGGGGAGGTCGGGTTCGCCGGCGGCGAGGTGGGACGGCGGAGGGTCGTCGGGAAGTCGTCGCTCCGGCCGTTTCCAACTGCTACAGAGAGGGGAAAACGAGGGGAAAGCATCAGTGACGCATGGTGATTCTAGATCGAGCCAAAGGAGGGGCAGAAGAGGCCTGTACTGCGAGATCAGTGGCGGCCCGATGCGGGGGAGCTCCGGTCGATCCCGAGCACTGGAGCCTTCTGGGGACGAGCGAGTGGTGCTGGTGTGTTGCTGTGAGTGTGTGGAGGCTGCTGGTGCCATTGGAGAGGCTCGGGGGGGGGGCTTTTATAGCCGCGCCCACGGTCCACCGTGGACTCGTGCGCCAGCGAGGTTGCAGGCGAGGCTAGAAGGGGCTTTGGTGCCTGTGGTCAAGCCGGGGGAGGATCGTGGACGTGTTCCATGTCCAGTTGAGGGGAGAGGAGGAGCGGGGAAGCTTCCAGACCGTGCGCGCGTGCAAGGCCGAGGAGTGGGCGCTGCGGACGGCCGGTGCGCGTGTGGCGACGGCCACTGGAGGGCGCAGGAGGAGGGGGACAGCACCGGTGGTGGCTGCGGACGTTGAGGCGCGTTGAGAGGCGCGAGGGGGGAGCCCGAGGCTGTCGGGGGCAGACGATTGGCCGAGGCTACAGTGCGAGGGCGCACTGTAGCGCGCTCTGGAGCGCCCTTATCGCATGCCACGGCATGCCATTGGGCCTCTGGACGCGTCCACCGTGTTTGGGGGGTCCAGGGTGATGCAAGCACTACGGAGGAGGCTTTGGATGCTCTAGAGATGCTGTGAGAGAGAAGAGAGGCTGGTGACTTGGTACGAAATGGCTGTCCAGCAGGGTGAACTAGGGTTTTTACCCCTCAATCATGGAGCTGGGGTCCTGGGGAAGTTACTGGAGATAGCTAGTAACTAGATGAACATGTGGTAGAAAGTTGAGGCCAAGGTAAAAGGTAAAAGTGATCAAGAAGAGGGCTTTAGTAATTCTGCAGAAGGTGTTTGATCAGTGTTTGGTCAAGCTAATGATCTCCACTTGCCATGACACTTAACAGGATTGAATGAGATGTGAAAATAGGGTGCTTCACCAAATTTGGGCTCATTTGCAGAAACTAGCCAATGTAAGTTTGGTGAACCCTAGAAATCAACAGAAATGGCTTCATCTTGTTTGAGTCAAGCTAATCATCTCCCCTTGATGCACCACTTCGTGTAGTTTCATCATTTGGGGTAATGATCATGCCCACAAAGTTTGAAGCTCCAGGTAAAAAGTTGGTACTGTAAAGTTGTTCAAATTTGCATTTGAACAGAAAGGGTTTTGGGGTGTTCTGATCAAGTTGCTCTATTCCAAATCCTGTGCCATTTGGTCTAGTTGCCTTATTAGGTATTTCTAGCATGTGCACCAAGTTTGAGAGCATTTGGACAAGTTTGGCAATGTAGAGTTGCTCAAACTTCAAATATGGACAAAATGGTTATGGAGGGTTTTGATGATGTTTTCTTTCTTCCCAAGGCATGGGACTTGGCAAGATCATCAAATATGTCATATATGACATGATAGAATTTCCCTGAAATTTTTGGAAAACATTTCCTTTGTAAATATTTCAAAAGCATGAAATATCCAGAAAGGGTTTTAGAGGGATTAGCTCATTATTTTGGACATGACCAAGTGTTGAAACTCTTATATATGGACAATATATGTCCTCTGAGTCTCCATGAATTTTGGCAAATATTTTTGAAATACATAAATAATTTTTCCCTATTAAAGACCAGTTCTGGCCTTAAGAAAAAGCTTTTAAATAAAATAGGAAAATAACTTTTAAAATTATACTTTTGTGGTTTCTAGGAGTCCTATGACTACTAGGTTTCAAATGTACCTTTTGAAATAATTTTCTCACCCTAAATCAAGCACTTGCAGTGCAAATCTCAATTCAGGGGTTTTTGGAAAACTAAATTTATGAAATACATTTTGGCCATATTAATTTTGTAAGAAAATACTATATTGTTATATAACACTTGGCATGATCATTGGGCAGAAGTTTTGGGTATGGAGATGAATTCTATAAGAGGTAATAGTTGACTTTAATGAGCACATGAAAAAGCACATGAAGAAAAACTCAATTCAAATAAAAGCCAAATGATGCTAAAAAAAATTGCTGGTCCAAATTTTCATGCTTCATTAATGCAAATAACATGTTACAAAATGCAGGGTGTGACAAAAGAGCATAAAGTGTTGATGGTGAATAAAACCACTAAGTTCAAGAAAGGCAAGGGTAAGAAGAACTTCAAGTAGGACGGCAAAGGAGTTGTCGCGCCCGGTAAGCCAGTTGCCGGGAAGAAGCCAAAGAATGGACCCAAGCCTGAGACTGAGTGCTTTTATTGCAAGGGTCACTGGAAGCGGAACTGCCCCAAATACTTAGCAGATAAGAAGGCCGGCAACATCAAAGGTATATGTGATATACATGTTATTGATGTGTACCTTACTAGCGCTTGTAGTAGCTCCTGGGTATTTGATACCGGTGCAGTTGCTCACATTTGTAACTCAAAGCAGGAGCTGCGGAATAAGCAGAGACAGGCGAAGGACGAGGTGACGATGCGCGTCGAGAATGGTTCCAAGGTCTATGTGATCGCCGTCGGCACGCTACCTCTGCATCTACCTTCGGGATTAGTTTTAAACCTCAATAATTGTTATTTAGTACCAGCTTTGAGCATGAACATTCTATCTGGATCTCGTTTAATGCGAGATGGCTACTCATTTAAATCCGAGAATAATGGTTGTTCTATTTATATGAGAGAGATGTTTTATGGTCATGCCCCGCTGGTCAATGGTTTATTCTTAATAAATCTCGAACGTGATGTTACACATATTCATAGTGTGAATGCCAAAAGATGTAAGGTTGATAATGATAGTCCCACATACTTGTGGCACTGCCGCCTTGGTCATATTGGTGTCAAACGTATGAAGAAGCTCCATGCAGATGGACTTTTGGAGTCTCTTGATTATGAATCATTTGACACGTGCGAACCATGCCTCTTGGGCAAGATGACCAAGACTCCGTTCTCCAGAACAATGGAGCGAGCAACCAACTTATTGTAAATCATACATACCGATGTGTGTGGTCCTATGAGTGTTGAAGCTCGCGGAGGCTATCATTATGTTCTCACCCTCACAGATGACCTGAGTAGATATGGGTCTGTCTACTTGATGAAACACAAGTCTGAGACCTTTGAAAAGTTCAAGGAATTTCAGAATGAGGTTGAGAATCAACGTGACAGAAAAATAAAGTTCTTACGATCGGATCATGGAGGAGAATATTTAAGTCACGAATTTGGCATGCGCCTAAGGAACTATGGAATTGTTTCGCAATTGACACCGCCTGGAACACCTCATCATAATGGTGTGTCCGAACGTCGTAATCGTACTCTGTTGGACATGGTGTGATCTATGATCTCTCTTACCGACTTACCGCTATCTTTTTGGGGTTATGCTTTAGAGATTGCTGCATTCACTTTTAATAGGGCTCCGTCTAAATCCGTTGAGACGACACCGTATGAACTTTGGTTTGGCAAGAAACCTAAGCTGTCGTTTCTGAAAGTTTGGGGTTGCGATGCTTATGTCATGAAACTTCAACCTGAAAAGCTCGAACCCAAATCGGAAAAATGCATCTTCATAGGATACCCTAAGGAAACTATTGGGTATACCTTCTACCTCAGATGCGAAGGCAAGGTCTTCGTTTCCAAGAATGGATCCTTTCTGGAGAAAAAGTTTCTCTCGAAAGAAGTGAGTGGGAGGAAACTGGAACTTGATGAGGTGACAGTCGCCCCTTCCGAACTGGAAAGTAGCGCAGCGCAGGAAGTTGTTCCTGTAGTGCCTGCACCGACTAGGGAGGAAGTTAATGATGATGATCATGAAGCTTCAGATCAAGTTACTACTAAACTTCGAAGGTCCACAAGGACACGTTCCGCACCAGAGTGGTACGGCAACCCTGTCATGGAAATCATGTTATTAGACAAGGGTGAACCTTCGAACTATGACGAAGCGATGGCGGGCCCGGATTCCAACAAATGGCTTGAAGCCATGAAATACGAGATAGGATCCATGTATGAAAACAAAGTATGGACTTCGGTGGACTTGCCCGATGACCGGCACGCCATAGAAAATAAATGGATCTTTAAGAAGAAGACTGACGCAGATGGTAATGTGACCATCTATAAGGCTTGGCTTGTCGCTAAAGGTTATCGACAAGTTCAAGGGATTGACTATGATGAGACTTTCTCTCCCATAGCGATGCTAAAGTCCGTCCGAATCATGTTAGCAATTGCCGCATTCTATGATTATGAGATATGGCAAATGGACGTCAAAACAACATTCCTTAATGGCTTCCTCAAGGAAGAGCTGTATATGATGCAGCCGGAAGGTTGTGTCGATCGTGAGAATGCTGACAAGGTATGCAAGCTCCAGTGCTCAATTTATGGGCTGGTGCAAGCATCTCGGAGTTGGAACATTCGCTTTAATGATGTGATCAAAGCGTTTGGTTTTATAGAAACTTGGGGAGAAGCCTGTATTTACAAGAAATTGAGTGGGTGCTCTGTAGCATTTCTCATATTATATGTGGATGATATATTGCTGATGGGAAATGATGTAGAATTCTTGGAAAGCACAAAGGCCTACTTGAATAAGAGTTTTTCAATGAAGGACCTTGGAGAAGCTGCTTACATATTAGGCATCAAGATCTATAGAGATAGATCGAGACGCCTCATTGGTCTTTCACAAAGCACATACCTTGATAAGATATTGAAGAAGTTCAATATGGATCAGTCCAAGAAAGGGTTCTTGCCTGTATTGCAAGGTATGAGATTGAGCACGGCTCAATCCCCGACCACGGCAGAAGATAGAGAAAAGATGAGTGTCATCCCCTATGCCTCAGCCATAGGTTCTATTATGTATGCCATGCTGTGTACCACACCTGATGTGAACCTTGCCATAAGTTTGGTGGGGAGGTACCAAAGTGATCCCGGTATGGAACACTGCACAGCGGTCAAGAACATACTGAAGTACCTGAAAAGGACTAAGGATATGTTTCTCGTTTATGGAGGTGACGAAGAGCTTGTCGTAAAGGGTTACGTCGATGCTAGCTTCGACACGGATCTGGATGACTCCAAGTCACAAACCGGATACGTGTATATTTTGAATGGTGGGGCAGTCAGCTGTTGCAGTTGCAAGAAAAGTGTCGTGGCGCATTCTACATGTGAAGCGGAGTACATAGCTGCTTGCGAAGCAGCGCAGGAAGGAGTCTGGATGAAGGAGTTCATCACCGACCTAGGAGTTATTCCAAGTGCGTCGGGCCCGATGACTCTCTTCTGTGACAACACTTCAGCTATTGCCATTGCCAAGGAGCCCAGGTTTCACAAGAAGACCAAGCACATCAAGCGCCGTTTCAACTCCATCCGGAATTATATTCAAGATGAAGACATAGATATTTGTAAAGTGCATACGGATCTATATGTCGCAGATCCGTTGACTAAACCTCTTCCACGAGCAAAACATGATCAACACCAGAACTCTATGGGTGTTCGATTCATCACAATATAACTAGATTATTGACTCTAGTGCAAGTGGGAGACTATTGGAAATATACCCTAGAGGCAATAATAAAATGGTTATTATTATATTTCCTTGTTCATGATAATTGTCTGTTATTCAGGCTTGAAATGTATTATCCGGAAACAGTGATACATGTGTGAATACATAGACCACAACGTGTCCCTTGTAAACCTCTAGTTACTAGCTCGTTGATCAACAGATGGTTACAGTTTCCTCACCATGGACATTGGATGTCATTGATAACGAGATCACATCATTTGGAGAATGATGTGATGGACAAGACCCAATCCTAAGCCTAGCACAAGATCGTGTAGTTCGTAATGCTAAAGCTTTTCCAATGTCAAGTATCTTTTCCTTAGACCATTAGGTTGTGCAACTCCCGGATACCGTAGGAATACTTTGGGTGTGCCAAACGTCACAACGTAACTGGGTGGCTATAAAGGTACACAACGGGTATCTCCTAAAGTATCTGTTGGGTTGGCACGAACCGAGACTGGGATTTGTCACTCCGTGTGACGGAGAGGTATCTCCGGGCACACTCGGTAATACATCATCATAATGAGCTCAATGTGACTAAGGTGTTGGTCACGGGATGATGTATTACGGAACGAGTAAAGAGACTTGCCATGATGAGATTGAACAAGGTATCGGTATACCGACGATCGAATCTCGGGTAAGTACTATACCGATAGACAAAGGGAATTGTATACATGATTGATTGAATCCTTGACTTCGTGGTTCATCCGATGACATCATCGAGGAGCATGTAGGAACCAACATGGGTATCCAGATCCCGCTGTTGGTTATTGACCGGAGAGTCGTCTCGGTCATGTCTACGTGTCTCCCAAACCCTTAGGGTCTACACACTTAAGGTTCAGTGATGCTAGGGTTGTAGAAATATATGCATGCGGTAACCCGAATGTTGTTCAGAGTCCCGGATGAGATCCCGGACGTCACGAGTAGTTCCAGAATGGTCCGGAGGTAAAGATTTATATATAGGAAGTCCAGTTTCGGCCATCGAGAGAGTTTCGGGGTTCACCGGTATTGTACCGGGACCACCGGAATGGTCCCGGGGGTCCACCGGGTGGGGCCACCTATCCCGGAGGGCCCCATGGGCTGAAAGGGGAAGGGAACCAGCCCATAGTGGGCTGGTGCGCTCCCCTTGGGCCTCCCCCCTGCGCCTAGGGTTGGAAACCCTAGGGGTGGGGGGCGCCCCACATGACTTGGGGGGCAAGTCCCCCCCTAGGCCGCCGCCCCCTAGAGATGGGATCTCTAGGGCCGGCGCACCCCCCTAGGACCCCTATATATAGTGGGGGGAGGGAGGACAGCCGCACCCCATGCCCTGACGCCTCCCTCTCCCTCCCGTGACACCCGTTCCTCCTCCCGCAGCGCTTGGTTAAGCCCTGTAGGAATCCCGCTGCTTCCACCACCACGCCGTCATGCTGTTGGATCTCCATCAACCTCTCCTCCCCCCTTGCCGGATCAAGAAGGAGGAGACATCGTTGCCCCGTACGTGTGTTGAACCCGGAGGTGCCGCCCGTTCGGCGCTAGGATCATCGGTGATTTGGATCACGACGTGTACGACTCCATCATCCACGTTCTCTTGAACGCTTCCGCTCGCGATCTACAGGGGTATGTAGATGCACTCCCCTCTCCCTCGTTGCCAGATGACTCAATAGACTGATCTTGGTGAAGCGTAGAATTTTTTTGATTTCTGCTACGTTCCCCTACAGGCTGAGCAGGCGGTGCGCGAGCAGGTGGCTCGTGACCGCGAGGCACGGGCGGCTGGTCCGAAGTGGCTCCAGCGTGCAGAACGCGAGCGGGTGCAGCCTAGATCTCGCCTTCTGGTGTCCGGATCTGGGTCTACGCGGCCTCCGGCGCTGGATCCTTGGGAGGTTGTGGTGGCCGGCGGGGCTGGTGGTTCCTCCTTGTCGGGGCCGCGCCCGGCCCTTGCTTCTGGTCGGGGCTCGACGGTTCCGCTTCAGCAGCCTCGTCCCTATGGTGCTGGGGCCGGCTCACGTCCGCCCCCGCGTGTCTTCTCTGGTCCTGTTCGTCGTCCTCCTGGCGCCTCCCCTGGGTCCTCATCAACGGGGTTGGGGAAGGCATCCTTCCCCCTCCCCCGCCCCCTCCTCGTCAAGGCGCACATGTTCCGAGCAATCATTCCGCCCTCAATTGTTTTGCATACCACCAACCTGGTCACCTCCATTCGAGATGCTCCAATCCTCCTTTTTGCTTGATCTATCGATCTGAAGGCCACCTCACTTTCAAATGTCAAATCGCTTGAAGCCCCCGGCTTTCGTTCCTTTTGGGACGGGACTCCCTAGATGTTCTTTCTTTGCTCTGGATAGTGATCTCCCACTGGTGGATGCGGCCCCATCTCTCTCCAATGCTGCTATTGTGACAGTCTAGGGATAAAAGATTTCTCTCCAAACTCTGCTGGTAGGGCTACGGATCTGGGATGAGGCTGGCAGGGACTGGCAAGTGAACCAGATTTCGGATTTTGAGTTTGCGGTGGTCTCCCCCTCTAAGGAATGTCTGCTGATACGTCTCCAACGTATCTATAATTTTTTATTGTTCCATGCTATCATATATTCTGTTTTGGATGTTTAATGGGCTTTATTATACACTTTTATATTATTTTTGGGACTAACCTACTAACCCAAGGCCCAGTGCAAATTGTTGTTTTTTTGCCTATTTCAGTGTTTGGCAGAAAAGGAATATCAAACGAAGTACAAATGGAATGAAACCTTTGGGAGAGTTATTTTTGGAACGATATCAACACAGAAGACTTGGAGTACATGCCAGGAAGCGAGAGAGGCGGCCACGAGGGCAGGGGGCGCGCCCAGGGGGGTAGGCGCGCCCCCACCCTCATGGCCCCCCTGTTGCTCCCCGGACGTCCCTCTTCCCCCTATATATACCTACGTACCCTGAAACTATCGGGGAGCACAATGAAACCCTAATTCCACCGCCGCAACCTTCTGTACCCGTGAGATCCCATCTTGGGGCCTGTTACGGAGCTCCATCGGAGGGGGCATCGATCAAGGAGGGCTTCTACATCAACACCATACCCTCTCCGATGAGTTGTGAGTAATTTACCACAGACCTTCGGGTACATAGTTATTAGCTAGATGGCTTCTTCTCTCTCTTTGGATCTCAATACAAAGTTCTCCTCGATCTTCGAGGAGATCTATTCGATGTAATCTTTTTGCGGTGTGTTTGTTGAGATCCGATGAATTGTGGGTTTATGATCAAGATTATCGATGAACAATATTGGATTCTTTTCTGAAATCTTTTATGCATGATTTAAATATCCTTGCAAGTCTCTTCATATTATCTGTTTGGTTTGTCCTACTAGATCTATAGTTCTTGCAATGGGAGATGTGCTTGGCTTTGGGTTCAATCTTGCGGTGTCCTTTCCCAGTGACAGTAGGGGCAGCAAGGCATGTATTGTATTGTTGTCACCGAGGATAAAAAGATGGTGTTTATATCATATTGCTTGAGTTTATTCCTCTACATCATGTCATCTTGCTTAACGTGTTACTCTGTTCTTATGAACTTAATACTCTAGATGCATGCTGAATAGCAGTCGATGTGTGGAGTAATAGTAGTACATGCAAAATCGCTTCGGTCTACTTGTCACGGACATGATGCCTATATACAATGATCATGCCTAGATATTCTCATAACTATGCGCTTTTCTGTCAATTGCTCGACAGTAATTTGTTCACCCACCGTAGAAATCTGTTATCATGAGAGAAGCCACTAGTGAAACCTATGGCCCCCGGGTCTATCTTCATCATATTAATCTTCCATCAATTATGTATCTTTACTATACTTTTGTTTTGCATTCTTTACTTTCAATCTCTATACCAAAAATACCAAAAATATTATCTTATCATCTCTATGAGATCTGACATTTGTAAGTGACCAAGAAGGGATTGACAACCCCTTTTATCGCGTTGGCTGCAAGGTTCTTATTCGTTTGTGCAGGTACGAGGGACTCGTGCGTGGTCTCCTACTGGATTGATGCCTTGGTTGCTGCATCACCCTTTCCTCTTCGATGGAATACAACGCAAGCTCAGGAAGTAGCATCTGCGTATGATTGCCTCCTGTACCAGCTTCACTCTTCCTCTCAACCGGCTGGTGGTGTCCGTCAAAGCTGCGACTTGTGGTGTCAAAGCGGTGGGACCGCTCTCTCAGGTGTGGGTGCTAGTTGTTGATGTCCCGGCCGGTGGATGCGAGTCCTTGGAGAAGATTAGCCGGGTTCGGCTCAAGGTCTGGTGCATGGATCATGTTTGTGTTCGAGGTGCTATTGATGTCTTCCCTTCCTCCGACGGTGTGTGGCTACGGGTTTGGGTGGAGGGGACTGAGGCATTTCAGGCCCCCCTCCTCCTCCTCCTTCCAACCCTTAGAATTCAGACAAGAATGTCAAGTACGACCATGGCTCTGTTGGTGGGCAGAATCCTACACTACTTGGGAAAAGCCTAGCAGCGTCGCGGGTTCTAGGTATATTAGTAGCGCGGGGACCGGCACTACTAATAAGGCGCTACAGCTAACCCTTAGCAACAGCGTGTGCGCGCCCGCGCTCTGCTATACAAGTGTAGCGGCAGTGTGCTTCGTGCAAGCTCGCTACTGCTAATAGCTCTAGCGCGCTTTGGCTAGACGCGCTACTGCTACTGTCACGCTGCTGCTAACTTTTCCCCACTCGCTACTGCTAATTTTAGTATTTTTTCTTTTTTATGTATATTTGTTTTATATTTTAACATGCTTTATTCAAGAATCTTGAGCAGATACAAATGTCATCATGATACACATACAAATGGCTGCGAGGCCACAAATGTAATCATAGCATATACATACAAATAGTCTCATCATAATCCTCATCGAACACAAAGTGGTATCTCGTCATCGTCTCGAAAATAGCGATACATGCAAGTCTCAAATACTTGCAACTACAACGTCTGACACTCAGGCCACTCGTTGTACACCCCCGAAACCTTCCCTTTGTACACAACATAGCACTGCCATCTCGCCATCAAGAAACTATGTACCTGTTAGAGATGCATCTTCATCAAGAGGATGTACAATAATTTGCAACAAAATATACTAGAGCAACACGAAAAAGAAAGGGTTAGCAACTAGATGCAGCATATAGTACGTAAACTAAATAACTAGAGGTACGCAGGTCATCGTATGCAAACTAACAAAGTAGCGTTATGCAAGTTTGGTAGGGACCGTGGACATCACAAAGTTTCATCGCTACAGAAAGTATACAAGTTCAACCGACACATATCATCATCATCGACATCGTAAATCACTAGAAGTTCCATCCTTCCATATCATCGAGGATGGACCCTAGCTTCTTGAATGGCGTGAGGTCTAGACGTTGCATGCCTATGCGAGTTCAGACGTCAGCTCACGATATAGGACCATGGTGGAACATCACCTTCTCATCGACGACTTTTTTCATGATGATCGTCGCAATGTCCCTTTGGATGCGAAATAAGTCATCTCTAAGTTTATAATCCGCTTCTCCATGAGATTCTAGCCACTTGTGGATATGATCATCAGTTCTGCTTGTCATGCGAACCTTTTGGTGATCTTTGTTGAACTGAATCATGAGATAGACGATGTAGAATCCATCCTTCTTGCTTGGTTTTGGGACATGGATGCAGCAGAAGTTAGTTTTATGCGTGAAACCCATCTTCTTGTTCCTTTGTTTCCTGATCTGCATGTGGCCACCTTTAATGCTAAATCCTTGGAGAGCATCATCTAGAATATTCATTATGTGGGTGTAGTCCTTTTTTTCGTAGTCTCTGGAAGGGTCGAAATACACGGCGTGGGAGACTCGCGAGTATAGAACGATAAGTACGGCGCGCCCGTTGCTGCGGGGAAAAGACACCTCAAATTATTCTCCATATGAGCGAGAAGGAATGATTGAAATGTACGAAAGGGTTATCCGGAACTGACTTACTTTGGATGATAAGGCAGGAGGACAATTTCCTGGTCCTTATTCTGTACCATGAAGTTTTGGAGGTAGTCCCTCGCAGTTTCACGCTGAAAGTCGCCGAGACTCAAGAAAGTCTCATGCATGTAGTACGGATCCGCCACACAGATTTGCGAGACTTCTTCTGTCTTCATGACAGAGCTCATATGTAGTGCAAAAAGGAGGACGATTGTAAAATCGAGCCGCCTTTTCAGAAACTTCTCAAAGATATGGTCAAACCGCAGGAAGAACTGTAGCGACCACGATCCGAATGGACCGAAGTCTCTGTGTTTTCGTGTCATCCCTGGATCGGTAATGCTGACACACACAGTACTTGAAGGATTTATAACAGAGTGGCAATCACACACTTATTACATCGAATGTCTCAAAAGAGAACTTATTACAAAAGTCTATGGCATAAGGCCATCTAACAAAATAACAGCGGAATGCTTGGAAGATAAGTGAGTCCACCAACTCCAACGGCATAGCTAAGTGCATGACAAACGACCTAGCACGTCTTACTCCTCGTCTGAAAAGTCTGCAACGTAACATGTTGCGGCCCGAAACGGGTCAGCGCATGGAATATGCTGGCGAGATAACACAGTAGAGCAAGAACAGAAATAAAGGGTAACACTATATGCATATTTGGCTGGTGGAGGCTCTAAGGTTAAAGTTTTTGCATAAAGCAAATTTTTCCCTACAACAAAGGAATGTATTTTATTTTAACTATCATGGTAGTTGAAACATCATTGATAAGGTACCTCCAACTCAATCCCAATTAAAGAAGTCATCATTAACCCAACAAATTAATTTTAGAGTGATGAGATCAACCAAAAATTCAAGTACCAGATACTCAATATGTCCATCACCGGGGACACGCCTAATCATGATTAGTTTGTACACTCTGCAGAGGTTTGCGCACTTTTCCCCACAAGACTCGATCTCCTCCGTTGGATCTCGCACTACATGGTGTTTGAGAAACGGATAATCGAGACACAGTCTTTCAGAAGCATTCACTCTTTACCCCGGGTGGACCCGTACACCTACTTTCCCCTACATCTGCTAGTCCACCACTGAAAGAGCTCACACAACTTACTCATACTATGCCAGAGCCCATAATGGCATTGTGGCTGCACACAGAAGTTTCTAGCATGAATAGTTTTATGACCCCTTTGAGCCTCGGTGGCATTCCATAGGAAAAATCACACGGTACCCCGGGATTTCCTAGGAAAACACTGGATTCTCCAGGTGCCCTGCAACCAATCCACCTAGATGTGTATTCAAGTAGATACCTTAAGTTGAACCGTTAATTAACAACTAACATCTGTCATGGATATTCTCTCAAACCCAAACCATGTCTACGAGCATAGCATGGCAACCTAAGCATAACATAGAAGTAACACCCAAGGGTTTGAAAATAATGCAGGTAATAGGTTCTACCTCAATCTACTTCCCAGACCCACAAGTTAAGAGATCATACTCATGCAATGTGTGAGGGTTTGATTCTAATGCATAAAAATTGGGTAATAAAAGGGTATGATCAAAGTGTTACTTGCCTTGCTGCTGATTCGCAAAACCTAGAGACTCGTAGTAGCACGCTTCGCACTCCGAGAATTCTATCGCAAGGAAACAATAGCATACATAAGCAACCAAGCAAAGATGCACTGACAGAACTGCAAATAAGAAGGTCTTAACCAGAAAGTTCAACTTAAGAACTCCGGTTTGCAAAAAGAATCAAATCAAACGGAGCAACGAAACTCAAACTGCGAAAGAAACAAGATCCGTTTACTAGATTGATCTAAAGTCAAATTTTACAGTAGCAAAACCTTGTTCAAGTTGGTGAAACGGAAAGAGGGCTTTGAGACGAAGATCTGGGCTTTTGAATCGCCTGATTTTGACTCTCGAGCGAAAAGAAAAATTAAAAAATTAGATGAGGGCAGAAATCGCGATCGAAAATAATCACGGAAAAAGCCCTGAAAAAGAAACTGACGAACAGGTCAACGAACGAACGTTCATTGTCTGTGACTAACGGGCGAACAACGTTCGTTAAAATGAACGTATGGACGAACGTCCGCTAACTAACTAAGCAGAAGAAAAACTGAACCGATATATTAAAAAAAAGATTTAGGGTTTTGAAAACAAAACCGGGCGGTTTTTCAAAAAACCGTTCGTACCTTAACGGGTCGGGCGGCGAGACGGGCGGGGCGGCGGGTTAGCGCAGCGGGTCGTCGTTGGCGGCGGCGGCAACGGCGGCGTCCGTGGCGGCGGAGCGGCTGCGGTGGCTGGCGGCGCAGGCGGCGGGGCTCGGCGGCGGCGGCGGGCGGCTCGGCGGCGGTGGTGGCTGGGAGGCGAGACGGGGCGGCGGTGTGGCTTATAAAGGCTGGGGGGCTCGACTTGGGCAAGGGGGCGGCGAGGTGGCCGACTCGGCCACGACGGGAGCCGGGCGGCGGGCGGAAACCGCCTGGAGGTAGGCGGCGGTGCAGCGGGCCGGCTGGGCCTTTGGCCCAGTTCGGTCCGAAACTCTTTTTTTTAAATAAAATCTTGACACAGAAAAACCCGAAAATAAAATAATAAACGAAGACAAAAAATTCCCGAAAAAAATTTTCACTGTCCTCTAATAAAAAGGGATAATTAATTTGGTGCCCTTAGTTGTGTCCCCCTCGGCAGGTTTGCCTCTAGTTTCCGAAAACACTCGTTCGTGTCCAACTAACTTTGGCTTTCTTCTGCTTTTGCCCTTCCGTCACGGTTCCGTCCAGTCAGCGCCATTTGACCACTACCGCCGCTAGTTTTTGGACACGGCTTGCCCCTCGGTCGACCTAACCCACTCTCACCCTCATTCCCACTCTCACTCTATCGTTCCCTATTCTCACTCTCTTTCCCCCGTCAGAAACCCTAGTCGCCATTGGCGGCTCACCACTAGATCCACAAATCATTCCTCGCACCACATCCGTTTCCAGGCGATGGGGGAGGATGGAGGAACCCTAGGTGGCGGCCGCCGCAAGAAGGGCACCGCATCGGCAAGGGAGGGCGACACATCGTAATGCAACGGCCGTGGCTGCGTGCACAGACAGACGGTGTCCCCATCACCACTAGATGTTGGAAATGGCGGCGGCGGCGTCATCGACGGTGGCAAGAGCACCGCATCGACACAGGAGGGCGTTGAAGGAGGCTGTGCACAAGAGCACCGCAGTCAAGGCGGTGAGGGCACCACATCTGCACGTTAGATCCCGGCGGGGTAAGTTTCAGTCTCAGATCTACTCGTGCTTAGTGGATTCAGATAAGTTTTAGGCTAGCTTTAGTTCAATTGGTCATGGGAGATGGTATTGTAGGATGGATCCAGAGGTTGCATTCTTTCTGTCTATTAGAATGGAGACGATAGTTATAGTTTCTGCTGGTACGAAAGGAAAGGAGAGCGGATTAACATTTCCATTAGTTGTGGATAGCAGTAGTAGGTCATTTAATGACTTTAGGGCTGCTATTTGTGCCAAGTATCCATGGGGATTGTTTGATGCTGTTGAAATTAGATATTGGGATAGTTTAAAGGAGTGTTGGAACCCTCTATAGTGTGATGATGAGTTAGGTGCGATGTTCACAAGTAATGCAGAGACAAGGTCCTGCAATCTGGAAATAATAGTAATTCAGGGAAAGAGAGGACAAATGTGTGAAAAAACTGCTGGAGGGACAAGGGGTAGAAGAAGGGGTAGGCCATGTGGATCAAGGACAACTGCTGCTAGTACTCCTGGAACTACTGCAGCTAGTGCAAGTACCACTCCAACTACTGCTAAATGTGGCACTAATATACCAGAGGATCAGCCTGATTCAGTTGTGGAAGAGGCACTGCCTGATGCACCTATTTTATCTGATGAGGAGGATGAGAAACTTTACCCAGGTTATGTCCAGCACAACAATGATGAGCATACAACACATGAAGAGTACATTCCTGCAGAATTTTCAGATACTGATGATGATGAGAGGCAAGAGGATAATGACAGGGGAGCTTTTGAGGATGCAGATGAGGACATACCTGTAATGATGTATGATAGAGATAATCCATCCATTGAGGAAGGTGTGGTCTTTCCTAATGCTGTTGATTGCAAGAATGCAGTTGGAACATTCTCACTCATGTCTGAAACTGAGTACATTACACTTAAGAGTGACCCAACTAGGTTTACTGTGAAATGTGCCTATGAGAGGTGTAAGTGGAGGCTGCATGCATCTCTGATGAGGAGGAGCACTCTGTTTCAGGTACTAGCTCATGTTTTAGTAATGTGTTTTTTAAATAAAATGTGCCTATTTGTTTTACTGTTATTATCTTGACTGGCTATTTGTTTTATTTTCAGATCAAAGTGAATCCCCACCCTCACACCTGTCCTTGTGTGAATAGATCTCAAAGATTGAGAGCTGCAAAAAGAAGGTGGATTGCAGATGCTTCTATGCCTTGGATCAGAAAAAATCCAGGGACTGGAACAAAGGAAATTCAAGGTAGGTTGTTAGAGAAGTATGGTCTTGAGGTGCCATACAGCAGATGTTACTATGGTAAGGAGATGGCATTTGACAAGATCTATGGTAAGTACGGTGATAGTTTTCAGTTACTTTATGCATTCAAAGCTGAAGTAGAGAGGGCATCACTAGGAAGTGTTGTTGACATAGACAAGCACACAGTGGAGTACAAGTTAAAAGGAAAGAAATTTTACAAGGAGTGTTTTAGAAGGGTTTTTGTATGCTTCAAAGCTTGTCAGAAAGGGTTCTTGGATGGGTGCACGCCATACTTGGCTGTAGATGCAACTGCATTGCATGGTAGGTTTAGGGGCCAACTTGTAGCAGCATGTGCCCTAGATGCTCATAATTGGTTATTTCCTGTTGCATATGGTGTTCTTGAGGTGGTGTCAACTAGGAGCTGGACTTGGTTATTTCCTGTTGCACACAATCTGTAGATCCAGCATTTGGAGAAGAAGAACATTGGGGTGCTAAAAATGTAGATGATCATCCTACAGCTAATGAGCCAGTAGAAGCAGAAGTGCAAGATGAGGATGAGGATGAGCCAATACCTGATGTTATCCAGCAGCAAATGCCACCACCAAAGGAGCCATCACATGAAGCATCTACACAAGCAAGTGTAGTAAGGTATGTCCAATTCCCAAATCCATAAATCTTATCTTAGTGGATACCTTACAAATTGTGATACCTTTCAAATTGTGACATGTTTGCAATTGTTTTAGCCCTAGGAAAAACTATAAAAGAGCAACAGATAGAGGAGCTTCTCCAAATTATGTGAAAGAGAAGAGAGGTGGAGGGGTGCAACCAGCAAGTACATTCTGCTCAGCCACTGGAAGCAATGTTGAAAGCAAGGTTATTTCGCCTGCAAAGAAAGCACCAGTAGCATTTGAAGCTCCACCCACTGCCTCTAACCCAGCTAAGAACACTAGAAGCAAGGCAAGAGAAGCTCCAAACCCAGCCAAGAACACCAGCAGCAAAAAGTTAAAGTTCTAGATGTTTAAGTATTGTGCTCTATTTGTTTTGATGCTGTTAAGAACTAGATAATGATCTATGCACTTGACTATGCGAACTTCTGAGTGCTTTATGCACTGGCTATTATGCACTTGGTATTTCTATACTAAATGTTTGTTAGGCAATTTTCTATTTGCTGCTTGCTATTATCTCCTTTGTGCATCACTATTTTGTTGTTCAACTTCCTGTTGATTTGTCTCATTTACCATCCACATTTGGTCTCACTTAGATTTGTCATCGATGACGTCGACAACAAATCTTCATCTACCATCCACATTTGGACTCATCACATAAGATCAGTCGTCGACGACGTCGACGACAAATCTTCATCTACCATCCACATTTGGACATCACATAAGATTTGTCTTCAACTAGGTTACATCAGATAAAGTGACATCAATTCAACTGCAACTGCAAAGTAGGGTTCCATCAACATCTTCACTTCAGATACATCGATAAACTACATCTACCATACCAGTACAACAAACATAACAATTCCAACTAACAACAATGCCCACACCAGCAACATCTCATCTCTCTCTCTCTCTAAGTTTCTTCTTCAAAGCCCTGTTCTTCCTTGCCACCTCCATGTTTTCCTTCTCCAGATGGTGACATTTGATCCAACTGCCTTCAACCTCTGCGTGCAAGTCTTCAAATGCAAGGGCAACACGCAACGGAGGAGCTGGTTCAACCCAAACCACCCATTCAAACTCTTCTGGTAACTATTTGCAAGTCAGAGTAATCAACATTAGAGAGTAGAAATCAACAAAAACTAAATCTAGCACAAATTCAGAAAAACTTACATCTAATGGACAACCTAAAAAACGTCGACCACTCCTAGCTCCTCCCCATGATACGCGGCGAGCAGGGACAAGGCCATGGCCAGGGCAGCGATGCTTCAACACAAACTCCAAGCCGGAATAGGACTCGTCGGGAAGATAAAACTCCGAGGAATGTTGCACTATCCCGACCCCATCGACCTAAAACAAAGGTAAAATTTTCCCCAAATGTCACAAACCCTAGAAATCCCTAGATTCAAGTGGGATGGGGGTGGAGGAGCACCAAATCCATAGATTCAAATGGACACCGCGATACTTACCTCGCTGGTCGCCGGTGAGAATTTGGATGAGCCCGAGCTCGCCATTTGCACCGCTCCTTTCTCTCCCGCTTCCCTCTTCCCCCTCCAAACTTGTCGCGCCTTCCCTCCCTTTGTTTTTCACGTGAGCTCGTTGAGGACGAAGGGGTACTGAGGGTTATCAACAAGAGGGGTAAAAATGTCCAAAAACTTACGCCGGTAGCGGTCAAACGACACAGACTAGACGGAACCGTGCCGGAAGGGCAAACGCATAAGAAAACCAAAGTGAGTTGGACAAGAACGAGTGTTTTCTGAAACTAGGGGCAAACATGCCGAGTGTGACACAACTAAGGGTATAAAATCAATTTTCCCTAATAAAAACTAGGACAAAGTGAACATTTTTCTCGGACCTAAATGCAATTTTGAAAAACACGCATTTTTCCTATGCAAATAAAATCACAAATAAATCCGAAATAAAAACCAAAAGTGATTTTAATATTT
Organism: Secale cereale; assembly: GCA_902687465.1. NCBI lineage: Eukaryota > Viridiplantae > Streptophyta > Magnoliopsida > Poales > Poaceae > Secale > Secale cereale. The sequence goes on along the minus strand of LR738714.1, from coordinate 97,748,477 downwards.
CTTCTCCAATATTTCTTTTATTTTGGAGATGTCATATTATCTCCGCTCATATATTTTATTAAGAAATACTTTTAGGGAAGAAAAATAATTAAAACCACAGTGATGCCCGTACCGGTATTTGAGAAAACTCGAATACGAAAACATTAGAATTCCCAACTCTCTCTGTAGGTCCTTGAGTTGCTTAGAATTTTTGAGGATCGCCATGCACAAATGCAATAAAATATGCAATGCAGTATGATCTATGTATAACATTCCAAATTGAAAGTTTGGGATGTTACAAGAACACCTCCACGCGCCGTGTGTCAACGTAGGACTTCCCCTCAGGCGCACGAGCCGCTTATGTCGGATATCATGGATCCTTTAAGGCTAGTAGGCTTTTGTCAGTCGACAGCACATGGTTGTGCAGTCTCCTGAGATCCCCTGATAGTGCCTCTAGCGGTTTCGGCGGTACCATCGGCTCGCCCGTGAGATGGAACATGGCTGCACCTTTCACGGGTACACGCTCATCAGAATCCATCGTCTGGCTGCTATGTGCTCTGGCTTGTTTGGAGGCAGCTATCTTCCCCGATCTCTTCCTCTCCTTTTTCTTGGGCACACCTTCCAGACCCTGCCTTAACCCCTGCCCCAGTGTTCCCGGGCTAAGCACTATACGACCCCCGGCTAGTTGAGCCTGTGTTGAGGCGGCATCTTTAAGCGTGTCGTGTGAGGATTTCATGAAGAGAGACTTTTTCCAATCCCTGCTACGACCTTTCTGCCCGGGCAGATCATCCATATCCTCATTAGCATGCTGATAGCCCGAATCATCATATGGTTGACTCATCATATCTATGTCACAGTCATACGCATTTGTATTGAGGAAACACATAGGGTCGACCTCCATCCCATCATCCATTCTTTGTTCTACAGGACCTCCTTCATCACGTCGTCCGCCGCTCTCACCCGGCACTACAGGAGATGGTAATTGCGTAGGCGGGGTGGTGGTCTCCGCACATGCTTGTTGATGTGTGTTTATTGGTGTGCTTTCGGGCTGGTCCAGACGAATAAGATTCTTCGGCCATAGCAGCACCCAACCCTTGCAGGTTCCAATCCACGGTGGGGTCTCGTCGTCCTCTCCCACATGCTGTACTGGAGGAGGCAAATCCTCGTGCCCCGATTTCACACTGGACAAGCTAACCCTGAAGTGCCCAGCGGTCGGCTGGTTGTGGAACATGGGTTGCAAGGGGTTCATTATCGTCCCCTTTCCCACGTCCACCTTCTGGCCTTTGATCAAGTAGAGTATGGTACACGGGGTTTCTTTGGCCTGCAAACACATATGTCTGTGGCGTAAAACATCCGAAAGGCAACAAAAATGGAATATTCTCTATATATATGTTGGTGCGACATGTAATTACCGTGACGACATCGAGCTCAGCCAAAGACGAAGGCCGACCTAGCGCGCCATAGACTAAGGATGGGCTGCTATGAGCGGGAGCGACTGCGAGAGGAGGCCCAGTTGCGTGAGCAAGTGCTGGTGTGGTGGTGTTGTTGTTCATGGAGTTGCTCCCGACGAAATTGGGCAATGGGAAATCATGTACCGTCTTGTCTGGATTTTCCTTCGTCTAGTTGATGATAGCAGGAACCAAGTTAGTAGCAAAATCATTTCTGCACGCAGTTACAGCTGCATTGACTGCCTGCTGTAGCAACTCATTTTTCTCCTCGGCTGTTTTTTTCGCTTCCTCTGCTGTTTTTTTCTCGACCGCAAGCTTCACCTTCGCGTCGATGTCCTCCTGACTAAACTTCTTTTTCTGCTTCTTGGCCTCCGGGCCCTCGTTGTAAACACCTTCCATGTGGCGTCGTCTCCAGCGCCGTGCACACGACCATATTGCGGCCGCTGGCCCAAAGGGAGTCCCTTAAGTTCGTTCAAGGCCCGGTTGAGAGGGGTGTCCCACTTGGTCTCATCGGAGAAGTAGGGCTGTCGGCTGCTAGCTAGTGTTGGTTCTTCTGCAGAAGGAGCGTGAACCGTTTAGGAATGTGTAGTCGACTAGATATGGAGCTAAATGTAAGGTGGTAAAAGAATAATTACTAGTAGTCTAATCAATTTCCTCGTGATCTGGTCCGTGTAAAAAACCTTCTTTTCCTTGTCCCACTTGTAACGGGCCCTGATGAAGTCATGCTTCAAGGGGATGGTGAACTTCGCGACGGGGTCTGGGATACTCCCGGCTTCACGTTCCGCATCCTCCTTATCCCATATGGGCCTTTTACCGAGGTAGCCAAGGCTTCCGAGGCGATGCTTCCCCGTGTTCCTTTGCTGAAGCCTCTTGAATTTCGCAGCCTTAGCCTTGGCTGCCTCGATAGCGCAAGTGTCCTTGAACTTTTCAAACTCCTCTTTTGTAAGTGTCCGATTTTCATCCAGAATCTTGGACAGAGGTTCCTCAGCCTCAATAGCTCATTTCACCCTCCCTTTCCAGGAGGCCAAATCATTGCTGAACATGCCCCATGGCATGATTGTTAATCTTTTTCATCTTCGGATCATCCCAAGGTTGTTCTATGTTATCATCTCGGTCGGGGAACTTGAATCTCTTGTGCAACTTTGTCAGGAGCAACTGCGTCAAATGTTCTTTACTCCTTAAGTCATCGTCGTTGATGCTCGGGCATTCCCGTAGGATGCATCCTACTTGGTTCCCATAGCACTTGCGAGGTTCTTCCGGCTCTAATGGCTCAAACTTGCCAGGTGCCATCTTTGTGATCACCAGTCGTCCAATCCCTAGTTTGTTAGGTTTTCGTATCCTCTGCTTCTTCCTTTAGGTAGTGGCATCGGCATCGGTACCTTCGTCGCCAGTATCTTCCCCGCCAGTACCTTCCCCGCCCGTCTCGGCGCCGCCATCAGTGCTGGCGCCATCGGTGTCGATGTCGGCGTCAGTACCATCATGGAGGCCGACCTGCAAGGCTTGACTTTGCATTTTCTTAGCAGTCAAATAGTCGAGGTACTCTTGTTCACCCTCATAATTCATCTCGTCTGTATCTTGGTCAGAAGGCCCAGTTTCTTCGTTGTTCGACCTGTTTCCTATGATTAAGTCTCCTCGTTTAATTCTAAAACTATGAAAAAAATGAGAAATGACATAAAAAAAGTAATCTATGTTTGCCGGAATGTCGTTTGCCAGCAACACGCATCACTCGATATGTCTACTGTCTAGCACAAATCATGCCAAAATTCACGGAAAATTTCGGCATGACCTTTGCTAATAAATGGACATATCGAGCGCCCGAAATTCACCGGAACGGAAATGAATCAACATTCCGGCATAACATAGGCCACTCGGATCATTTACCCTACACATAATCATCATGTCCAAATGACATGTCCAAATTCCAAATATGGCATGTGCAAAACATCACATGTCCACTTCAAATTTGCATATAAAAGGAAGAAAAATATAGAACTTGAAGAAAAAACCTAGATAAATTCATAACTAAATATATAACCTAATTAACCATCTGCCCTAACTAAAACCTGAGTGAATTAACCAAAAAACCTAGCTACCATAGAGAGGAGGAGCGGTGGGGGGCTTACAGAGGGAGGGGTCGGGGTCCGGGTCGAGCGCCGGGGCCGGAGCCGGGGTCGTGGTCGGGGCCGTGGGCGAGCGCCGGGGCAGGAGCCGGGGTCGGGGCCGTGGGCAAGCGCCGGGGTCGGGGTCGGGGGCCGGGCCGGAGCCGGCACTCGGCTCGATCGGCGTCGGGGTCGGGGGCGAGCGCAGAGGCGCGGCGAGGGCAGTGCTCCGGCGGTGCGATAGGGGAGAGAGAGTGTGGGGATTTGGGGGGAAAGAGGCGGGATGAAGACATGAGTGGGGATTTTGGGTGTTAAGTGGGCATATAAGTAGCGCGTTTACGAAAAACTCGCTATAGCTACTCCAGGTAGCTATAGCGGTTTCGTGTAGAAACCGCTACTGTTATCTTGACTAGCAGTAGCTCGTTTCTCACAAAAGCGCTGCTGCTATAACCAGTACCAATATAAGAGTTTTCCTGTTTGTTTCCTTCTATTTTCTTTTCCTTTATTTTCTCTCACTTTTCTTTTCTTTTTTTCTGAGAGCAATGGGGGGAGAAGTATTGAGGAAGAAGAAGAGTGAGAGAGGGAGGATGTGGGAGGTAGGGGAAAGGGAGGAGAGGACATGGGGGAGGGGAGGAAGGTGGTGGGGTGCTGTGTCTTAGTAGTAGCGCGGGAGGAGAAACGCGCTACTGCTAAGAGCGTAGCAGCAACGCCCTTTCGTCACACGCGCTACTGCTAAATGGGCCAACCGTGTGGACAATTTTAAAATTAGCAGCAGCGACGTGACTAAAAAGCACGCTACTACTACTGCATTAGCAGTAGCGCGCATCGTGGCACCGCAATGCTGTCAAACTTAGGTTGGTGGGTACTGTTGGTGGATTTTTGTAGCAGCGCGGTTTAGAAAACACCCGCTACTGCTAAATTTACATCAGTAGCGTGGTTCCCTTATCCTCGCTACTGCTAATTAGCAGTAGCGCCTCTTTTAGTGCCGCTCTACTACTAAGACTCTGTGTATAAGATTTTCCCTAGTAGTGCTAGTGGGGGCTCAGATCGGTGCTTCACTCAATCTGAATGGGATGGGCTCATGACTCTAAGCGGGAGTTGTTTAAATCCAATGCTCTAGTGGACAAGGCACCAAAAGAGGTGATGGAAGTGCCCAGTCAGGAAGCAAGGGACTTGTGTGAGGGTGTTCAAAAGGAGAATGCTGCTACGGCCATGGGCAGACCCATCTCGGGGGTCTGCTCCAATCTACCAGTCCACCTGCTATCCCCCACCTTCTTTGGGATTGAGGACCTGCCTCCATCTCCCCTCCAACCATCTGATCAGCCCTCGTCTAAAGAAAAGAAGAAATCTTTGATGTGGAAATTCTCAGCTAAAAGCAAGGCTTCTTCGGGCTTCAAGCAGTCGATGACGGGCATTTCTCGTTGCCTGGACAAGGACCTGGGGTCGGCGTCACGATCTGGCCCTGCTTCGGCTTCTCCTGTGGTGCGATCTCCACTAATCTGGTCTCCTTTTTCCACGGCCTGTAAGGGGCGGCGGGTTTGGGATTCGGCTGAACGGGTGGCGTTGTGGGCAGAGCAGCGCGTGGCTGCCAAGGATCTCCCCCCAGGTATGGTGTCCGATACTTCCCCTCCTCCTTCCATGATTCGGCTCGTTTTGCCTTCTATGTCGGATGATCATCTTTTGCATATTCTTTCCGATGTGGGGGTGTCTCTTGATCCCGGACTTGGCCCGCCTTCTCTTCTCCTCTCCACTATTAGGGTGAATGAGGTGGCCCAGGCAACCATTGCCAAGGCCAAAGAGGCGGCAGCTGCTGCGGCTTCAGCTGGCTCGCATGTTGGGGTGAGGACGGAGGGATTGAAGGTTGGTAGTGGCCAACCCCAACCTCTTATGTCCAGAAGGGGTAATTCCAAATGATCAAACACCCGCGTTGCCCCTTGCAGGTCTAGTCTTCGCATCAAAAACCTTTCCTTTAAATGAAAGCTCCGTTTGGAACATTAGAGGTTTCGATGCTAGGGGCGCAGAGACCAAATTAGAGACGTTGTTCATGGAGATAATGTTGACATTCTAGGGCTGGTTGAAACTTTTAAAGAATCCTTCTCCCCTATTGAACTTTCAGTGACTGTGGGCATGGATAGGTTTGATTAGCACTTCCTTCCATCTTCTGGCCATTCAGGGGGGATTCTTATACGCTCTAAACGGGACGTATTTAATTTTGTGGCCTTTGATCATGGTATTTTCTGGGCAAGTATTGTAGTGCATCACAGACATCTGAACACCCTCTGGGATTTCATGGTTGTGTACGGCCCTGCCGACCACTCGCTGACCTCCTTATTTCTTGATGAGCTCTCTTCTAAAATCGAGGCCTGCGCAATTCCTATTGTCATCGGAGGCGATTTTAATCTCCTTCGCCGATAAGAGTAATCTAAACTTCTCTTGGCCCCTTGCAAACGCGTTTAATGACTTCATTAACAACTATGCTATCCGCGAGATACCCAGGGTGGGTGCCCGTTTTACTTGGTCTAATCATCAGAATATCCCGATCCGGTCGGTGCAAGATCGGGCGTTTATTTGCCCCAAATGGGATTCCCTTTTCCCTCGTGCCTCCTTGATAGCGAAAGCCAATGTGGGCTCGGATCACACCCCCCTTATTCTGGATGCTGGTCTGAATCAGCCTATGACCTCTTCTCGTTTCCAGTTCGATGCTTCTTGGCTTCAAGTGGAGGCATTCTCGGACATGCTGGCTATCAAAATCTCAAACCTCCTTACCCCCTACTAGATCATTAGGTCTCATCGACGACTGGCATAAGTGTTCTTATGAGCTACGTAAGTTTCTTAGGGGCAGGTCTCACAACAATGTTGCGGAAGAGCGCATGGCGAAAAAATCTTTAGAGACATAGATCGAGGACCTAGACCGTACTGCTGATGCCTTGGGCCTCTCGGAAGTAGGGTGGTCTATGCGATAAAACCATGAAGCCGCTCTGATGTAGTCGCATCATCAGGCGTAAATTTATTGACGTCAATGTTGCACCCAAAATTGGACGCTTAAAGGGGATTCTCCAACGACCTACTTCTTCGCTATTGCCAATGGTAGAAAAAGGCGATGGCTTCATTGACATCCTCCTCGTTAATGGTGTCTGTACTTCGGACCAATCTCTCATTCTGTTTCATGTGGTTGAGTTTTTGTTTCTACTTGCTTGGGGGCCAAACCGGAAAGTGTCTTTACTATTTCCCCCTCCCTTTGGGATAAAATTAATAAGGTATCTGTCGATGAGAATGAGGCCTTAACGATTCATCTTTCTGATAATGAAATTTGGGATGTCGTTAATTCGGCCAATCCTAATGCTGCTTTGGGTCCTGATGGGTTTTCTATTCCTTTCTTCATGAAATTTTGGCCGCAGTTGCGGTGGCTGGTGTGCCAGATCATTCAGGGTTTTTGTTTGGGCACAATTGACATCTCTCGCTTGAACTATGATGTGATTACCCTTATCGCAAAAGTTAAAGGAGCTGATCTAATTTCTCAGTTCAGACCTATTGCTCTTATCAAGAATTTTTCAAAATTCCCTGCTAAAGGCTTTGCAACCCGTCTTACCCCTATCGCTCATAGAACTATTAGGGCCTTCCAGTATGCTTTTATCAAAGGTCGTTTTATTCTTGATGGGATCATGCGCCTTCATGAAATCGTGCACGACTTGAGAATTCGTAAATCTAGAGCAGTTATTCTCAAACTGAACTTTGAGAAAGCATACGACTCGGTCAGTTGACGGTTCTTGAGGAGGGTTCTCTTAGCTAAAGGCTTTGACGGAGCCTATGTTCATAGGATCATGAAGTTGGTCTCGGGGGGGGGGGCACACTGCGATTTCGGTTAATGGTCAAGTTAGCAACTACTTCACCAATGATAGGGGCCTATGGCAGGGTGACCCAGCCTCTCCAATCATGTTCAACTTTGTCGCTGATGCGCTCTCTCGTATCTTGTCCAGATCTGGCTCTCATGGCCACATTTCCCCTGTCATTTTGCACCTAATCTCGGATGGAGTCACTCACCTTCAATATGCAAATGACACTATCATTATGGTCTAGCTTAACGATACATGCATTGCTCACCTCAAGTTCATTCTCCTCTGTTTTGAGGCCTTGTCGGGGCTCAAAATTAACTTCTCAAAGAGCGAGGTCATTGTCACCAGTGTAAATGGCATTGAGGCTCTGAGGGTGGCTTGTCTTCTCAACTGTAAGCTAGGGTCCTTCCCTTTCAAATATATAGGCCTCCCTATCTTACGGATGTGTTACATGCTAAAGAATTCGCTCCGGTAGTCGCTAAGGTTGGCAATAGGGTGCTTCCCTGGTGTGGGAGATACAACACTTGTGCCGCGAAAGTGGCGTTGATTAACGCATGCTTGTCTTCTCTACCTATGTTCCTCAGGGCTTTTACCTTCTTTCGGCTGGTACACACACATGATTTGATAAACATAGAGGCGCGTCCTATTGGAACGCGACAGATAATTGGTGCGAGTACAAACTTGTTAAGTGGCAGCTCATGTGTAGGCCAAAAAACCTTGGGGGTTTGGAATCATTAACACTGCCGTCATGAACAAATGCCTCCTGATTAAGTGGTGGTGGAAGATCGTGTCTAATGGGGCTGGCTCCTTATGGTACTCTATCCTTACAGCCAAGTATTTCCCACACTCAAGTCCTATGTTTGCGATGGCTCGACATGGTTCGCAATTCTGGAAAGACCTGATCAGGGTCCGCCCGCTGTTTTTAGCTCATGTTAAGCTCATAGTTGGGGATGGTACCTCTATCTAATTTTGGCTTGATTGGTTGTGTTGAGACTCACCTCTCTCTATGAGTTTTCCTACTCTTTTTTCTTATTGCCCTAAACCGAATATCTCCATCGCAGAGCTTTCGGCTAATAATTGGGACGTCGCTTTCCGACGTTCCCTATCCCCTATAGAGTTGGATTACTTGCAAAGACTTACTGTCTTCTTCCCCTCGCTCTCGGAGATCTCGGATTCGGTGGTTTGGCTTGTCACTTCGTCTGGTCGCTTTTTTGGTCAAATCTCTGTACTCTAAGCTGATTGGTGGCTCGCCCACCAATAGATTCTCTCAAATTTGGCAAGCTGGTATCCCCCCAAAAATTAATATCTTCCTTTGGCAGGCCTTCAGAGGTCGCCTCCCTGCGACCAACCAAATTCGTAAGAGAAATGGCCCAGGCTTGTAGTTCTGCTCCCTCTGTGGCGCTGTGGAAAATACAAATCATATATTCTTTCATTGTTTGTTGGCTAAGGTTGTGTGGAGCTGTGTTAGATCTTGGCTCCAGGTAATGTGGGACCCCTCTTCCTTTTCTGAGCTCCGAGGCCTCGCCAACTCTTTGGCAAGCACTACGAAAAGGGTCTTTTGGGTCGGTCTCGGTGCTATCTGCTGGGTGTTGTGGACTACCAGGAACATGTTTACTATCGAACATGTTTTTCCTGCTAAACATGCTGACTGCTTACTTAAATCGTGTATGTGCTTACAGCAGTGGAGATCATTGAGTAAGACGGAGGACCGGGATGCTCTTGATCTTCTCATATCTAAAGTTAGGGCTTCCGCGTCGTCCTTATCCAGGCAGGATCATGATTCTTAGATGTTTTTGCACCTCTTCGACTAGTAGTTGGCTACGTCGTCTATCCTCTCTCCGGCATGGGTGCCGTGTGTTGGTCGGATGCCATGTATCCCTCATACTTTCGTTAAGCTTGGGTATGTGCTTGCCCTCGTATGGGTTTACTTTATGCTGGTCTGGTTGGTTGGTTGTGTGGTTCTAAACTCTGCCTAGTGGCTTTATTTATAATGTTAGGCGTATGCCTTTTTTCTAAAAATGGACAGTTCTTCCACTCCCAGTGCATGCAATCTATGCTGCCAAGCATGGCCGGAAAACCTCTATCGGTGTTGTTCGCCAACATCCTTTCTGTATTAGCGGCATTTGGCTGCCTCAAGTACTCAGGGAAAAACACTGCCACCACGGCCTTGCAGAAGTTGTATAGTGATAGCAGACATGTGGACTCACTCATGCGCACGTACTCATCCACCAGATCATCTGGGATTCCATATACAAGCATGCGGATGGCCGCGGTGCATTTCTGATAAGAGGAGAATCCAAGCTTGCCAAGGGCATCAGTTTTGCACTCGAAGTATGGGTCATGAGCAACCACTCCCTCTCGGATACGATTGAACACATGCCTTGTCATATGGAAACGGCGATGGAATTTATCTAGTTCGAAGAGCGGGGTATTGGCAAAGTAATCGGCATAAAGCAGGGCGTGGCCTCTCTCTCTCTCTCTCTATTACGGCTCAGGTTGGGAGCACGGCCGGTGATTGACCCCCTGTATCGAGGAAGCTGTCGTTGAATGTGGTCGTGAATGGCCAATGCAGCCACCACAAGATCTTCGTCATCCGAGGACGAATCGTCTGATGAATAAATGAAGTGGTTGAAGAAAATTCATCTCCACTTTCCATATCTTTGTGGGCAAAGTGTCAAACACCTTGCGGTCGTGGTGGCTAAGATGTCACGATGATCACCTCGATGCAGCAGGGGTGGTTGGCGACCAACTACAGGCCACTCTCGACCACCCGACGGAAGCTGTTGTGGTCCATAGCCGTCGTCGGCGGTCGTATCCTCTCTGGCACTGGCTATGACGGTGATACGTCTCCAACATATACATAATTTTTTATTGTTCCATGCTATTATATTATCCTTCTAGGATGTTTTATGGGCTTTTATATACACTTTTATATGATTTTTGGGACTAACCTATTAACCCAGAGCCCAGTGCCAGTTTCTGTTTTTCTCCTGTTTTAGGGTATTACAGAAAAGGAATATCAAACGGAGTCCAATTGACGTGCCAATTTTTGATGATTTTTCTGGACCAAAAGAAGCCCCCGAAGTAAAAGAGTCGGGCCAGGAGAGCCGCGGGCTGCCAGATGAGGGTGGGGGCACGCCCTGGGCAGGGGGCGCGCCCTCCTATCTCGTGGACAGCCCAGAAGCCCTACCTGACTTGTGCCCTACACCAAAAAATCCTATAAATACTGAAACGTTCGGAAATTAACCTAGATCGGGAGTTCCGCTGCCGAAAGCCTCTGTAGGCACCGAAAACCAATCTAGACCCTATTCTGGCACCCTGCCGGAGGGGGGGAACCCTCTCCGGTGGCCATCTTCATTATCCCGGCGCTCTCCATGACGAGGAGGGAGTAGTCGACACTCGGGGCTGAGGGTATGTATCAGTAGCTATGTGTTTGATCTCACTCTCTCTCTCGTGTTCTTGAGGCACGATCTTGATGTATCACGAGCTTTGCTATTATAGTTGGATCTTATGATGCTTCTCCCCCTCTACTCTCTTGTAATGGATTGAGTTTTCCCTTTGAAGTTATCTTATCGGATTGAGTCTTTAAGGATTTGAGAACACCTGATGTATGTCTTGCACGTGTTTATCTGTGGTGACAATGGGATATCATGTGATCCACTTGATGTATGTTTTGGTGATCAACTTGGGGTTCCGTGACCTTGGGAATCTATGCATAAGGGTTGGCACACGTTTTCGTCTTGGCTTTCCGGTAGAAACTTTGCGGCACTCTTTGAAGTTCTATGTGTAGGTTGAATAGATGTTTCTGAGATTGTGTGATGCATATCGTATAATCATGCCCATGGATACTTGAGGTGACAATGGAGTATCTATGTGACATTAGGGTTATGGTTGATTTGTGTCTTAAGGTGTTATTATAGTACAAACTCTATGATAGATTGAACGTTACTACGGACTCTTGAATAGATCGATCAGAAAGAATAACTTTGAGGTGGTTTCGTACCCTACCATAATCTCTTCGTTTGTTCTCCGCTATTAGTTACTTTGGAGTGACTCTTTGTTGCATGTTGAGGGCTAGTAATATGATCCAATTATGTTATCCTTGTTGAGATAACTTGCACTAGTGAAATTATGAACCCTAGGCCTTGTATACTATCATTGCAACATCGTTTATGCTCACGTTTACCACTTGCTACCTTGCTGTTTTTATATTTACTTATTACAAAAACCTATATCTACCATCCATATTGCACTTGTATCACCATCTCTTCGCCGAACTAGTGCACCTATACAATTTACCATTGTATTGTGTGTGTTGGGGACACAAGAGACTGTTTGTTATTTGTTTGCAGGGTTGCTTGAAAGAGACCTTCTTCATCCTACGCCTCCAACGGATTGATAAACCTTAGGTCATCCACTTGAGCAAAATTTGCTACTGTCCTGCAAACCTCTGCACTTGGAGGCCCAACAACGTCTACAAGAAGAAGGTTGCGTAGTAGACATCAAGCTCTTTTCTGGCGTCGTTGCCGGGGAGGTTAGTGCTTGAAGGTATATCTTTAGATCTTGCAATCAAATCTTTTAGTTTCTTGTTTTATCACTAGTTTAGTTTATAAAAGAAAACTACAAAAAATGGAATTAAGGTTTACTCATATGCTTCATCTTTTTAATATCTTTCGTGAAAATGATGGGTAGGAAAATTGTGCTCAAGTACTAGAAGAAGAATTACATAGAATGCATGGCATAGAATATGTGCATGATGAGCATGATTGCAATGTTGTTAGTATGAATTCTTTGAATACCCATGATGCTAATGATATGCAAAGCCACAAGCTTGGGGAAGCTATTTTTGATGAAGATGACATTTTTAGTCCGCAAAGTTTTGATGAGCTAATTTATTATGATGAAAGCATGCCTCCTATTTATGATGATTATATTGATGAAAGTGGATTTGGAGAGGTCATGACTTTATTTAGTGATGAATCCACTATCCTGAAAGAGGTTCCAATTGATTATGAGAACAAAGTTGCTATCTATGATGATTATTGTGATGACTTGTATGCTATTAAGAATAATGATAACCATGAAACTTGTCATCATGATTTTAGTTTTCAATTGGATTATGCTTCACATGATAGTTATTTTGTTGAGTTTGCTCCCACTACTATGAATGAGAAGAATTTTGCTTACGATGGCAGTAGTAAATTTTCTATGCATGTAGATCATGAAAAGAATGCTTTATGTGCTGGTTATATGGTTGAATTCATTCATGATGCTACTGAAAATTATTATGAGAGAGGATCATATGCTTGTAGGACTTGCAATAATATCAAGTTTCCTCTCTATGTGCTTAAAGTTTTGAAGCTATGCTTGTTTTCCCTTCCTATGCTAGTTGATTATTGCTCCCATGAGTTGTTTGATTACAAAATCCCTATGCATAGGAAGTGGGTTAGACTTAAATGGGCTAGTCATATTCTTCATGATGCTCTCGTTATGTTTCAATTCTTATCTTTTACGCGAGCATCATTGAAATCATCATGCCTAGCTAGGGGCGTTAAACGATAGCGCTTGTTGGGAGGCAACGCAACTTTATTTTAGTTTCTTTGTTTTTGCTTCTGTTTAGGAATAAATATTGCATCTAGCTTCTGTTTAGATGTGTTTTTGTTTTTTAGTTAGTGTTTGTGCCAAGTAGAACCTTTGGGAAGACTTGTGTGAAGTTTATATGATCTTGCTGTGAAAAACAGAATCGTTTGCGCTCGCTAGAATGGTCATCAGATTTTACTGGAGCGTGCTATTTAGTTGATTCTTTCTGCCGATGATTAATAGACAAAGTCCTCACGTTTACCAATTTAGTTTGAATTTTTTTGGACTTACAGAAGTATGCGAAACCTGCAGATTACTACAGACCACTGTTCAAGAAATCTTCCGATTTAGCGATTTATCGTCCGATTTATCACTACTCTTGGGGTGACCGATAAGATTATGCCTTATCTCCATCATTTATCGTTTGGGCTGATTTATCGCTATGACAAGCGATTTATCGGGAATCTACCGATAAATCGGGCCTATTCGTAGCACTATGTTTGCAAGAACTATGTTTATTTCTGTTTTGTGGACCTTGTTACGCAATATGTAATGTTTTTCTATTTTGTTTGTCATTATTTCGGGACTCAAAGGCTAGGATTGAAGGTAACACTTCTGTCCAATATTGTTTTAGTGTTGAATATAACATATTTTAGTGTTGGGAACATGGGATTTGAAAAAAATGACCGATTAATAGTCGACCGATAAAATCGATTAATCGGCTGATTTCCGATTAATCTCTAATCACCAGCTGACCGAGACGATAACGATAAGCGATATCCCCCACATTGCTACAGACTGTTCTGTTTTCCGTGTGTTGTTTGCTTATTTCAATGCATCTATGAGTAGTATTGGGAAGTATGAATCATAGAGAAGTTGTAATACAGTAGGTTTAACACCAATATAAACAAAGAATGAATTCATTGCAGTACCTTTGAGTAGTGGTTTCCTTTCCTATACTAACGGAGCTCACGAGATTTTTGTCTAAGTTTTATGTTGTGAAGTTATCAAGTTTTGAGTATTGCTTTGATGGACTATGGAACAAAGAGTGGCAAGGGCCTAAGCTTGGGGATGCCCATGGCACCCCATGGTAAAATTCCAGGACAACCAAAAGCCTAAGCTTGGGGATGCCCCGGGAAGGCATCCCCTCTTCCGTCTTCATCCATCGGTAACTATACTCGGAGCTATATTTTTATTCACCACATGATATGTGTTTTGCTTTGTGCGTCAATTTATTTTAGTTTGTTTTGCTTGCTGTTTGAATAAAATCCCAAGATCTGAAGTTCATAATTGTTAGAGAGTCTTCACATAGTTATAATTATTCAACTACTCATTGATCTTCACTTATATCTTTCGGAGTAGTTTGTTATTGCTCTAGTGCTTCACTTATATCTTTTAGAGCACGGCGGTGGTTTTATTTTGAAGAACTAGATGAACTCTCATGCTTCACTTATATCCTTTTGAGATTCAATTTAATAGCATGGTAATGTGCTTTGGCTATAAAACTAGCCTTCACATGATAGACATCCAAGATCAATGTAGTAAAAACTTTCATACTAAGTGCATTGAATATGATGAGAAGTTGGATGCTTGATAACTTTTTTGAGATATGAGGATATTGATATTAGAGTCATGCTAGTGGATTTATTATGAAATTGAGAAATACTTGTGTTAAGGTTAGTGATTCCCGTAGCATGCACGTATGGTGAACCGCTATGTGACGAAGTTAGAGCATGAGGTATTTGTAAAGTGTCAACCTTTGTGTGGAAGTCGGGGGCACGCAATGGTTAACTCCTACCAACCTCCCCCCTAGGAGCATGCGTCGATTTCTTTGTTTTGATGACTCGTAGATTTTTGCAATAAGTATATGAGTTCTTTATGACTAATATTGAGTCCATGGATTATACGCACTCTCACCTTTCCACCGTTGTTAGCCTCTCTTGTACCGCGCAACTTTGCCGGTACCATACACCCACCATATATACTTCCTCAAAATAGCCACCATACCTACCTATCATGGCATTTCCATAGCCATTCCGAGATATATTGCTATGCAACTTTCCACCGTTCCATTCATATGACACGCTTCATATTGTCATATTGCCATGCATGATCATGTAGTTGACATCGTATTTGTGGCAAAGCCACCATGCATAATTTTTTATACATGTGACTCTTGATTCATTGCACATCCCGGTACACCGCCGGAGGCATTCATGTAGAGTCATACTTTGTTGTTGTAGTATAGAGTTGTAATATCGAGTTGTAATATCGAGTTGTAATGAAAGTGTGATGATCATCATTATTAGAGCATTGTCACATGGGAGGAAAGGCTAAATCTATAAACCCCCTCCGCAAAAAAAGGCCAAAGAAAAAAGAAAGGCCCCAAAAAAGAAAAAAATGAAAAAAGAAAAGAAAAAGGGACAATTGCTACTATCTTTTGTCCACACTTGTGCTTCAAAGGAGAACCATGTTCTTCATGATATAGAGTCTCATGTTTATTCACTTTCATATACTAGTGGGAATTTTCATTATAGAACTTGGCTTGTATATTCCAACGACGGGCTTCCTCAAATGCCCTAGGCCTTCGTGAGCAAGGAAGTTGGATGCACACCCACTTAGTTTCTTTTGTTAAGCTTTCATACATTTTTAGCTCTAGTGCATCCGTTGCATGGCAATCCCTACTCACTCACATTGATATGTCTTGATGGGCATCTCCATAGCCCGTTGATACGCCTAGTCGATGTGAGACTATCTTCCTCCTTTTTGTCTTCTCCACAACCACCTCTCTATTCCACATAGTACTATGTCCATGGCTCACGCTCATGTATTGCGTGAAAGTTGAAAGGTTTGAAAGAAGAGAGTGTGAAAACAAGTGCTTGGCTAAAATCAGGGTTGTGCATGATATGAATATTTTGTGTGATGAAGAGGGATCATAGCCGGACTATATGATTTTGTAGGGATAACTTTCTTTAGCCATAGTATTTTGAGAAGACATGATTGCTTTGTTAGTATGCTTGAAGTATTATTATTTCTTATGTCAACATAGACTTTTGTCTTGAATCTTTCAGATCTGAACATTCATGCCACAATTAAGAAAATTACATTTAAAATTATGTTGGTTAGCATTCCACATCAAAAATTCTGTTTTTATCATTTACCTACTCGAGGACGAGCACGAATTAAGCTTGGGGATGCTTGATACGTCTCCAACGTATCTATAATTTTTATTGTTCCATGCTATTATATTATCCTTCTAGGATGTTCTATGGGATTTTATACACTTTTATATGATTTTTGGGACTAACCTATTAACCCAGAGCCCAGTGCCAGTTTCTGTTTTTCTCCTATTTTAGGGTTTTACAAAAAAGGAATATCAAACGGAGTCCAATTGACATGCCAATTTTGATGATTTTTTTTCTGTACCAAAAGAAGCCCCCGAAGTAAAAGAGTTGGGCCAGGAGAGCCACGGGCTGCCCACGAGGGTGGGGGCGTGACCTGGGCAGGGGAGCGCGCCCTCCTATCTCGTGGATAGCCCAGAAGCCCCCTAGACTTGTCCCCTACGCCAAAAAATCCTATAAATACTGAAACCTTCGGAAATTAACCTAGATCGGGAGTTCTGCCGCTGAAAGCCTCTGTATCCACCGAAAACTAATCTAGACCCTGTTCCGGCACCCTGTCGGAGGGGGGGGGGAACCCTCTTCGGGGGCCATCTTCATCATTCCGGCGCTCTCCATGACGAGGAGGGAGTAGTCCACCCTCGGGGCTGAGGGTATGTATCAATAGCTATGTGTTAGATCTCTCTCTCTCTCTCTCTCGTGTTCTTGAGGCACGATCTTGATGTATCGCGAGATTTGCTATTATAGTTGGATCTTATGATGCTTCTCCCCCTCTACTCTCTTGTAATGGATTGAGTTTTCCCTTTGAAGTTATCTTATCGGATTGAGTCTTTAAGGATTTGAGAACACTTGATGTATGTCTTGCACGTGTTTATCTATGGTGAAAATGGTATATCATGTGATCCACTTGATGTATGTTTTGGTGACCAATTTGCGGGTTCCGTGACCTTAGGAATCTATGCATAGGGTTTGGCACACGTTTTTGTATTAACTTTTCGGTAGAAACTTTGGGGCACTCTTTGAAGTTCTATGTGTTGGTTGAATAGATGTTTCTGAGATTGTGTGATGCATATCGTATAATCATCCCCACGGATACTTGAGGTGACAATGGAGTATCTAGGTGACATTAGGGTTATGGTTGATTTGTGTCTTAAGGTGTTATTCTAGTACAAACTCTATGATAGATTGAACGTTACTACAGACTCTTGAATAGATCGATCAGAAAGAATAACTTTGAGGTGGTTTCGTACCCTACCATAATCTCTTCGTTTGTTCTCCGCTATTAGTTACTTTGGAGTGACTCTTTGTTGCATGTTGAGGGCTAGTAATATGATCCAATTATGTTATCCTTGTTGAGAGAACTTGCACTAGTGAAAGTATGAACCCTAGGCCTTGTCTACTATCATTGCAACACTGTTTATGCTCACGTTTACCACTTGCTACCTTGCTGTTTTTATATTTACTTATTACAAAAACCTATATCTACCATCCATATTGCACTTGTATCACCATCTCTTCGCCGAACTAGTGCACCTATACAATATACCATTGTATTGGGTGTGTTGGGGAATAAGAGACTCTTTGTTATTTGGTTGCGGGGTTGCTTGAGAGATACCATCTTCATCCTACGCCTCCCATAGATTGATAAACCTTAGGTCATCCACTTGAGGGAAATTTGCTACTGTCCTGCAAACCAATGCACTTGGAGGCCCAACAACGTCTACAAGAAGAAGGTTGCATAGTAGAAATCAGACGGCGACATGCAAAACTCCTCCAACTGGAGGCCAAAACTCCTACGAACGCACGGGCATGGTGGCGGCCATGTCGAGACGTGGTTTGGTATGGACGGTCGATGGGTGAGCAGTGAGGAGGCGGCCAGAGAATAGTGGCGGCGTTGGCGGCCGGGTGGGTCTGGGGAGAGTGGGTGGTGGGCTTGGAGGCTAATGGAGTGCTAGTGTCCCCAACAGGCGGGCCACGGGCAGGAAAAGGGCGTGCGTCCAGCCCGTCCACACGATGTCCATTTCACCCCTAATGCGGCGCAAGTTTGGACCGGGAATGGATCGAAAACGGACAAAACCCGTACATTTGTCCATTTGGGGCCACGTGTTGGGCCGCGGTATTCCTTCGTTCTACTCCAAACGAACTAGGACGGACGGGATGGGGTCGCTCGCTGGAGTTGTCCTAAGTCATCTTATGAAAATCAAATAGTCCCAAAACACACAAGCGTGGTGCATTAACTCTCACGTTGTTTCTTGTTTTTTAATATAAATAAAGGAATCTAGCAATAAGAGATACGGTGTGTGTATGCTTTTAATTACTTGAGGCTATCATACGTGACATGATGTGGTCAGTTCGTTGCATGAAATGGTATTAATTAGCAAATAAACATTAAGTTCTGTCGTTTTCCTCTCCACCTTGGTTTCGGTGCACAACATAAGATGACTTATTCACCCAGACGGAGGGAGTACTTTTTTCATCCACATGCATAAGTTATCTTACTACATTGTATACCGCGAGCGAGACTGAGAGAAAAATGATACAATTTAATGTCTATTTATTAATTAATAGCATTGCATGCAATGAGCTAACAACCGCATGTCGTGTTTGTTAGTCCCAAGTCATTGATGTCAAAGTTATATTTGGGATACATGTATTTGGTATTCTAGGATTTGTAATCCATCTCCTACCTTGTCTCTAGGAGAGGCGTATTACCATCCAAGTCTTGTACTCAATATATACTCGCCCTCGAGGCTCAGTAATAAATCCATCATATTTCGCACAAATCCCTCTCTATCCCTTCTAACATATCATTCTAACCGATCCAAACCCTAGTCGCCACGCGCCGCCCTCGGGGTGGTCGGCCTCCATGACCGCCGCCGGGGCCTACGCCGCCCGTACCTAGGGTTCCTCTGCTAGTTGTGTTGACCAGCTGCCCTAAAGAGTCCTTTTCCCGAGCCCTTGCGCCGGTTTTTTCTCTCTCAGTCGGCCACCTTGATTGGCATTTTTCTTTTTGGTTTTGCGATCTAAGCTTGATCGTTTGCGTCGCCCGGCCCCCTCGTCGACCTACTGCGCCTCTACTCTGACACCGACGCGACCGACCGGTCTCTCCTCTGACCCAGCCGGTCCGCGTGTCGGCTTGCCCGTCGCTCTGTGTCGGTCGTCGCTGCTCTGCTCTGATCGGGATTATTTTTTATCCACTGTGTCCACCGCGTCTGTGCGGCCCCATCGCCGGCTACCTCGGGCGCGCTGGTTGTGGTCCCGTCGTTGTCTGCCCCGGGCCGACTGCCTCGACATTACTGGTTACATTGGGCCGGCTGCGTCGGACCTGCCGGCTGCGCCATCATTGCTGGCTTCATCTTGGACTCTACAGTTACCATGCCTCCACCAAGGGGCGTCCCAGACCTCGCTCGCGATCGGATTGATCACCCGCCCGCCGTCGCGATGCGCCTCATCTACACCGTGCGACTAACCTGGCTCGTTAGTTGCGCGCGCCTCCTAAAATCTTGTAAATATTGTCCCAAGAATATCACGCATTTCCACTGATTGAGCAACATGCTGCCGCTGCGTCGCCCCGTCGAATCGCAGCGTTGCCGCCCCGTGGTTCTCTCCACGGCTGCACTGATCTGCATCACCACTACGTCACCCATTCGAGCCGTAGTGTCACGGCCCGCGGTCCACCGCCGCCCCAAGGCGTCCGCTCCAGGCCATCCCCGTGGCTGCACCGACCTTCGCATCGCCGTTGTGTCGCCTCGTCGGGTCGTAGCGAGCGTGGCATGTGATCCACGCCACTGATAACCCACAAGTATAGGGGATCGCAACAGTTTTCGAGTTTAGAGTATTCAACCCAAATTTAGAGATTCGACACAAGGGGAGCCAAAGAATATTTGTAAGTATTAGCAGCTGAGTTGTCAATTCAACCACACCTGGAGATTAATTATCTACAACAAAGTGATCAGTAGCACAGTAATATGATAGTTTTGATAGTAGTGGTAGCAACAATAGTGACGGTGACGGTGGTAGAAGTAGTTTTGTAACATGTGCAACAGTAACAATAGTAGTAGTAACTTAGCAAGATCAATATGGTATAAATTCGTAGGCATTGGGTCACTGATTTGTTGGATGATATTCATCATGTGACAGTCATAACCTAGGGCAATACGACACTAGCTCCAGTTCATAAATATAATGTAGGCATGTATTCTGTAAATAGTAATACGTGCTTATGTAAAGAACTGGCATGATATATTTTGTCCTACCCTCCCGTGGCAGCGGGGTCCATATTGGAAACTAAGGGATATTGAGGCCTCCTTTTAATAGGGAACCGGAACAAAGCATTAACACACGGTGAATACATGAATTCCTCAAACTACGGTCATCACCGGGAGTGGTTTTAGTTATTGTCACTCTGGGGTTGCCGGGTCATAACACGTAGTAGGTGATTATAACTTGCAAGATCGGATCTAAAACATGAATATAATGATAATATCATAAACGGTTCAGATCTGAAATCATGGCACCCGGGCCCAAAGTGACAAGCATTAAGCATGGCAAAGTCATAGCAACATCAATCTTAGAACATAATGTATACTAGGGATCGGTCCTAACAAAACTAACTAGATTACATGATGAATCTCATCCAACTCCTCACCAACCAGTGAGCCTACGAATGAATTAGTCACTCCCGGTGGGGAGTATCATGGAATTGGCGATGGAGAAGGTTTGGTGATGATGAAGTACGAAGATCCCCCTCTCCGGAGGCCCAAACGGACTCCAGATCTGGCTTCCTGAGGAAGAATAGGAGGTGGCGGTGGCTCCGTGTCATAATCGCGATAATTGTTTCTCCTTGATTTTTTCTCTCTGTGAATATAAACTTATAGTATCAGGGTTGGCGTGTGCGGGGCCACCAAGTGGGGACAACCCACCTGGGCGTGCCATGAGGGGGGCGCGCCCTGGTGGGTTGTGCCCACTCAGGTGCCCCCCTCTAGTGGTTCTTGGCTCTAGTATTTTTTTATTATATAAAAAATCCTCGCAAAGTATTGTTCCATTCTGAGAACTTTTATTTCTGGACAAAAACTACACCATGGTAGCTCTACTGAAAGCAGCGTCAGTCTGGGGTTAGTTTCATTCAAATCATGCAAATTAGAGTCCAAAACAAGAGGAAAAGCGTTACGAAAACTAGATAGGTTGGAGACGTATCAGCCGCCGTCCGAGGCCGTCCCTGCGGTTGCACTAACCCGCGCTCCGCCACTATGCCGCCCCTTCGGGTCATAGCACCGCGACCCGGGTCCCCGCCACCGCCCCGAGGTCTTCCCGCCGTCGTCTCAACCTGCTCGCCACCGCTGTGTCGCCCCTTCGGGCCATAGCGCTGTAGCTCGCGGTGCACTCCATTGTCACCACGTGTCGTCCTCCCATGGTATGCACCGCGTCGTCTCCCTTGGCGTGGGAACGCCACCGTCCGCGCCGGTCTTTGTCACGCTCTCAGGTTCCTCTCCTACTTCGAGCCCGCCGCCGTGCTACTAACCTAGCCGCCACCGCCGTCAGGCTGCCACCACTGCTCTTCTTTGGCCGCCACCAACTCCACCATAGACGATACCGCCCATCCACCCCCTTCATCTTCGTCAAGCACGAGCATGTCACTAGCATCGCCGTCTTCTTCCCCAACCACTTCTTCTACTCTAATCATCGCTGGCGACATCGGCCCCGCGCCGAATGGTGCCGCAACCGTCATCGAGTCTTCTTCTCTCATGACCCTCCAACTCCTCGACATGGCATACAGCTCGTGCAGGTCCCTCATCTACGCATGCCCGAAGCTGGCAACACCGACGCGTGCCTTCGTCCACGACGTGTCGTCGGGCCTGGCAAGCCTGGTGCAGCGCTTTGTCAACTTTGTCTTCATCCGTCTACGCATGCTCGGTGCTGGCAACACTTACGCGTTCCTTCATCTACGATGTGTCCCCGGGCTTAGCAAAACCAGCATGACGCCTCATCAACATCGTCTTCTCCCTAGTGCACCACTACTTCGACACCAATGCGCCCATGACTAACTCGGTGCCTCCTTGCACCCGCGGCTCCACGGCGACTTCCTCGACATGGGCTACCCCGACTCGATATCGACCACGACGTTCTTCACACGGCTACCTCAACCGTGGCTATACCACCCCATGCTCTCGGCTACATCGACAACGACACAAAGTGATGAGGACATGACTAACTTGGATACGACCAAAAATACTGCATACAGGTATATTTGTGAGGTGATCTCTAAGGCAAACTGTGAAATAATTTATTTATGTCATCCAGGACAAAAATACTTCACATATATTTGTGCCATGTCTAATTGCACGTGTATGAGACATTTGTACAATCCACATATGAAGATAAGAGTAAAAGAGAAGTTTAGGTGTTTTTCAAAAAGTCCTCTCACGTCACTTTTGACCCAAGAGAAGATAGAGTCCAAGTCTCTCATGTTCTAGACTCAGATTCGGACTGCACAGACATACCTGACTCAAAATGCCAAGATCTCTTTAATCCGGACTCCATTGGGTGATATTTTTTTGTTGGAAAGTAGATTTCGTGCACTTTACAACCCAATGGTATTCAACTTCAAATTCGTCCAGAGATTTATATTATGGACGAAACAATCTGACATTGCAGCAGAATCCTTGTGAAACTACAAGTCCAAAGGTGTTGCATCACCTCCACCTGGACCCATGAGCCTTGTACGACCTAGGGTTAGGTTTAGGCTACTTTGGGACGTCATCCCACCTCCTTCGCCGCCACCCATTGCTCCTATATAAGTAGATCCATATGGTAGCTTTTTCCTTGGGATTTGTTTAGTTAAAAGTTAGCCATTGCAACTTCGTGTACTTCATTTGTGTCCAACGTCCAGACCAAGACCGCTTTTGGATCCCCACCTTCATCTATACTTCATCTATATTTGCAATATTCAGATTGTTTTATCATATTCTTGCTTGTTGTTCGATTGCATGCATGAATAGACCTTCATGGTCAGGCTGATCGTGCTTCTGGCATCGTCGGTAACCCCAGGAGATTGGTTTAGCAATTGCTAAGGCACAACGTCGTGCACGTTTGTAGTCGGATTGTCAAAGTCATCTCCATCAAATCGATAGTTATCATCTCATCGAAAGATCGAGCCCCTCACCTCTAGCAAGTGGTATCAGTTTTCAGGTTGCTTAGTGAGAATTTCCTGTTTTCCCTAGATTTGATTTATTTTCCTACCTATTGTCCAAGAAAAAGACTCAAAAAGTTAGATCTTTTCATCCTTTATCCAAGCTGGTCTGAGCCTTTGCAATTTTCTATTCATTAATTGCATTATTGAATTATTGGTTGCATCGTCGTGTCGAATTGCTGGTCTTAGTGTCTAGTTCCTTTAGAGTTTCGAGTTCTGTTCACATTAGTCACACCGCCGCTGCATCATTATCCCTTTCGTTGTCCACCACCCCATCCATCAATTTCCACCACGTGCTACCCATCGTTCTTTGTCGTAATCATAATTGAGGCCATTCGCATCTTCGCTTGATCACATATGTATCTTATCTAGTTTGTTTTGGAAAAAAAGATAGAAAAAAGAAGAAGAAATCAAAAAAAAGTTAGAGAAAAAAAAGAGGGGAAAAGGGCAAAAAAAGAAGGAAAAAGGAAAAAAAATCAAAGTGTGCGCCTCCCTTGTTCACGTGCAGCGATGTGACTTTGTTAGTGTTCTAGGCTCGTGTCTCTAGCATGGTCCAGACTAGGACCAGCACAGTACCGTTGTTGAGGTTTTATTCAACATTGCATCTCTGAATTGATTATTCCTAATCTTTTGCTACCATATATAGCCAACCCAACTCTACATATTTCTACACCGTTCATATTTGCGTTCACCTGGCAATCGCTTTCTCAATCTTGGAGTTATTTGACACCGTTGGTTGCCGGCCCCCACCAACTGCATGGTAAGAACTTGTAAGACATTTATATTTTCTATACTGTGAGAATTTTACCGCCACATCCTAGTAGTTCATAGGAACATTATCTTTGAATCTTGTTTCTTATTTTCTACTAATTATGGCAGATTCCGTAGTTGTTAGTTCTTGGGCATCATCGATCGTGGGAGACATACCACCACCTAAGAAAACACAACAACCGTCACACGAGGAGCAATGACATCAGAATGCGCATAATTAGGTTAATGTTTCCATGCCACCATTTAATGGTCGTTTTAGGCCTGATTTATATATTGAATGGGAGTATGAAATAGATGTTATATTTGCTGCCCATGAGCCTTGTACGAGCTCGGGTTAGGATTATGCCACTTTGGGATGTCCTCCCACCTCCTTGGCCGCCACCCATTGCTCCTATATAAGTAGATTCATCTAGTAGCTTTTCCCTTGGGATTTATTTAGTTGACAGTTAGCCATTGCAACTTCGTGTACTTCGTTTGTGTCCAACGACCAGACCAAGACCGCTTTCGGATCCCCACCTTTATTAATACTTCATCCATATTTACAATATTGAGATTGATTTATCATATTCTTGCTTGTAATTCGATTGCATGCGGGAATAGACCTTCATGGTCAGGCTGATCGTGCTTCTGGCATCGTTGGTAACCCCAGGAGATTGATTTAATGATTGCTAAGATGCAACATCGTGCATGTTTGTAGTTGGATTGTCAAAGTCATCTCCATCAAATCGATAGTTATCATCTTATCAAAAGATCAGGCCCCTCACCTCTATCACAAAGGGTTATCATTCGCTTGAGCAATCGTCGGCTTCCTCTATAGTCAACGCAGCCACGAGGCGACACTGTCCACGATGCTACTTCTACGACTACAGGGGATGTCAGCCTGTCGGCTGCTATTCTCTCCAGTATGACCGTCCATGACGCTCTTGTTGTTCGCAACGCTACCGTTAGGACTACGGGCAGATGTTAGACACTACTAGAAAAAGGGCTACTAATGGCGCACCAGTTTTGCCCATTAATGGCGCACTACTGGTGCGCCATTACTAGCACGCCATTAGTATTATTTACTAATGGCGCACCTCTGGTGCGCCATTAGTATCTGGCATACTGGTGCGCCATTAGTATAGGGTACGGTGCGCCATTAGTATGCCTCGCAGGGGGCCATCTATACCCAGGTGCTTTGGCATACTAATGGCGCACTACATAGAAGTGCGCCATTAGTAAAAAAAAATCAATTTTTTTTTCAATTTTTTTTTACAATTTTTTTTTCGTTTTTTTATTTTTTTTTTCTTAATATCAAATCATTATGGCTTAATATGGGGTCAATTTGCTTAATCTCAAGTCAAATCGCACTCTGTGGTCAAACTTCCCATTAGGTCACCCATCCTCACACTACTCCAGCCCGAGCACGCTTAACTTCGTAGTTCTATCCAACCCAGCACCAGCTCAATTCACACGCACTTGTTGATATATATATCATATCAATCCTATTAACCCTTCTTGGTGTCTAGGAGTTTGTTAATGTTCATGAGTATGATGAAATTTTGAAAATATATTTCAAACTTCCCGGTCATATTATGTATCATATTTTTGAAAAAAAATTATAATTTTTTTCGAAAATTTTATATTTTTTTTCTGTTACTAGTGGCGCACCTAGCAAACGGTGCGCCACTAGTAATTTTGAAATTTTTTGAATTTTTTTCCCTGCAGATCTTAAAAGCCCCGTAACTTTTTTCTGGTAGGTTTTTGGGTATTTTGAAAATGTTTAACGGGGTTCCCCCCGTTAAATTCGGATGTAACTTTTCGAGTAGATGATTTTTCATATAAAAAACCTTTTAATCCGAGTTCGTATGCAAAAGTTATACCCGGTTTACTAAATTCCAGAGATATTTTGCAAATAAAGTCAAAATTCATATTTGTAAATTTTACCAACAAGTAGAACACATATCACATGGGAAACTTATTTTCTTTTATTTTTTTGACATTTACATCATTTTATTTTATTTATTTTTTGACCTGAAAAAGGCGGTCCACGGGGGGGGG
>LR738714.1:97618455-97703002 GCA_902687465.1 Secale cereale | reverse complement strand
GGGGGGGGTGGTAGGAGTTAACCATCACCCCCCCCCCGACCTCCACACAAAGGATGACACTCAATAAATACCTCATGCTCTAACTTCGTCACATAGCGGTTCACCATACGTGCATGCTACGGGAATCACAAACTTTAACACAAGTATTTCTTGAATTCATAATTACCCCGCTAGCATAACTCTAATATCACCATCCTCATATCTCAAAACAATCATCAAGTATCAAACTTCTCCTATCATTCAACGCACCTTTTATGAAAGTTTTTATTATATCCCTGTTGGATGCCCATCATATTAGGACCAAATTTATAATCAAAGCACATTACCATGCTGTTCTAAAAGACTCTCAAAATAATATAAGTGAAGCATGAGAGTTCATCTATTTCTTCAAAATAAAACCACCGCAGTGCTCTAAAAAGATATAAGTGAAGCACTAGAGCAATCAACAAACTACTCCAAAAGATATAAGTGAAGATCAATGAGTAGTTGAATAATTATGTAACTATGTGAAGACTCTCTAACATTTATGAATTTCAGATCTTGGGATATTATTCAAAAAGCAAGCAAAACAAACTAAAATAAAATGACGCTCCAAGCAAAACACATATCATGTGGTGAATAAAAATATAGCCTAGAGTAAAGTTACCGATGAACGAAGACGAAAGAGGGGATGCCTTCCCGGGGCATCCCCAATCTTAGGTTCTTGGTTGTCCTTGAATATTACCTTGGGGTGCCTTGGGCATCCCCAAGTTTATGCTCTTGCCACTCCTTATTCCATAGTCCATCGAATCTTTACCCAAAACTTGAAAACATCACAACAAAAAACTCAACAGAAAACTCGTAAGCTCCGTTAGTATAAGAAAAGAAAATCACCACTTAGGTACTATTGTGAACTCATTATAAATTCATATTGGTGTAATATCTACTGTATTCCAACTTCTCAATTGTTCATACCCTCCGATACTACTAATAGATTCATCAAAATAAGCAAACAACACTTAGAAAACAGAATCTGTATAAAACAGAACAGTCTGTAGCAATATGTAACTTTCAAATACTTCTCTAACTCTAAAAATTCTGAAATAAATTGGTGGACGTGAGGGATTTGTTTATTAATCATCTACAAAAACAATCAACTTAAAATCACACTTCTGTAAAAAAATGGTAGCTAATCTCGTGAGCGCTAAAGTTTCCATTTTTTACAGCATGATCGCATAAACTTCACACAAGTCTTCCCAAAGGTTCTACTTGGCACAAACACTAATTAAAACACAAAACCACATCTAAACAGAAGCTAAATGCAATATTTATTCCTAAACATAAGCAAAAGCCAATAAAATTAAATTAAGTTGGGTTGCCTCCCAACAAGCGCTATCGTTTAACGTCCCTAGCTAGGCACAATGATTTCAATGATGCCCGCATAAAAGATAAGAATTGAAACATAAGGGAGCATCATGAAAAATATGACTAGCAAATTTATGTCTAACCCACTTCCTATGCATAGGGATTTTGTGAGCAAACAACAAATGGGAACGATAATCAACTAGCATAGGAAAGCAAAACAAGCATAGCTTCAAAACTTCAAGCACATAGAGAGGAAACTTGATATTATTGCAATATGTAGAAGCACATGATCCTCTCTCATAATAATTTTAATTGGCATCATAAATGAATTCAACCATATAACCAAAACATAAAACATTATTTTCATGATTCTACTTGCATAGAAATTTTACTACTCTCCACATAAGCGAATTTCTTCTCATGAATAATAGTTGGAGCAAACTCAACAAAATAATTATCATGTGAGGCATAATCCAATTAAAAACTAAAATCATGATGACAAGTTTCATGGTTATCATTATTCTTAATAGCAAACAAGTCATCACAATAATCATCATATATAGCAACTTTGTTCTCATAATCAATTAGAACCTCTTCCGAAATAGTGGATTCATCACTAAATAAAGTCATGACCTCTCCAAATCCACTTTCATCAATATAATCATCATAAATAGGAGGCATTCTTTCGTCATAATAAATTTGCTCATCAAAACTTGGGGGTCTAAACATATCATCTTCATCAAACATAGCATCCCCAAGCTTGTGGCTTTGCATATCATTAGCATCATGGGTATTCAAAGAATTCATACTAACAACATTGCAATCATGCTCATCATTCACATATTTTATGCCAAGCATTCTATGTAATTCTTCTTCTAGTACTTGAGCACAATTTTCCTTCCCATCATTTTCACGAAAGATATTAAAAAGATGAAGCATATGAGGTAACCTTAATTCCACTTTTTTGTAGTTTTCTTTTATAAACTAAACTAGTGATAAAACACTAAAAGATTTGATTGCAAGATCTAAAGATATACCTTCAAGCACTCACCTCCCCGGCAACGTCGCCAGAAAAGAGCTTGATGTCTACTACACAACCTTTTTCTTGTAGACGTTGTTGGGCCTCCAAGTGCAGAGGTTTGTAGCACAGTAGCAAATGTCCCTCAAGTGGATGACCTAAGGTTTATCAATCCGTAGGAGGCGTAGGATGAAGATGGTCTCTCTCAAACAACCCTGCAACCAAATAACAAAGAGTCTCTTGTGTCCCCAACACACCCAATACAATGGTAAATTGTATAGGTGCACTAGTTCGGCGAAGAGATGGTGATACAAGTGCAATATGGATGGTAGATATAGGTATTTGTAATAAGAAAATATAAAAACAGCAAGGTAGCAAGTGGTAAACGTGACCATAAATGGTGTTGCAATGATAGAAACAAGTCCTAGGGTTCGTACTTTCACTAGTGCAAGTTCTCTCAACAAGGATAACATAATTGGATGATATTAATAGCCCTCAACATGCAACAAAGAGTCACTCCAAAGTCACTAATAGCAGAGAACAAATGAAGAGATTATGGTAGGGTACGAAACCACCTCAAAGTTATTCTTTCTGGTAGATCTATCATACAGTTCGTACTAGAATAACACCTTAAGACACAAATCAACCAAAACCCTAATGTCACCTAGATACTCCATTGTCACCTCAAGTATCCGTGGGCATGATTATACGATATGCATCACACAATCTCTGATTCATTTATTCAACCAACACAAAGTACTTCAAAGAGTGCCCCAAAGTTTCTACTGGAGAGTCAAGACGAAAATGTGTGCCAACCCCTATGCATAGATTCCCAAGGTCACGGAACCTGCAAGTTGATCACGAAAACATACATCAAGTGGATCACGTGATATCCCATTATCACCATAGATAAGCACATGCAAGACATATATCAAGTGTTCTCAAATCCTTAAAGACTCAATCCGATAAGATAACTTCAAAGGGAAAACTCAATTCATCACAAGAGAATAGAGGGGGAGAAACATCATAAGATCCAGCTATAATAGCAAAGCTAGCGATACATCAAGAACGTGCCATCTCAAGAACACGAGAGAGAGAGAGAGATCAAAGACATAGCTACTGATACATACCCTTAGCCCCGAGGGTGAACTACTCTCCCCTCATCATGGAGAGCGCCGGGATGATGAACATGGTCACCGGAGATGGTTTCCCCCTCCGGCAGAGTGCCAGAACGGGTCTAGATTGGTTTTTGGTGGCAACAGAAGCTTTTGGCGGCGGAACTCCCGATCTAGGTTAATTTCTGGAGGTTTCAATATATATAGGAGGTGTTGGAGTCAGGGGCAAGTAAAGGGCGTCTCCGGGCTGTCCACGAGGCAGGCGGCGTGCCCAGTAGGGGGGCGCCCCTACTCTTGTGGGCAGCCCATGGACCTTCTGGCCCCCCTCCGGCACTTTATGGGCTTCTTCTGGTCCAAAAATAACCTCCGTTGAGTTTCAGGTCAATTGGGCTCCGTTTGATATTTCTTTTCTGCGATACTCTAAAACGGGAGAAAAACAGAAACTGGCACTGGGCTCTGGGTTAATAGGTTAGTCCCAAAAATCATATAAAAGTGTATGTAAAAGCCCATAAAACAACCGAGAAGGATAATATGATAGCATGGAACAATCAAAAATTATAGATACGTTGGAGACGTATCAATAGGCGAGAACCTGGTCTGTAATCCAGTGACTTGGTTTTATACTATGATCGATAGAGATCTACCCCGTGTTATACGAAGGATTGGTTTTTCGCCCAGCCGGGTGCAATTGGATACCTTAATTTGGAAATATCATATCCGCACCAGGGGCTAGTACCTAGCTCCACTTGTCAAATTCCTATGGCTAAGTGAAATCAATAAAGCCGCATAGTCTTATTGCATTGTTCGATCCGCATACACCTCCTACACGGACCAATACGTTGGATAAAGAGTGTACATGCATATGACCGAACACCCTAGTACTATGTACATGCGGGCTGAAGCCGACGACTGGAAACTTTCATATTTATATAAACAGCCACACGGGAGATAAAATTCGCTAATAATATAATAGCGCAAAAGTTATATACATCGGTTCATAAGCTTAAAACTTTACAACCGGATACAATTACTCAAAGATAACATCCTTTGAGCACTGGCCTTCTACAAGGCGGGCGCCTTCTATGACGTCCTCGAAGTATTTTTCCGGCTTGCGGTGCTCTTTGCCTATGGGCGGGCCAGCAGTAGCTATCTCCTGCGCCCTCATCTTCGCCCAGTGCACCTTTGCACGAGCGAAGGCCATCCGAACACCATCTATGCAGGCCGAACGCTTCAATGCATCAACCCGCGGACTCACCTCGACGAGCCGCTTCACCAATCCGAAGTAGCTACTTGGGATTGGATCAGCGGGCCATAGTGTGACGCCCGAAGACTGACGTCCCAGAAGATTCCAGAAGATTCCAGATGTTCTGGGTTCTCCCGTGTGTTTCTTTTGTGCTTGTGTTATTTATTTTTGCATTGCATCATGTCATCATGTCTTTAATCTTTTGCATCTCAACTTAAATAAATCGTGTAGATCTTCGATCCATTTAAATCGAGGGAAGTGTGATTTCTCTTTAAAACATATCCTCCCAATATTTAGGGAGCTATTTTATAAAATATTCCATTTGTTTGGAATTAACCCAACACACTTGCATATTTTCCCCATGCCTTCTCTTTCTCTTTTCTTGCCTCTTCTATTTTTCGTGGACCGTGGACATTTTCGCGAGTCCAGGAAAAATAACCCCATGCCCAAATTCCACCTCTACCATCTCTTTCTTTTCCCTTCTCTTTTCCGTTTTGTTTATTTTATTTTTGAGAGGGTGAGCAGCCCAGCTTGGGCCTCCTAGCATCCATCCCAGCAGCCCACTCCGGCCTAACTTCCTAAGGCCCGAGGCCCAGTCTCCCAGCCCATTCCCCTCAACCCTAGCCGATTCTCCTCGCTCCTCCCTCTCATCCCCCTCGCGCCGCCAGCATCGCTCCCCAGCGCCCGAACCCCCTCGCTCTCCTCTCACATCGACCCTCTCCCCCTGCGGCTCCCTCCTCCGCCTCGCTTTCGCCCGCAAGGCCGCGCAGCCGTGCCAGGCCAGCGACTCCCTCGCGCCCTGGCCAGGTGGGCCGGAGGCCAGGCAGCCGCGAGGCGCAGCTCTCCGAGCCGTCGCACCGCCTCCCCTCGCCGAGGTGGCGCCGCCGCTCCCTGTCTCGCTCGATCCAGGCGGGATCGAGGAGCAGGACGACTCCTTCGGTCCTCCCTCGACGCCGATCCAGCCGCTGGGCTCCTCCCCCCCCCCTCGCGACCCAGCTGCCTCGCCTCCATGCCCGGCCTCTTCCGGATCCCCCTCGAGCAGCTCCCGTGCGCCATCCCCTGCCTCGCCAGCAGCTCCGGCGTCCGATTCCCAAGGCCTCGTTCCCCTGCCGCGCCCCGTCCTTCCAGCCTCGCCAGGCCGAGTGCCACAGCGCTGGCGCCCGCGGCCTCCCTCCCCCGCCCCTCTCCAGCATCGGCCAGGAGCCACCCCCTCCGTCGCCACCGGCGTGCCAAGACTTGCTGCTGTTGTGCTTCTTCCGTCGGCCTCGGTGTTTTGTTTTGGTCCAGCAAGTATCCCCGGATCGCCAAGCTCCATCTCCGATGTTTTTTCTCCAAGTGCCGAGATGACCCCGTACCTCTACTGCCATATACGAGTTTGATAAGAACCAAGACCGGCACGCTCATCTCCGGGTCGAGACCGACGCCAAGTACCCCTTCGAGTCGCCGACGACCTTCAAGTTCGACTACACGGCGACAAAATGACATGTACAACTACGTTGCCGAGACCACGACCCCGACAAGTACCACGACGACCCCTCAAGTACATCTACGGATACCCGAAAGCCTACGAACCGTGTACGACTACCGTCGCCGAAGGCCACCGAGTGAACAACTACCGTCGCCCCGAAGATGTTGGATTCATCAAGTACCTCTCCGAGACGAACATGTACAACTACTTCAACTACCGCCGTGCGAACACCTACGAACGAAACGTGTACCTCTACGGAACGTCTACTTCGACTACTTCCCTCTACGAACGTGTACCACGACCGCGAGTACCACTACTTCCCCTACGAACCCGAGCCGCCCCGAAACAAATGTTCCGAAGGTATAACCCCGAGACGATGACCGTGGAATGCATGTGTTGTATGAAATGTTTCATTTGTGTGCTCCGTGCCCGTATCATCTTTTGTCGTGCTCCTCGGTTGCCATGTCGCCGACTCGTGGGAACCTAATGACGGGATCAGCCCACCTTTCAGCTTGTTTCGCTCGCTCACGCGATCTTTCTTTTGCCCCGGTCTCTCAACGAGTTACCGGAACCGAGATGTTGCCGTTGCATCATTTTCGGATCGTTGCTGTGGCACCTTTTCTTTCCACCACGGTGACAAATACTCCTTATCATCTTCATGTCAACTTTTAATAAACTTGCATAAACTTGATCATGTCATCCGCATCATGTTAACAACATTAAGATGTTTAAAATGTTGTTTGCTTTAAGAATTGCTAAACATGCATATGGGGTTTTCCGGAATTGTTGTTTGTCATTCCGGCCTCATTTAAATTGCCTAGATAGGTAGTTTGTTTTTGCTTCACCTCTTGCTATGTTAACAAACATTTAATCTTGTCTTGTAAATAAACGAGAGTCAATTAAATAATTAAAATGTGGAGTTTCGTCAATGCAACTCGTTGCATATTGAGCTCCACTTAACTTGTAGTTTTGTTTGTGCACATTGCCATGCCATGCATAATTAAACCAGACATGCATCATACTTGGATGTGCATCGTATGCCATGGTTATGATATGTGTGTTTACTATGTTGTTTGCTTCTTTCCGGTTGCTTCTCTTGTTAGCTTTGGTTTCGTTCCGAAGTTGTGAGGATTCGCTCGACTTTGTTGCTCCGTCTACTTCATGGGTCCGTTCTTCTTCCTTGTGGAATCCCAGGCAAGATGATCATACCCTTGGATACCTTTACTACCATTGCCATGCTTAGTGTCTCGATGCTATCGTTACATGTCGCGCTACCTATATTTTATGTCAGCCTCTCCTTGTTGCCATGAAACCTCTAACCTTTTGACACCTTCCTAGAAAAACCTTTGTTTGGCTATGTTACCCGCTTGCTCAACCCCTCTTATAGCGTTGTTAGTTGCAGGTGAAGATGAAGATCGTTCCAGGAGGGAACTTGTTGTTGGAATATCACAATATCTATTGTTATTATTAACACACCTATATACTGGGCATGGGTGGAAGGCTTGGCCTTTTGCTCGGTGTTTTGTTCCACTCATGCCACCTTAGGCGCCGATAAACCGGCATTATGTTCCTTGATTTTGCGTTCCTTACACGATGGGTGGATGGGGACCCCTTGACAGTTCGACTTTGACTAAAACTCCTCCAGCAAGGCCCAACATTGGTTTTAATTTGCCTCATAATAACAACTTAATTAATTAATTAAAATTGCATAGGGGGTCGCACCCTTGGGGATTCTTTTCTACATAGCAGGGGGGGCCAGTGCCGATGGTGTTGGTCCCAAACGGGGAGACTGCGGGGCCGCCTTGGGAAAACCCAAGGTATCTGGTATAACCTTTAGGATCACCTATCCGGATGTGGCCTGAGACGAGATACGCGCGGCTACTATCAGGGTGTCGGCACGCCGGGAGGTCTTGCTGGACTTGTTTTACCATTGTCGAAATGTCTTGTGCACTGGGAAGCCGAGCCTGATCGGATTTCCCTAAGATAAGGGGTGATGATATTATATTTATCACTTCAGATAATCATGAGAGCTTGTGATGGGCTAAGTTGGGACACCCCTGCAGGGTTATGATCTTTCGAAAGCCGTGCCCGCAGTTATGTGGCAGATTGGAATTTGTTAATGTCTGGTTGTAGAAAACTTGACAGAGGATCCGAAGTAAAACACACAACTGTGTGAGTAACCGTGACTGTCACTTTTCATTTTGAGTAGAGAACACGGTGGGGTTATGTTTGATTCGTATGTAGTTCAGGATCTTTAGCGATCACTACTAGTTGCGACCGTTTGCGTAGATGCTCATCTTATTTTTGTACTCGTAAGTTAGCCACCATATTATGCTTAGCCGCTGCTGCAACCTCACCACTTTACCTCTTCCTACCCATAAAGCTTTGCTAGTCTTGATACCCATGGTTATGGGATTGCTGAGTCCTCATGGCTCGCAGATACTACAACACCAGATGCAGGTTCAGCCGAGAATGATGCAGGAGCTGGTTCAAGTACTTCACTGGGAGCTTGATGAAGAGAGTGGCAGTATGCTTGTGACGTTTTCGACGATCAGTAGTGGTTTCTACTAGGATTCGATCTAGACCAGTGGCTTTATGTTGTTTTGGTATCTTTCTTTTGTATCTTCGCCCGTAGTCGGGTTGTGATGTTTTGAATGATGTTTTGCTTATGTAATGTATTGTGTGAAGTGGCGAGTGTAAGCCAACTATCTCCTTTTGCAATTTAATCCCTCTTTTACATGAGTCGTGCAAAGATACCAAACTTGAGATCATTCCAGAATGGGCTTATACCTTTAAGTCGTGCCTCGACACGTAGGAGGTATAGTCCCATCCTGGGCATTATAAGTTGGTATCAGAGCCTTCTCCGACCTAGAAGCCCCCACTGATTGATCGAATCGTTGACGGTTGAGTCTAGGCACACACTTGAAAATGTTTTGAGTCCTATATATATATATATATATATATATATATATATATATATATATATATATATATATATATCGGAGAGTAGGATTTATTTTGCTCCTCATCTCTTTTCACTCTGGTGAGGACTCCTGACGATTACTCTTGCCTCTTCTACTCTCAAAAATTCACCAATTTTTTTCTTAGGATCACGCGAGTATTGTTTGGATTGTTCCGATGTCTTTGTGACGAGAACATTGTTATCGATGCCTCCTGTCATTAGGGGTTGTGGCAGTGTCCCGGGGAGTTGAGCTCCAAGGTGTTGTCGTCACAAATATATCGCATCAGTTCAGGAATACTTAAGACGGCCGACATCGAAAACTCTCCTATGCGGTTAGTGGCAAGATAACCCCGACATCACCCAGTACTGGGGAGGTAGTTCGGGAGTATTGCCATAGCTTGTATAGTAGATGCGTTTCGAAGGTCCGAGGTAAACGGTTTCCGGAGATAACTGGTTATGTGTTGAAGGATGGATACAGCTGGATGTAGGATTAGAGTTGAGTGCGCGATGCTTCCCCTGTATCCCCAACACCTGATTGCATAACTGGAAACTTTCGGAAATTAATAGGTGGGTTCATCTAGTAGTTCTAGGCATTCTTCCAACGAGTGCATGATATGAAGTTCGGGCTTCTACATTGAGTGAAGTGGTTTTATGGGCTTGTTCCGATCGGGAGTTGCATCTTAAAGGGTCCTTGGCTATGCTGATCCGGGGATTGCAAAACCCTTTTGTAACACGTTCCATGAGCTTTCAGCACGAATGTGTCGAACGAAGATTCTATCTTGTATTTGTTCTATCTGCTCCTTGTTGCTTTTATTTATCTTTTCTTCTCCCAATTGGCTTCTTGAGAAGTTGATGTACCTGCGGAATTCATTCATTCAATTCTCTGTTCGAATGATATTGTGAAGATCATGCTGCAACATATCTATCCTTTGTTTTTGTTTTGATTATGGTATTCGAGTTGCTTCGATGTCAAATGTTGATTCCATACCTTTCCTAATTGGTGTTCTCATATTTCTATGGGAGTGCTAATTCTTCTTGACCATCGAGATCTTCAGGTTAATTCTTGTCAACCGGTGTGCCTTCTCTTCAAGTTATTCCATACAGACGCCATTGAGAAATCTGACGATTTGTCTGTTTCATTCATTCCAAGTTGTCTTTGTTTTACCCACCCTCCCACCCTTCTTCTTCTCGGAGCAAGAAATTCTTAATCAAATATCCATTTTATTAATGTGATGTTTCTTCATTCGTTTCATTCAATTTCATTATCCGGTGATTCTCGGGAAGATGCTCAAGAGCTTCAAGTTCATCATTCTTTTGTTCTCAAATTCTGCCGGTGGATGTAATTCAAGATATGGTGTTGATCTTATCCTTTTCCTCTTTTCACAATGCTTTCTTATTCCGGTGCACCAATTAATCATTCTCCTCTTGATATTCATATCCAGTGTGTCATTTGGGTTATATCTCACCTAAAAGCTTTCCCTAAGGATTGTAGCTATTATGGTGCTTATAATGACCCAAGTTCTTCATTTATCCTTCTGGTGAAATAAGTTTTTCGTCTCCTTGTTGATCTCAATCCAAGCAATTCGTTTCTGTTAGTGGCTGGTTGTCACCTCATAATTTTGAGATGTTTTCCATAATCCCACAACGAGCTTATTCTTTTCGTTGTTGATTTTTTCCAACAACTCTGTTCAACCCATCTTGGTAAGGATGCTCTTTCAAATTCAATTTTGAGAGAAGTTGTCATTTTCTTCTCCTTTCTTTTCTTTCCAACGACCTAGTATATATTCTTTCATTCCGGAGGCATTGTGATGTTGCTCTCTCTTTGATCATCATCTCGTTTTTATCAAGATCATATTCTTTCCTTGCTTGTCCATTTATCCGGAGCGTTGTATTCTCCATTCTAATTCTCTCAACTTATCAAGTTTTGCTTGTCTTTTTAACCGGAGTGCTGTCTGAAATCTTTCTCCTTGCGCCATTCTTTAAATTGTTTCAGAGGCTGCGTGTTGTTGATTTCATCAAGTATCATTCCATCTCCTCAAACTCTTGTTAATTCCTTTGATTTTCAGACGGAGTGCTGTCCAAATTCTGTCATTCTTTCCTTGGCTATACCGGTGCAGTTTCATATTCTTTTGGTTCGTAAGCTCTTGTTTCATGTCTTTCAACCTACAAGGTTCTTGTAATGCTCCCTGTTCCTCCTTTTTACCGGAGTGCTCTTAACTTCGTTCATCTCTGTTGTATTCTTTCCTTCAAGATTGTTCAACCTCTCAAGGTTCTTTGGTTTCACTCGTCTGTCAAAGAAGCAACTTTGTTTTAGATCTTCGTCTTCCGTTTTTTACCGGTGCCATCTCTAGGATCTCGGGTCGAGATCCTCTGTTAGTGTGGGAGAGTTGTGACGCCGGAAGACTGACGTCCCAGAAGATTCCAAAAGATTCCAGATGTTCCGGGTTCTCTCGTGTGTTTCTTCTGTGCTTGTGTTATTTATTTTTGCATTGCATCATGTCATCATGTCTTTAATCTTTTGCATCTCAACTTAAATAAATCGTGTGGATCTTCGATCCATTTAAATCGAGGGAAGTGTGATTTCTCTTTAAAACATGTCCTCCCAATATTTAGGGAGCTATTTTATAAAATATTCCATTTGTTTGGAATTAACCCAACACACTTGCATATTTTCCCCATGCCTTCTCTTTCTCTTTTCTTGCCTCTTCTATTTTTCGTGGACCGTGGACATTTTCGCGAGTCCAGGAAAAATA
Organism: Secale cereale; assembly: GCA_902687465.1. Classification (NCBI taxonomy): domain Eukaryota; kingdom Viridiplantae; phylum Streptophyta; class Magnoliopsida; order Poales; family Poaceae; genus Secale; species Secale cereale. Next base: position 97,691,099 of record LR738714.1, on the reverse strand, counting down.
ACCCCATGCCCAAATTCCACCTCTACCATCGCTTTCTTTTCCCTTCTCTTTTCCGTTTTGTTTATTTTATTTTTGAGAGGGTGAGCAGCCCAGCTTGGGCCTCCTACCACCCATCCCAGCAGCCCACTTCGGCCTACCTACCTAAGGCCCGAGACCCAGTCTCCCAGCCCATTCCCCTCAACCCTAGCCGATTCTCCTCGCTCCTCCCTCTCATCCCCCTCGCGCCGCCAGCATCGCTCCCCAGCGCCCGAACCCCCTCGCTCTCCTCTCGCATCGACCCTCTCCCCCTGTGGCTCCCTCCTCCGCCTCGCTTTCGCCCGCAAGGCCGCGCAGCCGCGCCAGGCCAGCGACTCCCTCACGCCCTGGCCAGGTGGGTCGGAGGCCAGGCAGCCGCGAGGCCTCGCTCCCCGAGCCGTCGCACCGCCTCCCCTCACCGAGGTGGCGCCGCCGCTCCCTGTCTCGCTCGATCCAGGCGGGATCGAGGAGCAGGACGACTCCTTCGGTCCTCCCTCGACGCCGATCCAGCCGCTGGGCTCCTCCCCCCCCTCGCGGCCCAGCTGCCTCGCCTCCATGCCCGGCCTCGTCCGGATCCCCCTCGAGCAGCTCCCGTGCGCCAACCCCTGCCTCACCAGCAGCTTCGGCGTCCGATTCCCAAGGCCTCGTTCCCCTGCCGCGCCCCGTCCTTCCAGCCTCGCCAGGCCGAGTGCCACAGCGCCGGCGCCCGCGGCCTCCCTCCTCCGCACCTCTCCAGCGTCGGCCAGGAGCCACCCCCTCCGTCGCCACCAGCGTGCCAAGACCTGTTGCTGTTGTGCTTCTTCCGTCGGCCTCGGTGTTTTGTTTTGGTCCAGCAAGTATCCCCGGATCGCCAAGCTCCATCTCCGATGTTTTTTCTCCAAGTGCCGAGATGACCCCGTACGTCTAATGCCATCTACGAGTTTGACAAGAACCAAGACCGGCAAGCTCATCTCCGGGTCGAGACCGACGCCAAGTACCCCTTCGAGTCACCGACGATCTTGAAGTTCGACTACACGGCGACAAAATGACATGTACAACTACGTTGCCGAGACCACGACCCCGACAAGTACCACGACAACCCCTCAAGTACATCTACGGGTACCCGAACGCCTACGAACCGTGTACGACTACCATCGCCGAAGGCCGTCGAGTGAACAACTACCGTCGCCCCGAAGATGTTGGATTCATTAAGTACCTCTCTGAGACGAACATGTACAACTACTTCAACTACCGCCGTGCGAACACCTACGAACGAAACGTGTACCTCTACGGAACGTCTACTTTGACTACTTCCTTGTACGAACGTGTACCACAACCGCGAGTACCACTACTTCCCCTACGAACCCGAGCCGCCCGAAGCAAATGTTCCGAAGGTATAACCCCGAGACGATGACCGTGGAATGCATGTGTTGTATGAAATGTTTCATTTGTGTGCTTCGTGCCCTTATCATCTTTTGTCGTGCTCCTCGGTTTCCTCATCGCCGACTCGTGGGAACCCGGTGACGGGATCACCCCACCTTTCATCTTGTTTAGCTTGCTCACACCATCTTTCTTTTGCCTCGGTCTCTCAACGAGTTACCGGAACCGAGATGTTGCCGTTGCATCATTTTCGGATCGTTGCCGTGGCACCTTTTCTTTCCACCACGGTGACAAATACTCCTTATCATCTTCATGTCAACTTTTAATAAACTTGCATAAACTTGATCATGTCATCCGCATCATGTTAACAACATTAATATGTTTAAAATATTGTTTGCTTTAAGAATTCCTAAACATGCATATGGGGTTTTCCGGAATTGTTGTTTGTCATTCCGGCCTCATTTAAATTGCCTAGATAGGTAGTTTGTTTTTGCTTCACCTCTTGCTATGTTAACAAACATTTAATCTTGTCTTGTAAATAAACGAGAGACAAATAAATAATTAAAATGTGGAGTTTCGTCAATATGCAACTCGTTGCATATTGAGCTCCACTTAACTTGTAGTTTTGTTTGTGCACATTGCCATGTCATGCATAATTAAACCGGACATGCATCATACTTGGATGTGCATCGTATGCCATGGTTATGATATGTGTGTTTACTATGTTGTTTGCTTCTTTCCGGTTGCTTCTCTTGTTAGCTTCGGTTTCGTTCCGGAGTTGTGAGGATTCGCTCGACTTTGTTGCTCCGTCTACTTCATGGATCCGTTCTTCTTCCTTGTGGAATCCCAGGCAAGATGATCATACGCTTGGATACCTTTACTACCATTACCATGCTTAGTGTCTCGATGCTATCGTTACATGTCACGCAACCCATCTTTTATGTCAGCCTCTCCTTGTTGCCATGAAACCTCTAACCTTTTGACACCTTCCTAGCAAAACCTTTGTTTGGCTAAGTTACCCGCTTGCTCAGCCCCTCTTATAGCGTTGTTAGTTGCAGGTGAAGATGAAGATCGTTCCAGGAGGGAACTTGTTGTTGGAATATCACAATATCTATTGTTATTATTAACACACCTATATACTGGGCATGGGTGGAAGGCTTGGCCTTTTGCTCGGTGTTTTGTTCCACTCATGCCGCCTTAGGCGCCGATAAACCGGCATTATGTTCCTTGATTTTGCGTTCCTTAAACGATAGGTGGATGGGGACCCCTTGACAGTTCGACTTTGAATAAAACTCCTCCAGCAAAGCCCGACATTGGTTTTTATTTGCCTCATAATAACAACTTAATTAATTAATTAAAATTGTATAGGGGGTCGCACCCTCGGGGATTCTTTTCTACATAGCAGGGGGGCCAGTGCCGATGGTGTTGGTCCCAAACGGGGAGATTGCGGGGCCGCCTTGGGGAAACCCGAGGTATCTGGTATAACCTGTAAGATCACCTATCCGGATATGTCCTGAGACGAGATACGCGCGGCTACTATCAGGGTGTCGGCACGCCGGGAGGTCTTGCTGGACTTGTTTTACCATTGTCGAAATGTCTTGTGCACCGGGAAGCCGAGCCTGATCGGATTTCCCTAAGATAAGGGGTGATGATATTATATTTATCACTTCAGCTAATCGTGAGAGCTTGTGATGGTATGCAACTCGTTGCATATTGAGCTCCACTTAACTTGTAGTTTTGTTTGTGCACATTGCCATGCCATGCATAATTAAACCGGACATGCCTCATACTTGGATGTGCATCGTATGCCATGGTTATGATATGTGTGTTTACTATGTTGTTTGCTTCTTTCCGGTTGCTTCTCTTGTTAGCTTCAGTTTTGTTCCGGAGTTGTGAGGATTCGCTCGACTTTGTTGCTCCGTCTACTTCATGGATCCGTTCTTCTTCCTTGTGGAATCCTAGGCAAGATGATCATACCCTTGGATACCTTTACTACCATTGCCATGCTTAGTGTCTCGATGCTATCGTTACATGTCACGCTACCCATCTTTTATGTCAGCCTCTCCTTGTTGCCATGAAACCTCTAACCTTTTGACACCTTCCTAGCAAAACCTTTGTTTGGCTATGTTACCCGCTTGCTCAGCCCCTCTTATAGTGTTGTTAGTTGCAGGTGAAGATGAGGATCGTTCCAGGAGGGAACTTGTTGTTGGAATATCACAATATCTATTGTTATCATTAACACACCTATATACTGGGCATGGGTTGAAGGCTTAGCCTTTTGCTCGGTGTTTTGTTCCACTCATGCCACCTTAGGCGCCGATAAACCGGCATTATGTTCCTTGATTTTGCGTTCCTTACACGATGGGTGGATGGGGACCCCTTGACAGTTCGACTTTGAATAAAACTCCTCCAGCAAGGCCCAACATTGGTTTTAATTTGCCTCATAATAACAACTTAATTAATTAATTAAAATTGCATAGGGGGTTGCACCCTCGGGGATTCTTGTCTACATAGCAGGGGGAGCCAGTGCCGATGGTGTTGGTCCCAAACGGGGAGACTGCGGGGCCGCCTTGGGGAAACCCGAGGTATCTGGTATAACCTGTAAGATCACCTATCCAGATGTGTCCTGAGACGAGATACGCGCGGCTACTATCAGGGTGTCGGCACGCCGGGAGGTCTTGCTGGACTTGTTTTACCATTGTCGAAATGTCTTGTGCACCGGGAAGCCGAGCCTGATCGGATTTCCCTAAGATAAGGGGTGATGATATTATATTTATCACTCCAGCTAATCGTGAGAGCTTGTGATGGTATGCAACTCGTTGCATATTGAGCTCCACTTAACTTGTAGTTTTGTTTGTGCACATTGCCATGCCATGCATAATTAAACCAGACATGCATCATACTTGGATGTGCATCGTATGGCATGGTTATGATATGTGTGTTTACTATGTTGTTTGCTTCTTTCCGGTTGCTTCTCTTGTTAGCTTCGGTTTCGTTCCGGAGTTGTGAGGATTCGCTCGACTTTGTTGCTCCGTCTACTTCATGGATCCGTTCTTCTTCCTTGTGGAATCCCAGGCAAGATGATCATACCCTTGGATACCTTTACTACCATTGCCATGCTTAGTGTCTCGATGCTATCGTTACATGTCGCGCTACCCATCTTTTATGTCAGCCTCTCCTTGTTGCTATGAAACCTCTAACCTTTTGACACCTTCCTAGCAAAACCTTTGTTTGGCTATGTTACCCGCTTGCTCAGCCCCTCTTATAGCGTTGTTAGTTGCAGGTGAAGATGAAGATCGTTCCAGGAGGGAACTTGTTGTTGGAATATCACAATATCTATTGTTATTATTAACACACCTATATACTAGGCATGGGTGGAAGGCTTGGCCTTTTGCTCGGTGTTTTGTTGCACTCATGCCGATGGTGTTGGTCCCAAACGGGGAGACTGCGGGGCCGCCTTGGGGAAACCCGAGGTATCTGGTATAACCTGTAGGATCACCTATCCGGATGTGGCCTGAGACGAGATACGCGCGGCTACTATCAGGGTGTCGGCACGCCGGGAGGTCTTGCTGGACTTGTTTTACCATTGTCGAAATGTCTTGTGCACCGGGAAGCCGAGCCTGATCGGATTTCCCTAAGATAAGGGGTGATGATATTATATTTATCACTTCAGCTAATCGTGAGAGCTTGTGATGGGCTAAGTTGGGACACCCCTGCAGGGTTATGATCTTTCGAAAGCCGTGCCCGCGGTTATGTGGCAGATTGGAATTTGTTAATGTCCGGTTGTAGAAAACTTGACAGAGGATCCGAAGTAAAACACACAACTGTGTGAGTAACCGTGACTGTCTCTTTTCATTTTGAGAAGAGAACACGGTGGGGTTATGTTTGATCCGTATGTAGTTCAGGATCTTTAGCGATCACTACTAGTTGCGACCGTTTGCGTAGATGCTCATCTTATTCTTGTACTCGTAAGTTAGCCACCATATTATGCTTAGCCGGTGCTGCAACCTCACCACTTTACCTCTTCCTACTCATAAAGCTTTGCTAGTCTTGATACCCATGGTTATGGGATTGCTGAGTCCTCGTGGCTCACAGATACTACAACACCAGATGCAGGTTCAGCCAAGAATGATGCAGGAGCTGGTTCAAGTACTTCATTGGGAGCTCAATGAAGAGAGTGGCTGTATGCTTGTGACGTTTTCGACGATCAGTAGTGGTATCTACTAGGATTCGATCTAGACCTGTGGCTTTATGTTGTTTTGGTATCTTTCTTTTGGATCTTCGCCCGTAGTCAGGTTGTGATGTTTTGAATGATGTTTTGCTTATGTAATGTATTGTGTGAAGTGGCGAGTGTAAGCCAACTATCTCCTTTTGCAATTTAATCCCTCTTTTACATGAGTCGTGCAAAGATACCAAACTTGAGATCATTCCAGAATGGGCTTATACCTTTAAGTCGTGCCTCGACACGTAGGAGGTATAGTCCCATCCTGGGCATTATACATAGCCAGACTATCAAGTCCTTCATGGCCGAACCCGCCATATTGTGCAGCTCAACCAACTGCTTCATCTGGTCGTTGAGGGGCACTGGATGTTTTGGCGCATAGAACTGCGACCAAAACAACTTCTCCGTGTCGTTCCCCTCCTGGGCTCGGAAGTATTGGGCGACATTAGCACTGCTCCTCGGAAGATCAGTAAACACACCTGGAGAATTCCATAACTGTGTCAGCCCAAGATACTTTTGCCCTCCAAAGATGCTCTGTAAGTGAGAGTTCTTACGAGATGCTATCTGTCGTGCCTGCTTGATTTCCTCACAGGCGTTGCGCGCCTCGCTTCGCGCATACTGGGTAGTCTTAACTGCCACAGTAAGCTCGGATGCTTGTTCCGAAGTTTTTTCTTCCAATGCCTCACATTTCAGGATGGCATCTTTGAGATCAACCTCGACTTCGGACACCCGAGCCTGGTGCTTCACGCACACGGCCTTTTCAGCCTCTAGTTCGGCAACCGCCTTCTCAGCGATTGCCTTGCTCACTTCGGCCTCCTTCTTGGCCTTCGCGAGCTCACCCTTAAGGGCCTCAAGCTCAGTTGCGCCAACTATATAATACATAACATCATAAAAGAGTTTATACATATAACACAATTACCCTTATTAGTTTTTTTGACATTTTAATTTTTTAAGAAAATCCGCATACCTTGCATTTTATCTAAACGCTGGTTGACGCGGTTGAGGTCTGCGTTGGCCAGCAAGAGCTTCCAATTTAGTTCGGCAACCTCTACATCTCGTGCAGTTGCCGTAACTAGAGAAGCTTGTTCAGATAACATAAAAATAAACAATTCAGCTCTATAAGCATGCTATACCATGGATACTTCGTCCGATTCTATTCAGAATCACACAAAGCATCAGGGGCTACTTGCTATATATGTGCATATAAAACCAAGTTACATAAAGAACATTACATTGCTTACCTGAAAGCCTGTCAACAGGCTGTTGAAGGCTTCGTTCAGTCCGCCTTTGACGGACTGAATCTTCTTCATGACTACACCCATCATGGTGCGGTGCTCTTCCACTACGGAATCACTCTGAAGTGCTCCCGCCAGAGGGTCCGGCGCCTCCAGATTGACCCCGGGCGCCATAGTACCCTCCCCCGCCTTGGGGGTCTAGTCTTTGGACCCCAGAGCCGCGCTAGGCCCCGGGTCAATATTCAGCGGGGGCCCGGATTGTTTGGGTCCCCCGTCTTCAGTCTCCCTGGGGATTGTTTCCCCATGGTCAGCGGCAGCCAAGGTGTTACCCTCGGTGGCCCAGTCACTTGCCCCGCCCCCATCTCCTTGAGCAGAAGACACCCTCTAGGACGACACTTCGGTGTCCCCGTCGATCACGGGTAATGGAGCTCGGACCAACGGGTCACTCTTCGTCTCTTCAGGCGCTAGAGAGTTCCCCTCCGATAAGGAGGCATCGGGGTGTCCTCGGGGAGGGCTGTAGGTTAGCAGGTGAGAAATACTAAGTAAAGCATCAAAATGCTAAACAAATAAGGTGCAGCAATTAATCCAGACAAACTTACGTTTCGGTCAGTGGCTTCTCCCTGGGCTTCTCCACAACGCTCTGTTCTGATGATGAATCCGAACGAGTAGAAAGGTTCAGCCTCCTCCGAGGAGCGGTCGGGCTCGCGTCAGTGGCGGCCCCCCTCTTCGTCCCCCTGCCTTGTGCAGGGGTCTCCTCCAATTCTTCTTCTTCTTCTTCGCCATCCTCCTCCTCTTCGGAGGACAGGATGTTAATCTTCTCGGACTTCTCGTCTGCGAGGCGGGGGCCGTCTTCGGCCTCCTTGCCCTTCTTCTTGGGATTCTTGACCGGCGCCTTATACGGTGCAGGGACCAGCATCGTTGTCAGTCGAGGCGATTCTGGATCTTCGGGCAAAGGTGCCAGGCACTTCATCCAGATTGCCTTCTTCGTTCAGCCATGTATATCACGCAAAAACTACAATTCCTGTTATCGTTAAATAAGAAAGGGGGTCTATTCGACAGAATTTTCTATTACATCTGGTGCCGAGAACGCGGTACTATAGCCTGCGCCCTCGGTTTCCTTCGGCCACTCCTTCTGGCTCTTGAAGAGATGCTTCCAGATCTCTTTGTGCGTGAAGCCAAAGAGATGCTTCAGAGGCCGATCTCCTTCTGGATCGAACTCCCATAGGGATGAGTCCCGGCTTTGGCAAGGAAGGACAAGCCGGGCCAGCATTACCTGGACCACGGTCGAAAGCTGATAGCCCTTGGAAATCACGCTGGACAAACAGCTCTGGAGTGTCGTCACCTCAACTTGAGACCCCCAGTTCGGACTCTTATCAGTCCAGGAGGTCAACATCTCTGGGGGTCCAGATCTGAAAGCAGGTTCTGCCGCCCATTTAGCATCACGGGGTTCAGTGATATAAAACCACTCCTGCTGCCAGACTTTATTCGTCTCTACAAACGGCCCTTTTGGCCAACTCGCATTCGGGAGCTTGTTTATCACAGCGCCCCCGCACTCCGCGTGATGCCCGTCGACCACCTTTGGCTTCACGTTGAAGGTTTTGAGCCATAGGCCGAAGTGTGGAGGGATGCGGAAGAAAGCTTCACATACCACTATAAAAGTGGAGATGTGAAGGATTGAGTTCGGGGCTAGATCGTGGAAATCTAGCCCATAGAAAAACACAAAGGAGTAGAGCGGGAATGCTAGTCCCCTAACAAAGTGCGAGAGAAACACGACTCTCTCAGCCACCTCTGGGACGGGAATCACCTGGCCCTTGGCGGGGACTCGGTGCGCGATGTGGGCAGCAAGATAGCCTGCGCTTCGAAGATCCTCCACGGTTTTCTGAGTGACCGTGGAGGCCTCCCACTTGCCTCTGGCGCCGGATCGAGCCATTGCTCGGGAAGGAAGTAGTGGTTGGGGAACGAATAGCGGTGGGCGCAAGAGATGAGGATGATGGGTCTAGGAAGATTGGGAACTCGAGCTTGAGGAAAGTGTGGGCCTGATGAAAGGGATTGGTATCCTTTTATAATGATGTCAATACATAACGTCCCCCCACTTTAGCCATAAACCTCGCCGGTTCCCAAGACGGTCGTGTGTAATGCGCGGTTTTGATGCTCACGTCATATTGATAAGGATCCCACACTAAGCGGACACGATCTCTATTCTGATGAGACATGTCAATGAGGTTGTACCTCGAAACGCAAAACTAGGACCAAGTAAAACGGTTCGATATGTTAATGGGATGGACGCGATGTTTCACCAAAAGGTTGTCAGTAAAGACACAATATTCGTTCTTTCAAGACATTGCCTTCGAGGCTAAGGGTTGTACTAACCATGCAGAGCCGAACACAATACACCCTATTGCAGAAGATATATTCGGAAGAAGGAACCTGCCTGGCAATGCCAAAGACAATACAGAAGCCGAACTCATCGTCATTGAAGACAGGTTCAGGGGCTACTGAGGGAGTCCTGGATCGAGGGGTCCTCAGGTAGCTGGATAACTCTTGGTGGGCCAGACTGGTGGGCCGTGAAGATCATTGTCGAAGATCGTCTCTCATATCTGGATAGGACTCCTGTATTCGTATAATGGCAGGTTTCAGGTTCAGGTGTAATTTTTCCTTCCCCTGCAAGATGGTTATGTACAAATCCTAGGCCCCTCCGGTGCATATATAAACTGGAGGGTTTAGTCCATAGAGGCTAATAGAATAGTTCACTATCCTCATAGGCTAGACTTTAGGGTTTAGCCATTACGATCTCGAGGTAGATCAACTCTTGTAACCTTATTCATCCATAGTAATATAGAAGGAAGTACGGTATTACCTCGATCGAGAGGGCCTGAACCTGGGTAAACATCGTGTCCCCAGTCTCCTGTTACCATCGATCCTCAGACGCATAGTTCGGGACCCCCTGCCCGAAATCCGCCAGTTTTGACACCGACAGTGCTCCCTTGAGCGTGCCTACCAGGCCGTGGTAGTCGAGGACCCAGACAATGAAGGCACCATCTACCCCCCTCAAGCCATCCCGAAGAAGTAGTAGTTGCTCACCCTGGAGCCTCATGAGGAAGCAGCACCCGATGGGCACGCCATAGGATCAGAGCCCGTGGACGGGGCGCCTCCCTCCCTCACATAGGGAGGCGCGCCCAGTGCCCCTCTTAGGTTGGGCTCGGGGGCTCTTCTCTGGAGGGCCTCCGACCTGGCCAATGTCACGAGGGAGGCGCTCGGGCACCATGTGGAGGCATGCTTCACGGCACGCTTCCCTCACGAGAGCACAAGGCGCGAACCGCCAAGTACTCAGGAGTTCATCGACCAGACCATTAAAGACATGCATGTACCAAGAGCAATGTGAGGCGAGCGTCGCCCCACATCACCAAGTGCAACCGCCACCCCAGGCTCGGGCGATAGGCTGCGCATCTGCGTCAACATCCCAGGACTCAACAGAGTCGCGCCTCAGGAGCTCTACTGGCCATCTTTGGTGGGCCAGTGCAAGGGCCCTCCTCATAGCTACGTTCGCATGCCCTTAGGCTTGTCGAACCAGGCAGCCCTACACCAGCGCCACATGCTGGACGTCTTGGCGGCTCGTGAGGCCAGGCATCAGGACATCCTCGCGAAGGTGGCGATGGCTCTTCGCGAGCTCTCGGAACCTCAAGAGCCTAGCGAGGTCCGAGAGCCAGCCAGCTCATGATGAGCGACATCTGCAACAAGCGTCTTCAGCTACCTCAACATATCTCCAGCAACGGTGCCACGTGACTCTGTTTCAGTTTGATTAGTTGGGGACACCCCTCGGGCTGCATCATCCCCAAGTCGCACGGGTCTGTCCCTGCGACGTGTATCCTTTTGCATCTTTACCTTATTCTGTTGGGGGCACCCCTCGGGCTACATCATCCCCAACCGCATGGGTTCGTCCCTGTGGCATGTGTCACATTCGCATTACCTAAACTAGTTTGTCTCTTTCGTGAGTTGCTTCATGCTTATTATATGTCTGTCCGGTACTTCGATACCATGAACATCGTGCGCCCCGGCAAGACCACCCACGACCGCCTCATGATTAAGGACTGGCACGGCGTCTGTGCTCGGTTCCGTCCCTGCAGCGCCGCTAAACCCAAGAGGCTGAGCTCTGGCTCACCGGCCAGCTCCCGTGTACATCACCTCCCGTGGCCCTTGGTGCCTCGTTCTCGCATGAGCTAATCGCGGACGGACGAGCCAGGGAGCGCGCCCAGGTGCCCCTCCACCACAGGAAGCATGCGCTGGTTGTCTTTCTTCAGGATTTTTCATGTGAGAAGTCTGGACACGGCGTCAGTGCTCGGGTCCGTCCCTCCAGCGTCGATAAACCCAACGACTGAGCTCTGTCTAGCGGGTCAACCCCGTTCATCTCACCTCCTGGGGTTGTTGATGTCTGGCCTTCTCATGTGATTGCCTCAGGAAATTCATTCGGCGCAGGTTGCCTAACCATCTCGCAGGACCACCATAGCTATCAAGGATCAAATTCAGGTCCAACCCACCTTGAGGTAGGGCCTCTTGAGTCCCGTGTTGGCTCACGGGTGCCCAGACACACCTCGTCTGGCCCTGCCGTGCAAGCCACGTGTCAGGGCGGGGTTGTACACGCCCCGGGGGCTCCACTCAAAGGGAGCGCTCACCCATGCACCAGTGGAAGCACCATGCTCCATGCTGGCAATCGACACGGTCGAGGAGCGGCTATGCCCGTGCAAGTGCGGAAGCGCTCTGCTCCGCGCTGGTGATAAACAACTAAGGGCGGCCCCTTGGCCATATCAACCTCAGGGAGCCATTAGGCTCGGTGCCTAGCCTCATCACAACACATTCCCCTCAGGAGAGTCGCGCGTGCGGGCTGGCCACGCCGGCTCTGCTCAGGTCACGACAGGCGTACGCCCCTGTCAGGTCCCTCGGACCTGGTCATCGCGCGCCCCTCCCAGCGGGACCTCAGTGAGAACAGATATGGAGGTATATTCGTACGTCAACGGGGACTCCTGAGCATCGCGACTCAGGAGCCTAACTGGTCATGTAGCCCCTCACCCCCTGGCCTCATCCCGACGATCCGGACGAGCCAGCGGCGGCTGAAGTATGCGCGAGGCCGGGCTCTGCCGACGTAGAATGCTAAGGCCTAGTTTCGTGTTCCCTTCCCGAGGGTTGTTCGTACGTCAAGGGGGACTCCTGAGCATCGCGACTCAGGAGGCTAACTGGTCACGTAGCCCCTCAACTCCTGCCTCATCATGGCGATCCGGATGAGCTAGCTGCGGCTGTCGTATGTGCGGGGTCGGGCTCTGCTGACGCAGAACACTAAAGCAAGCGGGAAGGAAATTGCGAGAGCTTAGTAATTATTACAAAACATAATGTTCTTCGAATACCAAATATAAGTTTAACGCCTCCACGAGGCATGGTGCATGTTGTAGGCAATAAAAGTGGAGGGAAGTGCTGCCAACAAGTCTTCTCTTCAGCCTTGGGCCTCACCATCGCCCGCATGGAGCGCCCCCTCAACGTCGGTATCACCGTCCGCCGCGGTCGTAGGGTCGGCGGCATCACCAGTAGGAGACGCAGGAACGATGGCGAGGAACTTCTCCAGCAGGGCGTCCACCCAGTCCTTCACGGCTTCTGCAGCAGCTACACAACGCTCTTCGTTCACAGGCTCAAGCAGAGCTCCAAGGTCGGTGCTCGGGTCACGAAGATGGAGGTGGTTGAAGATGTGAATCAAGGCTGAAGACGAAAGCATGCGGGCGTCCCCCTCCAGAAGGGGCCAACCCCGTTAACAACGCCCTCGAGCGCTGTGACAAGCGGAGGGAGTAGCTCGGCAGGGCCTTCCTTGTCGGTCACCAATGGCTCCTTCAAGCTGTTCCCATAGAGCTCCTGCAGTGCGTTGCAGGACTTCTGGTCAAGCGATTTGAAGGCCTCGCGGTCTTCAACAAGAACCTTCGCCTTGGCTTCTAGTCAGGCCTTCTCCGCCTCCACTTCCTCCTTCTGCTTCTCCAGGCGTCCGCGCTCTGTGGCATGCTCCCGCGCTGACTACTCCAGCTGACAGGCCTTCAACTCCTCCTCCCACACCACGCGCTGACGGGCCTCGGCGGCTCGCTTGTTGCGCAGGGTCTCCAGCTCAGCCTCCAGTGCCAAGAAGCGCTCCTCCGCAGCCTTGGCATCCTTTAGCGCCACGTCGCTGGCTGCCGCGGCCAGGCGGCAGCCAGCTCGCCCTCCTTGGAGGCTATAATGGCTTGGCTCCATGCCGCCTGGACAACTGTGTCGGACCACAGCCACCCCGAAATTAACTCCGGGCGCCTCGAAACAAGGTGACGGTCGGGGCCTTGGTGGTCATCGCAAAGCTGGGTCAGCATGGAAAGGGCCTCCTCTAGAGCATTGGGCGAAGCAGGAAGATTGTGACTCGGTGATGTGACGGAAGGAAGAGGAGGCAGCACCAGCGCCAAGACCTGTACACAAGGCGACGGTCAGGGCCTTGGAGGTCATTGCGAAGCTGGGTCAGCATGGAAAGGGCCCCCTCCAGAGCATCAGGCGAAGTAGGAAGATTGCGACTCAGCGATGTGACGGAAGGAAGAGGAGGCAACACCAGCGCCAAGACCTGTTGGATGGCCGCAGCAGAAGAGGAAGGGGGCTCCTAAGCTCACGGATCCCCGGTGGACGAGCTAGGGGCAGGAACCTTCTGAGCCGTCTTGGCCATGGAGATTTCCTTCACCTCAGGATGGGCCTCTGTATCTCGTGAGGACGATCCGGCTGCTGAGGCGCGGGAACTGTCCTTCCACTCCAGAGGTGACGCGGCCGTGTTAGGCTGCTGGGTTTCAGGGGTCGCCGCCGACTCCCTCTTCTTCTTCACCACCGGGGCTTGCCTGACGGTGCAAAGGAGAAGCATCAAGAAGCAGCAGGAAAGATAGGAACAAAAACCAGGGCGGAACACTTACTGATCCATGGCAGTGTACTCCCTCGCCCTCTTCTGAAGCACGAAGCCCAAAAACTTTATGCCCTGGGGCGGTGACGCCCGAGCCCTAGGAGCAGAAAGGGGCACGACGGCCGGACCCGCGGCGGTGCCGGCCGGCGATGAAGCAGAGGTACCACCCTGGGGGATCAGCGCCGACCTACCCTTCTTCGGGACCCCCAGCTTCAGCTTCTTCGAAGGGGTGCCCTTAGACCTCGTGGTAACCCCGGCGGAGCGCGGCGGCTCCCTGACTGGTTGCTCGCCGTCGTCATCATCGTCAGAAAGGACGCGGAGGAGATCAGTCTCGCATGGGGGAGAGGTCTCCCCTGCGCCTTCCCGGATCGCCTCCGAGTTCGTCTTCTCCTCCTCATCGGGCCCACAAGAGGACACCATTACTGGGGAGCCCGGGGGCCGAGAAGGCACCAGAGGCATGAGCCCCCACTCATCAAAGACAGGCATGGCGTCGGCAACTTTCTCCCCATCCGGCCGGTGGTACAATGGAAGATGAGAGTCTGGGGGGCACCCCTGATCCTTCCCGAGTAGGGCACGCACGACCGTGTCCACCTCCTCCTTGGACAAGTCATCTGGGCGCAACCGGAGGTCATCGTTTTCGCCCTTGAGCTTCCAGAGGGGGAGTGAATGCGCCTGGAGCGGAGCTAGGCGCTGCGTTAGGAATTCCTTGACAATCATGGCCTCTGTTAGCTTCTCAGCCTTCGGGTCGTCGGTCCTCAGGTATGTCGCCATATTCTCTAGCAACAGCTCTGCCCTGGGATCAGTGAGCTTCTCATGAGTCCACCCTTCCAGGGGCATCGGTTGCGAGGTCGACAGCTGCAGCCGGGGGTGGGAGAACTTGGCGTCCATGAAGATCCACTTGTTCCTGAAGTCCACCACCTTCTTCCCCATCCGTGAAATCGGATTGCTGCCGTTAGCAGCAATAAAGCAGGTGCATCCCGAGCACCGGCTGCCATTGATTCGAAGGTAGAAGAAGTGATGGAGGAGTGAAATGGAAGGCATCACCCCCAGAAATGCCTCGCAATAGAAAGCAAAGATCGACAGAAGGAGGACGGAGTTGGGATGAAGATGGAGGGCGCGGACCTTGTAGTGGTGAAGAACCGCGTAGAAGAAATAAGAGATAGGAGGAACCAACCCGGCATAGACGTTGTGCGATAAGAAGGGGTAGAAGGTGCCGTCCAAGGTTTCCGGCTCGGCAGAGCCAACCTGGAGCGTTCTTCCCCCATTCTTTGCTACTATCGGATGAAAGTTGGAACGCGGTGGCGAGGTGCTTCTCCTCGGTGATGGAGGACGCGCCCTGGGCTGGTTCGAACCAGGGAGCCTGATGCCCGGCCAAGGCAGAGGATTTCGCCTTGTCGGCAGCCATTTGTCGTAGGATTGGAAGAGGTTCGGCGGATCTGGAAGTTTTTTGTGCAAGAGGAGAAGAGGATCTGGAGCAAAGCGAAGGAGGGGCAATGAAGACTGCGCAGCAGATGTCGGCCTTTTGTTAGCTAGGAGCGGTTACTGAGGCAACGTGGGGAAGCGGAGACACCCATGTACAATCAGTCGTCATGCATTGATCAAGGCCGCAGGCAATTGGGGCCCGCGGCGCTCCGCACTTGCCCCTTAGCTTCGCCTCGAAGCCAAGTTTGAGGGCGCCTTGGGCCCGGGGGCTACTGTCGGTGTCCTGGGAATGGGGGTCCCAGACTTGCCAGCATGCGGCATGTGTCGTGGCTCCATCGGCGGCCTGGTACGGCCCGGCTTCAGCAACCACAGCTCAAGACCCTCGCGAGGGGCCAAGCCTCGCGAGGTGGATGACAACAAGACCTCCCTGGGGGCAGCCTCTCTACGCTGGCTCCCGAGGAGCGGAGATATCTATGCAAGGTGCACCTCGTGAGGTTCACGTGACGTGAGCCATGACGACCAAGGCCAGGCGGGCGCCAGCGGGAGCAGGGTACCAGTTTCCCCTTTGGTGCCAAGAGGGCAAGCGCAAGCGCGGAGTCCCGAGGAATCAAGGAAAGGTTTCCATATTGGTGCAACAAGACCAAGGACCGCCAGGATGGCAGAATGGAGGTTATCGTGGAGCCCGGCACGGCGTCACCACCAGAGCCTTTAGCAGACGAAGACCGCTTTTGTCAGGATAGCTTGTACTAGTTTTTCCCCTTAAAATTTGGCCGTTGTGGGATCCCTTCCCGCCTACATTTGGGAAGAGGACCAAGGCCACTATAAATAGGACCTAGCACCACCATAGAAGGGATCGGATCCATTCCACCCTGACCATACCACAAGCTCATCCGAGCCTAAGAACACCTCTCCTCCTGAGGTTGTTCCTCCATTGTACTAGTTCATCATCAGCCCCACGAGGCAATCCACCACACACACTGGAGTAGGGTATTACACCACAAGGTGGACCGAACCAGTATAAACCCCTGTGCCTCTTGTTCCTTGAGTTCATCGATCTAGGTCGTGTAATCATAGGGCGAGCGCGCTGGGGAGAGAGTGTTATTCGTGCGCACACCAGAGTTCGAAACTTTCTAGGGTCTGCGGAACCCAGAATCTGACAAAAGCATACACGCCCACATATCTTATTGGTTGATTTCTTTATTTATGTTAAGAGAAGAATAAATGAGGTGGGCGTTAATGCACCGCGCCTATTGTTTTAGGATTATTTGGTTTTCAAAAGGTGGCTTATACAGCTAGACGGAGTACTATAAATCTTAGTGACCAGATATTGTAGTGTGTAATTTTTTATTGTTTTCTCAAGAAACTTCCAATATATTCATCTCCAATCATCGCAGTATAAAGAACATTGGAGATAAGAAAAATTAGCGATGACTACGAGCTATGGAGCAAGCGAAAGGCATGCCACCATCATCGCCCCTCCCTCACCGGAGCCAGCCAAACCTTGTTGTGATAGACAGCCCAGGGGTCACTGTACTAAGGCCCCAACTAGCGCTCCAGAGCAGCAACCATCGTCGATGAAGAAAGTCGTAGATTGAAAGGTTCAGACATGTAAACACACAAACGAAGATGAACGAAGGCTGGATCTTGAAAGATCCACCAAAAATCAGTATCAACCGAATCCTACAAGATACCAGGGAGACGCACCTCCACACCCCCTCCAACAAAGATAGACGCATCACCGAGACGGGGATAGAATGTGGAGACATTATTCACACTAAGGGACATCACCATCGACACACAACCCCAACCAGGATGTTGAACCTAATAAGAATGACAGCGGGTCCCTCCCGCCAATGGCAGGGGGTCCTCGGCACCCATGGCTCTATATTTTAAACATTCTTAGACCATATTTGTTGTATGCCATATATTATGTCCCATTGAACCAAATAGTTGTCCATTATGCATGATTACTCAGTTTTGCACTATTCCTTGTGGGCAATGTAGATTTAATATTTTATTTGTTTTTATTAGTTTTCTTTGTTTTGTTGTGTTTACAAGTATTTTAGAGCAACCTAGGACCTAGCACGATGAAATGACCATGGACGGGCTCAATGCGGAGGACCTACAGTACCAGACTTTTGTGTTTCAGATGGCGGAGAATGTGATTTCCGATGTGCTCCAAATCAAGATATAAGATAAGAAATGGAACAACGTCGCTCTCATGAATCCAACGAGCCCAAAAAGGTCAAAATTTGAGTCTGTATGAAGAAATGGCCGCCAAAATACTGGAGAGGGACAGAACAAGTGTACCATAGGACCATTTATGGTCGTATGGATGGTGACAGCTCTGAAAGTTACCCTTTTCGGTTCTACATAGATTCCATCCCCGTTTGTTCCACAAGATCCTTGGACAATAACAATAAGGAAGGGTTTAGGAGAAGGTACGGCTCATCTTGAGCCCTTGGATGCATCACATCAACGGAGGAGACAAAGAAGGCGTCCTATATATGCACCTTCATAGGCTAGCCACCCCCGTCCCATCTCCATCGTCTCATTCATCCACAACATCAAATCCATTGCTGCTCCACCATCGTAGAACAAGGGACAACATCAAGGGAATAGGAGAAGGCTTTGCCACCATGAGCATCGGCCTTCGGGCCATTGCCATGGCGCCGGCGCCGCCACCGGCGCCACCCGCATGATCATAATCAACGGCGCCACCACCATCTCCATCACGCCACCGTCTCCATCAACACTACCACGCCTTCTCCCTTCACCGGCATGATGTCAGCTTATAACTTGTCCCTAACCTTCATGTTTATGTTTGAGTAGTTGTACTAGTCCTCGGGGATATGGATGAACTCCATATGATACTTGATGCGATCCAGTATCTTCTACTCATGATTTGAGTGACTATGTCACACCCTGCATTTTGTAACATGTCATTTGCATCAATGTAGCATGAAAAATTGGACCAGCAAATTTTTTTGGCATCATTTGGCTTTTATTTGAATTAAGCTTTTTGCCTCATGTGTTTTTCTTGTGCTCATTAAAGTCAACTATTACCTCTTGTAGAATTCATCTCCATACCTAAAACTTCTGCCCAATGATCATACCAAGTGTTTATAGCAGTATAGTATTTTCTTATAAAATTAATTTGGCCAAAATGTATTTTCAAAATTTAGTATTCCAAAAACCCCTGAATTGAGGTTTGCACTGCAAGTGCTTGATTTAGGGTGAGAAATTTATTTCAAAAAGTATATTTGAGACCTAGTAGTCATAGGACTCCTAGAAACCACAAAAGTATAATTTTAGAAGTTATTTTCCTATTTTATTTAAAAGCTTTTTCTTAAGGCCAGAAATGGTCTTTAATAGGGGAAAATTATTTAAGTATTTCAAAAATATTTGCCAAAATTCAGGGAGACTCATAGGACATATATTGTCCATATGAAAGAGTTTCAACACTTGGTCATGTTCAAAATAATGGGCTAATCCCTCCAAAACCCTTTCTGGATATTTCAAGCTTTTGAAATATTTACAAAGGAAATATTCTCCAAAAATTTGAGGGAAATTCTATCATGTCATATATGACATATTTGATGATCTTGCCAAGTCCCATGTCTTGGGAAGCAAGATAACACCCTCAAAACCCTTCAAAACCATTCTGTCCATATTTGAAGTTTGAGCAATTTTACATTGCCAAACTTGTCCAAATGCTCTAAAACTTGGTGCACATGCTAGAATGGCCTAATAAGGCATCTGGACCAAATGCCACAAGATTTGGAGTAGGGCAATTTGATCAGAATACCCCAAAACCCTTTCTGTTCAAATGCAAATTTGAACAACTTTGCATTACCAACTTTTTATCTGGAGCTTCAAACTTTGTTGGCATGATCAATACCCCAAATGATGAAACTATACCAAGTGGTGCATCAAGGGGAGATGATTAGCTTGACTTAAACAAGATGAAGCCATTTCTGTTGATTTCTAGGGTTCACCAAAGTTACATTGGCTAGTTTCTTCAAATGAGCCCAAATTTGGTGAAACACCATATTTCCGTATGACATTCAATCCTGTTAAGTGTCATGGCTAGTGGAGATCATTTGCTTGACCAAAACATGATCAAACACCTTCTGCTATTTTACCAAAACTACCATCTTGACCCCTTTTACTATTTACTTTTGCCTCAACTTTCTACCACAGCTTCATCTAGTTACATTTTATATCCAGTAACTCCCCCATGTCCACAGCTCCATGATTGACGGGTGAAAACCCCAATTCACCTTGCTGGACAGCCAATTTCTAGCTAGTTACCAGCTTCACCTCTCTCTCACTGCACCTCCAGAGCATCCAAGGCCTTAGCTGAGACGTCTGCTTCGTGGTGGACCCCACAGACACGGCGGACACGCCCAGAGGGCCAATGGCATGCCATGGCATGCAATTAGCACGCTCCAGAGCGTGCTACAGTGCACACCCACACTATAGCTTCGCCCAATCCAGCGCCGCCAACCACCTCGTGCTTCCCCCTCGCGCCAAACGATGCGCCTCGACGTCTGTGACCCTCCCCGGCGCTATCCCCCTCCTCCCTCTCCCTCCAGTGGCCGCCTTCGCACGCGCGCTGGCCGCCCGCAAGCTCCACTCGCCTGCCTCACACACGCGCACCCTCTGGAGCCTTTCCCGCTCCTCCTCTCCCCTCTACTAGGCGTGGACCTCATCCACGAGCATCCCCGACTCGAATGCAAGCGCCTGCATGGCCTCTGGCCTCGCCCGTGACCTCGCCGGCGCACGAGTCCACGGTGGACCGTGGGCTCGGCTATATAAGCACGCCCGAGCCCCTCTAACAGCACTCAGCTCCTCCTCGCACCACCAGTAGCACTCCAGCACCACCCGTTCGCCCTTAGAGAGCCTCAGTGCTCGGGATCGACCGGAGCTCCGCCGCGTCGGGGAACCGGAGATCTCGCAGTACAGGCCGTCCCAGCTCTTCCTTTCGCTTGATCTAGCACCGCAACACTCCACTGATGCATTCCCCTCTCTTTTCCCCTTCTGCAGCTGCCGGAATCGACCGGAGCAGCGACCTCCCGACGACCCTCCACCGTCCCACCTCGCCGCCGACGAACCAGGCCTCTCCGGCAGGCCGCACCACCACCACTTGAACGGCGACTCCTCGCTGAGCCCGTTCCTGCCCTCCGTTTGCCCCGCCATGACCGGAATCGTCGCCGGTGAGCTCGCCGTCGCTTTGGCCGTGAGGTTGAAGATGACAGGTGGGCCCCGCCTGTCATCCTCACCGCTCTCTCTCTCCCCTCGCAGTCACTGACCGCCGGGCCCCGCCCATCAGGTTTGAAAACCTGGCGCGCGCGCGCTGGATCCCATGCGGGTGGGCTAGTTGCCCTGGGCCGTGCACTGTGGCCGTTCTGGCCCAGTGGCATAGGGCCATTTCCTCTTTTTCTTTTCTGTAAAATTTCAAATAATTTTACAGAAATATATATTTGTCCAAATGTATTAATTCCAACTCCTAAAATCTTGTAAAAATCCAACCTATTTAATGGTGTCACTTTCACACATATCCATGAACCTTTTCTGTTCTGTTCAAATTTAAATTCAAATTTGAACATTAAAACTCCTCTTAAAAAATCCTTAGATACCATTCGGTAACTCCAAAACTCAAACTAAGAATTTTTGCCATCTTAGTTTTCCCTCTAGTATTTAACAAAAATAAGTTGACATTTTTCTGAGCACCTTGATTTTTCTGTTTTTATTGTGGTCTTATTTTCCCGTTGTTATTTTGCGACGATTAGATACCGTATTTGACGAGGTTGCTGAAGAAGGAGAAGGAGAAGGATTTGAAGACTTTGAAGACCAAGCCAATCCAGGCAAGCAGCCCTTTGACCATGATACACTTGTGTTCTTCGGAACCCGTTTGTTTCCGATTGCATGATGATAAGAGTTATGGTGGTGACCTAGATTGAAACCACCACATGATGCATGCTTTGCTCTTGATCTTGCTATGTGCTAGATGTCATGCAAATGGTTAGTAGTGATGCTTAGTGATGCATGTGTGTCATGAAACCTTCGTGGTTGAAATCTTTTCATAAACCCCATCGGGTGCCACTAATGCCCGAGGATGATGTTGTGTTAGGTCATCACTTGAGGAAGAAGTGATGTGCCAGTAAAGATCTTATGCATTGGTGAAATGATGGATTAGATTTATCTGTGACTACCGTCCCAACCAAACATGTGCAACCACTCTACCCCTTATGGGGCGGGGCTTTATTGATTACTTAGGTCGATACTAGCATGGTGCCCGCATTACTCGTGACGGGAAGACTTGAGGTCTTTCTCGGGACGGGGTCGTGCTTGGATAGACGACCATGACTGTTTTTACAGGGCACCGGACACACCGTTGGTCCCTTCAGGTACGCGCACTGTTCAAGATATCTTCCGATATGCCGATAAATCGGCCGATTTATCGCTTACCGCTGTCTGACTGATAAGATAAATTGGCCGATAAATCAACCGATATGCCGATAAATCGGCCGATATGCCGATAAACAGGCCGATTTACCCCTTATCATGGGTCGACCGATAAGTTCCCGATAAGCGATATCCCCAACAGTGGGTACGCGTGACATTGAAATTTAGGGCAAGTCCCATGATCTATTGTTTGTACTCGAGGGCCGTGTACCAACGAGTGGACTCGATGTTAGTGTCATCTAAGGAAAGATAATGACCGGGTGCTTCCCCCGAGTACTTGAGGTACTGCGGGATCGTGGGTGACATGAAAGCTTTCCTTATCTTGTGGGTAAAGTGCGCAACCTCTGCAGAGTGTAAAACTATTCGAATAGCCGTGTCCACGGTCATGGACAGTTGGGTGGTGCTACTTAAACTATGTCCAGAATTTTACTACATCGGTGATAGTATGTGTGTGTGATGAGTCAAGGTGGTGACTTGACTCGTGAGTTGAATTCTATTCATGTTGATATCGGTAACCTGTCTTCGAGGTTACGTGAGTTTATTGATGCATACACTTGATGGTAGCTCATAGCTAGATTGCTCATTGTTGTTCAATTGCATTGTTAATTTGAACCAAATCATGGGTTGCTTGCGAGTACATTCAAAGTACTCATTGGCTTGCCACTGGTTATTTAATTGGCCAGGTATGGAGGAACAGGAATATGAAGAAGAGTTCTATGGAGACGAACATGCGAACTAGGACGCTATCCCAGTCAGAATGCTTGTAGGGTTAAGGCAGATGGCATGGGTTCTACCTATCATCGAAGACTTCCTCTATTTGAGTTATTTGCTATTTCAGCTGTGAGGCTTTATCTATGTAAGACTTGGCCATAATGGCCATAATTTGTGTAAGACGGTATGTTTGGATGTAAGACTCTTGTTATTCAGCTTCTGTGTGTTCAGTGAGCATTGATCTCTGGGATCACTATACACGTGCATTCAGTGATCTCGACTTCTAAGTCGGGGTCCCCACAGAGCTGGTATCAGAGCCATCCTGACTGTAGGAAGCCTTAGTTAGCATGGGCGTTAGTTAGATGAGACCCCTTTTTTAAAAACCTTCTGAACCTCTCTTCTTTTCTAAACCTTACCAACCTGAGTTTTCATCAGCTTATTAACCTCTCATATTCCACCTTTGTAGATGGCCGCTGTACCTGAAGAGCACCTGACCACTGGGTTTCCCTTGCTTCTCGAGGATAGCCTCTAGGAGTGTCAGTTCCACCGAGCGCCCATCCTCACCTACCTTGAGCATTGGGTTAGCGACACTGAGGTGGAATACCATGTGGAAGTGATCGTGAAGGCAAACGATCCTCCCACAAGTTGATTCTTCGAGGGACCCCAGATGGCAACACTACCTCTCGCTGTCGAGGCGGTTGCATTCAAGGCACTAACCCGTCTCCGCGAGCTTCTTCCGGAGATGGCAGCCAAGATGACAACCCGCTTCTTGCCTTACCGGAAGAAAGGTGAAGATGAAAGCAGCGCACTAGCCCCTCCACTGAAGGAAGGACTCTAGCTTCGATTCGAGACCTACTTCAGTCTATGTGCCGATAGCTTGGCACAAGACTTGGCCTCAGAATCAATGAAGCTCCGAGAAGAACTTCACAAGACCAAGGCACTTCTTCATCGAGCTCAAGAGAAGACAAATAGGATCAAGAAGGAAGGAGCACCTCCAGGACAATCCGCTATCGCATACCGAGGTGGAAGGCCCTCCGGAGATGTATCTTCCAAGAATGAAGAACCACCTCGGCGACGCCGTATGACGGCAAGGGAATATCACAAGCTTTTCCCTGCACCACCGACGAAGCACCGTCGTATCCAACTCCTCCACTCCCCCACACCCTCAAGTGACAAGGGGGCCCAGACAGATGAAGACAAGGAGGAAGACCCTGAAGAGCCGGAATACGCGACCGAGCATTCCGCCGCTTAGGCATTATTCGCAACTCGGATATGCCAGTTTGTGACCTCTACGGTAGGATAGGTCGTGTAACCCCTATGCGCAGTCGAGTCCTTGTATGGTTCATATGAAACCATCTAGTGTTTGCTTTTGTTGTGTTTGGATGTATGTCGTATTCTTCCTTCGGGAATATGTAAACGAATGCATCACCCATTTTGATTTTAATGAATGTGTTTGGCCTTTCGGCCCTTGCATGATTTGATTAGTGTCACACCCACCCCCTTACTAGGCACCCATATATCTTGCTTTCCCTCTTCCAAGTCATGAGACCTTTTACCCGCTCCAACAGGATACCTGTTGTAACTCGTACTGGTACCTCTACCCAGCAGCCTGTAGCTGGAGCATCCGCTCAGTTAGAGGCAGGCCACAACCAAACCAACGACCAAGCTCCACCACCACCTCCTCCGAACATGGACATGGCTTTGCTTCTCCAAGCTTTCCGAGAGGAACGCCAAGCCAACACCGCAGCCCTTCAGTTGATTGCTCAACCTGTCACCAACAACCGCCAGCCGGCGGGGAATGGCAATGGACGTTCCACGTTGGCAGAGTTTAAGAAGCATGCACCACCAACTTCATCGAGACTGCTGAACCCCTGGATGCAGATGACAGGGTCCGCACCATTGAGGACTTGCTGGAACTAGTCGGATGCACCGAAGACCGCGAGAAGGTGGCTTATGCAGCCCACTGCCTCGGGGGGACTGCTAGAGCTTGGTGGGATGGATTCAAGGTCATGCATGCTGGACAAGACATCACTTGGGACAACTTCAAGGCAGAATTCCACTAGGCCCACATTCCTTCTGGAATAATGGCTATCAAAAAGTGTGAGTTCCGAGCCCTGAAGCAAGGAAGTGGCACTGTCAAGGAGTACATGCAGAAGTTCAGTGTTCTGTCAAGGTATGCCCCTGAAGATGTCAGCACTGATGCTGCAAAAAGGGAGCGCTTCATGGAAGGCCTCAATCAGACTCTGCAATACTCGCTTATCGTGTGCGACTGCCCGACCTTCCCTGACCTGGTGAACAAAGCACTCATGCTTGAAGACAAGCGGCGTGCTTTGGAAGACACTCGCAAGCGCAAGATGGTCGGCAAGGGAAGTTCCAGCAACCAGAAGCCTCGTCCGTGGCAGTCAGCCCCGACCAAGCCAACCTATCAGCAACCAAGAGCTCCTGCACCTCGCACCAACTATCAGCCGCAGCAGTATGCCAACCCAAGGCCAGCTTTCAACCCCAATAACAGTGGTGGCAACAAGATCAACAATCCAAACCAAGTCACTTGCTTTGGATGTGGTCAGTCAGGACACATCTCAAGGGTGTGCCCCAACAAGAAGCCTGATGCCCCGCGCCCCAATGCGCAGAACCCAGGACAAGGTCGCGGGATGCCACCACGAAACCCAGCTCCTCGCAACCCGCCTAACCATGGGAAGGGGCGTGTGAATCACGTCACTACTGAAGAGGCCCAGGAAGACCCGGACGTCGTGCTAGGTACGTTCCTTGTCAACTCAGCACCTGCAACTGTCTTGTTTGATTCTGGAGCCACGCATTCATTTGTCACTCAAATATTTGCATTAAAAAGTGGCATGACCCCTACACCCTTGAATAACCCCATGGTGGTACAAACCCCCAGAGCAGAGATGAGAGCCAAGATAGGCTGTAAAGGAGTCAGTATTACCATTAACGGTGTAGATTTCCTAGTAGACCTCATCGTCCTGAGATCACAAGGCTTGGATGTGATCCTAGGCATGAATTGGCTCAACAAGCACCAAGGCTTGTTAGACTGTGCCAATCGGACAGTCACTGTGACCAATGACCAAGGAGTCGAAGTCAAGTTTGCTTCCAACTCCTCTTCCGCTCAAGCCATTCAAGTCCACTGTCTGTCTGAAGTTGGGTTAGAGCAAGTACCGATGGTATGTGAGTATCCTGATGTCTTTCCGGATGAACTACCGGGAATGCCTCCTGACCGTGACATTGAGTTCATCATCGAGCTCGTGCCCGGGGCAGGACCCATCTATAAGAAGCCTTATAGAATGGGGACGGAAGAATTAGCCTAGTTGAAGAAGCAGCTGGAAGAGCAGCTGAGGAAGGGATTTATCCGCCCAAGTGCCTCCCCTTGGGGATCACCCGTTCTGTTTGTGGCAAAGAGGGACGGTACCATCCGCTTATGCATTGACTATCGTTCCCTCAATGAAGTTACAATCAAGAACAAATATCCACTTCCCAAGATTGAAGATCTATTTGATCAGCTCAGCGGAGCCAAGGTGTTCTCCAAGATCGACCTCAGATCTGGGTACTACCAGCTGAAGATCAGACCCCAAGATATTCTGAAGACGGCATTCGTAACCCGGTATGGTCTGTACGAGTGCACAGTCATGTCCTTTGGGTTAACCAATGCCCCAACTTACTTCATATATCTCATGAATAAAGTCTTCATGGAATATTTGGACAAGTTCGTTGTTGTCTTCATCGATGACATTCTTGTCTTCTCGAAGACAGAGGAAGAACACGAGCAACATTTGAGGATGGTCCTAGACAAGCTTCGGGAGCACCAACTATATGCCAAATTCAGCAAGTGTGAGTTCTGGCTGCATAAAGTTGGATTCTTAGGTCATGTCTTGACCGAAGAAGGATTATCAGTTGATCCTGCGAAGATCAAAGCTGTGACCCAATGGCAATCTCCAACGACCGTTAAGGAAGTCAGAAGCTTCCTCAGACTTGCGGGCTATTACCGCAAATTCGTGGAAGGATTCTCTAGCATTGCCCGGCCGATGACTCAGCTCCTCAAGAAGGACAAGAAGTTCGAGTGGACGCCAAAATGCGATGAGAGCTTCCAAGAGCTCAAGAAGAGGTTGACCACCGCCCCAGTTCTGGCAACACCTGATATTCACAAGGAGTTCGTGATATATTGTGATGCCTCTCGAACCGGATTGGGAAGCGTTCTGATGCAAGAAGGCCGAGTCATAGCTTACCTCTCCAGGCAGCTACGACCTCATGAGGAGAACTACGCTACTCACGATCTTGAGTTAGCGGCAGTGGTTCATGCCTTGAAGACATGGCGGCATTACCTCCTAGGGAAACGGTGTGAGATATACACAGACCACAAAAGTCTGAAGTACATTTACACCCAAAAGGAATTGAACATGAGGCATCAAAGATGGTTGGAACTCATCAAAGATTATGACCTCAGTGTTCAATATCACCCCGGGAAGGCTAACGTGGTGGTCAATGCCTTAAGCAGGAAGGCTTGCTCCTTGAATGCCATAATTCAAAAGAGGCAGCCAGCCTTGTTTAAGGAACTCGAACAATTCAGTTTGGAATTGGTCACCCTTGGATTTCTGGATCATTTGGAAGTCAGACTGACCCTGATGGATGAAGTCAAGAAGGCGCAAGGCGGACATGCAAGCATTGAAGGCATCAAGAAGAAGATGAAGCTAGGCAAGGCCCCATGATTCTCTGAAGATGAGCACGGGATTGTTTGGTACAAAGGCCGCATCTGCGTACCAAATAAGACGGAGCTGAAGAACCTGATCCTGCAAGAAGCCCACGACACTCCGTATTCCATCCACCCTGGAGGAACCAAGATGTACCAAGACCTGAAGGAAAGATTGTGGTGGCACGGGATGAAAAGAGAGATTGCAACCTATGTTGCAAAGTGTGATGTGTGCCAAAGGGTCAAGGCTGAATATCAGTGACCCGCTGGATTGCTTCAACCACTCAAGGTTCCTGAGTGGAAGTGGGACAAAGTCGGAATGGATTTCATCACTGGATTGCCAAGGTCAAATAGAGGACATGACTCCATCTGGGTCATAGTCGACCATTTGACCAAGGTGGCCCACTTCATTCCTGCCAAAACTACTCATGATGGCAACCGGCTGGCAGCTCTCTACATCGACAGAATCGTAAGCCTTCACGGCGTTCCCAAGGAGATTGTGTCAGATCGAGGAACCCAGTTCACCTCAAGGTTCTCGAAGAAGTTCCAAGAAGCCTTGGGAACCAAATTGTCTTTCAGCACAGCTTTCCACCCACAGACCGGAGGTCAGACAGAACGAGTAAATCAAATTCTCGAAGACATGCTCCGAGCCTGTGTCTTGGCGTATGGAGCCAAGTGGGAAGATTGTCTCCCTTTTGTCGAGTTCTTCTATACCAACAGTTATCAGTCGAGCCTTCAGATGGCACCATTTGAGGTGTTGTACGGACGCAGATGTCGCACACCCCTCAACTGGTCAGAGACTAGAGAAGGGCTAGTCTTTGGACCGGATATTCTCCGCGAAGCAGAAGAGCAAGTCCAACTAGTCCGAGAGCGTTTGAAGGCAGCCAAGTCAAGGCAGAAGAGCTATGCTGACACTCACCGTCGGGACATGATTTTCCATGTCGGGGACCATGTGTACCTGCGGGTAACTCCTCTAAAGGGAACCAAGCGTTTCCACGTCAAGGGGAAGCTCGCACCAAGGTTCATTGTACCCTTTGAGATCACTGCACGACGAGGAGAAGTGGCTTACCAGTTGGAACTACCACCTGAGCTATCCGATGTGCACAACGTATTCCACGTGTCACAACTCTTGAGATGTCTCCAAGTTCCGAACAAGCCTGATCTCTACAAGGATGTTGATCACCAAGCCATTGATCTGCAGCTTGATTTGACCTACCGCGAGAAGCCCATTTGCATTCTGGATGAAGCCGAACGACGGACGCGGAGCCGCACCGTCAAGTACTGCAAGGTCCAGTGGAGCAACCACACGGAAGCAGAAGCAACCAGGGAACGTGAAGACTATCTTAGGTCCGAGTATCCCGATCTCTTTTAAGACCTAGTTTAGAAATCTCGGGGACGAGAATCTTGTAAGGGGGGTAGGTCAGTCACACCCTGCATTTTGTAACATGTCATTTGCATCAATGTAGCATGAAAAATTGGACCAGCAATTTTTTTTGGCAACATTTGGCTTTTATTTGAATTAAGCTTTTTGCCTCATGTGTTTTTCTTGTGCTCATTAAAGTCAACTATTACCTCTTGTAGAATTCATCTCCATACCTAAAACTTCTGCCCAATGATCATACCAAGTGTTTATAGCAGTATAGTATTTTCTTATAAAATTAATTTGGCCAAAATGTATTTTTAAAATTTAGTATTCCAAAAACCCCTGAATTGAGGTTTGCACTTCAAGTGCTTGATTTAGGGTGAGAAAATTATTTCAAAAAGTATATTTGAGACCTAGTAGTCATAGGACACCCAGAAACCACAAAAGTATAATTTTAAAAGTTATTTTCCTATTTTATTTAAAAGCTTTTTCTTAAGGCCAGAAATGGTCTTTAATAGGGAAAAATTATTTAAGTATTTCAAAAATATTTGCCAAACTTCAGGGAGACTCATAGGACATATATTGTCCATATGTAAGAGTTTCAACACTTGGTCATGTTCAAAATAATGGGCTAATCCCTCCAAAACCCTTTCTGGATATTTCAAGCTTTTGCAATATTTACAAAGGAAATATTCTTCAAAAATTCCAGGGAAATTCAATCATGTCATATATGACATATTTTATGATCTTGCGAAGTCCCATGCCTTGGGAAGCAAGATAACACCCTCAAAACCCTTCAAAACCATTATGTCCGTATTTGAAGTTTGAGAAACTTTACATTGCTAAACGTTTCCAAATTCTCTCAAACTTGGTGCACATGCTAGAATGGCCTAATAAGGCATCTGGACCAAATGGCACAAGATTTGGAGTAGGGCAACTTGATCAGAATACCCCAAAACCCTTTCTGTTCAAATGCAAATTTGAACAACTTTACATTTCCAACTTTTTATCTGGACCTTGAAACTTTGTTGGCATGATCAATACACCAAATGATGAAACTAAACCAAGTGGTGCATCAAGGGGAGATGATTAGCTTGACTTAAACAAGATGAAGCCATTTCTTTTGATTTCTAGGGTTCACCAAAGTTACATTGGCTAGTTTCTTCAAATGAGCCCAAATTTGGTGAAACACCCTATTTCCATATGACATTCAATCCTGTTAAGTGTCAGGGCAAGTGGAGATCATTTGTTTGACCAAAACATGATCAAACACCTTCTGCTATTTTACCAAAACTACCATCTTGACCCCTTTTACTATTTACTTTTGCCTCAACTTTCTACCGCAGCTTCATCTAGTTACATTTTATCTCTAGTAACTCCCCCATGTCCACAGCTCCACGATTGAGGGGTGAAAACCCCAATTCACCTTGCTGGACAGCCAATTTCTACCTAGTTACCAGCTTCACCTCTCTCTCACTGCACCTCCAGAGCATCCAAGGCCTCAGCTGAGACGTCTGCTTCGTGCTGGACCCCCCAGACACGACGGACACGCCTAGAGGGCCAATGGCATGCCATGGCATGCAATTAGCATGCTCCAGAGCGCGCTACAGTGCGCACCCGCACTGTAGCTTCGCCCAATCTAGCGCCGCTGACCACCTCGTGCTTCCCCCTCGCGCCAAACGATGCGCCTCGATGTCTGCGACCCTCCCCGACGCTGTCCCCCTCCTCCCTCTCCCTCCAGTGGCTGCCTTCGCACGCGCGCTGGCCGCCCGCAAGCTCCACTCGCCTGCCTCACACGCGCGCACCCTCTGGAGCCTTCCCCGCTCCTCCTCCCCCTCTACTAGGCGTGGACCTCATCCACGAGCATCCCCGACTCGAATGCAAGCGCCTGCATGGCCTCTGGCCTCGCCCGTGACCTCGCCGGCGCACGAGTCCATGGTGGACCGTGGGCTCGGCTATATAAGCACACCCGAGCCCCTCCAACAGCACTCAGCTCCTCCTCGCACCCCTAGTAGCACTCCAACACCACCCGTTCGCCCTCAGAGAGCCTCAGTGCTCGGGATCGACCGGAGCTCCGCCGCGTCGGGCAACCGGAGATCTCGCAGTACAGGTCGTCCCAGCTCTTCCCTTCGCTTGATCTAGCACCGCAACACTCCATTGATGCATTCCCCTCTCTTTTCCCCTTCTACAGCTGCCGGAATCGACCGGAGCAGCGACCTCCAGACGACCCTCCGCCGTCCCACCTCACCGCCGATGGACCAGGCCTCTCCAGCAGGCCGCACCACCACCACTGGAACGGCGACTCCTTGCTGAGCCCGTTCCTGCCCTCTATTTGCCCCGCCGTGCCCGGAATCGTCGCCGGTGAGCTCGCCGTCGCTTTGGCCGTGAGGTTGAAGATGACAGGCGGGCCCCGCCTGTCATCCTCACCGCTCTCTCTCTTCCCTCGCAGTCACTGACCGACGGGCCCCGCCCGTCAGTTTTGAAAACCTGGCGCGCGCGCTGGCTCCCGTGCGGGTGGGCTAGTTGCCTTGGGCCGTGCACTGTGGCCGTTCTGGCCAAGTGGCACAGGCCCATTTCCTCTTTTTCTTTTCTGTAAAATTTCAAATAATTTTATAGAAATAAATATTTGTCCAAATTTATTAATTGCAACTCCTAAAATCTTGTAAAAATCCAACCTATTTAATGGTGTCACTTTCACACATATCCATGAACCTTTTCTGTTCTGTTCAAATTTAAATTCAAATTTGAACATTAAAACTCTTGTTCAAAAATCCTTAGATTCCATTCTGTAACTCCAAAACTCAAACTAAGAATTTTTCCCATCTTAGCTTTCCCTCTAGTATTTAACAAAAATAAGTTGACATTTTTCTGAGAACCTTGATTTTTCTGTTTTTATTGTGGTCTTATTTTCCCGTTGTTATTTTGCGATGATTAGATACCGTATTTGACGAGGTTGCTGAAGAAGGAGAAGGAGAAGGATTTGAAGACTTTGAAGACCAAGCCAATCCAGGCAAGCAGCCCTTTGACCATGATACACTTGTGTTCTTTGGAACCCGTTTGTTTCCGTTTGCATGATGATAAGAGTTATGGTGGTGACCTAGATTGAAACCACCACATGATGGATGCTTTGCTCTTGATCTTGCTATGTGCTAGATGTCATGCAAATGGTTAGTAGTGATGCTTAGTGATGCATGTGTGTCATGAAACCTTCGTGGTTGAAATCTTTTCATAAACCCCATCGGGTGCCACTAATGCCCAAGGGTGATGTTGTGTTAGGTCATCACTTGAGGAAGTAGTGATGTGCCGGTAAAGATCTTGTGCATGGGTGAAATGATGGATTAGATTTATGTGTGACTACCGTCCCAACAAAACATGTGCAACCACTCTACCCCTTATGGGACGGGGCTTTATTGATTACTTAGGTCGATACTAGCATGGTGCCCGCATTACTAGTGACGGGAAGACTTGAGGTCTTTCCCGGGACGGGATCGTGCTTGGATAGATGACCATGATTGTTTTTACAGGGCACCGGACACACCGTTGGTCCCTTCGGGTACGCGTGACATTGAAATTTAGGGCAAGTCCTATGATCTATTGTTTGTACTCGAGGGCCGTGTACCAACGAGTGGACTCGATGTTAGTGTCGTCTAAGGAAAGATAATGACCGGGTGCTTCCCCCGAGTACTTGAGGTACTGCGGGATCGTGGGTGACACGAAAGCTTCCCGGATCTTGTGGGTAAAGTGCGCAACCTCTGCAGAGTGTAAAACTATTCGATTAGCCGTGTCCACGGTCATGGACAGTTGGGTGGTGCTACTTAAACTATGTCCAGAATTTTACTACATCGGTGATAGTATGTGTGTGTGATGAGTCAAGGTGGTGACTTGACTCGTGAGTTGAATTCTATTCATGTTGATACCGGTAACCTGTCTTCGAGGTTACGTGAGTTTATTGATGCATACACTTGATGGTAGCTCATAGCTAGATTGCTCATTGTTGTTCAATTGCATTGTTACTTTGAACCAAATCATGGGTTGCTTGCGAGTACATTCAAAGTACTCATTGGCTTGCCACTGGTTATTTAATTGGCCAGGCATGGAGGAACAGGAATATGAAGAAGAGTTCTATGGAGACGAACATGCGAACTAAGACGCTATCCCAGTCAGAATGCATGTAGGGTTAAGGCAGATGGCATGGGTTCTACCTATCATCGAAGACTTCCGCTATTTGAGTTATTTGCTATTTGAGCCGTGAGGCTTTATCTATGTAAGACTTGGCCATAATGGCCGTAATTTGTGTAAGACGGTATGTTTGGATGTAAGACTCTTGTTATTCAGCTTCTATGTGTTCAGTGAGCATTAATCTCTGGGATCAATGTACACGTGCATTCGGTGATCTCGACTTCTAAGTCGGGGTCCCCACAGACTAGCCTTCGTGAATGTTGAGAGGAGCACTCACTCACATTTCTGCTCCTTGTGGGTTCAGTACTTACTTATCCAAAGGTGCTACAACAGCCATGTGAACTTGTAGGTTATCAAGCAATTTTAGGTGCTTTTGATGGGGAGCATAGAGATTGGTCATTACTTACCCACCCACACATAGTATACTTTGTTTGTTGCTATTTATCTTACTATTTTTTTTCTTAACCCAAAAATACAAAAAAATATCTTGCTTTCAGATGTCAATAGAAATCATGGCCGCGATAAAACGAGCCCTTGCAAGAGGAAGGGTAAATGAACAAGACTGTCGTTCCAACAAAGGTACTGAGATGGGTGAGAAATTTTGTCTTTTGAATATTGTGGCTGGTAGTTCCTAATAGTTGCATATAGTGCAAATCCCTTTGCTGCATGAGTGTTATTCTCTAGAGATCACACACTCCCATTTATGAGATCATATAACCATGGTGACTACCCTTATGATGATGTTGAAGTCATTGAGGAGATGATATTAATGATTAGATCTTTTGAGATTTTAATGTGGATCAACAAGTTTCCTGAAGAATATACATCGGTGAATAAGCATGAAGGCTTCTTGGAGAGAGTTGCGAATTTTGTGTAGATAATAATTTTGATGAGAATCCTTTGTAGAAGGATTATAAGACGCACACAAACGCCATTTCCCAATCCAATATTTCGCAGGAACATGAAGAAATTATCATCGAGCAACAATAGGAAGAATGTTTGGAAAATGATGATCCATAGGAACACAAAGATTTAAGAAGAGATGTCCACTGCTCGGAAAATCCTACCAATGGTAATTGTTTTGACATAATTAACTTGCACCTTGAAGCAACTAATGAAGGTTATGATTTACCTGTAGCTTCCCATCATATTGGTTAAAAAGATGTTGTGAAGTTGTATGCACTAACCTTTCAGGCATCTCTACATAGATCGGTGCATCGCTACTGGCCAAAGAGCGAGTACGGATTTACCTATATGATGTTGATGCACTGTAGGCGAGTGCGTCTCCGACCGAGCTCTTCTATGAGGTGCTCCAAACCACGGTCAAAGGTAGGTCTCAAATATCTCTTGGGATCCGGGTGGATGACCTTATGGGGAACCGAAGCCTAGATTTATGGCTATAAACAAAGCACTGGCATGGAGGTAATCGGATGTCTATAGGTGTCTTTCCTAGCTTTGTATCTTGGGTCTAGTTGCATTTATGTTGCATTGGTAAAATTTGAGTAGTAGTTCTTGGAGATGGGTTCGTGATATTTTCATTGGTAAAATTTTAGCACTTTGGTAACGTGTATTTTGTTGCATATCCCCTCCCATATTTATTGCGAATATGTTATGTGCCTAACATAAGGAGGAAGCACCCACAAAATTGTGCCGTTCTCCAGCTACAGAAGAAATGACGGTGCCACATATGATCACTACGGTCGTACGTGCACTCATATGATGCTTGTGTCCGCGACTAACAGAGATTCCAGAGTGAAAGATGGACTATCGTACGGGTACCTGGTCTCATACGTGCATTCATATCAATTGGCAGTCACAATGGAGCACTTCACGAAGTGAAAGAAGGCATGCAGAGCGCTCATGCTCGTACGGACTCTCGTATGCCATGTCCACACCGACAAGAAATTTCTAGAGTAAAAGACGACTTTCGATGCGACCGCACTCAGTTGTATGTGCACTCATATGAGAGCAAAAATACCTTTGTCTGATTCTTTTTCGACCTCTGAAGTCGCGAGGTATTTTCTAACCGGATATTCGCTTTCTAATTAATGTTACCATAACCAATAATCCTCGATAGCAACTATGTTTTCCTTTATTCATTTTTCTCGGTTGGGTATACGACTCCATAAGGGCATCCACCTGGTACATATAGCTAGGAACATGCTTTGGTAAATTTTCAGCAATAATTAAGCAATACAAAATGTAGTTGCTTAACAAATTGAAAATATGACCAGAATAAAAGATTGGATAATGAGCTCACGTGGATTGCTGGATAGTGCTCAAATTTTATGGAGGGTGATGATTTGAGCATTTGAAAGATTTGGAAGAATCTCGGATCATTTGGATAATCCTAGCTAGTACTTCCTTCACAAAGCTTCTCTTTGAATAGAAAATTTGGAAACTTACCGAGGAAGATTTACTAGGAAAATGGAGCTAAATATTGGCATGTAGCAATAATTTGGATATGTAAGATTTACCAAAAAGTTTGAGGGCAATAGGAGGGGTATAGATATCACTTGCTTTGCAATGTGCCAATCTCAACAGAAAATAGAAATTGAATTTGGGCTCACATAGATGATTGGATTGATCTAAAATTTGGAGGAGGATGATAGTTGCTGCATATGAAGGCATTGCAAAAATTTCATATCATTTGGATAAATACAAATGGTACTTCCTTCATACTGCTCTCCATTGAACAGAAAATTGGGAAAAATATTGAGGGAAATTTGCTAAATTAAATGAGCTAAAATTTGGCGGAGGGAGGTTCTATGGGCAGGTTCATGTTCTGGTAAATTTTCAAAAATTATAAAGCAATACAGAATATAGTTGCTTCATAAACTGGATAATTCCGAGAAAAAAAGATTGGATGGTGTGCTCACATGGATTGTTAGATGGGGCTCACATTTCGTGGAGAGCTATTATTTGGGCATATAGGAGATGTGGGAAAAATCCAACTCATTAGGATATTCCTAGATAATACTTCCTTCACAAAGCTTCTAGCTGAACAGAAACTTTGGAAATTTGCTGAGGAAGATTTACTAGGAAACTGAAGCTGAATTTTGTCATGAGGCAATGATTTGGATAGTAAGTAGTTCCCAAAGTTTTTTAGGGCAATCAAGAATATATATATATATATATATATATATATATATATATATATATATATATATATATATAGCACTTCCTTCACAAAGTGTTGCCTGAATAGAAGAGAAAAATCACAACTAGGCACACACGTAGATAAAATTGGCATGTTGTCATCCAATCACACTCATCTAATTTCAATGATGATATAATTTGGTCATGAGGGACTTGAAATAAGGTCGTATGTGTCATTCACATCTTAATGACCATTCTACGTAATCAGATAACGACCTTTTGGCCGCAAATTGTCACAAGATTACAGGGTTTTGACCCCTCTAGACTCTTCATGACAAATTTGTGAATTTTGGTCATGGATCAATGACCAATTAAATCGCCGTCAATAATTATAGTCATAATCGACTATTTTTCTTGTAGTGTTTTCAGGTCCAGAATTCCAGCTGTCTGTATTCTCCCTCTTTGGGTAAACCTTGCATATTATCATAGAAAAGGCATTAGAATTACTCCATAAAGTATTATTATGCATAAAAACGTTATAAATTGGAAGTGCAACTAATCTTTGGGTGGTTTTGGTAATTCATAACAACATTTAGCTCATTGAACTAATATCCATTCAAGATATATATTTCAGGGTGTTCAATGTATGGCCTGGCAAGGATTAGAGAAGTGGACCCCTCAAAATGCTATGGGCAAATATTGGCAAAAGCTCAAGACTCTTCATCGTTATTTTAGTGATCCAATGATCACGTTGAGTCCATAGGAAAACAAATACTATTAAAAGGGGGTGAGGTGTTGCTTAATGGATTACTTGCTCAAGTGCTTAGTGATATTGCTCTAAAACCCTCAGCCACTCCCTCCATCCAAATATGTCAAAACCCTAAACTCCAAATTGGACACACCGATATCTCCTACCCAGACCAACCGAGTTCACATGACATAGCCACTACCAGAAACCCTAACAGTTCGGTCCGACCGATACGGATCTCGGTCTCACTGAGATGTCCTTGCCAACGCTCTCTGACCAGTTGCATTTATTTCCATCTCACTGAGTTCATGCAATCGGTCTCACCGAGTTGGCTTGACAGATTCTCTGTATACCTCTTGTCCACTTCGGTCTCACCAAGTTGACACAATCGGTCTCACCGAGATGAAGTTTTCCTTAAGACCTAGCACATCGGTCTCACCGAGTTGTTCCAGTCGGTCCCACTGAGATGCCTAATGTTCACCACTTAGAACCAATTGGTGCCACCAAGTTCTTCTATTCGGTCTCACTAAGTTGGGTCAAATGTGTGTAATGGTTGGATTTTTGTGTGGGGTCTATATATACCCCTCCACCCCCTCTTCATTTGTAAGAGAGCCAATAAACTTCCACCATTCATTTTCGGAGAGAGAACCACCTACTCGTGTGTTGAGATCGAGACATTCCAATCCTACCACAAGAATCTTGATCTCTAGCCTTCCCCAAGTTGCTTTCCACTCAAATCTTCCTTCCACCATATCCAAATCTGTGTGAGAGAGAGTTGAGTGTTGGGGAGACTATCATTTGAAGCACAAGAGCAAGGAGTTCATCACCAACACACCATCTATTACATTTTGGAGAGTGGTGTCTCCTAGATTGGTTAGCTGTCGCTTGGGAGCCTCCGTCAAGAGATATGGAGTTGAACCAAGAAGTTTGTAAGGGCAATGAGATCTCCTACTTCGTGAAGATCTACCCGAGTGAGGCAAGTCTGTCATGGATGATGGCCATGGTGAGATAGACAAGGTTGCTTCTTTGTGGACCCTCCGTGGGTGGAGCCCTCCATGGACTGATACGTCTCTAACGTATCTATAATTTTTGATTGTTCCATGATATTATATTATCAACTTTGGATGTTTTATATGCATTAAGATGCTATTTCATATTATTTTTTAGACTAACTAATTTACCTAGAGCCTAGTGCTAGTTTCTATTTTTCCATGTTTTTGAGTTTTTCAGAAAAGGAATATCAAATGGAGTCCAAACGGAATAAAACTTTCATGATGTTTTTTCTTGGACCAAAAGACATCCAGAAGACTTGGAGATGAAGTCAGAATAGTCCAGAGGAGGCCACAAGCCTATAGGGAGCGCCCTAGGGGGGTGCGCCCTGAGGGCTTGTGGGCCCCTCGGGAGTCCATCGACCCTAATTTTTGTCCTATAAATTCCAAAATATTCCAGAAACCCTAGAATCATCCACGAAAATACTTCTCCACCGCCGTGGGTCTCTGTTCCCGTGAGATCCCATCTTGGGGCCTTTTCCGGTACTCCACCGGAGGGGGATTCGATCACGGAGGGCATCTACATCAACCTTGCTGCCCCTCTATTGATGTGTGAGTAGTTCACCACACACCTACGAGTCCATAGCTAGTAGCTAGATGGCTTCTTCTCTCTCTTTGATGTTCAATACAATGTTCTTGGAGATCTATTCAGTGTAATCTTCTTTTGCGGTGTGTTTGTTGAGATTTGATGAATTGTGGATTTATGATCAGATCATCTATGAATATTATATGAGTTTTCTCTGAACTCTTTTATGCATGATTAAGATGGGCTTTATATCATATTGCAAGAGTTTATCCCTCTACGTCATGTCATCTTGCTTAAGGCGTTACTCCGTTTTCATAACTTAATACTCTAGATGCATGCTAGATAGCGGTCGATGAGTGGACTAATAGTAGTATATGCAGGCAGGAGTCGGTCTACTTTTCACGGACATGATGCATATAGTCATGATCATTGCCTTAGATGTTGTCATGATTCCCGCTTTTCTATCAATTGCTCAACAGTAATTTGTTTACCACCGTATGCTTCTTCGAGAGAGAGAGAAGCCTCTAGTGAAAACTATGGCCCCTAGGTCTATTTTCCATCATATATTTTCGGATCTATAAAACCAAAAACCAAAAAATACCTTGCTGCAATTATTTTGTGTTTACTTTATTTTGCTTTTTACTTTTGTTTTAAATCTATCTCTATCAGATCTCACTCTTGTTCGTGACCATGAAGGGATTGACAACCCCTTTTCCGCGTTGTGTGCAAGTGTTTGTTAGTTTGTGCAGCTGCATAGATTGGAGACTTGCTTGTGCCTCCTACTGGATTGGTACCTTGGTTCTCAACTGAGGGAAATACTTATCTCTACTTTGCTGCATCACCCTTTTCTCTTCAAGGAAAAAATCAACGCAAGCTCAAGAAGTAGCATGTACTCGTGCAACCGTTACCCTTCATGGGCTGAAGTCTCCATCAACGTGGACGTACGATAGCACCACCTATCGGAACCATGCAAAAAATCTCCGTGTCTCCATTGCGTTTGTACTCTCCAAACCCTACCGTTTACCTTCATATGCAATGTTACTTTCCACTACTATACTCTTAGAATTGCATGTGTAGGGAGATTGCTTGACTTGTTCAACTTGCTAAAATCTGCCCACAACTAAAATTGAGAAAAGGCTAGATTTTTATTTGGTCAAGTAGTCTAATCACCCCCCACTAGACATACTTTCGATCCTACAAGTGGTACAAGAGCTTTTGTCCCCATTTGCCTTTATTTTCATAGCTTTGGTGATCATACCCTTGGTTTCACAACCTAGGAGAGTATGGTGTCTAGCGAGGGGAATTATCACCGTAGAGGTCCATACTTCGATGGTTCTAATTTTGCTAGTTGAAACCATAAGATGAGAATGCACATTCTTGGTCATAACCCCGTCGTTTGGGCTATTGTTCGTATTATCTTGCAAGGTGAATACTTCGAGGATGGAAGAGAACCGGATCATGAAGCGACGGTGGAAGAAATGAAGATGTTGCAATATAATTCTCAAGCTTGCGATATTCTCTTCAATGGATTGTGCCTCGAAGAATTCAACAAAATCAGCCGTCTTGAGAATACAAAGGAAATTTGGGATACTTTGGTTGATATGCACGAAGGTACTGAGTCGGTTAACGAATCCAAGATGGATGTGCTTAAAAGTCATCTTGACAAGTTCAAGATGAAGGATGGTGAAGGAGTCGCCGAAATGTACTCTAGGCTTGCTCTCATCACAAATGAGATTGCCAACTTAGGAAGTGAAGATATGACCAACAGATTCATCATCAAGAAGATCCTAATAGCCTTGGATGGAAAATATGATACTATGTGCACATTGATCCAAATGATGCCCAATTACAAAGATCTCAAGCCTACGGAATCCATTGGTAGAATTGTTGCTCATGAGATGTCTCTCAAGCATAAGGAAGAGCTCCACATAAAGTCTAGTGGTGCATACAAAGCTTCATGTGATGCTCCCACAACGTCAAGTGAGAAACAAATCTTCAATGAAGAATTGAGCCTAATGGTGAAGAATTTCAACAAGTTCTACAAGAATCGAAGAAAAGATAGAAGCTCCAAGTCAAAATCCTACAATGACAAAAGATCTTCCAGTCGTGATTGTAATTGCTACAATTTTGGAAGGCCCGGACACTATTCCGATGAGTGTACAGCTCCCTACAAGAGAAGAGAAGATTCACCAAAAAGGAGAAGTTGAAGAGATGAATCACCTACATGAGAGGGAATGAGTAGAGATGATCGTTATGAACGAAGACTCTCTTGTAGAAGCAAGGATTCAGAAAGGAAGGACAAGTCATCAAAGAGCTACACAATATGAAGACATCAAACTCACATTGGTGAATGGGTATCCAGTTCCGACTCCGACAACTACTCCAAGAGAAGCTATCACTCAAATTCCGAATATACTCAAGATGAAGGTGTTGCCAGAATTGCTCTAGTGTCATCCAACTCGTATGACATATTTGACTCACCAATTGAAGGAATTGGAAGATGCTTCATGCTAAAGGCCCCAAGGTC
This sequence comes from Secale cereale, assembly GCA_902687465.1. NCBI lineage: Eukaryota > Viridiplantae > Streptophyta > Magnoliopsida > Poales > Poaceae > Secale > Secale cereale. The sequence goes on along the minus strand of LR738714.1, from coordinate 97,650,537 downwards.
ACCCCGAGTATCTTGATTTCAATAGTGATGGAGATGATTTGCTAGGTGGTGATGAGTTACTTGTTGACAAAGCTAATGATGAAAACTATGATGAACTTGCTAGTAATCATGATAGTCAAGATGAAACTAATGAAAATGATAAGAACGAGATTGAGCGTCTAACTAAAGAACTAAACACTCTTAAGTTAGCTGATGAAACAACTCTAGACGATCATATAGAGCTCCTAAGGACTCATGAGAAGCTACGCTTCGAGAAGCTAAATTTAGAGCAAGAGCATGAGTTTCTAAAAGCTATCAATGATGATCTTCGAAAGAAGAGTTATTCTTACATTGCCAAACGTCTCCTCTTGTCTACTTATATGCCAGAAGAAAATCTAATAACAAGAGCAAGAAAGATTCTTCTTCTAGTAGTAACAAGAACCATGATAAATCCAATATTGTTGCTACTAGTAATTCTCTTGATTGAACTAACGATTCTCTTAAACAAGTTACACCGGGAGAATAGAGAAACATGTTTACAAAAGCCTTGTCGGGAGCAGGCAATTTGTGGAAATTGTATGCAAGCAAGGAAGGCATCGGAATAATCAAGGTGTTGGTTTTGAATGAAAGTTCAATGCCAATGGAGTTGAATGGGAAGAAAATCAATACCCCAAGACAAAGTTTGTTCCTCAACCAGAGAAGTATGACCCCACTTCTTTTGAGGCAACACAAGCTCAAGATGATCTTCCTCCACAAGACCACAAGCTAAAGGGAAAGGACAAGCTTCAAGAAGAGATTGACTCATTTGAAGAAGCTCCTAAGGCCATGGTCCCAAGTCTATGTTAAGCTCTAAGTCTTCAACTTCAACTACGATTCCCAGGATTCCCATCAAGTTGATGTGGATCCCAAAGAAGAAGAACTAGAGTGTTCTTCAGGGTGACTCCACCAACATACTTCACTCATTTTCATATTGGCAAGGACTTATGTAATCAAATTTCATATCTTGCATCAAGTTCATGGAGTCACAAACCCTCTTGTTGGTAAGACAAGGGACAAGGTAACCAAATGCTTTCATGGACATCATCATATGTGAAATGTCACTCTATGTCTATGGATATACTTGTATGTTCCTTGTGTGACTAACCCATGTAGGTATTGAAAGTGCAACACTCCAAAGGATTGCTCCAAACGATCTACATCAACATTGAGCATCCACATCTTCACTATCCACATGAAGTCATCATCGATAAAACCCAAGGTTAGTTCATCCCTCTTAGGGGGGATATCACATCTAGGGGAGCTTTGCTATAAGAAAATGAGCTAAAGCAACTCTAATGGTGTGAGCACATTTGTCAGGGATATTACTAGCAGGTATAAACCGGATAGGAAGATCCGGATTACACTGACATAGTTATATTATCACAAGCCCAGTAGAATATGTACAAGAGGTTACAGCCCATGGAGGTTTAGGACCCATGTGTAAAGCCCACAGTTTGTAAACCGTCATATCATGTAAACTTAGGATGTAAGATAGGAAGAGTAGAGACCGAGGCAGACACGTTTATGAGCCGGCCTCGGACTCTGTAAATAGGACCGGGCGTTGCCTCCTATATAAAGGGACGACCCGGCCACGGTTCAGAACAAAAAAGAACGGCTCGAGAGACAGGCAAGCGATTCCCTCCCTGTTCATCGACGCACAAGCAATACCACACCAAACTAGACGTAGGATTTTACCTTCATCGAAGGGGCCGAACTAGTATAAACCCTCTGTGTCCTTAGTGTGCTTTTAACCTCTTCAAGCTAACCCGCGCGATGGCCTCACTCCTAAGTCCTCTAAACCGGACATCTGCCGTGCTAATTCCAAGACAGTTGGCGCCCACTGTGGGGCTCTCGCACGATGGTTTCGAGTTCTTGAAGGGCAGCTTTGAAGGACTCAAGGGTTACGCGGTCAGCTGGATGACCAAGAGTCGCCGCGGCTGGATCTACATCGACGACGCAGGCTGGGGCCCCGAGGCCGATTCAACCGAATACGGGTATCGGGTCCCCTTTGGCGTCATCCACGTCTTCATCGGCAAGATTGGCGAACCGGGACCTGAGCCGGACATCTTCCCCAACATCGTCGAGCTGGCTCAGCGTATGAGATAGGCCCGGATTCAGCCCGCCGTGAAGCGTGTTTTCGTTGGAGCAGTACATGGAGTCCAGGCCGAGGACGGATCGGATTCTGGTGGCGAAACAGTTATCTACTCCGACGATGAATCTTCAATCGGAGAGACCAAGTCTTTGTATCTGTTGCAGGACGGCCGATCTGAGGGGGTCTCCGATGGCGATAGTATTCCGGACCTCTTTGATCCGCCAAACCAGGTGGCTGTTTACATGGCCGGATCACAGCCTGCGCAGCAGCCCTCGATGACCGAGGCGTTCACCTCAGAGGTAGCGGGTGCCGGGGCAGGCAACCAAACCCCGTCACCCTCTGACGTCCTATCCACCTTGAACGGAGAGTTGACGGCGCTTGCAACAGCAGAAGTGGCCCCTGCCGACAAGGCGCAACATGATGCGGAGATCCTTCAGTTGAAGGGCCGGATTAAACAGGCTAAACGGGATCTGGATGCAGAAAAAACCAGGATGGCTATGAGGCAAGCAGAGCTAGACTCCCAAGGTTTCCGGCTCAGGGTGGATCAGACTTCTGCACAGGAGGTAATGTACAGAAGACAGCAAACTTTTCTACCGCCAGTTTACGAGGCGAGGAATCTCTTTGGCACACCAGGAGCGGGAGCCAGCAATCACCCAGAGGTAAACCGGGGAGGAGCCTCGGGTACTGGCGCGTCGGTTCAACCGCTGGCCGCAAAGTGAAACCGCCAAGTAGTGCCAACACCGCACGTCCCCACCCCTCCCGGCCATTATTCTAACCCGTTGGACAACATTGTCGCCGCCGCTTCACGACTGGCCGCTTTACCCATTGAGGGGACATCCCCCATGGCGATGGAAGCACGCCGGGCTAAGGAATTGCTGGACATGGCGCTGACACAGCAGTAGGCGTACTCTTATAGTAGGGAAAGGATTCATTCAACCCCCCGCCCAAGCCGGAGTTACACCAGGCACTAGGATGAACCGGCTGTGTCTAGCAGCGAGCGGAGACGTCACCGTCACAGGTAGGATAATCCGGCAGGAGCAGAAGCGCACACTAAAGAGGCGATAAACCGGGCCAGGCATACTGCCCGCGAGGACACCCGTCAAACGACGCCGGTTCACCCAACCACAGCAGAAACGGGAGTCACGGCAAGTTCCTTTGGAGTATAGTGTCTCATCCCCGCTATATGAAGCGTGAAATTACCCAAAGACTTCAAAGGCCCGCGCAAGGTACCCAACTACACAGCAGATCTGGCTCCAGAGGCGTGGGTTGAAAGTTATGAGATGGCTATGGAGATGCTTGATGTGGACGAAGCGGCATGCGCCAAGTACTTTACCATGATGCTTGAGGGTACAACCCGGACATGGTTAAAGGGCCTACCACCTAACTCCATCGGATCATGGGGTGAGTTGCGTCGCCAGTTTATCAAAAATTTCAAAGACACATGCAAGCAGCCAATGTCAGTGGTAGACTTAGCAGCATGTGTTCAAGGAGAGCAGGAACCCACGAGCAGCTGGGTGCGGCGAGTATCAGAAATCCTGCACTCTTCCAATAGCATCAACCCTAGTACGGCGATAGTGACATTGGAAAACAACTGCCGGTTTGAGTCTCTGAAGCTGAAATTAGGACGGCTCAAGCGCGATTGCAATGACATGGGGACGCTCATGAGCGCTCTGGTGAAATATGGGGATTCTGATAACACCAAGTACCCTGATGCAGATGGAGACTAGTCCGGGAAAGCAAACAAGGCTGGTGAACCGGCGCAAGCTAATCCGGTAGGAACGGGTTACAATGGTAAGCGAAAAGTGGAGGGGGGCTCTGATTTTGTGGCCAATACCAACGTGCAGGGAAACGGGCAGCACCACAAAGGTAAACCACCTCCGCGTGGCGAGGAGGTATCTTTCAATCTAGATGAGCAGTTAAACGCGCCTTGCCCTAAACACAGTACGGAGAGAAACCCGACAAAGCATTTATGGAAAGACTGTCGGATCATGATAGAGGCCATGAAACAATCCAGATATAACCACGGACCCCCCTGCGGCGGCTCGAGTTTCGGTTTACAGGGTCTGGGTTACCAGGGTAATGGTTCAGGCTCAGGATATTACGGCGGTAACAATAATTACAACAGCAACGGTCAGCATCAACATAACCAGCAGCATGGTCAGGGTGGTTACAACAACCAAGGCAATCGGCAGCGCCAGCAGCAGCAGCAATCCGGATATCAGAGAAATTTGAAGGAGCTAAGCAGTGGACAGTATCATGTTTTCACCACAAGTTTGTGCAAACGAGATCAAAAGGTTCTGAAGTGGGCAGTACACGCAGTTGAACTTGCGACGCCACGTTTTCTACGTTGGTCGGAACAACCCATTGTGTGGAGCAGAGAGGATCGCTCGCCACGGGTTGATAATCCGGGCCAGTTGGCCTTAGTGGTGGCACCGCAGGTGGATGGCTACAGGTTCACAAAGGTACTTATGGACGGCGGCAGCAGTATCAACATCCTATAATATGAGACTTTCTGGCGTATGGGGTTGATAGATAAGAAGTTGAGACAGTCCAACACAGTATTGCATGGACTGGTGCCAGGTAAATCGGCTTACCCAGTTGGGAAAATTGATCTGGAAGTCACCTTTGGGGATGAGCAGGATTCTAGATCAGAGACAATGACCTTTGAGGTCGTGAAAATCAAAAGCCCGTATCATGCTCTGTTTGGAAGGCCGATTTATGCCAAGTTCATGGCTAGACCGTGCTATGTTTATCTGCAGCTTAAAATGCCGGGTCACAAGGCCACCATCACGGTTCACGGAAGTCGTAAGATAGCATTGGAATGCGAAGAAGGAGACGCAGCTTATGCAGAAGCAGTGTGTGCTATGGAGGAGTTGAAATTCTACAAAGATATTGTTGATCCGGCGGATATGTCCCCGTTAAAGAAGCCAACCACAGAGCATGATCCGGCGTTGAAGTTTAAATTGGCAAAGGAAACTAAGCAGATTGACTTTGTGCCAGGAGACTCATCCAAGCAGTTCACTATCAGTGCTAACCTAGACCCCAAATAGGAAGGCGCGCTCATCGAGTTCATCCGTGAGAACCGGGATATCTTTGCATGGAAGCCTTCCGACATGCCAGGTATACCGAGGGAACTCGCTGAGCACAGTCTTAATATTGATCCGAAGTTTAAACCGGTCAAGCAGTATTTGTGCCGCTTCAATGAAGAAAGGCGCAAGGCTATAGGTGAAGAAGTGGCCAGGCTTTTGGCCGCAGGATTCATAGTCGAAGTGTTCCATCCGGAGTGGTTGGCTAATCCGGTACTGGTGTTAAAGAAAAATGGAATTTCGAGGATGTGTGTGGATTACACAGACCTAAACAAGGCTTGCCCAACTGATCCTTTTGCTCTCCCCCGTATTGATCAGATTATTGATGCTACGGCAGGATGTGAGCGGCTAAGTTTTTTGGATGCATATTCAGGGTATCGTCAAATCAAGATGGCAGTCAAGGACCAAGAGAAGACAACTGTCATAACTCCCTTTGGAGCCTTCTGCTATGTATCCATGCCTTTTGGGCTCAAGAGTGCCCAAGCAACTTATCAGTGTTGCGTGCAGAACTATCTCTAAGGACAGATCGGAAAGAATGTCCATGCTTATGTTGATGACATTGTGGTGAAATCAAGGAAGGAGGAGACGCTAATAGAGGATTTAAAAGAAACCTTCAACAACCTCCGGATTTATAAGATGATGCTTAATCCCGAGAAGTGTGTCTTCGGTGTTCCAGCAGGCAAGCTCCATGGATTCTTAGTATCAGACAGAGGAATAGAGGCTAACCCGAAGAAAATCAAGGCGATCACATCCTTAACTAAACCGGCTTGTATCAATGATGTCCAGCGCATAGCAGGCCGGATTACAGCGTTGAGCCGATTCATCAGCCGTTTGGGAGAGAAGGCAATTCAGCTTTATCATATGCTGAAAAAGATAGATCGGTTTGTATGGAGTGATGCTGCAAACGCTGCGTTTGAGGATTTGAAGCGGCAATTAGCAGAGCCGCCAGTTCTTGCTGCCCCTGTTGACAACGAGCCGTTATTGTTATATGTGGCCGCCAATGCCCGTGCAGTTAGCGTAGCAATTGTGGTGGAATGCAAGGAAGCAGGCAAACAATATCCGGTTCAACGCCCGGTTTACTACATCAGTGAGGTTCTCATTGCGTCAAAGCAAAGGTAACCGCACTGGATGAAGCTGGTATACGGCGTGTTCATGGCAAACCGGAAGCTGAAGCACTATTTCCAGGGCCACCCAATCACTGTTGTCAGCTCAGCTCCATTGGGGGATATAATCCAGAACAGAGAAGCCATTGGCAGAGTGGCGAAGTGGGCCATTGAGCTTAGCCCACACGGATTGAAATATGTACCCCGTACTGCTATTAAATCCCAAGCACTGGTAGATTTCATCAATGATTGGACAGAATTGCAAGCACCAGAGGAGAAGCCGGAACATACATACTGGACTATTCACTTTGATGGTTCAAGGCAATTGGAAGGCTCGGGGGCTGGAGTCGTGTTAACTTCCCCACGAGGTGACAAGTTCTGTTATGTCCTTCGACTAATGTTCCCTTGCACTAACAATGCTGCTAAATATGAAGCTCTCCTTCACGGCCTGCGGATGGCTAAGGAGATGAACTTGAGCCGGGTCAAGTGTTTTGGTGATTCAGATCTAGTGGCACAACAGGTGTCTGGCAAATAGGACTCTAAAGATCCGCTCATGGCAGCTTACAGGCGAGAAGTTGAAGCGGTTGCAGGATGTTTCAAAGGATATCAGGTAGACCACATAGACCGGCGGAAAAATGAAGCGGCCGATGCATTAAGCCGGCTAGGCTCTCAGCGTAAACCAGTTCCATCAAATACATTCTTGGATGAATTGCACAGTCCATTGGTGCAGGTACCATCGGAGGAGGATCTGTCTGTTCCTCATCCGGAAGCACAGCTAGTTGCAGCACTTCATGTTATTCCGGATTGGACACTCCCTTACTTGGCATACCTGAGCTGAGGAGAGTTGCTGGATGATGAGGTTGAGGCTAGGCAGATAATCCGGCGATCCAAATCTATGACCATCGTCAACGGAGAACTTCATCACCGTAGTGTTTCTGGGGCATTTCAGCGTTGTGTATCATCGGAAGAAGGTTGTGATATTCTTCGAGAGATACATGAAGGAGATTGTGGGCATCACGCCGGTTCAAAGTCATTGGTAGCCAAGGCCTTGCGTCATGGGTTCTACTGGTTAACGGCTCATGCCGATGCGGAGGATCTAGTCCGGAGATGCGATGCTTGTCAGAAATTTTCACGACGTGCTCATGTTCCGGCACAGGAGCTACGGATGATTCCAATTACTTGGCCGTTTGCAACCTGGGGGCTTGATATGGTTGGACCCTTTAAACGATCCCAAGATCAGAAAACCCATTTGTTGGTAGCAGTGGACAAGTTTACAAAGTGGATTGAGGCAGAACCTGTCAGTAAGTGTGATGCGGCAACATCGGTTAAATTCATCAAAAAGGTAATTTTCCGGTTTGGCTTTCCACATAGCATCAACACTGATAATGGCACCAACCTACCTAAAGGAGATATGGAAGAGTTTTGCCAAAGGGAACATATTCACTTGGATGTATCTTTAGTAGCTCACCCTCAATCCAATGGTCAAGCTGAGAGGGCCAACCAAGAGATCTTGAGAGGAATCAAGCCCCGGCTTATGGTTCCTTTGCAAAGACCACCAGGGTGTTGGGTTGAGGAGTTGCCTTCTGTTCTCTGGAGCATCAACACTACACCTAACAGGTCTACAGGTTATACGCCTTTCTTCATGGTATATGGTGCTGAAGCGGTTCTCCCTAGTGACATCCGACACGACTCACCATGGGTGGCAGCCTATGTTGAAGCAGCTAATGAGCAAGCAAGACAAGATAGCTTAGACTGGCTGGATGAGGAACGGGACACAGCAGCGGCACGATCAGCAATTTATCAACAAGACCTGCGTCGATATCACAGTCGTCGGGTTAAGACCAGGACGTTCCAGGAGGGGGACCTGGTGCTCCGGCTCATCCAAGATCAGACAAATATGCACAAGTTATCCCCACCTTGGGAACGACCCTTTGTGGTCAGCAAGAACCTACACAATGGTTCATACTACCTGGTTGACGTTCGAGAGCATAAAGACTCACGAACAGCAGAGGAAGAGATGAAGCGGCCGTGGAACATCGCTCTTCTGCGACCTTACTACACTTGAGCCATTGGCTCCACTTCATGTATCCTGTACATATTATTATTAATAAATAAACCGGCGCCCCGGTAAACCGGGGGATCAGCCATCTTCTTCGAATAGAAGTGTCATATGGGAATTCGCTCAGGTGATATCCATCTAAAGTTTATTTCTCTTGATATATATCATTTTCATCAAGAATACAAATTGCTTTGATTTGTATATTTTGATATGCAGGACAATTATTTATTAAGGGACCAAAGAGGGTTTGCCGCACAGCGCAACTCAAACATAGGTACCCGGCCTCCTAAACCGACGCCCTTGATGTGTCAAATATGGAGCCTGGCAGCTCGTAAAAAGCCATTGACAATCATCGAGTCGATCACCTAAAGACAAGATCCCTCAGAGGACTTGAAACATTGGGTAGTATTGATGACAACGTCAATTATAGAGCTTAAAGGCCGCTCATAAAAAAAATGCCTAGAGCTTAAAGGCCGCTCACAAAAAGCCTGGAGCCTGGCAGCTCGCAAAAAGCCAAGAGCCTAAAGGCAGCTCATAAAAAGCCTAGAGCTTAAAGGCCGCTCACAAAAAGCCTGGAGCCTGGCAGCTCGCAAAAAGCCAGAGCCTGGCAACTCATAAAAAGCCTCGATTTCGAGCCTGGTAGCTCATAAAAAGCCTCGATTTGGAGCCTGGCAGCTCGAAAAAAATCCTTGACTACATGGTCTTATTTGCCAAACATGCTTTGTTTCTGTGATTTTACAAATTTTGTTTTTAACCAAGACTATTGATCCGGGATTGGGCAACTAAAAAGTTGACCATATATCTGCAAAATTAAAAGTCTGGGTCATGAACACCAGCATGAGTTAAAAGTCTGGGTCATGAACAACAGCATGAGTTAAACCGGCGTTCATCATAACCCGGATCAGTCATCAGGAAAACACCAAGAGAGCCAGGAGCCTCATCGGCATCTACGCTTTCAATTATGCCTACCGGATTAAGTACGCCCAGCACACTTAATCAGAGGTATGAGGTATCTTTGGCATAAAACAGATATTGCTTTGATATATATATTTATTGGAACAATGTAATAGGTCCGGGGGTAAACCGCCAAGACATCCTTTTAGCATCGTTTATGTAGGCACATATAACATAAACGGATCAACCATGGAAAAACAAAGGATTAAATTGGCAGATGCCAAGTCAAGCTATGACATCCATATTGGGACAAAGACAATGTTTCAACTATCCTATTACAAGGCACCTGCAGGCCCGAATAGATTAAAGTTTTTGGCAAAGTGTTCATCAACTACAAATTAAACCGGACAGTTTATGACTCCTCTTCACGCTGTGAAGGCTGAGGGTCGACTTGTTCCGGGTCTTCTTCATCTTCACGTAGTGGCTGGAAATCAGGAACGCGCCAATCAATCTTGGGGAGTGCACGGAAGTACATTTCCTCGTTGATAAGATCCGACGGATCAATATCTGGAGCAAAAGTATGGCCACGCACTGGTGGGATCAGATTCTCGGTGTCGTAAACTGGCCGATCACCCGCTCATTTTCTAAATCATAGGCCGGATGATACCTTGTCAAATCCGCTTCATCGGCAAGTTTACTGGCAAGTGGGCGCATGTCCTTAGTCAGAGCACGGAGATCTTTGGCAGAAAAGGCTGACCCGTCCTCTTTGTTGCTGGGATAGCCGTTCATAGCTTCGGCCGGGTCAAAGTCAGGGACCCATGCCTTGGCACGGGTCAGCGCCAGCAGAGAACCTGCCCGTGCAGAAGACTTCTTCACCTCCACCAGACGCACATGCAGGACAGAGAGCTTCTCCAAAGTGGCTTGCATGGTAGTTGGTGCCGGTTTGTTATGGGACATTGCACTAATAACCCATTGAGCACCGGAATAAAGCTGCTCCACCAGGGTATAAGATGCTTTGAGCTTCTTCCAGACATCATCTCCAAGATGAGTTATGCGCCTCCCTATATATATATTTGCCTAGTTAAACTGGAACAGAACAAAAGATTACAAAGATGAAAAACAGATGCAGATGGGTACTCACCAAAGATAGAAGAAGTCATGAGTTCTATTTGATATCTTAAATCGGTCAACTCCAGCATAACCAGATTAAGGGCAGCTTCAGCATCCTTTGCTCTTTTTTCAAGGGCATTCGTCTGCACTTCCCATGTGGACCGCCGCTTCAAAGTCCTTTTTCAATTTTTCCATGTTGGTTAAGGTAAGCACAAGTTCTTCCTTGGCTTTTGCAGAGGCAGTTTCATTAACAGCCAATCTATTCCAGAGTTCAGTTACCTCTGAGGCCCTCCGGGTCAAGTTAGCCTGCAAGGAAATCAAACGGATTAGAAAGACAGATCAATCAAGTCTCAAGCATATAACAAGTTATACACTTGACACTTGGGGGCTAATGTGCAATTGAAATAACGGACGAGAAATTCAGACAAGTCCCAAGCGCATAAAACAAGTTATACCCCTAGCACTTGGGGGCTAATGTAAGTTCATTTTCAGATACAACGGAAGTCCCGGTTCACCTACAATGAAGATAAACCGGCACTTGGGGGCTATTATGGCCTAAAGACAGGATTGCAAGACTACAAAGCAGAGACAAGTAAAGGAAAGAAAGTTACCTCATACGTATCCTTCATCATATTAACCAATCCGGCTTCATACTCGCGGCTGGTAAAAAGCCGGCTTAGATACCCGGAATGAAGTTCATGGGCACTCAACTGGGCATAGCTGGATAAGTCTGTGCTCCACTTGCCTTTGTCTTGTTGAACTTTTTCTTCCTTGGCTGTATGCCTGGCCAAGATGACAGGCTCGCTGGGAGCAGTGAAGCCTAACCCGGTTATCTCAACATCCGCGGATGAAGCGACAGTTGGCTGGGAAGGAGCAGCAGTAGCCGCCGGGCTGGCAGGAGCAGGGCTAACCCGGACAGGGCTAACCCGGACAGGGCTCGCCGGTTCAACCACATTTTCCGTATTATCATCTCCCGGAGCAGCAACGTCGTCACGATCCATGGGAATAGAGTCATCAAATTGAGCTTCAGGATTATTGTCTGGAAGGATAACCACTTCAGGGTCGCCGGCCGGATCAGCAGTAGTCTCAGCAGCCGTTTTGGTTGCTTTCGCCTTCTTGCTAGGTTTCGGCTTTCTGGTAACAATCAAAGGAATAATGAGAATCATGAAGTCAAAAACATGAAGGTAAACCGAATGTTTGAAAAGAACTTACCCAGGCACAGTCTTCAGCACGGGGACCTATGTAGCAGTTGACTCACCGGAAGAGGACAAAGGAGCCTCCTGATAGTTAGGATCTGACGGTTTAAGCGGTTTACGTATGAGCCCAGCTTTTGGATGAAGGAGAGTTGGAGAAAGTAAAACCTCGGAGCGACGCCTGCGAGCCGGTGTAAGAGGTATTCCGGATGACTCCACCACATGGCCACTATGGTGCATGGTCCGGCGTGCTTCATGGTGCTGCTTCTTCAAAAGAAAGTTGGGATCCAATTGAGCGTAAGGATGAGAAAAGGGATATTTCCGGGACACCCGACGGATTTTGGGGGGCTGTGGTTCTGAGTCAGAAGAGAGAGAAATTACCTCAACTCCCGCCTCTTTACTTCCTTCCGCCAGATCCTGTGAAAAGGCGCTGTTAACATAAATTTAGACAAAGGGAGTTTCAAGCATATAAGGTTTAATTCGTACCTCCGAATCCGGATCATCCTCCTCAGGGTGTGAACCGGAGGTAGCAACAGCCTTCTTCTTCTTAATAGCGTAAGTTTTCCGGTGTGGTTGCTTGGCCGGTTTATCTTGAGATATCCTCTTCCTGAAGGGATCGTCGGCCTGTGCAGAAGATAGGAAATAAATAGAAGACAATTGATAGGGCCAGATCAGAACAAACAGGAAAAGATCAGAAAGGACTTACTGTTGGCGGTTTATTGGTTTCACAGAACGGAGCTAAACCGGTCCGGCTGCACTCTTTCAGATGGATGTTTAGCATTTTCTTCGTGGATTCAGTAACTTCTTTTTCAGGAAGTCTTATATCAATGTGGCGCTGAGGATCATCCGGTTTACCAGTTTACTCGCACATGAGGCCTGAGTGCTGGCTTAATGGAAGGATGCTTCAAGAAAGCCAGCAGCTAACAAAGTCGACTCCGGTTAAGCCGCTGGCTACGAAGGCCCTGAGCTTAGAAAGCTGAGGAGCAAACCGGGCACGATCCGGGGCGCTGAGGCGTTGCGGCAAGGGGTGATCCGTTGGCAGGCGGTATGCACGGTAACACATCAGTGGGTTCTCTCCTTCAGGCGAAGTGTCTTTACAATAGAACCACGTTTGGTTCCATTCCTTGGGATGGCTGTGAAGGGCAGCATGACGGAAACTCACATCTTTTCTCTTTTGGATACTGATGCCACCCAACTCTTGATGCGGCCCGTCAGTAAACTCCGTCCGCCGGTTTAAATGAAAGAAGTCTCGGAACAGATCCACTGATGGTTCTTCTTGGAGATATGCCTCCGAGAAGACTTGAAAATTGCATATATTTGACATCGAATTTGGGCCTACGTCCTGAGGATAGAGCTGAAAAGCGGCTAACACGTCCCGGAATTTTTTTGAACCGGGAGGACTGAACCCCCGGGCCAGGTGATCAAAGAAAACTACAACTTCTCCCACCTTAGGCGCAGGAGGGCATTCTCCTTCAGAAGCCCGCCAGTGCAGAACCTCCTTAGGACCCAGAATACCGATTGAAGCAGCGTTTGTTAAGTCAGCCTCAGTGATCCGGGAAGGAACCTAGTTGCAAGCGACGAACTTCTTGGCTGTCATCTTGACTGAGGAAGTGCTGAAAATTACAGTGAAAAATCCGGTTTACCAATTGCCAAAGCATAAACCGGACCATTCCATAAAATTATGGGCCTAATTGTCAGTTTAAGCAAGGGACTAATGGTATTAATAATCCGGAAGCAAATACGGGTAAGACAGCAACCGGTTCATGATGACTGGGAATGAGTTAAACCGTCAATTACGAATACTGGCTTACATCTAAACCGTCAGTAAAACATATGACATGCAGGTATGGCTGAACCGGGGAGACGAGGTACTGATCTAAAGTATGAAGAAACAGTTTCCACAAAGAGCGGAGGTAAATATGGATCTAAGGCACAAGGAAAAGATGGAATAAAACGCAGGTAATAAACAGGAAGGGTTTCGGAGATTTCTCTACAGATCAAATCTAAGCTAATAAAGCTAGAGGAACTAGGGTTATGATGGCGGAGCGAAAACGCATGGATTCAGGTCAGAACTAAATAAATCTGAGTCTATAGCAAGGTTGACCTACGGGGACGAACAGTAAAGCTTCAAGGGTTCTTGGCGGAGCTATGGACGAAACCCTAGAGTGAGATCTATAGGGAAGAAGGAGTACCTGACGAAGTAGAGGACGATGGCGAAGTGCTCTGGTCACGTTCAGGGTGATGCAGCGGCCTGGCTCAAGGATGACGATGAGCTCGAAGAGCGGCGGCGGAGCTTCGAGCGGCAGAGATGGAGGAAGACGAAGGCAAAAGGGGAAAAGAGGCATGCCCCAGCGGTATTTCTGAGCCGAAGAGGTGAAAAACGGTAAGCACGGGAATCGAGGAGGTCAGAGATTGGATAAAGATCGCGCTGTCGCCTCGATTTTCGGTGCGGCATTTAATAAAGGTAACAGACAGAGGCGGGCATTAAGTATAGAGATGACGTCTCGACGGATTAAGGCGATTCCAGGGGATGACGTCATAGCCAGTTTATGAAGCAGATAAATTGCAGAAAGGAGATTTGTGCAAGGTTTAGAAGACTGACATGAACAAGTTCAAATCAATCTGGGGCCTAATGTCAGGGATATTACTAGCAGGTATAAACCGGATAGGAAGATCCGGATTACACTGACATAGTTATATTATCACAAGCCCAGTAGAATATGTACAAGAGGTTACAGCCCATGGAGGTTCACGGCCCATGTGTAAAGCCCACGGTTTGTAAACCGTCATATCATGTAAACTTGGGATGTAAGATAGGAAGAGTAGAGACCGAGGAGGACACGTTTATGAGCCGGCCTCGGACTCTGTAAATCGGACCGGGCGTCGCCTCCTATATAAAGGGACGACCCGATGACAGTTCAGAACAAAAAAGAACGGCTCGAGAGACAGGCAAGCGATTCGCTCCTTGTTCATCGACGCACAAGCAATACCACACCAAACTAGACGTAGGCTTTTACCTTTATCGAAGGGGCCGAACTAGTATAAACCCTATGTGTCCTTTGTGTGCTTTTAGCCTCTTCAAGCTAACCCGCGCGATGGCCTCACTCCTAAGTCCTCTAAACCGTATATCTGCCGTGCTAATTCCACGACAACATTAATGCTTTATGTAAAAGTGGTAACTACTACTTCTTAAGCTTGCGTTGATTTTTCCCTTGAAGATGAAAGGGTGATACAGCAAAGTAGAGATAAGTATTTCCCTCAGTTAAGAATCAAGGTATCAATCCAATAGGAGGCACAAGCAAGTCCCCAATCTATCCACATGCACAAACTAACAAACACTTACACACAATGTGGAAAAGGGGTTGTCAATCCCTTCACGGTCACTTGCAAGAGTGAGATCTAATAAAGATAGATTTAAAATAAAAGTAAAAGGCAAAATAAAGTAAACACAAAATAATTGCAGCAAGTTGTTTTTGGGGTTTCGGTTTTATAGATCTGAAAATATAAGATGGAAAATAGACCCGAGGGGGCATAGGTTTCCACTACTAGGAAAACACTTATAGATAGAATTTTACTAGTAGCGCTGGTTTAAGCAGTAGCGCTACTACTAAGTACCAGTAGTGCTGGGAAGAACAAGCGCTACTGGTACAATTTAGCAGCAGCGCTGGTTAGGGTGGACGGCGCTATTGTTAAATGTGCCACACCACACGGCCAGGTTAAGAGATACTAGCAGCGCTTGGAACCTACGCATCGCTACAACTAAAGGAATAGCACTAACGCTCTTTTTCGCCCCGCGCTACAGCTGTAGATAGACATCCACTGGTCCGACTGGCCTCCTCACCTTTCTCTCTCATTTCTCTCTCTCTCCCACGCGATCCCCAAATCGCCGTCCCTGCCGCCGGCCTCCCCTGCCAACTCAGACGAGCTCTGGCACCGTCCAACATACCCACGACTCCCCCTCACCGAGCTCTACCTGCTCCACCTCTTCGATCTGCTTTCCCCTACCTTGTGTGGTCGCTCGCTTCGGTCAAACCTCGCTAGGGTTTCGGTGCTTGCGGGGCTAGGTCGTCGGCGTGGTTCCGGCGCCTTGCTCCGGTGTGACTCGTCTCCTGGTTGTGCCTAGGTGTCGCACGCATCACTGATGTAGCCCAGTGGTCATTGGCGATGCGGCGGTCGCCTGCCTCTCCACGACTTCGCGTACCTCGCCTCCTGCGGTCGTGTGACGGCGGTGAGTTGGCCACACCGGAACCGCGGCAGTGGCGATGCACGGCCTCGGCTATAACCCCTTCATGGTGAGCTTCTCCTTCTATGCCCTACTACTGCCTCTACTTCCTAGACCATGGCCGCGGTGATTTTGGTCCTCTTCGTGTACTGGTAATATGACTTAGGTTTTTTAGGACGCTTGGATTGATGGCTATGGTCTGCTACTTGATTTGTGCTTTACTGAAATTAGTTGGGGTAGTTGGTTACTGTTTAGGGTTCATATTTGGGCCTAGATTTGTTGATGTGCTAATGCTCTTGTTGATCAACTAGTCCATACTCTAGTTCTAGTTCATGCCTACGGACTGGTCATTGGGGATTTGGTGCTGCTGGTGGTCCTATTCGCACTTGTTTGATATACTAACACTGTATCCTTAATTGTCAGTTAAACCATTAACCTACCATGCATATAGATGTGTTCATGTGAAATTGATGCTACTCTAACTCTGTGATCAACTTGTGGTCATGATCTAGTTATGGTTGTAGTTCTTGTTATTTAAATGTTTCTTTTATTTCACTTTCTCTTGCTGCAAGTATAATTACATGTTTATATTCTTGTTGGTCACTTGTTACTCTTCAAGCTGGTATCTGTGTTTAATTACATGCTAATATTCCTTTTATTTTGTAAGATAAGCTTGTGTCTAACTTTGCTTCCTCACTTTGCTTCTATTATTCTAGTTAATTGAAAAGGATCCAAACAAGGCAGTTCCATTGTTCTGAGTAGCTCTTAACAGTGGCGAACAATTGAGAGTGCATTGAAGGATATGGCTACTGTACTGAAACAAGCAAACCGGGCTGAAGAAGCCATAAATGTGATAAGATCATTCCATGACCATTGTCCAAATGAAGCTCGGGAGTCTCTTGACAGTATTCTTATTGACCTATACAAGGTATCTCTGGCCTATAAATTTATGTATATAACCTAATAATAAACCCATATCACATTCGTGTATGAATTGGTAGCCTAGTATTTATAACAATCTTCGTTTTTGTTGAACCAGAAATGCGGTAGGACAAAAGAACAGATTGAAATGCTGACAGTGAAGCTGAGAATGGTTGATGAGGATCTAGCTTCTGGCCGGTGGAAAGCAAAGTTGTCTAAATCTAATGGAAGAGGAGTCTATCTCTCTTTGAGGGATGAAAAGGCAAGGTAATAAAAGTCTTTTGTACATCTTCATTTGTCCCGCAAATGCCATTCTAAGGCTCTGCTTTGTCCTGAAGGTTGTTGGGTAACCTTGCATGGGCCTATATGCAGCCTGATAACTATGAGGAGGCTGAAATGCTCTACAAGTATATATCTCGGCCCTGAATTCGGCGTCCACGGCCAAACCCAGGTACCTACAAACTCCCCTCCATTCTGTTTTAGACCGTATGCTAGTCAAATAGACCGTAATACTAGTACGATTGTGTAGCTAGAGAGATATTGTTGGTTCTGATGCTTATTGATTGACACACCAAGTGTTGTTACTACTGATGATTACTAGTAATACAACAATAGTACATCTGCAACCAAGAGTTAAATTGAAATGACCTGGTAGTAAAGGGTACAATGTTGATAATAATCTGCTAATGCTGATGCCTTCTTGCTTGCTAGCTTGCGAATGACCTGGGAATTACTCCTACTTTGTGCACAAACTTTGCTTGTTGCAATTTGCCTCAAAATCTTGAATTCAGAATCTATAATAAGATTTGGTCATGCCTAGCATTGTATCCTTCTTAAGTTGGGTTTTCCCCAATTTCTAGAATTGGTCTGTTAGGTACTGCTTATAATTCATATATACTATGTTGCTGCTATATGCTTTTGTTTCTGCTATTGTTACTTAGTGCTCTATAGGTTACTGTTATATTGTACTAATGCTCCAGGTTCTTTTGAGTTCCTAGTAGTGGTATTGGTTCATTATTTAATTCCAGGATTTGTGAGTTCCTAGTAGGGAACACATGGACATGAAGCTACGGCGGCGACGAAGACGATATCGACATGGGGCTGCGGCGACGATGATGACGACGACAACAGCATCAACACAGGGCTACAACGGCGACGAAGACGACGACATCATCATGGTGCTGCGGCGGCAGCGACGACGACGACATCAACACCATCAACACGGCCTTCTGGAGGCGCCGACGACATAGACGCGTGGCATATATTGTGTGTGTGTGTGTGTGCACGCATGTGTGCGTGTGTACGTGTGCGTGTGTTAATTATCTACATCAGATATGTATGGTTGATGATTGACTGTATGCATAACATGTACGTATTGTGAAATGCATGTCTAAACTGAAATAGGTAGACTTTTTTTTTAAATCCTAATTTATTACTAGTAGTGTGGGTGTATCATAGAAGCGCTACTGCTATTCCTTTACTAGTAGTGTGGGTGTGGAATACTAGTAGCGTGTGGCACCAGCGCTACTGGTATGTCTATTTAGCAGTAGCGTGGGGTAAAACACACGCTACTGCTAAAAAATAGTTGTAGCGTCATAGCAGTAGCGTGGGAACCTATGCTACTGGTAGTCCAAAAACCCACGCTACTAGTAAGGTTTTTTCTAGTAGTGTTCACTAGAGGCTTCTGTCTCGGAGAAAGCATACAATGGGTAAGCAAATTAGTGTTGATCAATTGATAGAAAAGCGCAAAGTTATAATGACAGCCAGGGCAATGATCATGAATATAGGCATCACGTCTGTGACAAGTAGACCGACTCCTGCCTGCATCTACTACTATTACACCACTTATCGACCGCTGTCCAGCATGCATCTAGAGCATTAAGTTCATAAAAATAGAGTAACGCCTTAAGCAAGATGACATGATGTAGAGGGACAAACTAAAGCAATATGATGTAAACACCATATTGTTATACTTAATGGAAGCAACACAATACGTGCCTCGCTACCCTTTCTGTCACTAGGTGAGGACACCGCGAGATTTAACCCATCACAAAGCACCTCTCCCGTTGCAAGAAAAAACAGTCTAGTTGGCCAAATCAAATAGATAGATCGAAGAGAAATACAAAGCTATCTTAATCATGCATAAAAGAGTTCAGAGAAGACTCAAATAATATTCAT
The DNA here is from genome assembly GCA_902687465.1 of Secale cereale. NCBI lineage: Eukaryota > Viridiplantae > Streptophyta > Magnoliopsida > Poales > Poaceae > Secale > Secale cereale. The sequence goes on along the minus strand of LR738714.1, from coordinate 97,631,661 downwards.
AGATGATCCGATCATAAATCCAGAATTCATTAGATCTCAACAAACACACCAAAAAGAAGATTACATCGATTAGACCTCCAAGAACATCGAGGAGAACATTGTATTGAAGATCAAAGAGATAGAAGAAGCCATCTAGCTACTAGCTATGGACCAGTAGGTCTGTGGTAAACTACTCACACATCATCGGAGGAGCAGCAAGGTTGATGTACATGCCCTATGTGATTGAATCCCCCTCCGACAGAGTACCGGAAATGCCCCAATATGGGATCTCATGGGAACAGAAACTTGCGGCGGTGGAAAAGTATTTTTTGGTGACTCTAGGGTTTGTAGAATATTTGGGTATTTATAGAGCTAAGAGGCAGTGCAGGGGAGTGCCAATGGGCCCACCAGCCTAGGGGCGCCCTCCCTAGGGCGCGCCCCTACGGCTCGTTGTCTCCTCATGGCTCTTTTGGCCCCCTCTCCAAGTCTCGTAGGTGTCTACTGGTCCAAGAAAAATCATCGTAAAGTTTTATTCCGTTTGGACTCCGTTTGATATTCCTTTTCTGCGAAAGCCAACAACAAGGAAAACATAAACTGGCACTAGGCTAATAAATTAGTCCCAAAAATAATATAAAATATCATATTAATGCATGTAAAACATCCAAATTCGATAATATAATATCATGGAACAATCAAAAAATTATAGATACGTTGGAGACGTATCAAGCATCCGCAAGCTTAATTCATGCTCGTCCTCGAGTAGGTAAATGATAAAAACAGAATTTTTGATGTGGAATGCTACCTAACATATTTAGCAATGTATTTCTTATCTTGGCATGAATGTTAAGATCCATATGAATCAACACAAAAGTTCATTGACATTAAAACAATAATACTTCAAGCACACTAGAAAGCAAAATCATGAAACTACAAAAATAACATGGCTAAAGAAAGTTATCCTTACAAAATCATATAGTCTTGTTATGCTCCCTCTTCTCAACACAAAGTATAAATCATGTACTACCCCGGTGTCAGCCAAGCAATTGGTTCATACTTTTTAACGCGCTTCAGCTTTTTCAACTCTACACGCAATACATGAGAGTGAGCCATGGACATAACACTATAGGTGGAATAGAAGGTGGTAGTAGACAAAAGAAAAGAGAAAGTCTCACATCAACTAGGAAAATTAATGGACTATTGAGATGTCCATCAATTGATATCAATGTTAGTGAGTAGGGATTGCCATGTAACAGATGCACTAGAGATATAAGTGTATGAAAGCTCCAAAATAAAACTAAGTCGGTGTGCATCCAACTTGCTTGCTCATGAAGACATAGGGCAATTTGAGGAAGCCCATTATTGGAATATACAAGCCAAGTTCTATAATGAAAAATTCCCACTAGTAATATATGAAAGTGTCAAAATAGGAGACTCCCTATCATGAAGAACATGGTGCTACTATAAAGCACAAGTGTGGAAAAGGGTAGTAACATTGTCCCTTCTCTCTTTTTCTCTTTTTTTTTATTTGGGGCTCTTTAGCCTCTTTTTCTGTTTTTTTTCTTTGGGCTCTTTGGCCCCTTTTTTATTTGGGCTCCTTGGCCTATTTATTTTATTTTATTTTTATAACCTCACATGGGACAATATTCTAATAATGATGATCATCACACTTTTGTTACCTTACAACTCAAGGTAAAAATTCTAATAACGGTGGAGTTACATGGCAATATATCTCAGAATGGCTATGAAAATGCCATAATATGTAGGTATGGTGGCTGTTTTGAGGAAGGGTATAAGGTGGGTTTAGTGCACCGGCAAAAGTTGCGTGGTACTAGAGTGGCTAGCAAAGGTGGAAGGGTGAGAGTGCGTATAATCCATGAACTCGACATTAGTCATAAAGAACTCACATACTTATTGCAAAAAGTTTATTAGCCCTCGAAGCAAAGTACTGCTACGCATGCTCCTAGTGGAGAGGTTGGTAGGATTTAACCATCGCGTGCTCCCGACTTTCACACAAAGGAGTACAATCAAGAATAAATTATGCTCCAACTTCATCACATACCTAGAAGACCATGCGTGCATGCTATGGGAATCACATACCTTAACACAATTATTTCTTTTATCCCACAATTCACTACTAGCATGAATCTAATATTACCATATTCATGTCTCAAAACAATTGCAAGGAATCAAACTTCTCATATATTCAATGCTCTGTATGAAAGTTTTTATTATATCCCCCTTGGATGCCTATCATATTAGGACCAAATTCATAACCCAAGCAAATTACCATGTTGTTTTATACTCTCATATAATGTAAGTGAAGCATGAGAGTTCATCAATTTCTTCAAAATAACACCACCGTCGTGCTCAAAAAGATATAAGTGCAGCACTAGAGAAGCTACCTAGCTCAATAATTTCTTTCTAATTTTGCTAAAATTTCTTGTACGAATTCTTCAATACCTACTATTTTAGAATATTTGTGCGGCACGCTCCCAAAATTTTCACATGTGATACATGTTCCTTCTATTTCTCCAAGTAAATCTCTTCGCAAGGCAATACCGACGGTGTCCACTTGACCTATATAAGTGAAGCACACAGTGTATTCTAATAAATTCACGATAAATGTGTGGCCCTCTCAAAAGGTGTCTACAACAAGGATGATTGTGGCAAACTAAAAAGCAAAGACTAAAATTATACAAGACGCTCCAAGGAAAACACATATCATATCATATGGATTGAACACAAAAGAGGGGATGCCTAAAACTTCACAACACAAAACTCAACAAAAAAATCATGAGACCTATTAGCATAATAAATCAAATAACCACTTTAGGTACTTTAATGAACTTTAACTAATTTTATATTGGTGATATATCTAATGTATTCCATCTTCTCCATGGTTCATACCCCCCGATATTACCCATAGATTCATCAAAATAAGCAAACAACACAATGAAAAAAGAATATGCCAAAAAAAAGAACAGTCTGTAGCAATCTGAAAACGTCTCATACTTCTATAACTATAAAATGCTGAAAAATTAGGAAAACGTGCGCAATTTGTAAATCAATCTTTTGTAAAAAAAATCAGAAATTATCACGCTCCAACAAATTATGGAATTTTCTGTACTAGACGCAAAAATTTCTACTTTCAGCAAAATCAAATAAACAATCTTCCAAACCATCCCAAAGGTCTTACTTTGCACAAACACAAATTTAAAACATGAAAACACATCTAACCAGAGGCTAGAAGGTATATTGATTTAAAATAAGGAAAGAAAAATATTGGGTTGTCTCCCAAGAAGCGCTTTTTTTAAAGCCATTTAGCTAGGCATTGCTAATTTTAATGATGTTCACATGAAAGAAAAGAATTGAAACACAAAGCGAGCATCATAGAACATGTGACAAACATATCTAAGTCTAACATTCATCCTATGCATAGGCATTTTATAGTAAAACAAATCAAGACAAGCAATATCTAGCATATGCAAGGAAGAAGAAGGGAACAAAATCAATCTCAACATGAAGAGAGGTAACTTAGTAACATGAAGATCTCTACAACCATATTTTCCTCTTTCATAATAATTGCATGTTGGATCATAATCAAATTATAGAATATAGCTATCAATACATTCTACATGACCCATATGCATGCAAAGTTGACACTCTTCCAAAATAGTGGGGTTATCATCAAATAAAGTCATGACCTTTCCAAACCCACTTTTATCAAAAAAATCATAGGATTGAACATTATCCAAATATGTGGGCTCTAAAGTTGACACTCTTCCAAACCCACTTTCAGTATTATTGCAAACATTATTATCAATCTCATATTCATCATGGGGCTTAAATAAATTTTCAAGATCATAAGAAGAATCACCCCAATCAAGATCATTGCAACAAGTAGTGGACATAGCAAAATTAGCATCCCCAAGCTTAGGGTTTTTCATATCATTAACACTTCATCACAATTTTTAGATTCACGAATTTCAACCCAAACCTCATAAAGATAATCTAGTGCACTCAACTCACAAGCAATTGGTTCATCATAATTGGATCTTTTAAAAATATTATTAAGGATGAGGATCGATAAACCTTGTCCTTCTGATTTCCAATAAATACACCTTTATGGCAAGCAAACAAGCAAACAAACCAAGTAAGACATAAAGCCAAACGGAAAAGGCAAACAAAAGGCAAACATTTTTGTGTTTTTCTGAAAATGTTTTAGAAGTGGGGGAGATGAAAACGAGAGGCAAATGGCAAACAATGTAAGTGCAAGAGATGAGAGTTTATGATAGGTACTTGGTAGGCTTGAAGTAGAATCTCCCCGGCAATAGCTCAAGAAATTCTTCCTGCTACTTCTTGAGCTTGCGTTGACTTTTTCCTTGAAGAGGAAAGGGTGATGCAGCAAAGTAGAGATAAGTATTTCCCTCAGTTTAAAACCAAGGTATCAATCCTGTAGGAGGCACAAATAATCCCCCAGTCTATGCACCTTCACAAACTAACAAACACTTGCACACAACGCGGAAAAGGGGTTGTCAATCCCTTCATGGTCACTTGCAAGAGAGAGATCTGACAGAGATAGGTTTAAAATAAAAGTAAAAGGCAAAATAAATTAAATACAAATAATTGCAGCAAGGTATTTTTTGGTTTTTGGTATTATAGATCTGAAAATATAAGATGGAAAATAGACCCGGGGGCCATAGGTTTCACTAGAGGCTTCTCTCTCGAAGAAAGCATACTATGGGTAAACAAATTACTGTTGAGCAATTGATAAAAAAGCACAAAATTATGATGACATCCAAGGCAATGATCATGAATATAGGCATCATGTCCTTGACAAGTAGAACGAGTCCTACCTGCATCTACTACTATTACTCCACTCATCGACCGCTATCCAGCTGAAAGCACAAGTGCACCCTAGGTGATTTTGGTAATTAATGACAACATATCTCTTGTTGGACTAATATTTCAATCTAGTGTATTTCAGATGAGTTCAATAGTGGAGTGGCAGGACAAGAGGATGTGGAACCCCTTCCAAAAGCTAAGGACAAAGATTGGCAAAAGCTCAAGACTCTTCATTTCTATTTTAGTGATCCAAGATCACATTGAGTTCATAGGAAAGCCGATACTATTAAAAGGGGATGAGGTGTTGCTTAATGGTCTACTTGCTCAAAGTGCTTAGTGATATGCTCCAAAGCCCTCCACCACTTTCTGATTTCCACATATGTCCCAAACCTAAAGTCAAACTCGGCCCCACCAATTTGATTCATCACGTGCCACCGAGTTCACTTGACATATCCACTGCCAGAAAGCCTAAAGAGTCCGGTCTCACTGATGGGATCTCGAGATGGGCTTTGCAAACTCTCTGTTACCTGTTGCAATTATTTCGGTCTCACCAAGATATGCAATCGGTCCCATCGAGTTTGCTTGACTAACTCTCTGTTTTCTTATTACCAAAATCGGTCTCACCGAGTTTGTGTAAGCGGTCAAACCGATATAAGGTTTACCTAACCCTAACACATCGGTCTTACCGAGTTGATTTTGTCGGTCCCACCAAAAAGCCTAACGTTCACATTTTGAACTACTTCGGTCTGACCGAGTTCATCTATTCGGTTTGACCGAGTTGGGTCAAATGTGTGTAACAGCTAGATTTTGTGTGGAGGCTATATATACCCCTCCACCCATTCTCCATTAGTGAGAGAGCCATCAGAACGTGCCTACACTTCCACTACTCATTTTCTGAGAAAGAACTACCTACTCATGTGTTGATACCAAGATATTCCAATCCTACCATAAGAATCTTGATCTCTAGCCTTCCACAAGTTGCTTTCCACTCAAATCATCTTTGGAGCATATCCAAATCTATGCGAGAGAGTTGAGTGTTGGGGAGACTATCATTTGAAGCACAAGAGCAAGGAATTCATCATCAACACACCATTTATTACCTTTTGGAGACTGGTGTCTCCTAGATTGGTTAGGTGTCACTTGGGAGCCTCCGACAATATTGTGGAGTTGAACCAAGGAGTTTATGAGGGCAAGGAGATCGCTTACTTCGTAAAGAACTACCCTAGTGAGGCACGTCCTTCTTGGGCGATGGCCATGGGGGGATAGTGTGATGGCCTGGCTTATTAGGGATGATAGACTACTCATATCAATAAGGAATTTCTTCTTTTCCGGGAGCCCATTCGGATAGAACTCCAAAGTTAAGCGTGCTCAGCTTGGAGTAGTTTCAGGATGGGTGACCAACCGGGAAGTTGCTCCCGGGTGCGCACGAGTGAGGACAAAGTGCGCAGAAAAGACTAGTATTGATATGTGAGGCCAGTCTATATCCCGCCAGGAGTAACGACCACCGGGGGGTGTGCCCGGGGCGTTACAAGTTGGTATCAGAGCCGACCCTCGCGGTTACACGGATGTTTGCGGATAGTTTGCAGTCATGTTGTGCATGACGTTTGTGACCCGTCGTGGCACACGGCATGGCACATGTGCTGTCCTGGAAGCACAGACGGTTGTGCCAAGAGGGAACGTTCCTGTGGCCCGACGAGGACGTCGGTTCCTCTGAGTGAGGGTGTATGTGATGGCCTGGCTTATTAGGGATGATAGACTACTCATATCAATAAGGAATTCCTTCTTTTCCGGGAGCCTATTCGGATAGAACTCCAAAGTTAAGCGTGCTCAGCTTGGAGTAGTTTCAGGATGGGTGACCGACCGGGAAGTTGCTCTCGGGTGCGCACGAGTGAGGACAAAGTGCGCAGAAAAGACTAGTATTGATATATGATGCCAGTCTAGATCCCGCCACGAGTAACGACCACCGGCGGGTGTGCCCGGGGCGTTACAGATAGACAAGGTTCCTTCTTCATGGACCCTTCGTGGGTGGAGCCCTCCATGGACTCGCGCAGCCATTACCCTTCGTGGGTTGAAGTCTCCATCAACGTGGATGTACGATAGCGACACCTATCGGAACCACGCCAAAAACATATGTGTCTCCAATTGCATTTGCACACTCCAATTCCATCCCCTTACTTTCTTGCAACTTGCATGTTTTACTTTCCGCTGCTCTTATACTCTTGCCATGCTTGCTTGAAATGTATTGTGAATGTTTGAAATTGTGCTATAACTCCATCTCAACTTAAAGAACTTAAAAACTTCTCCTTTTCTCGTTGAGTGTCTAATCACCCCCCCTCTCGCCACCTCTTCTTCAATCGTTTCAATTGGTATCAGAGCTTTGGTCTCCATTGATTTAGTTTAATCACCATTGGAGGAAGATGGATGAGTCTACGATTGGGAGTATTAGACGTAGAGTGCCTATCCTTGAAGGGGAGTTTTATAAGGAATGGAAAAATGACATGCTTGAGATGTTCAATGAATATCATTTGAACAAGTATATTGTTAGCCCTTATGTGCCGCCATTGACCCTTTGAATCCAACTTCCAATGAGCATCTTGACATGGTTTGCAATCTTAGAACTGTTGATCTTATCACTAGAGGATTGTCTAGAAATTTGCTTCTTTTCTTACCAACTTTCAAATGTGCTTATACTATATGGAAATTTCTTGAGCAACTATTTCTAGACTACTCTTTGAAAAATCTAGATGTGATCCTTCAAAAGTCCATTGTTTTAAATAAAATGAATCCTAGTGATCTTGAATTTGATGATTGTTTATTTGAGCTTCGCGACCTTATGCGTTCCAAAGGAGATGTTGGAATCATTAGTAATATCATCTCGAAAGTCATTATAAAACATAAAGATGAACATTTTCATGATCACATAACTAATGAACACTACTAGAAAAAGGGCTATAGATGGGATTGACACTAATGGCGCACCAGACATGCGGTGCGCCATTAGTATATACTAATGGCGCACCACCTGCTGGTACGCCATTAGAGTTGAATACACTAATGGAGCACCTGTCTCAGGGTGCGCCATTAGTATCAAAAAACTTTCCTTTTCCAAACATACTAATGGCGCATCCAGACACCGTGCGCAATTACTAGTTGTAACTAGTAATGGCGCACCAATCACACAGTGCGCCACTACTGTTTTTTTATTATATTTTCTATTCTTTTTTTTTTTGCAAAACTACTAATGGCACACTGTTCCACCGTGCGCCATTACTAGTTTAAACTAGTAATGGCGCACTTTGGCACAGTGCGCCATTAGTATTTTTTTTATTTTGCAAAACTACTAATGGCGCACCACCAGCAGGTGCGCCATTAGTAACCTGGGTTACTAATGGCGCATTTGGAGGTGGTGCGCCATTAGTAAGTGGGCACCAACAAGATATTTTGGACAGCCACTCCTACCCACTCACTTTCTCCCCACTTCATTCTCTCCACCTCCTCCTCCAAAGCTTGTCTCGGGTGCCTCCTCTTTGTCACCTCATTTCCACCATATATTCATTCAAATTAAGTGGTTAAATTACCTTTTTTTGATAGGTAAGTAAGGGGGGAAGCTATATTTATGTTTTTCTCCCTACAACAATGTGCACATGCACTTTTTATGGCCTAGCTAGATCTATGTATGTTCGTGGTGTTGCATATGTTTGTGGTGTTGCATATGTGTTTGTGTTTGCAGGTGTACCGGTATTTGAAATGCGATAGTTGCCAATATTTTGCCGGAATGTTGATTCATTTCCGTTTCGGCGAGAATTTTGGCATTAAGCATTCTTTTTTGTCCTATTTTTAGGGAAATTCATGCCAAATTTTTTCTTGGTTCTAAAATATCGTTTTGCTCTACCCCGCAGGCGACCATGGTCCGCACGATGACCGAAGGCATCGTGAATAGGTTTTTGAGCTCCGCGAAGGCCGAGATGCTTCAAAAGAACGAGACGGAGATAAGATGTCCGTCTCGAAGATGTTGAAGAGCCTTATTGCGGACCCGGATTCCGGGCAGGTGCGGGACCACCTGCTCTTGCGTGGTTTCATGGATGGCTATCGGTGGCAAGGTGATGAAGATGACTACGAAGTCGTCCATGGGGGCCGGGCAAGAAATGAGGAAGGGAAGCAAGACAACCACCGCGGCTCGGGCGGGCGAGAAGACGAAGAATCTCCAGGAGATGATCGCGATGGTGATGCTGTACACGTGCACAGTCATCATGTAGAAGATGCAAGACATGATAATGAGGAAGATGCCGGAGCAGACGACAGGCATGATCATGAAGATGATGATGCCGGCGGAGCAGACGACGCTGGACCATCGATGGGCTGGGTGCAGGACCCTCATATTCAAGAGCTGCTTCTCAAGCAGATGGATAACGCAAGAGCTGCCGCCCGAGAGAAAGCCAAGATGGATCAACTGGAGATAGACGCGGTTACTCCATTGTACGAAGGATGCAGGCCCGAGGATACCTGCCTGAAAGTAACGTTCATGGCTCTGGAGATGAAGGTAAAACACAAAATGGCCGACGCATGCTTCGACGAGAACATGTCATTCAGGCACGAACATCTTCCCAAGGGGAACAAGTGCCCGACCAGTTTCGAGGAGGCGAAGAAAATCGTGTGTCCTCTGGATTTACCGCACGTGAAATACCATGTGTGCATGAACAATTGCATCATTTATCGGGACGAGCACGCGGAGTCTACCATATGTCTGGTGTGCGGCGTCACTCGATACAAGAAGAGGAAGAAAGCTCCTCGAATAGTGGTGTGGTACTTTCCGATCACTCCTCGTCTGCATCGGTATTTTGTGGACCCTAATGTAGCAAAGCTCCTGCGTTGGCACGCGGAAAGGGAGGAGAAAAAGCGAGAAGATGACGCAAATGATCCGAAGATAGATAAAAAAGACAAGATGCTGAGTCACCCTAAGGATGCGAGCCAGTGGCAAGCGTTGAACTTCGAAGACCTAGAATTTTGGAACGATCCAAGGAACATCGTGCTGGGCGCGAGCACCGATGGAGTCAATCCGTTTGGCAGCCAAAGAAGCACACATAGCACCTGGCATGTGTTTGTGTGGATGTACAACCTTCCCCCTGGTTGTGCATGAAGAGGAACTACATTCACATGAGTATGCTAATTGAAGGACCGAAACAACCAGTGAACGACACAATCTGTATCTGGGGCTGCTGAAAGAGGAGCTAGACACAATGTGGAAAACGCCAGCCAATACGTGAGACGCCGCAGAGAAAGAATTTTTCCCTATGAGAGCCGCACTGCCCACGACGGTGCACGACTATCTCAGTTACGGGTATGTAGCGGGGCAGGTGGTCCACGGATTTTCTGGATGCGTCAGGTGCATGGATGACACAACGTATCGCCAGCTAGATAGAGATCCCGGGTCTTCGAAAACCGTGTTTATGGGACATCGAAGGTGGCTTCGCGATGATGACCTGTAGAGAAAACGCAAGGATCTGTTCGATGGTGAAACTGAACCCCGAGGACACCCGCGTACGAGGAGCGGCGAGGAAATAGATGAGCTATTGAAAAATTGGAAAGATTGCCCACTGCCGGGAAAGAAGCAAAAGGCGTCAGAGCCGGGAAAGAAGTGAAAGGCGCCAGAGTCGCTGCTGAAGGTATGGAAAACGAGGTCTGTTTTCTGGGACTTGCCGTACTGGAAGATCCACCGTGTGCCTCACAGCCTAGATGTCATGCATATCACGAAGAACGTGTGCGAGAGTCTGCTTGGTACCCTGCTCAACATGCGAGAGAGGACCAAAGATGGGCCGAAAGCAAGGGCAGACTTGAAATCAATGGGCATCAGGCAGGAGCTTCACGCTAATGATGATGATGATGATGATGATGATGAGGCGAAGCAGGACACGGAAAGTCGTCGCAAAGGCAAAAAGGCCAAGAAGACCAGAAATGACTACCCTCCCGCATGCTTCACTCTAAGTCAGGAGGAGATCGAGCAGTTTTTCACCTGCCTCGTAGGAGTAAAACTTCCTTACGGTTACGCGGGGAAGATAAGCAGATACCTAGACCCAGTGAAGCAGAAGTTCAGCGGGATGAAGTCTCACGACTGTCACGTGCTGATGACGCAGATACTTCCAGTTGCAATCCGTGGGATCATGGACGTGCACGTCCGTGAAACGCTATTTGGCCTATGCAAATTTTTCGACGTCATCTCTCGGAAGTCGGTTGGCGTGAGGCAACTCAGAAGGCTACAGGAAGAGATCGTGGTGATACTATGCGAGCTTGAGATGTACTTCCCGCTTGCATTCTTTGATGTTATGGTGCATCTGCTGGTCCATATCGTGGACGATATCATCCAACTCGGGCCGACGTTCCTGCACAGCATGATGCCGTTCGAAAGGATGAATGTTGTCATCAAAGGATACGTTCGCAACATGTCACGTCCAGAGGGAAATATAGCCAGGGGCTTTCTGACCGAAGAGTGCATCTCCTACTACACGAATTATCTAGGCATCGAGAACCCCGTTGGTCTGCCTGTCAACAGGCACCTCGGCAGGCTCGCTGGATGGGGTCACCGTGAGGGTCGCCGCGAAATGCATGTCGACTTCGAGAGTCGACTCGCCGACTTTGAAAGAGCAAACCTAGTCGCGCTACAACACATAGACGTGGTCGATCCTTGGGTGGTAGAGCACAAAACCTTTATTGAGAAGACGTACAATGACCGAGGCCAACAGAGGACGGACGGAGATATAATCAAATAGCACAACTCATGTTTCACGCGTTGGTTCAAGCAGAAGCTTCTGTCGTACTCTTTACATGAGGATTCTTCCGCAGAAGAACAACTCATATTCGCCTTGTCACAGGGCGCCGAGCACAACCTGATGACCTATGAGGCGTACGATATCAACGGCTACACATTCTACACCGAGGCCAAGGACATGAAGAGCGATGGTTATCAGAACTCCGGGGTAACGATGACATCCTACACCGGTAACGACAAGGACAGATACTACAGAAGGATCAAGGTGATCTGGGAGCTGAGCTACGCTGGAGAGAAGGTCCCGATGTTCCGTGTCAGATGGGCCAAGAGCGTCCTAAAAGAAGACCGGTATTTTACCACCATGGTTATACCCGAAGCCAAATCCAAGACCGCGGGCGCAAACGTCACCGCGAAAAATGAGCCATGGGTACTGGCTTCCCAAGTTGACCAATGCTTCTTCATTACCGACCCGTCAAAGCCCAGTCGTGTTGTCGTGAGGAGAGGCAAAAGGAAGATCACCGGAATGGATGCAGTAGCCAATGAGCAAGACTTCGACAAGTACGGCGACCCGAAGATCGAACATGACGACGATGATGAAGTAGCAGCATACACCAGAAGAAGAGGCAGGACCACCCTACCTAAAGGACGTCCGTTCCACAGAAGAACTCCATTTTCGAAAAAGAAGGGCAAGAAGATTGTGAACATGTAGCTAACTAAGATCGATTGTATTTAAATCGTAGCCTTCATTTCTCGATTGTATTTCATGGGCACTTTTTGAACTCTTGAATGTTTTTAAATTTCATGGACACTCGATCTCGATCCCTCTCTATCTCGATCGCTATCCCACCTCGCCAGATCCGGTCCCCCTCGCCGCCGAGCACCCCCCGCTCCACCGGCCGCCGCCGCCGACCCCCCGCACCCTCCCCTACTCCAACGCCGCCGCCGACCCACCGCACCCTCCCCCGCTCCATCGGCCGCCGCCGCCGACCCATGAACTCATGATATTTTCAAATATTAAATTTGATGATATTTTTTCATATTCATAAATATTTTCATATAACAAATTTGATGATATTTTTTAAAAATATATTACGGTTTTATAAAAAAATATTACTGATATGATTTAAACAAGTTTGAACATATTTAAACTCAAATAAGTGTCAAACAACATTTTAAATGCATAAAAAAATTGGGGAGCCTGGGAATCGAACCCAGGACCTCCCAGTGGGTGTGCTGTGTGCTGACCAGTCGGGCTAGTGGGTGTGTTCTGATGGGGATAGGGTTAGGTGGGATATAATCGGACCAGTCGGGCTAGTAACTAAAACAAAATACTAATGGCGCACCAGGGGGAGGTGCACCATTAGAATCTCCGTACTTATGGCGCACTAGGGGGAGGTGCGCCATTAGTAATCTCCCCCCATCCATACTTCGTCCCCCACTCCACCCATTCCCTCTCTCCCTCGTCAGTTCAATCCTCTTCATCCGTCTCCCTCCCTCCAGCGCCCCGACGCCGCCGCCCTCGCGCCACCCCCGCCGAGCCGAGCGTCGCCTCCCTCGCCATCCCCCCTCTGCCCGCGCCCGCGCCCTCGACGTCCTCCCCCGACGCCCGCGCCCCCGAC
>LR738714.1:97502971-97603576 GCA_902687465.1 Secale cereale | reverse complement strand
ACCCCCTCTCATCCCCCCCGATCCCACTTGTCTCCCCACCCCGCCCCCGAGTGGATCTGAATCGGGGGGCAACCGACGCCCCCGACCAGCAAGCCATCGCCCCGCCGGCCTCGTCGGCGGCGGTCCGGACGCCGCCCCGATCCCGACGCCCTCGAACAGAGCCGCCTGGATGCCGCCGGACGTCGTCCGCTCGCTTCCCCAGCCTCCCCCTCGCCGGACCACCTCGACCCTCACCACTGCCCCGCGCCATACAACCCCAGTGAGGCCCCCTCCTTCTCCTCTTCCCCGCGCTCCGGCCACGCACCGCACGCCCGACGCCGCATCCGGCTGTGCTCACCGGCCCTAGCCCTTGCTGCACGCCGCCCTTTGCCGCCCTGCCCCCGAGCCCTCTCCCCTCCAACTGCCCCCGAGCCGCACCGGCTCCGCCCAGCGCGGCCACTTCTCAGCTGCCGCGGCTGCAGCTCGCGCGCCGCCGTCCCAGCTCGGCTCCGGTGGCTCCCCCGGCCGCAGCCCCCAGGAAGCCGGCCACCCACCGCTGCTTGCCGTCGCCGTGCCGTCCGGCTAAGGCCACGCTCGGACGACATCGCCGCCACCCTGCTACGGCCGCGGCCACGGCCGCCGGCGCCGTGCCGCGCGCCCGTCCCTTCGCCCGTTGGCCTCAGCGCCGTTCGGGCGCCCAGCCGGGCTCCGCCCTTGTGCCAAATGCCCGTTAGCCCGATTGGCCCCTAGGGCCAATGACGGGAGGACCCCACGGCCAGAAAAAAAAAGGATTAAAAAAAATTATATATAATAAAAAAAATTAAAAAAATAAGTAAATAAATATATTAATTAATTAATTAATTAACAAATTAATTAAGTTAATTAATCATATTTAGATTAATCTAATCAGTAATTAACCTAAACAGTAATTAACTAAATCATAATTAACCTAACTAAACTATTTGTTAGTTTATAGTCAATGACACGCGGGACCCCCCCCCCCACGCCAGCTGGACCTGGTCAACCCTGTTGACTGCTGACGTCATGCTGACGTCAGCATGCACTATTCTGGATAATGTCATATTAAATTAATTAATTAAATTCCAGAAATTATTATAAACTTTAGAAAATCATATCTTTTAAACCGTAACTCGGATGAAAATACCTTGTACATGAAAGTTGCTCAGAACGACGAGACGCATCCGACTACGCGAACCGTTCGTCCACTACACCTCTCTATCATACCGAACATGCAACATTCCCCCTCCGTTTCATCTGCCTGAAAATGCCTAACACCGGGAATACTTTCCCGGATGTTTTTCATCCTTGCCAGTATCACCCCCTACTACGTTAGGTCACACGTAGCACCGCGTATTTCCATGTTATGCTTTGTGATGCTATTGTTTGCTCTGTTATTTATTTGTTTCCCCCTTCGTTGCTTATTTTCGGTAGACTCCGATACTGTGATAGACCCCGAGACCATTGATGCTTCGGTGTTCGACTACGGCTACGCTTCCGAAGATTCCTTTCGTCTGCATGGCTTCCAGGCAAGCCCCCCCTTTGATCACCAGATATCGCCTACTCTTCTCTCTACTGCTTGCATTAGAGTAGTGTAGCATGTTACTGCTTTCGATAATCCTATTCTACTGCATAGCCTGTCATTGTTGCTACCACTGTTGATACCTTACCTGCAATACTAAATGCTTAGTATAGGATGCTAGTACTCCATCAGTGGCCCTACACCCTTGTCCGTCTGCCCTGCTATTCTATCGGGCCGTGATCACTTGGGGGTGATCACGGGTATATACTACATACATTTTACATGACACATGATGATGGTTCGGATATGGGGGCTGAAGGGGCAGGTGGTTCCACCCAGGTAGTGGTGGGCCTGGGTTCCCGACAGCCCCCTGATGGTTACCTTGTGGCGGAGCGACAGGGCAGGTTGCGACCACCTAGGAGACAGGTGGGCCTGGCCCTGGTCGTTGTCCGCGGTTATTTCATAATAACACGTTTAACGGGATCTTGGTATTTGATCTGAGTCTGGCCATTTGGTCTATACGCACTAACCAGCTACGTGGGAATAGTTATGGGTACTCGACGTCGTGGTATCAGCCGAAGCCTTCTTGACGTCAGCGACTTAGCGGCGCGCGCCGGATTGGACTGGAAAGCCTACTCTGGTATTAGGAGAGGCTAGGTCTGCTTACCGGCCGCGTACGCAACGTGCAGGTGTGCGTTGGGCGATGGGCCCGGACCCCTGCGCGCCTAGGACTTAGACCGGCGTGCTGACCTCTCTGTTGTGCTTAGGTAGGGCTGCGACGTGTTGATCTTCCGAGGCCGGGCATGACCCTGGAAAGTGTGTCCGGCCAAATGGGATCGAGCGTGCTGGGTTATGTGGTGCACCCCTGCAGGGAAGTTAATCTATTCGAATAGCCGTGTCCCTCGGTAAAAGGACGACCCGGAGTTGTACTCGGACCTCATGACAACTAGAACTGGATACTTAATAAAACACACCCAGACAAGTTCCAGATATAACTCGGTGGTTGCTCTCTCATAGGGTGATGTGCGGGAGGATCGCCGGGTAGGATTATGCTTTACGATGTTACTTGGTGAACTCTTCTGCTACTCAAGACGGAGGCTGCCAGAAGCTTTGATAGTTGTTACTATTCCATCTACTCCCTTCTACTGCTGCAAGATGGAGGCTGCGAGATACGAGGATACTTGTTACTTCCATCTATTCTCTTCTACTGCTGCAAGATGGAGGTGGCCAGAAGTGTAGTCTTCGATTGGATTAGCTATCCCCCTCTTATTCTGCTTTCTGCAGTTCAGTCCACATATATTCCCCCTTTACACAGATATCATTGCATATGTAGTGTAGATCCTTGCTTGCGAGTACTTTGGATGAGTACTCACGGTTGCTTTTCTCCCCCTTTTCCCCCCTCTTGTTCCTTCTTCTCGGATGATGCAACCAGATTGATGGAGTCCAGGAGCCAGAAGATCCCGATGATGTTTCTACATGGAGTTCGGCTTCGAGGAGTAGTTAGGAGGTCCCAGGCAGGAGGCCTTGCCTTTTCGATCGTTGTTACTTTTGTGCTAGCCTTCTTAAGGCAAACTTGTTTAACTTATGTCTGTACTCAGATATTGTTGCTTCCGCTGACTCTTGTGTTTTCGAGCTTATGTATTCGAGCCCTCGAGGCCCCTGGCTTGTAATATAAAGCTTGTATTATTTTAATTTGTGTCTAGAGTTGTGTTGTGATATCTTCCAGTGAGTCCTTGATCTTGGTCGTACACATTTGCGTGCATGATTAGTGTACGGACAAATCGGGGGCGTCACAAGTTCTACCTCAGAAATCAACCGTCCAACAGTGACATCGACACAATGCTACAAATGCAGGCTGACAACGCCCGCGATTTCATGACTCCCACGATAGACGGCGGCTTCATCCATGCTCCGGTCCATTGAGTCGAGTCGAAAGTAGTGATGTCGTGTCTAGTTCTGAAACATCGATTGGCTCATGTTGTAATTAAACTTTAATGAACTTGTAGTATGTCTCTTTGGTTTCGACAGTCGTTCAACTTAGATGTAATCGATGCTATTAATGTCTTGCTTTTCTCTTTCGATCGTTCTGTGGCATACTTATATATTGCTTATGTATTGTCTGTGAATTGGTACTAACGTTTCGTTTGGCTAGTGCATAGTGATGCCGTCGTATGTCGTGTACATTGGTAAGGTTCCCGGAGTCTACGACGACTGGGAGGAGTGTCGGAGACAGGTTCACCGATGCAGCGGTAACAGTTACAAAGGGTACGTCACTAGGGCCTAGGCGGAATCTAGATACGCCCGCTATCTAGCGGGAGAGGGGAGGGAGCGTTGGAGGAACCGGATGAAGACGAGTTTCATCGTGATGATGCTCATCGTGATGACCGCAGCTCTTTTCTATGTGATGGTAGTTTAGATGATCGATATCGAGTTGTAATGTGAAGACAAACTCGCTACTCGCGGTCTCGAGACTTGTAATATAATGTTCTATCTTTGTTCGGTCTTTTGAAATCAGAGACTAATATGATGAATTGTATTCGGAGACTAATATGATGAATTGTATTCAGAGACTAATCTTCAATTGTATTCAATGAATCTGTTGTTGCTGTGTGCTGGTGCTGTCTATATTCTGTCCAATAATACATTTTGTAACCTGTGCAAAAAACTGAAAATTAAAAAATAAATAAATAACCTAATATTCATACTAATGCCGCATCACATCACATTGCGCCATTAGTATGCCAAAGGATACTAATGGCGCATCAGGAAAGAGTGCGCCATTAGTATGCCAAAGCACCTGGGTATATATGGCCCCCTGGGAGGCATACTAATGGCGCACCGTGGTATATACTAATGGCGCATCTGTGGTGCGCCATTAGTATACCAGATACTAATGGTGCACCACAGGTGCGCCATTAGTAAAATATACTAATGGCGTGGCACTAATGGCGCACCACTAATGCGCCATTAATGGCCAAAATAGGTGCGCCATTAGTAGGCCTTTTCCTAGTAGTGGAATCACTCTCTGTAGGTAATGATCAATCACGAGACGATGTTGAACATGGATATTATGATGAGGATGATGATAGTGACTTTGACCTTGATGAGCAAATGAGACACTTTGGTCTTATGGCTAATTTTCGTGGTTACCGAGCCGGAGGAAAGGAATGGGTTCTTGATAGCGGATGCACGATCATATGACCGGAGATAAGGACATGTTTGATGAGCTTGCTAGAAATGATGGTCCATAAAAGTATGTTACCTTTGGTGACAACTCTAAGGGTAAAGTTGTTGGTCTTGGTAAGGTGGCCATATCCAATTATAGCTCTATCAAAAATGTCATGCTCATTGAATCTCTTGGCTATTACCTTCTTTCCGTGTCTAGATTAGCTTATTTTGGTTTAAATTTTCTATTTACTCATGTTGACTGCCAAGTCTTTCATAGAGATAATCGTAACATGGTCTTTACCGGCATTCGTAGAGGTAATCTATACATTGTTGATTTCACTAAGAAAGCCCAACCTCACACTTGTTTTATTGCTAAATCTTATTAAGGTTGGTTGTGGCATAAATGGTTAGGTCATGTTGGCATGAGAAATCTTGATAAGCTTATTAAAGGTGATCATATCCTTGGAGTTAAAGATGTTATATTTGAAAAGGATAGACTTTGTAGTGCTTGTCAAGCAGGAAAACAAGTTGGAGGAAGTCATCACGTAAAGAATATCATGGCCACAAGAAGACCACTTGAGCTAATTCGCATGGATCTTTTTGGTCCCAACGTTTACAAGAGTCTCGGTGGTAACTCCTTTGGATTGGTCATTGTTGATGATTATTCAAGGTTTACGTGGGTGTTCTTTCTTGATGATTAATCGCAGGTCCAAAATATTTTCAACAACTTCTCTAGGAAGGCCCAAAATCAATTTGAAGTGAAGATCAAGAAGGTTCGGAGCGACAACGAAACATAGTTCAGGAACGCCAATGTGGATACCTTTCTTGACAAAGAAGGGATTTCACATGAGTTCTCGGCTACGTACACACCTCAACAAAATGGAGTTGTTGAGAGGAAGAACCGGACACTCGTCGAGATGGCGAGAACGATGCTTGATGAGTACAAGATGCCAAAACACTTTTGGGCGGAAGCGGTTGAGACAGCTTGTCATTATACAAACCGACTATATCTTCACAAGATTCTCGTCAAGACGGCATACGAGCTTCTCACCGGTAACAAACCCCAAGTTGGATACTTTTGAGTATTTGGCTCAAAGTGTTACATTATTTAAAAGCATCTTCGTTCAAAATTTGCTCCTAAATCTCATGAAGGTTTCCTACTCGGTTACGGCTCAAACTCCCACACTTACTGTGTCTACAACAGTTTCACCCGAACGGTTGAAGATAGGGTTGATGTGAAGTTTGATGAATCTAACGGCTTGCAAGTAGAGAAATTGCCAATTGATGTAGGAGATAAACACCCTTCGAAAGCAATACAAGGCTTGTCTATTGGCAATAGTCACCCAACGGAGGTGAAGGAGAGTACTTCGTCCATTCAAGTGGAAGCCTCAACTTCACGACAAGGTGAACCACAAGTTGACTTGGAGACATACACACGTGGGACATGCCAAGATGAAGGAAATGAGGAAGTACATCAAGATGAACCTCATCGACCTCCTTCTCCACCTCCATAAGAGGACAACAACGCCAACAACAATGAAGAAGGACAAGAAGAAGGACAAGAAGAAGAAGAAGATAATGAAGAGGATGTTCCATCCCGACCCAAAACAAAGCTCTCAAGAGTTAAAGCAAGAACTTCTAGAGATCAACCCATAGAGAAAATCTACGATGACATACAAACCGGGAGAATCACTCGCTCTCATAGTAGCTGGTGGTGAGGTCCTAGATAAAACTGGTGGTGAACCAACATTTTTAGGAAGTGGTTGAATTCACTACGGTAATTGAAATAGTAGCTAGAACATTAAATAAATGCCTTTTGCATTCTATAAAATACTAAAATATTTAGTTCCAGGGCAAAACTTTTTGTCGCAGAAGGATATATGCTAATACCTATTTTAGGGATCATTTTACTAATATAAGTAACTAAAATTTTAAAAAAGAAAATTAAAGAAAACTACGAAAAGAAAAGAAAAAGCAAATGAAATAAAAATAAAGAAGAACCTCTTCCCCCTGGGCCAAATGGCCCAGCTGGCCTCACTGGTCGAGCTGGACCGGCCCAGCTCCTCCTCGCTCCACCATCTCCCAGTTCCTCCTCCCTCCGTGGCCACATCCGATGGCTGCCACGGCCAAGCCCGTCGCCGTGGCACGCATCCACCGGCGCTGCCCACCTACTTAAGGCCGGCACCCATCCCCCGGCACCCAAACCCTAGCTACCCCTCTCTCCCTCACGCCCTGCTTCTCGATCTGGACGCTGCGATGCCCCGACCCCGTGGACGCCCGTCGCCACGCCCGTCACCGCCAGACTGCCCCGTCCCCGAATCTCCCTCGCCGGCCGACCCCGAGCCTCACCGCCCCTCTTCCCTCCATCGTCGGTGAGGCCCCCGGCCTCTCCTCTTCCCCCCGATCTACTGTCGCGTGCTCGCGGCCACCACGCCGCAACGTCGTCACGCACCTGCCTGTGCCCACGGGGGTGCTCGCTACGGCGTGCTCACACCCCGCACAGGCTGCCCGCGTCCTACCTCGCCCCACCGCGCGCCAGCACCACCGCGTCGCCGTTGCCTTGCGCTAGGCCAGGGCCGCGCCGACCCCTTCTGCTGCTGCCGCCGACCACCCGCCCTCCGGCCCACCACACAGTTCCGGCCGGCGCCCGTGCGGCCTCTGGCCGCCGGCGCTCGTGCCCGACGCCCCCGCTCTCCCTCCACTCGCCGCGCTGCCCCGAGCCGCCGGCCTCTGCCGGCGCGAGCGCTCGCGGCTCCCTTGCCTCCCCCGCGGCCCCGCGGCCTGGGCCCCTCCGCCCGCTGCCGCCGGCAGCTATGGCCTGCTCCGGCCGCTGGCCCTTGCAGTGCTCGCTGCCGCTGCCTCCCACCGGCTCCCCGCCATGGCCTCAGGTGTGGGCGCGCGCCCACACCCGCACCCACGCCCCGACGCCCGTCAAGCCGCCCGCCCCGCAAGGCCTTGAGGGCCGCTGACTAGAAGGGCTCAGCCCCTTTTTAAAAAAAGAAGAAAAAAAAGGATTTAAAAAAATATATTATAAATAAAAATAATTAATGAAAGGATTAATTAACTTAATTAAGTTGTTTTGGTTAAACTAATTAATTAGTTAACCTAACTAATTAGTAATTAGTTGGATGTCTCAATGACACGAGGGCCCCACCCCCCTGTTGACCAGTCAAACGTTGACTGGTCAACTGGGACCCCCTAGCCCACCTGTCAGCCTCTGGTACACTTCTGCGTACACAGAGCTGGGGACCCGTAGCAATTTACTATTTAATTCGAATTAATAATAAATGTAGAATATTATTAAAACTTTCAAAAATCATAGAAAATAATCCGTAACACGGATGAAAAAGATATATATATATATATATATATATATATATATATATATATATATATATATATATATATATATATGAAAGTTGCTAAGAATTTCGAGACGAATCCGAATACATGGTCCGTTTGTCCGCCACACATCCCTAGCATACCGAACATGGAACATTTCCCCTCCAGTTCGTCTGTCCGAAAATGCCTAACAACGGGAATGCTTTCCCAGATGTTATCCCCCTTCGTCGGTATCATGTAGCACTGCGTTAGAACACCCCTAGCGCTGCTTATTGCCATGTCGTGCATCTGTATTGCAACTGTGTGCTATGTATTTATTGTTTCTTCCCCTTCTTCTCTCCGGTAGACCCCGAGACCGCTGCTGATGCCCTTGTGATCGTCTACGTCGACGACGACCCACCTTCCGTTTCAACAGAGCTTCCAGGCAAGCCCCCCCCCCCTTTTGATCATCCTGATATCACCCATTCCATTCTTTCTCATGCTTGCATTAGATTTTGCTACTGTTATTGATTGATACTATTCTGATGCATAGCCTGCTTTTGTACCTTCTATTGTTACCTACATGCTATGCTAAACTGCTTAGTATAGGTTAGATAGTGATCCATCAATGACCCCCACCCTGTCCTTGTTGCCCCTGCTTCATCATCAACGACTCAAGCAACGTGATCAAAGACCGAAGCCCGACTGTCCCCGTTACCCCTGCTTCATCATCGACGACTCGAGCAACGTGATCGAAGACCGGAGCCCGACACTTCACATCACATCACACCCCCTTGTTGCTCGACTCTACAGAGGTACTATCGGGTGCCGAGGGTGAAACCTCGTAATGCACTCATGATGATAACTCTGTAGTGTAGCTATTCTGTCGTGGTCATCGAGGGTGATTCCTCTTTCTCCACTCCCGATATGACTCTGTCGTGCAATCCCTCAAGTGTGAACCTCGGGGGTGATTCCTCATAGTTCGCCTTGACGGTCACATCGAGTGGAATTCGTCGGGGGTGATTCCTCGGGTTTTCCACCTTGATGTTTTGGACACACGGTTACATGGACTTTACTTGAGACCTTTGTGAAAGGCGGGCAGGCCCGGTGAGCACCCGCGGAAGTTCTTACGGTGGCGGTTGGCTGTTTAGCGGTATCACCCAGGAGGGGTGATAGCTCTGGACTTGTCCCGACAGCCGTCACTTCTGTCAATAATGCACTAACAGATTTGGGTATTTGTTCTGAATTGGCCTCTGGCCTTTACGCACTAACCGCCACGTGAGAATAATTATGGGCCCCGACGTCGTGGTATCAGCCGAAGCTTTGTCAGACGTCCAGCTCAGCATTGCGGCACGGCCTGGTCGGCGCCCCAGTGGAGGTGGCCTGGACCGCCCTGCGCGCAATGTTCCGGAGTGCAACGGGCGATGGCCCATGACCCCGGAGTGCTTAGGATGTAGACCGGCGGGGACCTCTCTGCTGAGCCTAGGTAGGGCTGCGACGTGTTGATCTTTCGAGGCCGGGCATTGACCCAGAAAGGTGTGTCCGGCCAGAGGTGATTGAGCGTGAGGGTAACGTGGTGCACCCCTGCAGGGAAGTTATCTATTCGAATAGCCGTGTCCATGATAACGGACGTTCAGTCTTATATCCTGATCTAATATAACTAGAAATGGATACTTGAGATATGTGATGGATATGTTGGCTACGAGATTACTTTCTCGCGGGGAGTGGAGGAAGGATCTCTAGGCCGTTAATATTACAACATGCTTGTTAATTATAAACTGCTATTCTGTATTTCCTTCTACTGCTGCAAGATGGTGGTTTCTAGAAGATGCTTGAAGATGCTAGTCTTCGATAGGCTTGGCTTTTCCCCTCCTCTTCTGGCATTCTGCAGTTTAGTCCACATATACAGCTTATTCCTTTGATACTGATGCATACTTAGTATAGATCTGATGCTTGCGAGTACTTTGGATGAGTACTCACGGTTGCTTTGCTCCCCATTTCCCCCCCTTCTTTCTTCTTTCTGGTTGTTGCAACCAGATGGCGGATCCCAGGAGCCAGATGCCACCCCGGTCGACTACTACTACTACCCCGACGGAGCCTACTACTACGTGGAGACAGGTGACGACCAGGAGTAGTTAGGAGGTCCCAGGCAGGAGGCCTTGCCTCTTCGATCGTTGATGTTTGTGCTAGCCTTCTTAAGGCAGAACTTGTTTAACTTATGTCTGTACTCAGATATTGTTGCTTCCGCTAACTCTGTTGCTTTCGAGCTTCTGTATTCGAGCCCTCGAGGCCCCTGGCTTGTAATATGAAGCTTGCATTATTTTAATTTGTGTCTAGAGTTGTGTTGTGATATCTTCCCGTGAGCCCCTGATCTTGGGCGTACACATTTGCGTGCATGATTAGTGTACGGTCCAATTGGGGGCGTCACAAGTTGGTATCAGAGCCGACTTCCTGTAGGATCCCCCTTTCCAACTCCTTGGCCGAAGTTGAGTCTAGTCTTTGGAAAACTGTTTTACTAACATGGCTGTGTGGCTTACGGGCCCACGTCGCTAATTGGGTGGTATTAGGATCTTTTACTCCTCGATCTTTACTCCGGGGCTCTGAACTCTCTTCTATTCGGGTTAAACGAATTTACTAACTCAAACATTAGGATTACGTGACCACATTCACCCCAAAGATGGATATAGCCATAGTTTTCCTTAGTATAGTAATTTTGAATAGTGCACAATTTGTCTTGTTGACTACAACGATGCATTCATAGTGTTTCCTTCACTATGCAAGTTTCACCATGAACGGTCACTAGTCTTAACAAATGCTCAATGCTAAACTACTCCCTGTTACATTTTAGCAGGATGGCTGACGATCCACCACCTCCACCCTATATTGCCGCAATGATGCAGCAGTTTGAACTGAATCGTCAGTTTATGACTCGAGTAATGGCTCAGCTTCCAAACCAGAATGCTCATCAACAGCTTGCCCCAATAACACTGCCAGAATTTGTGCGCCTCAACCCTTCCATTTTCTGCAACTCCACCAATCCTATGGATGCTGATGATTGGCTTCGTGAAATCCAGTTTGAGATGAAGTCAGCTAATGTTGCCCCTGCCAGTTACGTCACCTTTGCAACATTTCACTTGAAGGGTCCAGCTGCCCAATGGTGGGAAAGCCACATGGGTATGTTGCCTCCAGAAACGGTAACCACTTGGCAGGAATTTCAGTTAGCCTTCCTTGCACGGCACATTCCTCAAGGTCTGATGGACCAGAAGAAGAAGGAGTTTCGCAAACTCTCACAGGGCACAATGACTATGGACGAATATCAGAGGAAATTCCTTGAATTATCCCGCTATGCTGAGGATGACGTCGACACTGACGCTTGTAAGCAGGAGAAATTCCGTGAAGGATTGCGTCCCGATATAAAGCTCGCACTTGTTGCTCATGATTCCGTCGACTTTGCGACGCTTGTCAGCCAAGCTTTTCGAACTGAAACTGGTCTGACCGAGTACCAGGAATCACTCAAGCGTACTAGAGATATAGGCCCATCCTCGGGCCAGCCTTCTCAGAAACGTCAAGTCTGGATCCCACAGAATGTTCATCACCGACCTGCTCCGACACCAAGGCCATCTTATGTTGCACCTTGTCTGCCTCCGCCGCCGAGTCAACTAACTATTCAGGGTGGACAATCCAATAATGTGGCTCCTCCCCATAATGATGGCTTATGCCGCAAGTGTGGACAACCAGGGCACCTTGCTATCAATTGTCGCACGGGTCAGCCGCAAAATGCTCCGCGTCCTCATGTTGGTCGTAAGAAGGGCCGTCAAACCCATCATACTGGAAGTTGTAGTGCCGGACCACCTACTATGACTGGTGGTCAAGTCACCCATGTCAAGATTGAAGAAGCTCATGAGTCCCCAAAAATCGTGATGGGTACCCTTCGCGTTAATTCAGTGCCAGCTTCTGTTCTCTTTGATTCAGGAGCATCGCATGCTTTCGTGTCCCAACAATTTGCTCGACTACATGGGTTCGGTATGGAAAATTTTCCCACTCCTTTAGCGGTTCAATCTCCGGGATCCAAATAGCAAACCACAATGTTATGCCCTCGCAACCAAATCAAGATTGGAGGTCTACTATTTCCGGCTACTCTCATTGTGCTCGGACCTTCCAATATAGAAATCATTCTTGGTAATGAATGGTTGACCGCCCATAATGCTTTGACTGACTGTGCTACCAGAACAGTTCAGCTCACTCACCCTTCTGGCCAAACAGTCCAATACTCAACCCAAACAGCGCAGGATGCCGAGAATCAGATATATGTTCTGAATGCATTGAATGCTTCACCTCTGGAAGGAATAGAGAACATTCTAGTCGTTCGTGATTTCGAAGATGTCTTTCCAGAAGAACTTCCAGGAATACCCCCTGCTAGAGCTGTTGAATTCATCATAGACTTGAAGCCAGGTACTACTCCTAGTGCCAAGCGGCCATACAAGATGCCGCCGCATGAACTCCTTGAGCTTAAGGAGGAAATCGACACTTCACTTGGTCAGTATTTTATCCGTCCAAGTTCCTCTGCTTGGGGAGCACCTTCTCTCTTTGTCAAGAAGAAGGATGGTACGAATCGTTTGGTCCAAGATTACCGACCTATGAACCAGGCAACAATTCAGAACAAGTATCCGCTTCCCAGAATCAACGATCTGTATGATCAGCTTGCTGGTTCTTCAGTATTCTCTAAACTTGATTTGAGGATGGGTTACCACCAGATTCGGGTTCGTGAAGAGGATATTCCCAAGACCGCCTTCGTTACTCGCTATGGTTCATACGAGTACACCGTCATGTCTTTCGGCTTGACCAATGATCCAGCAACGTTCTCCCGATTAATGAACTATACATTCATGGAATACCTTGATAAGTTTGTTGTGGTTTATCTGGATGATATCCTTGTATATTCCAAGAACAAAGCAGAACATGCTGAACATCTTCATCTTGTTCTGGAAAAGCTTCGAGAACATCAACTATATGCTAAGTATTGCAAGTGTGAGTTCTGGCTTCCCGAAGTAACCTACCTTGGGCATGTTATCTCCAAGGATGGTATTGCCGTCAACCCCGAGCGAGTTCAGGATATTCTCGATTGGACTCCTCCGAAGAATGTCAAACAAGTCAGAAGTTTTCTCGTACTCGCCAGCTATTGCCGTCGACTTGTCGAGAACTTCTCCAAGGTTGCCAAACCCCTGACTGGTCTGCTTCACAAAGGTGTCAAGTTCGAGTGGATAGAAAAGTGTCAGGGAAGTTTCCAGGCACTCAAAGACAAGCTGACTTCTGCCCCAGTGCTTGCTCCTCCAGATACTAAGAAGGATTTTGACATTTACTGCGATGCTTCACGTCAAGGATTGGCTATGTCCTAATGCAAGAGCGCAAGGTGATTGCTTATGGCTCTCATCAGTTGCGCCCTCATGAAGAGAACTATCCAGTTCATGACCTCGAGCTTGCTGCTGTCATATATGCTCTTAAATAGTGGCGACAATACCTTCTCGGTAACCGTTGCGAGATATTCACCGACCACCAAAGTCTGAAGTATCTGTTTACTCAGCCAGACCTGAACCTCCGTCAGCAGAGATGGATGGAGACTGTAGCTGATTTTGACTTGGGTATTTCTTATACACCGGGCAAGGCTAATGTAATGGCTGATGCCTTGAGTCGCAAGTCTTATTGCAACCACCTCCATGTTCGTAAAGTTCAGCCCTCGCTTGTTGAAGAATTCAGGAAGCCGAACCTCCATATTGTTCCTCCTGGTGCACTCACACCCCCTCATCCAGAATTTCAGAAGATGAATCTTCGTGTTGTTTCCCAGGGTTTCCTTAATACCCTGGCTGTCGTACCCGATATCGTGAGCAGTATCAAGACTATTCAACATTATGACTCTGAAGTTGAGAAGATAAAACGCTATCTCGCAGAAGGAAAGCCCTCATTCTTCACCATTGCCGATGATGGCGCCTTGTACTTCAAAGGTCGCCTAGTGGTACCATGTGCAAGGAAACACCTGGATCAGACTCCAAAGGTTATGAAAGAAGCTCATGATACACCTCTGTCTATTCATCCTGGTAGTACCAAGATGTACCAAGACATTCGTCAGAGATTCTGGTGGTCTAATATGAAGAAAGACATTGCTCGTTATGTTGCTGAGTGTGACGTTTGCCGTCGTATCAAAGCAGAACATCAAAGGCCTGCTGGAACTCTACAACCTATCTCTATTCCTGAATGGAAATGGGACCATGTTGAAATGGACTTTGTCACTGGTTTTCCCAAATCACAGAAAGGTAATGATGCTATTCTTGTTGTCATTGACCGGCTTTCTAAAGTTGCACACTTCCTGGCCATCAAAGAAACGATCACTGCTAGTCAGCTGGCAACTCTCTACATGTCGAGGATTGTCTCACTCCATGGTATTCCATTGGTTATCAGCTCAGACCGTGGCAGCTTATTCACTTCAAGATTCTTGGCAAGTTTCCAAGAAGCAATGGGAACTCATCCATCTTTCAGCACTGCATTTCACCCTCACTCGCAGGGACAAGTTGAACGCGTCAATCAAGTTCTCGAAGACATGCTTCGAGCTTGTGTTATTTCCTTCGGCAAGAAATGGGAGGAATCTCTCCCGTATGCTGAGTTCTCTTACAACAACAGCTATCAAGCTAGTCTGAAGATGGCTCCCTTCGAAGTGTTATATGGACGAAAGTGTCGGACCCCTCTGAACTAGTCAGAAACTGGGGAACGTACACTCTTCGGTCCAGATATTATCCAACACGCTGAAGAACAAGTCTGCGTCATTCGCGAGAATCTCAAGACTGCTCAGTCACGTCAGAAAAGTCACTATGACCGTCATCACCAATACATGGTCTATCAACCTGGCGAAAAGGCTTATCTTCGAGTCACACCAATGAAGGGTGCACACCGCTTCGGTATCAAGGGCAAGCTAGCTGCTTGCTATATTGGTCCATTCACTATTCTTGAAAGGCGTGGAAAAGTGGCATATCAGTTGGAACTTCCGTCGAACCTTTCTCGGGTTCATGATGTGTTCCACGTGTCACAACTCCGCCGCTATTTCACGGACCCTATCCGAGCAGTGGATCATGAAGTGCTCGAGTTGCAACAAGACCTCTCCTATAAAGAGCACCCGGTCCGCATTCTCGACCAAGTTGAACACCGCACACATCAGAAGGCGATAAAGTTCCTCACGGTCCAGTGGTCGCATCACTCTGAAGACGAAGCCACTTGGGAACGCGAGGATCGTCTATGTGAAGAATACCCTGAACTGTTTCCTTCTACCTCCTAAATCTCGGGAGGAGATTTCTTGTAGTGGAGGAGATTTGTAACGCCTGGATAATTAAGCTACAGTAATCCTTTGCTAATAATGCCACGTCATCGCTTTTACTGTTGCTAGAAATCACTTTGTATCAAACCGGTTTGAATTCAAATTAAAATAAAGCCAAACAAATAAAGTTTTCAAATGACAAAACTAAAATGTTCTAAGTGTTGCAAATATTCCATAGATAAAACTAGTGGTGAACCAACATTTCTAGGAAGTGGATGAATTCACTACGGTAATTGAAATTGTAGCTAGAACATTAAATAAATGCCTTTTGCATTCTATAAAATACTAAAATATTTAGTTCTGGGGCAAAACTTTTTGCCGCAGAAGGATATATGCTAATACCTATTTTAAGGATAATTTTACTAATATAAGTAACTAAAATTTAAAAAAAAAGAAAATTAAAGAAAACTACGAAAAGAAAAGAAAAGCAAATGAAATAAAAACAAAAAAGAACCTCCTCCCCTTGGGCCAAATGGCCCAGCTGGCCTCACTGGTCGAGCTGGACCGGCCCAGCTCCTCCCCGCTCCACCATCTCCCAGTTCCCCCTCCCTCCGTGGCCATAGCCGATGGCTGCCACGGCCACGCCCGTCACCGTGGCACCCATCCACCGGCGCTGCCCACCTACTTAAGGCCGGCACCCATCCCCCAGCCCCCAAACCCTAGCTACCCCTCTCTCCCTCGCGCCCTGCTTCTCGATCTGGACGCCTCGACGCCCCGACCCCGTGGACGCCTGTCGCCACACTCGTCACCGCCGAACTGCCCCGTCCCCGACTCTCCCTCGCCGGCCGACCCCGAGCCTCGCCGCCCCTCTTCCCTCCATCGTCGGTGAGGCCCCCGGCCTCTCCTCTTCCCCCCGATCTGCTCCCGCGTGCTCGCGGCCACCACGCCGCAACGTCATCGCGCGCCTGCCTGCGCCCACGGGGGTGCTCGCTACGGCGTGCACACGCCCCGCACAGGCTGCCCGCGTCCTACCTCGCCCCGCCGCGCGCTCGCACCACCGCGTCGTCGTTGCCCTGCGCTGGGCCAGGGCCGCGCCGACCCCTTCTGCTGCTGTCGCCGGCCACCTGCCCTCCGGCCTGCCGCCCAGTTCCGGCAGGCGCCCGTGCGACCTCTGGTCGCCGGTGCTCGTGCCCGACGCCCCTGCTCTCCCTCAACTCGCCGCGCTGCCCCGAGCCGCCGGCCTCTGCCGGCGCGAGCGCTCGCGGCTCCCCTGCCTCCCCCTCGCCCCGCAGCTGCGTGCTGCGGGTGGCGCCGCTCGCGGGCCCGCGGCATGGGCCCCTCCGCCCGCTGCCGCCGGCAGCTATGGCCAGCTCCAGCCGCTGGCCCTTGCGGTGCTCATTGCCGCTGCCTCCCACCGGCGCCCCGCCGTGGCCTCAGGTGTGGTCGCGTGCCCACACCCGCACCCGCGCCCCGGCGCCCGTTAAGCCGCCCGCCCGGCAAGGCCTTGAGGGTCGCTGACCAGAAGGGCCCAGCCCTCTTTTTAAAAAAAGAAGAAAAAAAGGATTTAAAAAATATATTATAAATAAAAATAATTAATGAATGGATTAATTAACTTAATTAAGTTGTTTTGGTTAAACTAATTAATTAGTTAACCTAACTAATTAGTAATTAGTTGGATGTCTTGATGACAGGGGGGCCCCACCCCCCTGTTGACCAGTCAAACGTTGACTGGTCAACTGGGACCCCCTGGCCCACCTGTCAGCCTCTGGTACACTTCTGTGTACACAGAGCTGGGTACCCGTAGCAATTTACTATTTAATTTGAATTAATAATAATTGTACAATATTATTAAAACTTTGAAAAATCATAGAAAATAATCCGTAACTCGGATGAAAAAGATTTATATATGAAAGTTGCTCAGAATTTCGAGACGAATCCGAATACACGGTCCGTTCGTCCGCCACACATCCCTAGCATACTGAACATGGAACATTTCCCCTCCGGTTCGTCTGTCCGAAAATGCCTAACATCGGGAATGCTTTCCCAGATGTTATCCCCCTTCGCCGGTATCGTGTAGCACTGCGTTAGAACACCCCTAGCACTGCTTATTGCCATGCCGTGCATCTGTATTGCAACTGTGTGCTATGTATTTATTGTTTCTTTCCCCCTCTTCTCTCCGGTAGACCCCGAGACCGCTGCTGATGCCCCTGTGATCGTCTTCGTCGACGACGACCCACCTTCCGTTTCAACAGAGCTTCCAGGCAAGCAACCCCCCCTTTTTGATCATCCCGATATCGCCCATTCCATTCTCTCTCATGCTTGCATTAGATTTTGCTAATATTATTGATTGATCCTATTATGATGCATAGCCTGCTTTTGTACCTGCTATTGTTACCTACATGCTATGCTAAACTGCTTAGTATAGGTTGGATAGTGATCCATCAATGACCCCCACCCTGTCCTTGTTGCCCTTGCTTCATCATCGACGACTCGAGCAACATGATCGAAGACCGAAGCCCGACTGTCCCCGTTACCCCTGCTTCATCATCGGCGACTCGAGCAACGTGATCGAAGACCGGAGCCCGACACTTCACATCACAACACACCCCCTTGTTGCTCAACTCTGCAGAGGTACTATCGGGTGCCGAGGGTGAAACCTCGTAACACACTCATGATGATAACTCTATAGTGTAGCTATTCGGTCGTGGTCATTGAGGGTGATTCCTCTTTCTCCATTCCCGATACGACTCTGTCGTGCAACCCCTCAAGTGTGAACCTCGGGGGTGATTCCTTATAGTTCGCCTTGACGGTCACATCCAGTGGAATTCGTCGGGGGTGATTCCTCGGGTTTTCCACCTTGATGTTTTGGACACACAGTTACATGGACATTACTTGAGACCTTTGTGAAAGGCGGGCGGGCCCGGTGAGCACCCGCGGAAGATCTTACGATGGCGGCTGGCTGTTTAGCGGTATCACCCAGGAGGGGTGATAGCTCCGGACTTGTCCCGACAGCCATCACTTCTGTCAATAATGCACTAACAGATTTGGGTATTTGTTCTGAATTGGCCTCTGGCCTTTACGCACTAACCGCCACGCGAGAATAGTTATGGGCCTCGGCGTCGTGGTATCAGCCGAAGCTTTGTCAGACGTCCAGTTCAGCATTGCGGCATGGCCTGGTCGGCGCCCCAGTGGAGGTGGCCTGGAACGCCCTGTGCGCAACATTTCGGAGTGCAACGGGCGATGCCCCATGACCCCGGAGTGCTTATGATGTAGACCGGCGGGGACCTCTCTGCTGAGCCTAGGTAGGGCTGCAACGTGTTGATCTTCCGAGGCGGGGCATTGACCCAGAAAGGTGTGTCCGGCTAGAGGTGATCGAGCATGAGGGTAACGTGGTGCACCCCTGTAGGGAAGTTATCTATTCGAATAGCTGTGTCCACGGTAACAGACGTTCAGTCTTATATCCTGATCTAATATAACTAGAAATGGATACTTGAGATATGTGATGGATATGTTGGCTACGAGATTACTTTCTCGCGGGGAGTCGAGGAAGGATCTCTAGGCCGTTAATATTACAACATGCTTGTTAATTATAAACTGCTATTCTGTATTTCCTTCTACTACTGCAAGATGGTGGTTTCCAGAAGATGCTTGAAGATGCTAGTATTCGATAGGCTAGGCTTTTCCCCTCGTCTTCTGGCATTCTGTAGTTCAATCCACATATACAGCTTATTCCTTTGATGCCGATGCATAATTAGTATAGATCTGATGCTTGCGAGTACTTTGGATGAGTACTCACGGTTGCTTTGCTCCCTCTTTTCCCCCCTTCTTTCTTCTTTCTGGTTGTTGCAACCAAATGGCGGATCCCAGGAGCCAGATGCCACCCCGGTCGACTACTACTACTACCCCGACGGAGCCTACTACTACGTGGAGATAGCTGACGACTAGGAGTAGTTAGGAGGTCCCAGGAAGGAGGCATTACCTCTTCGATCGTTGATGTTTGTGCTAGCCTTCTTAAGGCAAAACTTGTTTAACTTATGTCTGTACTCAGATATTGTTGCTTCCGCTAACTCTGTTGCTTTCGAGCTTCTATATTCGAGCCCTCGAGGCCCCTGGCTTGTAATATGAAGCTTGCATTATTTTAATTTGTGTCTAGAGTTGTGTTTTGATATCTTCCCGTGAGTCCCTCATCTTGGTCGTACCAATTTGCGTGCATGATTAGTGTACGGTCAAATTGGGGGTGTCACAATCTCGTTTAGCTAACTTTTGTGAACATCACTCTTTCACATCTAACCTTGAACCTATGAAGGTTGAAGACGCTCTTGATGATCCAGATTTGGTTAATGCTATGCACGAGGAACAACATAATTTCGAGAGAAACCAAGTTTGGACATTAGTTGAGAAGCCCGACAACAACCACAACATCATCGATACCAAATGGGAGTTTCGCAATAAGCAAGATGAAGATGGACAAGTTGTATTCAACAAGGCCCGTCTCGTCGCCCAAGATTACACTCAAGTCGAAGGTATGGATTACGGTGAGACATATGCCCCCGTTGCTATACTTGAATACATACGCATCTTACTTGCTTATGCAAATCATCATGATATCACTTTATATCAAATGAACATTAAAAGCGCTTTTCTCAACGGTGAAATTGAGGAGGAAGTTTATGTTAAACAACCTCCCGGCTTTGTTAATCCCAAGAAACCTAATCATGTTTACAAGCTTCACAAAGCTCTTTATGGTCTTAAAAGGGCTCCTAGAGTGTGGTATAAATGCTTGACCAAGTTCCTTATTGAAAAAGGCTTTAAAATTGGAAAAAATGATTCAACACTTTTTACTAAAAGAGTTAGTGGTGAATTATTTGTGTGCCAAATTTACGTTGATGATATCATATTTGGCTCGACTAACCCTCATTTTAGTGAAAAGTTTGGAAGACTAATGTCGGAGAAGTTTCAGATGTCTATGATGAGTGAACTCAAGTTATTTCTTGGTTTGCAAATCAAGCAAACTAAGGAGGGTACCTTTGTTTCTCAAACAAAGTATACCAAGGACTTATGCAAGAAGTTCAACATGCAAGAATGCAAAGGTATGAATACACCCATGCCTACTAGTGAACATCTTGACTTGACTAAGGATGGCGAACCAGTTGACCAAAAGGTTTACCGCTCTATGATTGGTTCATTGTTATATCTATATGCCTCCCGTCTCGTTATTATGCTAAGTGTGTGCATGTGTGCACGATATCAAGCGGCCCCCAAAGAATGGCATCTTAAGGCTGTGAAAAGAATAGTGAGATACTTAATTAACACACCAAACTTTGGCATTTGGTATCCTAAGAGGTCTTCTTTTGATCTTGTTGGCTACCCCGATTCGGACTATGCCGGAGACAAGGTTAATAGAAAGTCCACTTCGGGTACTTGTCAATTTCTTGGTAGATCTCTTGTGTCTTGGTCCTCCAAGAAACAAAACTCGGTATCCTTATCCACCGCCGAAGCGGAATACATTGTTGTCGGTTCATGTTGTGCTCAGTTACTTTGGATGACCCAGACTCTTAAAGATTATGGGATCTATGTGAAACATGTTCCATTGCTTTGTGATGATGAAAGTGATATTAAGATTGCTCACAATCCCATGCAAAATTCTCGAACTAAGCATATTGAAGTTCGTCATCATTTCATTCGAGATCATGTTGCTAAAGGAGACATCAATCTTCAACTTGTTCGTACCGATAAGCAATTCGCGGATATATTCACCAAACCGCTTGATGAGAAATAATTTTGCCGTTTAAGAGGCGAATTGAACATTATTGATGCCTCAAACTTGGAGTACTAACTCCATTTGGATGCATGCAAGGCATGAGCCTTTGACTAATCCTTGATATTACTCTTATGATGATGATCATATGTCTTGGATCTATACTTGTAACCTTGCATGTTATCTAACCCTTGTAGGTACTTGTATGAATCTAAATCTATGAGATTGCAACTCACTCACATCCGAATCAATATTTACATTACCAAGTCTCTACAATATGGTGGTCGGAGACAAGGAAGCATGAATCCTTTCAATATATCATTTGACAATTTATATATATCAAATTTCATTTGGTATGAAATTTTCATGATTGTCATTTTGGATACATAAGTGCTTTTCCTTGCAAATCTAACCCATGTAGGTAGATGAACTCAAACTACAAGTGGTGTTCCCAACTCGTGATGTACTACATCAACCTTGAGCATCCAACACAAGTTCAACTACATGATCAACATCGATACCACCACCCAAGGTATGTTATTCCATCTTAGAGAAGCTTTACCCCAAAACATGGGTCAAAGCAGCTCAACGAGATGTGAATACATCAAAATGCTTAAACGAAAAATGGCAACCCCATTTTGAGCTTAAACGATGAGCGTGACCTATGATCAAATATCTTTACTTGACTCCTAAGTCAATATACTCTAACATAGGTGACTCTGTCGCCCACCATTTCTAGATGAAGTTCTCTAGTATTTCTTTGTGTTCTTGCATTTATCTTTTGCAAGCTGGTTCCCCTTTCAGCAACAACAACAACAACAACAACAACAACAACAACAACAACAACAACAAAAACTTCATCTAGATTTCTTTTCTTTTCTTTGTTATTTTCTGCATCAAATTCTTTGCAAATCTTTCAGTTAATTCCCTGCAAATCTTTTTGAGAACTTATTTGCCTAAGTGAGCTGAGATGAAAAAATCTTTCCTCTGTATTGAACTCGGTCTCACCGATTACTGCCTCTTGGCTAGACCAAACTGCAATGCTACACTGGAGATTGTTCATCGGTCCAACCGACAAGGAAAAAACCGATGTGACTGATATGCATCAACTTTGACACTGTCAACTCGGTGTCACCAATGACTATGAATCGGCCTAACCGATTTCAATACTGAGAAAACTTCTTGCCATTTGCATGTAGCAAATTTGTTCTAGCTCCACCCAATGATTCTTATCCTCTCCTAGCATCTTAAATTACATTAATGTAGGGTGGAACCCTACGTGGCCGATCTTTCACGAAAAGGAGGGATCCCGAGGAAGAACACGAGGGCACGAGGAAAAACACAAGAGAGATAAGGGGAAAACACTCAAATCAACCAACTTAGGTCACACAAATGCTAGATCCGGGTACACAAAGTGCGATACACGATACATGATCAACTAAGGACGATACAAGTGGCGGTAGTCATCTCCGTGAGGAGGTCTTGATGGTATCCCGTGGGATCTTCTCCGTAGCGGAGGTCTTGAATCCGATGGATCTTCTCCGAAGAGGCCGCGGTCTCGTAGGAGAGGAACCACTAAGTTTTTTGGTATGAGCTAACAAAAAGCTAACCCTAGATAGTTTAGGTAGAGTGCTATATATAGTCTAGGAGGGGCGAGGGGGTACATGGGCCTCGGCCCAAACATCATGCACGCATGCACTGTTCGGATGATCCGGACGTTTGTCCGAATGATCTGGGCTTCGGGGGTCCGGATGATCCGGGGCGGCGTCCAGATGATCCGGACGTGTCTGATCTGACGCGGGTGGTCCAGATATCCAGGACTTGGTCTAGACGTCCGGGATCGTCCAGATGATCCGGGTTGGGGTACGGATGATCTGGCTTCATCTTGAGCTCTCTGCTGTCCTTGGGCACATTGGCCAGATTGTCCGGACATTTGTCCGGATCATCCGGGCCTCGGCCGGATCGTCCGGGACATCGTCCGGGCAGGCTGAGTCTTGGCTGTTTTTATCCTCCTTCTTCCTCCTTCGATTCTTCTTGTTCCTTGGCTTCTCCATGGTTTCTCCCGAGGTGCTTGAGTATGCAAAGAGTCTCTGATGAGGGTAGCAGCCATGTCTCATGTGAATTAAAGTGGCTTAGAGAGAGGAGCGAAGTCACCTCGGTCTCGAGAGCTCGTGCTCGAGCACGTGTCATGGTTCCACTTAGCACTTGGTGAGGCGAAGGTAGGTCCATGGGGATGACCTTGGGATGCTCCGCATCATCTCCCCTCCCTTGGGAAAGATCCGACCTCGGATCAAAATCTTCCTCACCTTGGAAAGTCGAGAGATCCTTGACGTTGAAGACATCGCTCACGTTGTACTTCTCGCGTGGAAGGTCGATCTTGTATGCATTGTTGTTGTAGCGTGCTAGCACCTTGAAGGGTCCGTAGGCTCGAGGTAGTAGTTTGGATTTGCGCTCATGGGGGAAACGGTCCTTGCGAAGATGTATCCATATGAGATCTCCCGGTTGGAACACCATAGGATTCTTGTTGGCGTTGAGCTTGGACGCTAGACGATGTACTTGCCTCTCGATCGTTGCTCTTGTATCTTCATGCACCATCTTGAGATAGCTTGCTCGATCACTTGCGTCCAAATTTGTGCGTTCTTGTAGAGGTAGAGGTAGAATATCCAATGGAGACAAAGGGTTGAAACCGTAGACGACCTCGAAAGGGGACTTGCCGGTAGTCGAATGTCTTGCACGGTTGTAGGCGTACTCAGCGATGGGCAAGCATTGCTCCCATTCCTTGATGTTCTTCTCGATCAACACGCGAAGAAGCATCGAAAGCATGTGGTTCGTCACCTCCGTTTGGCCGTCGGTTTGTGGACGATATGTCGAGGAGAATAGTAGCTTGATGCCGAGTTTGGCGCATAGAGTCTTCCAAAAGTAGCTCAAGAACTTGACGTCCCAGTCCGACACGGTTGTCTTGGGCACTCCATGTAGACGAATGATTTCCCTACAAAAGAGATTTGCCACATGTGAAGCATCGTCGAGCTTGTTACAAGGAATGAAATGAGCCATTTTAGAGAATCTATCCACGACAACAAACACGGAATCTTTTCTATTTTGAGACGTAGGCAATCCAAGTACAAAGTCCATGCTTATGTCTTCCCATGGATGGAATGGAATAGGAAGTGGCATGTAAAGACCATGAGATTGAGCTTTTGACTTATCTTTGCGACATGTTGAGCATCGGTTGGTGAGGCGTGAGACGTCACGGAGCATCTTGGGCCAAAAGTAGTTCTTGGAGAGCGTAGAAAATGTCTTGTCGCGACCAAAGTGTCCCATGAGTCCTCCTCCATGAGATTCCTGCAAAAGGAAAAAGCGAAGCGAAGACTCGGGAATGCAAAGTTTGTTAGCTCTCATAAGATATCCATCCTTGATCTAGTAACGTTCCCAAGAAGTGTGAGTCAAACACTTAGCATAAGAAGTTGCAAAGAAAGGATCATGCTCATATAATTCTTTAATATGCTCAAAGCCAATAACATTCAACTCAAGTTTTGTGACAAGCATGTATTTGCGGGAAAGCGCATCTGCCACAACGTTTTCTTTGCCTTTGATGTACTTGATGGCGTAGGGAAAAGACTCAATGAACTCACTCCACTTAGCATGACGCTTGTTCAACTTAGTTTGACCCTTGAGATACTTGAGAGTCTCATGGTCCGTATGAAGAATGAATTCATGAGGTCTAAGATACTATTCCCCAACACGCAAAACTCTCACCAAGGCATATAGCTATTTATCATAGATGGGGTAGTTAAGTTGTGCTCCGGATAGCTTCTCGCTAAAGTAAGCAATTGGGCGCTTTTCTTGCATGAGCATGCCACCTATGCCGGTACCACTAGCGTCACAATGAATCGCAAAGGCTTATCAAAGTTCGGTAGGGCAAGAAGTGGAGCATGCGTGAGCAAGTCTTTGAGCTTAATGAACGCGCTGTCTTGCGAAGGACCCCAAACAAAGGGTGTGTTCTTCTTGCTCAAGGCGTGTAGAGAAATATCAATTGTGCTAAAGTCCTTCACAAAACGTCGATAGAAACTAGCTAAACCAAGAAAGCTACGCACTTGTTGGAGATTCATTGGTTGAGGCCAAGTTTTAATTGCTTCAATTTTAGTTTCATCAACGTGAACACCTTGGGAAGAAATGACGAATCCTAAGAAAATGACCTTGTCAATGCCAAAAGTGCACTTTTCCATATTAGCATATAAGCGCTCTTTCCTAAGGGTTTGCAAAACCATACGGATGTGTGTCACATGGTCCTCAAGCGACTTGCTAAAAATAAGGATGCCATCAAATTAAACCACTACAAAGACGCCTATGTAGGGTCGTAGAACAAAATGCATAAGACGCATAAAAGAACCGGGTGCTTCCGATAAACCCATTGGAATGACATGCCACTCATATAACCCAAACTTAGTTTTGAAAGCTGTTTTCCACTCATCACCCTCTTGAATGCGAATTTGGTAGTAACCACTTTTAAGATCAATTTTCTTAAAGATGGTGGCACCACATAATTCATCAAGCATGTCGTCTAAGCGTGGGATAGGGTGACGGTATCTAACGGTGATAGCGTTTATTGGCCTACAATCGGAGCACATGCGAAAACTTCCATCTTTTTTAGGCACTAGAATAACCGGAACGGCACAAGGGCTCAAGCTTTCACGTACATGACCTTTGTCAATGAGTTGTTGTACTTGCCGTTGTATCTCCTTGGTTTCCATGGGGTTGACGCGGTAGGGATCCTTGTTCGGGAGTGGTGCATCGGGTATGAGGTCGATGCGGTGTTCGATTCCGCGAAGTGGAGGTAGACCCGGAGGTAGCTCATCGGGGAAGACATCCGAGAATTCCTGCTACAAATTAGACAACACTAAAGGTGGAGGTGGTGAAGTGTTAGTAGGTTTGGCTTCCCCTTTGCATAAAAGCACAAGGTGAAACACACTTGATGGGTTCTCGCACACTTCTCTTATCTCACTTTTGGTGGCGAATAGCACTAGTTGTTTCTTGTCACTCATCCTGGAGTCGCTCATATTTGGCTTGTGGCTCTCACTCTCCTTTTGGTGGCTCACTCTGTGACGCCTGGGTAATCAAGCTACAGTAAATCTTTACTAATGATGCCACATCACCACGATTACTGTTACTAATCTCGCGTTAGTTCAAAACCGATTCAAATTCAATCAAAAATCAAGCAAACAATAAAATATTTCAAATATTAAAACTAAAATGTTCGGAGTGAACCAAATAATGCATAGGCAATAATGGTGGGGAAACCACATTTTTATAACATGTTTAAATGCTCAAAAGTAATTAAAACAGTATCTTATACAATTAAATAAATGCTTTTTATAATTGATAAAACATTAAACTATTTTATTTGGAAGTCAAACTTTTTGTGACAGTGGGTTATGTTACAACACTAAATTAGAAAATTATATTATAGTTTATATAACTAAAATAAAAGAGAAACTAAAATAAAACAGTAAAGTAAAATAAAACAAAAGGTAAAAACTAAACAGAATAAAAGAAGAGATCCCCGAGGCATAGCTGATGTCTACACACGCTTTTATTCTTGTAGACTATGTTGGGCCTCCAAGCGCAGAGGTTTGTAGGACAGCAGCAATTTCCCTCAAGTGGATGACCTAAGGTTTATCGAACTCAAGGAAGTAGAGGTTGAAGATGATCTCTCTCAAGCAACCCTACAACTAAGACACAAGAAGTCTCTTGTGTCCCCAACACACCTAATACAACTAGGAGTTGTATAGGTGCACTAGTTCGGCGAAGAGATGGTAAAATATGGATGATAGGAGTGGCAAAGCAAAGTAATATAAATCTGTAATAAAAAGTGCATCAAGCAAACAAGTTGTAAACGTGAGCACAAATGGTATTGCAATGGTGGAAACAAGGCCTAGGGATCATACTTTCACTAGTGGCAACTCCTAACAACATTAACATAATCGAATCACATGATATTTCCCACAAAACATGCAAGGGGGACGCACTCGGAGGTCATTCCTTTGTGGTCAAGAGAGGACGAGAATTATGTAGGGCTACAAAAGCACACCTCAAAGTTCTTAGTTCTCAATCTATGGATTTCCCAATGTCACCGCGGCCATCCAAACAGAGTACCACAATCACCACAATATATCTAAAGGATAGTCAAAGACAAGCACCAAGAGACTCTCAATCTTCAATCAACACACAAAAGAGGAAATCACTCATGAAAATATTCTTCTAATCCATGTCCAATAGACCGCTGTCACCTTGGTCTCGGGGATTATACTAGATAAATACAAGTGAGTACATCAATCCAATACATAGAGGTAGGGGAAATATCATGGGATCACCCTAGATTAACATAGCATATGATCACAACGAAGATCACATCATGGGAGAGAGAGATAACCACATAGCTACACGTACAAGCCCTCAGCCCCGGAGGAGACTACTCACACATGGACATGGTGAGGAGGAGCTTGATGGTGGTGTTGATGGAGAGGTGCAGCCCCGCGAGGAGGAGACGGCCGGCGGCCCTAGGGGGCGGCGGCAGCGAGGAGGAGACGGCGGCGGCCGTGGGGGCGGCGGCGGCCCTAAGGGGCAGCGGCTCCTTGGCCCCCCTTCTTCCTTGTGGATGGTGCTGCAATGGTGCTGGTCCTCCCCTCCAAGACGGCGGCTTGGGAGGATGAAAATTCGTGGCTTTTGGTGACTTAGGTTTCCTCTCTTTATATAGACTCGCGTATTCCCGTCATCAGATTTTGGGCCTCCGTAAAACGGGCTTTTCTCGGCCGTCCGGACTCCGATTTGGACGAATTTAATATCCATAAGCATCCTCTCGAAATTCCCCACAACTTCCGCAACTAGACTTTTTCCGTTTGACATCGTCTTCGGGCCGGAACGTGACCATCTTCAAAAAACGTTCTCAGACAGATTTCAGAAAAGTCAGAGTCCTACTCAAATACAACTCTTTTTGCGTTTTTGTCAATTTCCAAGTAATTCCTACACAATAAAGTGTAAAACAAGAACATTGTGCACTTTTGCAACCATTAGTAGGTTAGTCCAATAAATGCCTAAAAAGATAGAAAACTTGGATATAAACATGAGACAATGATGCAAAACAAGCATGTCACAAGCAAAAATTATGGATACGTTTGGGACGTATCAACATCCCCAAGCTTAATTCCTACTCGTCCTCGAGTAGGTAGAATGATAACAAGCATAATTTATGTGGTGACATGCTACCAAAGAGTCTTTCACAATCACATGATAAATGCTTATTGAGATAATGAATCTTTAGTAATTAAGTTACCTCATGAGAATATCACAAAGAACTGAAAGTTTACAATATGATACTGAAACACCCAATAGATTTGTAGTGAGCATGGTATGCAAACATGACAAAGTGATACCTCGCTTGCCCCCTTTAGTGAAGCAAAACATAAATGCAGGAGCACCTCCGAAGTTTAAGTGACAACTAGATACAATGATTTCAGAATAAGTGATATCACAATCATGCAAAAGACAATGATACTTTGGGACAATGCACATTACACTCAGAATGACAATCATGCTCTCAATAGTTGGTGCTTTGGAGAAAGAAGGTGGAGACTCAACATACAAATAAAAGAATGGCCCTTCGCAGAGGGAAGCATGGATTACTCATGTGCTAGAGCTTTTTTTTTAAACATAGAAACAATTTTGTCAACGGTAGTAATACTTCATATGTGTTATGCATAAGACATCCTATAAGTTGCAAGCCTCATGCATCGAATACCAATAGTGCTCGCACCTTGTCCTAATTAGCTCGGATTTCTATGGATTATCATTGCATTACATATGTTTCAACCAAGTGTCACAAAGGGGTACCTCTATGTCACCTATACAAAGGTCCAAGGAGATAGATCGCATTTGATTTCTCGTTTTTGATAGATCTCAACTTGAGGACATCCATACCGGGACAACATAGAAAATAGATAATGGACTCCTCTTTAATGCTTAAGCATTCAACAACAGATAATATTCTCATAAGAGATTGAGGATTAATGTCCAAGCTAAAACTTCCACGATGATACATGGCTTTGGTTGGCGGCCCAATGTTCTTCTCTAACAATATGCATACTCAAACCATTCAACTCATGGCAAATCACCCTTACTTCAGACAAGACGAACATGCATAGCAACTCACATGATATTCAACAATAGTGTAACAGTTGATGGCGTCCCCAGAAACATGGATACCGCTCAACAAGCAACTTAGAAGAAATAAGATACATAAGCGACATATTATTTACCACAATAATTTTTAAGCTACTTTCCCATGAGCTATGTATTGCAAAAACAAGGAATTATTTTGAAGGTTTTAAAGGTAGCACATGTAAATTTACTTGGAGTGGCGGTGAAATACCACATATAGGTAGGTATGGTGGACTCATATGGCATAACTAGTTTCAAAGATTTTGGATGCACAAGCAGTCAGTCCGCTTAGTACAGGTGAAGGCTAGCAAAAGACTGGGAGCGACCAACTAAGAGAGCAATGACGGCCATAATCATGCAGAGCGACAAAGCAACATTGAATCGGGCATGGAAGTTATATCACTACTCAGAAATTAAAGATCATCAAGGCTTGATAGACTTTCTTTACAGTCTTAAATATGCGTGAACATATGCCAAGTCAATCAAAATAAATTCTTGGAGGAAGATATCACTAAACCATACCACATCATAGGCAAACAAATCATGTTGGTACTTCAATAACACATTAAGAACCCCCCAGCTATTTGAGACTAACCATAAGAAAACATGAACTACTAAGCACCATTATGCACATAGCACTTTTATCATAGACATATCAACCAGTGCCACAGAAGCCAACTCTCTTAACAAGATAAGCATGATAACTCAAGAGAGTTCCAGAAGCAATAACCTAAACAAGATCTCTTAAAAAGATAAGCATGAAAACTAAGAGCTAAGCATGACAGCAGCTATGAAAAGATAAAGAACACACACAACAAAGATAAGCATAAAAATCCTATGTTGTGTTCTAGGTTGAAGTGGAGCGTATTTCTATCCCAAACAATGAAGGCTATGATCTAACTTATTATGAACAGCAAGCAAAGCTAAAGAAAACTAAAAAGGAAACTAAGAGCAAGACGCTCCAAGCATAGCACATAACGCATGAAGTGATTAAAATATAGTGGAACGAAAGACCAACTGATAATTGTTGATGGAGAAGGGGATGCACGGGGGCATCCCCAAGCTTAGACGCTTGAGTCTTCTTGAATAATTATTGGGGGTGCACGGGGGCACCCCCAAGCTTGAGCGTTTGACCCTCCTGAATCTTCTTTTATCATCTTTCCTTGCACACTTGAAAACTCCCTTCATACATAACTCGTCATAATCTGATTAGCGAGGTTAGTACCCATAATAAAATAATTTTTCCCTACTGGAAATAAGGATAATCTTGAAGAGCTACTGTTTCTCAAGATTGCCAAAAGGTTTTTGCAAAGAAAAAGCAAGCTTAAGGTCTGCAAAACGATGAAAAGGCAAAACAGGACAGAATCTGTGAAAAACAGACCAGCAGGGAGTAAATAATTTTTTCGGGGCACTTCTGCAACTTAAATC
Organism: Secale cereale; assembly: GCA_902687465.1. Taxonomy (NCBI): domain Eukaryota; kingdom Viridiplantae; phylum Streptophyta; class Magnoliopsida; order Poales; family Poaceae; genus Secale; species Secale cereale. The sequence continues at coordinate 97,572,868 of LR738714.1, read as the reverse complement.
AAAAAACTCAAAACAGACGCCCGAAAGCCAATTGTATAGAGCACGCTGTCAAAAAAATTCAGACCAAAAAGATGATCTGGTGATTTTATACGAATTTTTTCTGTCCAAGGACAGAATCTGTTTCCTGGGCAGCACGTCACAACTTTTGAACTTTCTTGCAATCGGAGTCTAAACTTGGCACAAAGCTGAAAAATAAAGATACAATGATGTTGCTACAGTAGTAACAAACATCAAGACTACTAAAAACTGAAAGCAAAGATAACAAGGGTTGTCTCCCTAGAGCTCTTTCTTTATAGCCATAAAGATAGGCTTAAGACTTTAATGATGCTCTCGTAGGAATAAGAGCTGAAGAACAAAAGAGAGCATCAAGAAGCAAATGCCAAACACATTTAAGCCTAACATGCTTCCTATGCATAGGAATATTGCAATAGAATAATTCATTGAAGCACAAAGCAATAAGCATAGGAAGACAAAACAAGTGCAGCTTCAAAACCTTCAACATAAAGAGAGGGAACTTGATATTATTGAAATATCTATAAGCAAATGTTCCCTTCTCATAATAATTTTTAGTGGGATCACGAATAAACTCAACAATATAAGCATCACATAAAGCATTGTTACCATGATCCACATGCAAAAAGGCACTCTTACTCTCCACATAAGCATCTTTGGGGAGCCCATGGTTAGGACTTTTTAGCATAATTCCTACTCTCATGGACTTCATGAAGAGGATAAAACTTGGAGTAAAAGAGCGACTGGATCTCTTCCCAATCCAGCAGGTGAGAGTCATCTAGTAGCCTATACCATTCCAATGCTTTTCCTTTCAGGTACAAGGCAAATAATTTCCTCATGACTCCATCTCTTGTCAAACCTGAAATCTTAAATAACTCACAAAGTTCTGTAAGTTTCAACAAATGAATACTAGGATTGACTATCCCATCATAACGATCATTCATAATAATTTCAATTATCCCAAGTGGTATTTGGAACGGGATACATTCAGTAGGTGGAGGAGACTTCTCTACCATGGGTGTGGTAAAGCGGCCTTCCCTAAGCAGCGAACTAAGAGTGCGGTTTTCCATAAACATAACTAGTGAAACTAAAAACAAGAAACGAAAAGATTTAATTGCAAGATCTAAAGATATACCTTCAAGCACTCACCTCCCCGGCAACGGCGCTAGAAATAGCTTGATGTCTACACACGCTTCTATTCTTGTAGACTATGTTGGGCCTCCAAGCGCAGAGGTTTATAGGACAATAGCAATTTCCCTCAAGTGGATGACCTAAGGTTTATCGAACTCAGGGAAGTAGAGGTTGAAGATGGTCTCTCTCAAAAAACCCTGCAACTAAGACACAAGAAGTCTCTTGTGTCCCCAACACACCTAATACAACTAGGAGTTGTATAGGTGCACTATTTCGGCGAAGAGATGGTAAAATATGGATGATAGGAGTGGCAAAGCAAAGTAATATAAATCTGTAATAAAAAGTGCAGCAATCAAACATGTGGTAAACGTGAGCACAAATGGTATTGCAATGGTGGAAATAAGGCCTAGGGATCATACTTTCACTAGTGGCAACTCCCGACAACATTAACATAATCGAATCACATGATATTTCCCATAAAACATGCAAGGGGGACGCACTCGGAGGTCATTCCTTTGTGGTCAAGAGAGGACGAGAATTATGTAGGGCTACAAAAGCACACCTCAAAGTCAGTAGTTCTCAATCTATGGATTTCCCAATGTCACCGCGGCCATCCAAAAAGAGTACCACAATCACCACAACATATCTAAAGGATAGTCAAAGACAAACACCAAGAGACTCTCAATCTTCAATCAACACACAAAAGAGGAAATCACTCATGAAAATATTCTTCTAATCCATGTCCAATAGACCGCTGTCACCTTGGTCTCGGGGATTATACTAGATAAAGACAAGTGAGTACATCAATCCAATACATAGAGGAAGGGGAAATATCATGGGATCACCCTAGATTAACATAGCCTATGATCACAACAAAGATCACATCATGGGAGAGAGAGATAACCACATAGCTACACGTACAAGCCCTCAGCCCCGGAGGAGACTACTCACACATGGACATGGTGAGGAGGAGCTTGATGGTGGTGTTGATGGAGAGGTGCAGCCCCGCGAGGAGGAGACGGCTGGCGGCCCTAGGGGGCGGCGGCGGCGAGGAGGAGACGGCGGCGGCCCTAGGGGGCGGCGGCGGCCTTAGGGGGCAGCGGCTCTTTGGCCCCCCTTCTTCCTTGTGGATGGTGCTGAAATGATGCTGGTCCTCCCCTCCAAGACAGCGGCTTGGGAGGAGGAAAATTCGTGGCTTTTGGTGACCTAGGTTTCCTCTCTTTATATAGACTCTCGGATTTCCGTCATCAGATTTTGGGCCTGAGTAAAACAGTCTTTTCTCGGTCGTCCGGACTCCGATTTGGACGAATTTTATATCCAGAAGCATCCTCTCGAAATTCCCCACAACTTTCGCAACTAGACTTTTTCCGTTTGACGTCGTCTTCGGGCCGGAACATGACCATCTTCAAAAAACGTTCTCAGACAGATTTCAGGAAAGTCAGAGTCCTACTCCAATACGACTCCTTTTGCGTTTTAGTCAATTTCCAAGTAATTCCTACTCAATAAAGTGTAAAACAAGAACATTATGCACTTTTGCAACCATTAGTAGGTTAGTCCAATAAATGCCTAAAAAGATAGAAAACTTGGATATAAACATGAGACAATGATGCAAAACAAGCATGTCACAAGCAAAAATTATGGATACGTTTGGGACGTATCACTAGCCCACGCAGGCAAACACCCCAGGGCGGCCCACGTGGCCCAGCTACCACCTCCCCTTGTCCCCTTCCTCTGCTATAGGGGGGGTCGTGGGCAGGGTTGATGCTCGCCACGGCCGCGGACGTCGCCGTGGCGGCCATCGGCTGGCCTCCCCTCACCTACTTAAGCCCGACGGCCTCTCCCTCGTGGTCCAACCCTAGCTCCCCCACTTCCCCTCTCCCTCGCCCGCTCTCTTCCTCCCCGCGCACTATCGAGCCGTCGTCGCCATGGTTTTGCTCGCCACCGCGACCAACGTCGACCTCGCGCTCCGAGATCCGGCCCATGAGCTCTGTCTGCCTCCCCTACTTCGTCCACACGCCCTAGTGCGAGCTCGGCGTCACTGCAGTGAGTGGAGCAGGACCTTCTTCATCCTCCGGCCGCAACCGTTCGCCGCTCCGATTCGCCGCCATGACTTCGCCCCGGCTTCGCCCCAGCAACACCTCTTCCTCACTATGAGCGCGCTCTCCTTCTCCCCCTTTCTCGAGCTCGTTTTCGAGCTCGCACGCATAGTTGTGACGTGCCCGTACCCCCACCGCCGCCGATGAGCTCCGCTGACGCGTCCACGACTGTTGTTAGCCTTGCCCGAGCCCAGCATAGTGCTCCTGGTGCTCCCAGGAGCACGTAGCACACGCGCACGCGCCTCCTAGCGCCCCGTAGCCCCACCTCGACAACCACCCGAACGCCTCCGCCGCTAACATCGTCGGCGGCCTCGATCCCGACGACCTTTTGGTCCAGCCCCGCTGCCTTTCGCTTGCGGACGAGCCTAAGGATCCAATACGCTCCTCCGCTGGCTTCGTCGTGCCCAGCTTCGTCGGTTCCATCGACGCCCGACTCCGGCCGTCCGCCGATGTGCTCGTCGCCGTCACTTCCGGCCACCTCCGGCCACGCCACTAGCGCCAATGGATGCGGCTCGCCGCACTCGCTCGAACGCTACCTCCCACGCTCGGAACGAGTGACCGTAGGCGAAACCCGACCACCTCCCCGTCGCACGCCGCCGGAAAACATGGTCGCCGGAGTTACTCCGGCGACGGCGCTGACCTGGCGCCACCTGGTCGCCTACTGGGCCACTGACCCTTGGGTCCCGTTGAGCAGTTGACCCAGTCAACTGGTTGACTGGGTAAACCAGGGCCACTGACATGTGGACCCCACCCCCCCCCGCACACAAAATTAGTTTAGTTAAAGCTAATATAATTACTAAAAGCCACTAACAGCTGGGCCCCACACATAATTAGATTAATTAGGTATAACATAAAACCTGTTTTACTAATTGTTTCACTAACCAGTGGGGCCTAGTGGTCAGGATTGACCAGTCAATCAGTCAAAAGTTGACTATTGACTCAGCTCAGTGGCCCCACTGTCAGCCTCTGGGTGCACTGCACTAGGTGCACCTAGCATTTTTCCATTAATTTCGAAATTAATATAAATTCAATAAATGTTATAAACTTTAGAAAATAATATAAAGTAAACCGTAACTCGGATGAAAATACTTTGTATATGAAAGTTGCTCAGAACGACGAGACGAATCAGAATACGCGGTCTGTTCGTCCGCCACACACCTCTATCATACCGAACTTGGCACAATCCCCCTTCATCCCATCTAACCGAAAATGCCTAACACCGGGAATACTTTCTCGGATGTTATTCCTCTTCGCTTGTATCACCGAGCACTGCGATAGGTCACACGTAGCACCACGTATTTCCTTATTATATTTTTGTGATGCTTTGTTTGCTCTGTATTTATTGTTTCTTCCCCCTCTTCTCCCCGGTAGACTACGAGACGGACGTCGCTGCTGCCTTGATCGACTACGGTGTTGACGACCCCTCTTTCTTGCCAGAGCAACCAGGCAAGCCCCCTCCTTGATAACGAGATATCGCCTATTCTCCTCCCTCTTACTCTTGCATTAGGTTTGCTACTGTTGTTGATTTTATAGCTCCTATTCTGTTGCATAGCCTGTCATTGTTGCTACAATGGTTGATACCTTTACCTGCTATCCTAATGCTTAGTATAGGATGCTAGTACTCCATCAGTGGCCCTACATTCTTGTCTGTCTGCCATGCTATACTATGGGGCCGTGATCACTCGGGTGGTGATCACGGGTATATATTATACTATTACATACACATGATGATGATTCGGATATGGGGGCTGAAGGGGCAGGTGGTTCCACATAGGTAGTTGTGGGTCTGGGTTCCCGGCAGCCCCCTGATTGTTACTTTGTGGCGGAACGACATGGCAGGTTGCGACCACCTAGGAGACAGGTGGGCCTGGCCCTGGTCGTTGTCCGTGGTTATTTCATAATAACACGTTTAACGAGATCTTGGTATTTGATCTGAGTCTGGCCATTGGCCTATACGCACTAACCAGCTACGTGGGAATAGTTATGGGCACTCGACGTCGTGGTATCAGCCGAAGCCTTCTTGACGTCAGCGACTGAGCGGCGCGCGCCGGGTTGGATCGCGTAACATAACTTCCTTAGTAATGGAAGTTGCTAGGTCTGCTCACCGGCCGCCCTCGTAACATGCAGGTGTGCACTGGGCGATGGGCTCAGACCCCCGTGCGCTTAGGGTTTAGACCGACGTGCTGACCTCTCTGTTGTTTTTAGGTAGGGCTGTGACGTGTTGATCTTCCGAGGCCGGGCATGACCCTGGAAAGTGTGTCCGGCCAAATGGGATCGAGCGTGCTGGGTTATGTGGTGCACCCCTGCAGGGAAGTTAATCTATTCGAATAGCCGTGTCCCTCGGTAAAAGGATGACCCGGAGTTGTACTCTGACCTCATGACAACTAGAACCGGATACTTAATAAAACACACCCATATAAGTTCTAGATATAACTCGGTGGTTGCTCTCTCACAGGGTGATGTGCGGGAGGATTGCCGGGTAGGATTATGCTATACGTTGTTACTTGGTGAACTTACCATCTATTCTATTCTACTGCTGCAAGACGGAGGTTGCGAGATACGAGGATACTTGTTACTTCCATCTATTCTCTTCTACTGCTGCAAGATGGTGGTGGCCAGAAGCATAGTATTCGATTGGGTTAGATATCCCCCTCTTATTCCGGCATTCTGCAGTTTAGCCCACAGATATTACCCCCCTTACACAGATATCTTTGCATATGTAGTATAGATCCTTGCTTGCGAGTACTTTGGATGAGTACTCACGGTTGCTTTGTTCCCCCTTTTCCCCCTTTCTCCTTTCTTCTCGGTTGGTGCAACCAGATGGTGGAGTCCAGGACCCAGAAGATCCCGAGGATATTTCTACGTGGAGTTCGGCTTCGAGGAGTAGTTAGGAGGTCCCAGGCAGGAGGCCTTGCCTTTTCGATCGTTGCTATATTTGTGCTAGCCTTCTTAAGGCAAACTTGTTTAACATATGTCTGTACTCATATATTATTGCTTCCGCTGACTCTTGTGTATTCGAGCTTTTATATTCGAGCCCTCGAGGCCCCTGGCTTGTAATATAAAGCTGGTATTATTTTAATTTGTGTCTAGATTTGTGTTGTGATATCTTCCAGTGAGTCCCTGATATTGGTCGTACACATTTGTGTGCATGATTAGTGTACGGTCAAATCGGGGGCGTTACACACTCTCTTACCATTCTCTCCACGATGGTTGGAAGGTAAGTGTTTGTCGGCGGCTACTTGAGTTGGAGACATTGGGCGTAGCACGAACTCCTTTCCTATCATCTTGAAGCTATAGTGGTTCGTCTGTCCATTGTGTGTGACTCCACGATCATATTTCCATGGTTGTCCAAGAATAAGGTGGCACACGGACATGGGGATCACATCACACTCGAGCGTGTCCTCGTAGGCGCCTATCTTGAAGGAGACTTGCACAGTGTGCTCGACTCGAAGAGTTCCGGCGTCGTTAAGCCATTGGACCTTATAGGGATGAGGGTGCTTTGATTTCACCAAGTTAAGCTTGTCTCATAGCTCTTCGCTTGTCAAGTTGTGACAACTTCCTCCATCAATGATAACCTTGACGGAGCGTCCATTGATGCCGGCCTTGGTATGGAAGATGTGACATCTTTGATCGTCATCTTGTTGATGTTGGAGTGCCAAGACCTTGGAGACAACGAGATTGGGACTCGAGTCATTGTCGCAAAACACTTGATGGTCTTCATCTTCATTCACTTGGCGATGCATAGCGACATGTTCAAGGGCTTCTATCTCATCATCGCTCATTGAGTCATAAGAGCCGTCATCATTGATGATCATGGTACGAATGGTCTTGCACTCAAATGACTTGTGGCCTCGTCCTTGGCACTAGAAGCATTTGATGGAACTCGTCTTGGAGTTGTCCTCGGTTGGAGTTGTAGATATGAAGCTTTTGGCTTGAAGTTGTTTGTATAAGGTGGCCGACTTGATGTAGTCGCATTCTTGTAGTTGGACTGGTCACCGAAGTTTGTCGATGGCTTGGTAGAGGTAGTAGTAGGCGAAGTCGTAGAAGCTTGGTTGTAGGAGCCGAAGTTCTTGGAGGTGAACTTGGAGTACTTGTAGTCCTCTTGAACTTGTCGTTCCTCTTTGGTGGCTTGATGTACTAACCCGAGGAGATTGGCGTATGGTTGAAAGTCCGCAATCTTCTTGATAGGATAGTTGAGTCCATTCAAGAATCTCGCCACCATTTGTTCTTCATCTTCCGTGATGTTTGCTCGTATCATGGCAATCTCCATCTCCTTGTAGTACTCTTCAACGGACTTGGTACCTTGCTTCAGGAGTTGTAGCTTCTTGAACAAGTCACGGTTGTAGTGTGTTGGCACGAAACGTGCTCTCATGACTTCCTTCATTTGAGTCCAAGTAGTGATAGGAGGTTCGCCTTTTGCTTCTCTTCTTTCAATGATTTGCTCCCACCAAATGAGAACATAGTCTTGGAACTCAAGGGAGGCCATAGCGATTTTCTTCTCTTCATCAAAGTTATGGAGGCGAAAGATTTTATCAACTTTCAATGCCCATGAGAGATAGTCTTCGGGATCAATGCTTCCGGAAAACTTTGGCATGGTGAACTTAAGCTTGCCATAGCGATGCTCTTCATTGTTCACTTGCCTATTGGGAGGGCGGTCTTGATTTGGACGGTTGTCAACCTCATGTTGCTCTTGGCGGTGTAGATGTTTATTGTCATGGTGTACTTGCCGAGCTTGCGGTTCTTGTTGAGGTTGTTTCTCTTGTCGTGCTTGAGGAGGAACTTTTTGTTGCATTCGTGCTTGGTGGCGCCTCTCTTGCATCTCGTCGCGAAGGAAATCCTCTTCTTTACGAGTGTGTCGATTGCGAGTTGCCACATTGCGATGTGCATTACGTAATGCTCATTGTGCCTCAAGAGCTTGAGCTTCTCGGCGTTGTTGTGCTTGACGATGAGCTTCGGCATCTTGTTCTTCTTGGTGTTGACGTGCTCGCTCTTGTTGTTGTTGGCGTAGTCTTTGCCGTTCTTGAGCTTGCTTAAGTGTATATTGGTTTTGATGATGTCGACTTTCTTGTTCGTCGAGTAAGTCTTGGGAGCTCTTGTCATGAAGTGGATTCCGGTTGTCATGTCGAGCTTGACGTGCGGTTTGACGAAGAGTGTTGGATGTAGGGGTACTTGAGCCGTCCGTGGAGTTAATGTGTCAACTTGAGCGGCTTCGTCTTTGAGAAGATGTGGAAGAAGAGCGTCGGTTGACTATAAAAGTCCATAGCGCATCGAATTGAGTAGCCATGTTGGTGTTGATGATGTCGAATTGCTCTCTTGTTCGTGCTTCAAATTGGCGCGCATCGGCGGCGACTTGCTCAATGTGTTCACGCATAGCTTCACTTTCTTGATGGAGAGCTCGTTGGACACCGAAGAGATGTAGTTTGGTGACGTAGTTGTTCGATTCTTGAGGATCATCGAAAAGCGGGTTCGTAGATGTACTTGGCCTATCCATCGTCACATGCAAGTATGTGAGTGGGGGAAAGGAGAAGACAATACCAAATGTACCTTGACCGAAGTTGACAATGGATCAATGATCACTCAATAATGTAACCTGGAAATAGCACCATTGGTACCAAGTCTTGTCGATTCTCACACCTACACAAGTAAAGCTTTTAGAGGAGCTTGGTTAGGATGGTGGCAAAAATTCAATGCAAAAAGTGAGTAAGATTCAATGATGTTGAAAATGATTCACAATTGGCTCATGCAACAAGTAGATCACAAGCAAATGTAGCACACAGAACACACGCACGGATAGATAAATGTGGTTGTGCAACCAAAAGTGAGCGAAAATGTGGAAAACCACGGAAAATGCTCGTGTTGCACAACGCTAGAGAGACGCTAACCGATTTCTTAATAGGCGGATACGCACTTGTGCACGACCTATAAGAGCAATGTAACGACTGGTATCACAAGTATGCTATGAGTGTATGATGTGCCGATGCTTTAGCACAATGATGATGTATTGCTATCTCGTATGATCTCTTTGGATGCAAGGCGTTTGATGCTATTGTGCTTTTGCGTATAAGCTTTGGATGGCTCTTTTGCTTAAAAGATTTTGAGCTCTTTCTTTGGCCGCTTATGCATGCTTCTTGGATCAAGGTAGCTATTGTGTATGCGGAACACTCTTGTGTCACACGTAGATATGATGAAGTAGTACCACTGAACTACACTAGATGTTATGATCAAGTATGTAGTATGCAACGTCTATGAGTATCACTAATGTGCACAAGTGTCGTGGCCCGGCAATACTCAAATGGCTAGTCTCGGTAGGAAAGCTACGCAAAATGGTCGATGAGGGTCTATCAATGCAATTGCAAGGTAGTAAACGAGGTGTCGTCGATGTTACCGTCCTTGTCGAGGTTGAGAGGTGGTCTTGTCGATGTCGTTCCGCTCCGAGATAGCTAAAACACAAACGGAAACGGAGAAAACCACAACTCAAACAATCCAAGACACAAAGAGGTAAAACCGTAGTGACGTTGGTTAGGTAATGGTGGTGGGGATGGATGTGTCGAGGGTATAGCGGAAGGGGTGTCTAGGGTTTATGCGGTGGCAGAAACGGGATGCGAAATGCTGCAAAATGCAGTTTCGTCAGGCGGAGCCGGATGATCCGTACGTTCGGCCGGATGATCCAGGTGGAGCCGGATGATCCGGGTGATCAGCCGAGTGATCCGGGTGGGTCAATCCGGTCGGGATGAGCTCATGGAGGTGGGGAAAAATTGGGTGAAAACGATTTTTTTTCTCGGATTTTCGGTGGTTTTTAAAGGTGGGGAAGGTGGGGAACAGGGTAAACCACTTGTCACACAACTCAACCACAGATCACAATCAACAAAATCTCATCAAAACACACAAATCACAAAAAAAATGTGGGGCTATTTTTGTGGGGATTTTCGAATTTGGACGAAAAACAACAAAAACAAGCTAGAAAACAAGGTGTGGGGCTCCAAATTCGTGATCAACCAAGGCTCATGATACCATAGATGATGTAGGATGGAACCCTACGTGGCCGATCTTTCACGAAAAGGAGGTATCCTAAGGAAGAACACAAGGGAACGAGGAAAAACACAAGAGATATAAGGGGAAAACACTCAAATCTACCAACTTAGGTCACACAAATGCTAGATCCAGGTACACAAAGTGTGATACACGATACACGATCAACTAAGGACGATAAAAGTGGCGGTAGTCATCTCCGTGAGGAGGTCTTGATGGTATCCCGTGGGATCTTCTCCGTAGCGGAGGTCTTGAATCCGGTGGATCTTCTCCGAAGAGGTTGCGGTCTCGTTGGAGAGGAACCACTAAGTTTTTTGGTATGAGCTAACACAAAGCTAACCCTAGATAGTTTAGGTAGAGTGCTATATAAATGCTAGGAGGGGCGAAGGGGTACATGGACCTCGGCCCAAACATCATGCACGCAAGCACTGTCCGGATGATCCGGACGTTTGTCCGGATGATCCGGGCTTCGGGGGTCCGGATGATCCGGGGCGGCGTTCGGATGATCCAGACGTGTCTGATCTCACACGGGTGGTCCGGATATCCGGGACTTGGTCCGGACGTCCGGGTTCGTCCGGATGATCCGGGCTGGGGTCTGGATGATCCGGCTTCAGCTTGAGCTCTCGGGTGTCCTTGGTCACATTGGCCGGATCGTTCGGACGTTTGTCCGGATCATCCGGGCCTCGGCCGGATTGTCCGGGACATCGTCCGGATCGTCCGGGCAGGCTGGGTCTTGGTTGTTTTTCTCCTTTTTCTTCCTCCTTCGATTCTTCTTGTTCCTTGGCTTCTCCATGGTTTCTCCCGAGGTGTCTGAGTATGCCAAGAGTCTCTGATGAGGGTAGCAGCCATGTCTCATGTGAATCAAAGTGGCTTAGAGAGAGGAGCGAAGTCACCTCGGTCTCGAGAGCTCGTGTTCGAGCACGTGTCATGGGTCCACTTGGCACTTGGTGAGGCGAAGGTAGGTCCATGGGGATGACCTTGGGATGCTCCGCATCATACATGTTGCTTTGTAATGTGACTCAAGGAACGAACCTACTTGACTCATGCTCCAGAAGATCCCTTCTTGGAAATTGATGTCAAAGGGGGAGAGAGAGCACATCAAAGCTTATCACATAAGGGAGAAAGCATGCCTTAAGCTTCTCCAGATTCTTATTATCTATAGTGGAGAGAAGTCACATGTCTTCAACAGGGGAAAGACATGTTGGTATGTGTTATGATTGGTTTGCTTTGATTTTCTTTTAGCTTTGATTTTCTTTTACCCTATCTTCTCCCATTATCTAATATAAGATTCAGGGGGATAAAGACAATTAAGGGAAGAAAATCTTTGGAACTCATTGCATATTTGTCAGGACCCCGATCCTAAGTCACACCGATCTATCTGTAACACGTCATATCACTTTGCGGCCTCACGCACGGTAACCCCACGGGTGCCACCTTACCTGACCCGGGACCGTTTGCGCATTTTGGCACACGTATATGACAGTGTCGCTAGCATCCATATGACAGAGAACCCGGGCCGTTATGGCTAGTTATAAACCAAAAGTGGCACTAAATTACAGAGACAGGCATCCATGACCCAGCAACGAACGTGTCGGTCATCAACGTATGAACCCAAGTCGTAGCAAGCTACATGGACTTAAAGGAACAACGCGTGACATTTCCCCTAAGGGACAGACACAGGAACGAAGAAGGACACATGTCGGCCAGCCTACGTGTTCCGAGCAGTAGCAAGCTACCAAGGCTCATTGGAAACACTAGGAGGCATTTCCCTGTAAGATAGGCTACCAAAGGAAAACAACTAGGTGTCGAATCCCACACATACCAAGCATTTCAATCATACACACAATATGCTCAATATGTGCAAATACAACATTGCATCACAACATAACTCTATGACTCAAAGTACTTTATTTAAGAGGCTCCAAGAGCCATACATAACATATCCATACAGATAGGGGTCACATGACCCAACACTCAAGTCATACAGTCATACAAGCACAAGCGGAAGCTACATGTCCGAGTACAGACAACTTAGAAAATAAAACAGGCTTGGTGTAGCCTGACTATCTACAAGGCCCTTCACAAGCTCCAGATCTCCGTCTGGGTGTCAAGCTACTCGTCGACGTCAACGTCTATGTAGAACCCATTAGCAGGGGCAGGGTTCTCCTCTGCAACAGTTATTAAGCAAACATGAGTACAAAAGGTACTCAGCAAGTCTTACCACAGAACCTATCATACATGCAACATTATCAACAGGGGGCAGTGGAGTTTATAGCAGAAAGCCAGCTTTGACTCTTGGCTAACCTATACTACAACTCTCAACGGATTGCAACATGTTATTACGAACACGAGTCCTCTACTCTCCACAACAATATACTACCGAGGATTCTCTTCCGTCATCCTACGGAAGGGCCATCCACGGCACTCACACTTATCTTGAGGCTTTTAGTAGTATCTATCAACTTGTCTATGAACTGTAAGAGTAACCAAGTAGTCCGTACCGCGAACAATGGCTATTCGAATAGATTGATAACCCTGCAGGGGTGTACTTCTTCACACACGCTCCCACCACTTATCGCCGTTTACTCGACGTGTACTCGGCAACCTTCAAGCGGAAGCCCAGCGTGGGTGTCGGCCATGACCTGACTAACTACACAAGTCTCTCGTCCAGGTTTATCGCCTATTTGGGTTCCATCCGTGGGGAGATCCGGCCGGGGTGTCGCTCACGGCCCCAAACGATGTGTACAGGGTTCCCGAGTCACCAAACGGCCGACCGGTACACCGTGCCACGTACCTGTCGCATCACAACCCACCCCGAGGGTCAGCGTTGTGCACGACCTCCAGTAAACTATAAACACCAGAAACTAGTTGCAACTCCTGGACAGAGATCGAGGGTAATTAACAAGCTGAGAGGGTCAATTAAGGATCCCAATGTGTGGTAGTAGCTGTAACTTGAACCACACATACAGATCTCGGGTCCTATGGACGATTCCAATGAAACAACCCACCATGTACTCCTACATGGCCTTTCATCGATACCTTTACCAAGCATATTCCACACTTCCTTTTATTTATCGGTATGATCATTTCACTCTGATCCATCACCCAGATGAACCAGACCAGACACAACTCTAAGCATAGCAGGCAACATAAGCAAATAGCATGGTGGATCACACATCACATGGCTCAATGAACTCCTACACATGCTAGTGGGTTTCAACTATTTACTGTGGCAATGACAGGTCATGCAAGGGAATAGGGTTCAACTACCGCAGCAAGTAGCAGTTCACACGTTGTTGCCTTAATGCAGTAAAAGAGAGCAGGAGCGAGTAGATTGGGTTTGTATCGGAATGATCAATGATTGCTTTCCTGACAAAGTGGTTGTCGGGTACTTCTCTTCAGCTGGATACGCAGCAGTATCCTCGGGAGCAGGACCTAACACGGAGAATACCGGTGATACAATCATTAAACAAACAAATGCAACAATATGATGCATGCTCATGACATGGCAAGATGCATGTGTTTTGGGCTAATGCAACTATAACCAGAAGGGTTTGAGCTTATTTGAATCAAAGATTCAAATTGGCACTTTAGCTATTATTTAATTAAGTGCATTATCATGTTTTAATGTATACAGCAAGGTTAACTTGCTCAAACATGCATGAAACCAGTGCCATTGGAAAGATTGGATTTTCTGATCAATTTTCATATATAAATCTTTTCCATCTGAGCTACTGTTGAATTTATATGATTTTTTGAAGTTTAGGCATTTCCTGGAATTTCCTGAAATATTTTTAAATCTAAAAATCCCAGAAAATCCTTTACTGCGTCAGCATGACATCATGCTTACGTTAGTCAGTCAACAGGGCGGCCCAAGTCAAACCTGACCAGTGGGACCCACTGGTCAGTGTCATAGTTAACTAATTAGCTAATTAGAATTAAATTAACACTTAAACTAGGTTTGACTAGCAGGCAGGGCCCACATGTCAGTGACCCTGGGGGGTCAAACCCGTGGTCAAACAGGCTCAACTCGTCGGCATTTAGCCGCCGGCGAGGCCAAACACGGCGGTGAGGTGCGGGTTTCGTGCTCCGGGTGCCAAAACGACGGCGGAGCACACCTACGGGTAGCTGGAGGCAAACCGCATCGAATGGAGGTGGTGGCTGGCCTCGGGGTCGCCGGAGATGACGCCGGCGACGAGTCCAGCGGCTGCCGGAGTTCGGCGAAGTCGAAAACAACTGTGCGGTGCTCGTAGAGGTGCGTGGAGTGGTCCTACAGCACCTACGCGTGATAGTGAAGCTGATAGGCACGGTGGTCGGACCATTGGATGGCCGGAGCCTCTTCGGCGACGAGGTCCGCGGCGGTGTGTGCAGGTGAGCTACGTGCGGTGCATTCCAGGGTAGGAGAGAGCCAACGGAGAGGGGGAGGACGAAGCTGGGCTCACAGAGGTTGCAGCAGACGCCGGAGCGAGCTTGGGGGCGGTCGGAGCTGAGCGGGACGGCGAGGGGGATCTCCGCGGCCGGAGTTGGGGAAGAAGGGGTCGGGGGCATCTCCGGGGCGGGCGAGCGCTCGGGGCTCGGCCTGCTCGATGTAGTCGAGGACGGCGGAGACGACGGACGCGACGACAGGGCTCAAAGACGACGGTGGGCACGGCTACTACGATGGTGCGAGCACGGCGGCGTCGGCCATGGTGCGGGGAGGGCGAAGGAGAGGAGCTGGGGAGAGTGGAGAGTGTCTGCGAGGTCGGGGGCGAGGTGAACGTTCGATCCAGGCCTCCAGGGCGGCGAGGGGAGGAAGCAGTGCGGCGTACAGCTGCGTGGCGCGCGCTGCGGCCGCCGTCGAGCACCTGCCTGCCTGCCTGGCCGAGCCAAGCAGCTCGCTGGAGCGGCAGCTGGGCTGGGCCGGCAGGTGGGCCGGGTGGGGCGTCAGGTAACCTTTCTCTCTCTCCCTTTCCTATTTCCTTTTCTGTTTCATTTCTTTTGCAACTTTGTTTAATTAATAAAAATGCCAGAACATTTTTATAACTCATAAAACTTGTCATGCCCACTTTATATAATATGAACAGCATGGAACATTATAGTTTATGATTATTTGAGCATTTAAAATATTTTATAGCATTTAAATGCCCAAATACAAATACCATATGATTTAATCCAAAGACCTTAGAGGTCCTAGAAAATTGTGCACCATTTTTGGCAGAGGTTTAAGACCAAGGCAGAAATGATGGACATTTTTGAAGGGCATTTTGATTACATTGGAAAAGATTTTATCAAACCCTAGTTGTTAGAAGAGGGGTGATGGGGTTTCTGTCATTCCCATTTCAAGTTTCTTTGATAAGTAAACATGATGCACACTCTAGCTAGTCCTAATGCAAGTACTAAACTAGGGATGTGACAACTCACCCCCACTTAAAAGAATCGCATCCCGAGATTCAGGTTCCTCCGGAAAGAGGGTGGGGTACTCAAGTCGAAGACGATCCTCCCTTTCCCAAGTAGCTTCACTCTCAGAATGATGTGACCATTGAACCTTGAGAAACTTGATATTGTGGCGTCGAGTGGTGCGCTCGGTTTGATCAAGAATACGAACGGGGTATTCTCGATATGTGAGATTGTCCTGGAGATCAAGCGTTTCGTGGTCCACTCCGCGGATAGGATCCGAGAAGCAATGCCTGAGTTGAGAGACGTGGAACACGTCATGAACTCTGGAAAGGTGCGGAGGTAGTTCCAGTTGGTAAGCAACTTCTCCTCGTTTAGCAAGAATGCGAAAAGGACCGATGTAACGAGGGGCCAACTTGCCTTTGATACCGAAGCGATGGGTTCCCTTAAGAGGAGTAACCCGAAGGTAAGCCTTATCGCCGACTTCAAAAGTCACAGCCTTATGATGACTATCATATTGGCTCTTCTGGCGAGACTGGGCTGTTTTCAATTTCTCACGAACGATGCAAACTTGCTCTTCTGCTTCCTGGATCATATCCGGGCCAAAGAATTGTCTTTCCCCGGTTTCTGACCAGTTAAGAGGTGTTCGACACCTTCGTCCATACAGAACTTCGAAGGGGGCTTTACCCAGGCTGGTTTGATAACTATTGTTATAAGCAAATTCGGCAAATGGAAGACACTTCTCCCAATCCATACCGAAAGAGATGACAGAGGCTCGAAGCATGTCTTCCAGAATTTGATTGACTCGTTCCACTTGACCACTTGACTGGGGATGGAAGGCGGTACTGAAAGAGAGATGAGTTCCCATAGCATTCTGGAAACTTTCCCAAAATCGTGAAGTGAAAAGACTTCCACGGTCTGAGTTAATCTCCAACGGCACACCATGAAGTGATACTATCCGAGAGACATACAAGTCTGCTAGCTGGCTAGCGGTAATACTCTCTCGAACAGGCAGGAAATGAGCTACTTTAGAGAGGCGGTCGATAATGATGAAGATAGCATTATTCCCTTTCCTGGTCCTGGGAAACCCGGTAATGAAGTCCATACCGACTTTGTCCCATTTCCATTCAGGAATAGCTAAAGGTTGAAGGGTGCCAGCAGGCCGTTGATGCTCTGCTTTGACTCGACGACAAACGTCGCAGTTAGCAATGAATTGAGCGATTTCTCTCTTCATCCTAGTCCACCAGAATCTCTGACGTAGGTCCTGATACATTTTGGTACTACCGGGATGAATCGTGAGAGGAGATTCATGAGCCTCCTTAAGAATCATTTGTCGTAGTTGTTGCTTCTTGGGTGCCACCAAGCGGTTCTCGAAGTACACAACACCTCGATCATTCATAGAGAAACTTCTAGCAACTCCGCTAGCAATGTTCTCCTTGATCCGAGATATGCCTTTATCATACCGCTGGGCAACTATGATTTGATCCATAAGGGTAGGTTTCGCCACCAAGGTGGAAAGGAATCCTCGAGGAACAATGTGAAGGTTAAGCTTACGAAATTCCTCGTGGAGAAGTGGTTGCCCTTGTTGTAACATTAAGTTGTTACAATAAGACTTACGACTTAGGGCATCAGCCATGACATTGGCCTTTCCAGGGGTATAAGTGATTCCTAAGTCGTAGTCTGTGAGCAACTCAACCCAACGTCTTTGCCTGAGATTCAGATCCGGTTGGGTGAAGATGTACTTCAAACTTTGATGATCAGTGAAGATTTCACAGCGATTTCCAAGGAGGTAATGTCGCCATGTTTTGAATGCATGGACTACAGCTGCAAGCTCTAGATCATGTGTAGGATAGTTATCCTCATGTGGACGCAACTGTCGAGATGCGTATGCAATCACTTGACGATCTTGCATGAGTATGCAACCTAGTCCTTGTCGCGAGGCGTCGCAATAGATTATAAAATCCTTGGAAAAGTCTGGTGGTACCAGTACAGGTGCAGATCTCAGGCGTCTTTTCAGTTCCTGAAAACTGGACTCGCACTATGGGGTCCACTTAAACTTTTTATCTTTCTTGAGCAGCTCAGTTAGAGGTTTAGCAACCTTGGAGAAATTCTCGACGAAGCGTCGGCAATAGCTCGCTAAGCCAAGAAAACTTCTAACTTGCTTGACCGATTCAGGGGGAGTCCAATCAAGGACGGCTTGAACTCGCTCGGGATTGACAGCAATACCCTTGCCAGAGATCACATGACCTAGATAGGTTACTTCCGGCAACCAAAATTCACATTTGGAGAATTTGGCATAAAGGCGGTGCTCTCGAAGTTTCGTCAATACGAGCCTTAAATGCTCAGCATGATCTTCCTTGTTCTTGGAATAGATAAGTATATCGTCGAGGTATACCACAACGAATTTATCTAAGTACTCCATGAATATAGAATTCATTAACCGAGAAAAGGTAGCTGGGGCACTGGTTAACCCGAAGGACATGACGGTGTACTCATATTGGCCATAACGAGTAACAAAAGCCGTTTTAGGAATGTCCCCGTTCTTGATTTTGATTTGATGGTAACCCAACCTCAAATCCATCTTAGAGAAGACTGAGGATCTAGCGAGCTGATCATACAGGTCGTTGATCCTGGGGAGCGGATACTTGTTCTTTATGGTGACCAGATTGACAGGTCGGTAATCTACAACCATCCGCTCCGTTCCATCCTTCTTCTTGACGAAGAGGACGGGACAAGCCCAAGGGGAAGAACTAGGACGGATGAAACCTTTCTGCAAGGACTCATCGAGTTGTTTCTTAAGCTCAGCTAATTCTAGGGGTGCCATCTTATAAGGTCTCCTAGAGATTGGGACAGTTCCTGGAATAAGATCTATCACGAACTCGACATCTCTGGCAGGTGGAATTCCTGGCAGTTCTTCTGGAAAAACATCCGGAAAGTCACGGACTACCGGGATATCTTCGATTTCTGGTAGAGGGCTGGCATTAAGAGAGTAGAGCTGACGCTCAGCCATTCGGGTCAAGACATTGACTATCTTGCCGGATGGATGTGTAAGTTGAACGGTCCTAGTATAGCAATCAATCTTGGCGTAATGAGTTGTCATCCAATCCATACCCAAAATGACGTTTATGTCCGAGGACTTGAGAGCGATTAGAGATGCTAGGAAAACAAGTCTATCGACAAGGATTTCATTTCCATGGCTTACCCTAGAGGTTTGTCACTTTGAACCAGGAGTTTATATAACCATGGAAGTAGGCATGTCACAAAAAGTCATGTTGTGCATTCGAGCATAGCTCTCAGATATGAACGAATGTGATGCTCCAGTATCGAAAACAACAGATGCCGGATGGCAGTTAACGAGAAGCGTACCAAGAACGACGTTAGGATCCTCATAAGCTTCCTCAGCAGAGACATAGTTGACATGACCACGTGCAGTGGGGATTGGCTTGACATAATTCACCTTGCCAGTTGGCTTACCACGGCCAACGGGTTTTCCTGGTTGGTTTTGAGGACACTCACGCATGTAGTGTCCCGGTTCTCCACACTTGAAGCAGGTCACAGCGCTAGTGCGTGGAGCAAAGTTGGAAGGTGGTCCTCCATAGGTCTTAGCAGGTGCAAACTGTTGAGTTGGGCGAGGCGCCTCATAGGATGGCCTCGGTGTGTACTTGGGTGGCAGAGCAGTGTTAGGAACCCACACACGGCGCTTGTGAGAGCCAGAGCCGGATGAGGAACCAAAGTCTCGAGTATGCTTGCGTGTGGCCTCGAAGTCGGTCTGGCCCATTTCAGCACTGATAGCCTTGTTTACCAACTTCTGGAAGGAAGTGCACTCGTGCAGACGTAGATCTCGGCGGAGTTCAGGGCTGAGTCCCTTGCGGAACCTCGCCTGCTTCTTGGCATCGGTGGATACTTCCTCAGGTGCATAGCATGCCAAGTTGCCAAACTCGTGACTATAGCCATCCACAGTTAACCAGCCCTGGGTGAAATTGCAGAATTCCTCCCGCTTGCAATCCATGAGACCTTCCGGAATGTGATGTTCACGGAATGCCTCACTGAACTCAACCCAAGTAGTGATTTGGTCAGCAGGACGCATAGCTTCAAAGTTCTCCCACCAAAGACTGGCAGGGCCCTCAAGATGATAGGCGGCGTAGGTAACCTTGTCAGCTTCGGCCACACGGGCAGAGTGTAGCTTGTGGGTGATACTACGTAGCCAGTCATCCGCATCCAGAGGTTCAGTGGAGTGATGGAACTTCGGTGGGCACATCTTGATAAAGTCATTGATTGACACCACATCATTCCTCTGGCGGAACCTAGTGTTCTGCTCTATGCGTTCCAGCAGACGGTTGGTCTCTCTCTTGTTCCGTTCTACCTCGAGCATAACTTCCGCCAAGGAGGGTGGCTGGGGCAGATTCCCATCTCTAGCCCCACTAGCCTCACCCTTCTCCTGAGCAGCAGGAGTGTTGCGAGTGTTGACCATCCTAAGAAAACAAAGCAACGGTTTAGACAAGGATGGCAAAAATTTGACATAGGAGTGCAGAATGTAATGGATGACACGGAATGCAGAGATGCTCATCCGTACGACATGGTAATATAGAAACTGCTATATATACACCAGTGGTCATACACACCATACATAGTTTAGTACAAGCCAAGGATAAAGTACAACTACGGTGAAAAACGATACATCCCATCAGAGGCATTCCAAGCTCCTATACATTATTTAACTACACCTCCGGAACTCAGTACACACTAAGTCATATTCCACAAGACGCGTAGGACTGTGGGAATACAACTACTACAATACTACTACTGCCACGGTCTAGCTCAGACATTCCCGTAGTAATCTTCGTAAAGATTACCACTGTAGCCTGGAAGTGGAACAGACGGATATTGAAACTCCCGAGCACTCGAAGGCTGTGGACCATAGGGACATGGATGTGGCCTCGGTCCCGATGCTGGTGGTAACCGATGCCCACGTGGAGGTGTAATACCCCCAACGTCACGCCAATCCATGCGATCAGGCAGACGAGTCCGCACGGGGTACAAATCCCGCATGTCCAGATATCCGGCGTGCACAGCAGGTGCAAGCCGTGTCAAAGTAGTCCAGTGGGCGGCTCGAGTGTTATATAGCTCCATTCGGAGGGCACGGACCTCCAGGTCCCTATCCTCCAGCATCTGAACAGTAGTCTGAAGCAGTGGCTCTTCATGAGCAGCATCAGTATACAGACCAGTGTAGTAGCCTTCTTCTCCGGGAAGTGAGGCTGGCATGTAGCAGAACTCAGTGTTTAGCAACAGGGCATGCCTAGCCCGGAGAATGGTCATCATCGAATAGGCGGCGTCCTGTACTGCCATCTCGATGGTAACCCTGAGTCCATAAGACCAATGGATGGGGTCGTTAGCTCCGGGATATGAGGGGTATATCCGTACTGTGCAGAAATACTGACTCTGATTGAAATCCCGGTACTGTTCCTCCATGGTGTACTCAGGATACCAGCGATAACCGGTCTCAGTCAGCACATGGACTAGCATGGCCGTGTGACCGGGCACATTAATGCACCGAGTCAAACGAACCACTTGGTGAGGGGTGCGGCCAGACATCTGAAACACGAGGTAATGCAAAGGCATTAGTGTTTCTGGAAGAAATCGGGCAGCATAACAACTGTAAATGCTCAAACAAAGATTTGATACATCATACAAATGATAGCATAGCCACTCAACAATTCCATATCAAGGTTCCGGGTCCAACAATCATCATACTAAAAGGATAGAAACTGAACTGAGGCTTGAAACCAACAATCCTAAGAGTCTACGGATTAGTAACACGTGAACCTAGTAAGGATAAGAGGCCTAGTCCTAAATCCCCGTAGAAAGAATAGACTGACTCAGATCAGAAGGGCATAAGGTAAAGGAGTAAAAAGAGCCTTACGTTCCCTTCCACAATCAATTCCCCTACATATAACTAAGAATTTTTCTAGACTCAACATCGACCAGTTTGGCTTGAGAAACCTACATGCAGTCCAGCTCTGATGCCAACGCTGTCAGGACCCCGATCCTAAGTCACACCGATCTATCTATAACACGTCATATCACTTTGCGGCCTCACGCACGGTAACCCCACGGGTGCCACCTTACCTGGCCCGGGACCGTTTGCGCATTTTGGCACACGTATATGACAGTGTCGCTAGCATCCATATGACAGAGAACCCGGGCCGACATGGCTAGTTATAAACCAAAAGTGGCACTAAATTACAGAGACATGCATCCATGACCTAGCAACGAACGTGTCGGTCATCAGCGTATGAACCCAAGTCGTAGCAAGCTACATGGACTTAAAGGAACAACGCGTGACATTTCCCCTAAGGGACAGACACAGGAACGAAGAAGGACACATGCCGGCCAGCCTACGTGTTCCGAGCAGTAGCAAGCTACCAAGGCTCATTGGAAACACTAGGAGGCATTTCCCTATAAGATAGGCTACCAAAGGAAAACAACTAGGTGTCGAATCCCACACATACCAAGCATTTCAATCATACACACAATATGCTCAATATGTGCAAATACAACATTGCATCACAACAGAACTCTATGACTCAAATACTTTATTTAAGAGGCTCCAAGAGCCATACATAACATATCCATACAGATAGGGGTCACATGACCCAACACTCAAGTCATACAGTCATACAAGCACAAGCGGAAGCTACATGTCTGAGTACAAACAACTTAGAAAATAAAATAGGCTTGGTGTAGCCTGACTATCTACAAGGCCCTTCACAAGCTCCAGATCTCCGTCTGGGTGTCAAGCTACTCGTCGACGTCGACGTCTATGTAGAACCCATCAGCAGGGGCAGGGTTCTCCTCTGCAACAGTTATTAAGCAAACATGAGTACAAAAGGTACTCAGCAAGTCTTACCACAGAATCTATCATACATGCAACATTATCAACAGGGGGCAGTGGAGTTTATAGCAGAAAGCCAGCTTTGACTCTTGGCTAACCTATACTACAACTCTCAACGGATTGCAACATGTTATTACGAACATGAGTCCTCTACTCTCCACAACAATACACTACCAAGGATCCTCTTCCGTCATCCTACGGAAGGGCCATCCACGGCACTCACACTTATCTTGAGGCTTTTAGTAGTATCCATCAACTTGTCTATGAACTGTAAGAGTAACCAAGTAGTCCGTACCGCGAACAACGGCTATTCGAATAGATTGATAACCCTGCAGGGGTGTACTTCTTCACACACGCTCCCACCACTTATCTCCGTTTACTCGACGTGTACTCGGCAACCTTCAAGCGGAAGCCCAGCGTGGGTGTCGGCCACGACCTGACTAACTACACAAGTCTCTCGTCCAGGTTTATCGCCTATTTGGGTTCCATCCGTGGGGAGATCCGGCCGGGGTGTCGCTCACGGCCCCAAACGATGTGTACAGGGTTCCCGAGTCACCAAACGGGCAACCGGTACACCGTGCCACGTACCTGTCGCATCACAACCCACCCCGAGGGTCAGGGCTGTGCACGACCTCCAGTAAACTATAAACACCAGAAACTAGTTGCTACTCCTGGACAGAGATTGAGGGTAATTAATAAGCCGAGAGGGTCAATTAAGGATCCCAATGTGTAGTAGTAGCTGTAACTTGAACCACACATACAGATCTCGGGTCCTATGGACGATTCCAATGAAACAACCCACCATGTACTCCTACATGGCCTTTCATCGATACCTTTACCAAGCATATTCCACACTTCCTTCTCTTTATCGGTATGATCATTTCACTCCGATCCATCACCCAGATGAACCAGACCAGACACAACTCTAAGCATAGCAGGCAACATAAGCAAATAGCATGGTGGATCACACATCACATGGCTCAATCAACTCCTACACATGCTAGTGGGTTTCAACTATTTACTGTGGCAATGACAGGTCATGCAAGGGAATAGGGTTCAACTACCGCAGCAAGTAGCAGTTCACACGCTGTTGCCTTAATGCAGTAAAAGAGAGCAGGAGCGAGGATATTGGGTTTGTATCGGAATGATAAATGATTGCTTACCTGACAAAGTGGTTGTCGGGTACTGCTCTTCAGCTGGATACGCAGCAGTATCCTCGGGAGCAGGACCTAACACGGAGAATACCTGTGATACATTAAACAAACAAATGCAACAATATGATGCATGCTCATGACATGGCAAGATGCATGTGTTTTGGGCTAATGCAACTATAACCAGAAGGGTTTGAGCTTATTTGAATCAAAGATTCAAATTGGCACTTTAGCTATTATTTAATTAAGTGCATTATCATGTTTTAATGTATACAGCAAGGTTAACTTGCTCAAACATGCATGAAACAAGTGCCATTGGAAAGATTGGATTTTTCTGATCAATTTTCATATATAAATCTTTTCCATCTGAGCTACTGTTGAATTTATATGATTTTTTGAAGTTTAGGCATTTCCTAGAATTTCCTGAATTATTTTTAAATCAAAAAATCCCAGAAAATCCTTTACTGCGTCAGCATGACATCATGCTGACGTCAGTCAGTCAACAGGGCGGCCCAGGTCAAACCTGACCAGTGGGACCCACTGGTGAGTGTCATAGTTAACTATTTAGCTAATTAGAATTAAATTAACACTTAAACTAGGTTTGACTAGCAGGCAGGGCCCACATGTCAGTGACCCTAGGGGGTCAAACCCGTGGTCAAACAGGCTCAACTCGCCGGCGTTTAGCCGCCGGCGAGGCCAAACACGGCGGTGAGGTGCGGGTTTCGTGCTCCGGGTGCCAAAACGACGGCGGAGCACACCTACGGGTAGCTGGAGGTAAACCGCATCGAATGGAGGTGGTGGCTGGCCTCGGGGTCGCCGGAGATGACGCCGGCGACGAGTCCAGCGGCTGCCTGAGTTCGGCAAAGTCGAAAACGACTGTGCGGTGCTCGTAGAGGTGCGTGCAGTGGTCCTACAGCACCTACGCGTGACAGTGAAGCTGATAGGCACAGTGGCCGGACCATTGGATGGCCGGAGCCTCGTCGGCGATGAGCTCCGCGGTGCTGTGTGCAGGTGAGCTACGTGCGGTGCATTACAGGGCAGGAGAGAGCCAACGGAGAGGGGGAGGACGAAGCTGGGCTCACAGAGGTTGCAGCAGACGCCGGAGCGAGCTTGGGGGCGGTCGGAGCTGAGCGGGACGGCGAGGGGGATCTTCGCGGCCGCAGTTGGGGAAGAAGGGGTCGGGGGCGTCTCCGGGGCGGGCGAGCACTCGGGGCTCGGCCTGCTCGATGTAGTCGAGGACGGCGGAGACGACGGACACGACGACAGGGCTCAGGGACGACGGTGGGCGCGGCTACTACGATGGTGCGAGCACGGCGGCGTCGGCCATGGTGCGGGGAGGGCGAAGGAGAGGAGCTGGGGAGAGTGGAGAGTGTCTGCGAGGTCGGGGGTGAGGTGAACGTTCGATCCAGGCCTCCAGGGCGGCGAGGGGAGGAAGCAGGGCGGCGGACAACTGCGTGGCGCGCGCTGCGGCCGCCTTCGAGCACCTGCCTGCCTGCCTGGCCGAGCCAAGCAGCTCGCTGGAGCGGCAGCTGGGCTGGGCCGGCAAGTGGGCCGGGTGGGGCGTCAAGTAACCTTTCTCTCTCTCCCTTTCCTATTTCCTTTTCTGTTTCATTTCTTTTGCAACTTTGTTTAATTAATAAAAATGCCAGAACATTTTTATAACTCATAAAACTTGTCATGCCCACTGTATATAATATGAACAGCATGGAACATTATAGTTTATGATTATTTGAGCATTTAAAATATTTTATAGCATTTAAATGCCCAAATACAAATACCATATGATTTAATCCAAAGACCTTAGAGGTCCTAGAAAATTGTGCACCATTTTTGGCAGAGGTTTAAGACCAAGGCAGAAATGATGGACATTTTTGAAGGGCATTTTGGTTACATTGGAAAAGATTTTATCAAACCCTAATTGTTAGAAGAGGGGTGCTGGGGTTTCTGTCATTCCCATTTCAAGTTTCTTTGATAAGTAAACATGATGCACACTCTAGCTAGTCCTAATGCAAGTACTAAACTAGGGATGTGACAATATTTTTATCCCTTTGGGACATGTCAATATCCAAATAGAATAATAACTACTCACTCACTACATGTCATCCCAATCTTGGTACTTTTGTGGTTACTTATTGTGCTTTGTTTAGTAGGTGTTCTTGTGTTATCTAACCCTGTTTTCTCAAGCTCACCTCCTCCCAAGCCAACTCAAGACCACAAGGTAAGTATATGCATCACATCCATGTGCATGATTATATCTTGATGTTGTACATGTTGTTTGCACGGAGGGCTCATGAACATGGAGGTACATTTCCTATATTTAACATCATTTACTCTGAGGCATATAGCCAAGATACATGTAACTCATTGCTTGCTCTGATATGTTTATGCATTCGCATGCTCTTATATTCTATATTTACATGATTACATACATGTAGAGGGGGCATATGCTTGTTACATGTCTTTACAAAGCTTTACTTGCTATCCTTCGTATATTTATCTGAATCTTTGATGTATATTGTCATCAATTACCAAAAAGGGGGAGACTGAAAGCACAAGTGCTCCCTGGGTGATTTTGGTAATTAATGACAACATATCTCTTGTTGGACTAATATTTTCGTCTAGTGTATTTCAGATGAGTTCAATAGTGGAGTGGCAGGACAAGAGGATGTGGAACCCCTTCCAGAAGATAAGGACAAAGATTGGCAAAATCTCAAGACTCTTCATTTCTATTTTAGTGATCCAAGATCACATTGAGTCCATAGTAAAGCCAATACTATTAAAAGGGAATGAGGTGTTGCTTAATGGTCTACTTGCTCAAAGTGCATAATGATATGCTCCAAAGCCCTCAACCACTTACTCATTTCCACATATGTCCCAAACCTAAAGTCAAACTCGGCCCCACTGATTTGATTCATCCGTCCACCGAGTTCACTTGACATAGCCACTGCCACAAAACATAAAGATTTGAGTCTCACCAATGGGATCTCGGTCTCACCGAGATGGGATTGCAAACTCTCTATTAAATGTTGCAATTATTTTGGTCTCACCAAGATATGCAATCGGTCCCACCGAGTTTGCTTGACCAACTCTCTGTTTGCTTATTAGCAAAATCGGTCTCACCGAGTTTGTGTAATTGGTCAAACCGAGATAAGGTTTACCCTAACCCTAGCACATCGGTATCACCGAGTTTGTGTAATCGGTCAAACCGAGATAAGATTTACCCTAACCCTAGCACATCGGCCTCACTGAGTTGATATTGTCAATCCTACCGAAAAGCCCAACGTTCACATTTTGAACTATTTTGGTCTTACCGAGTTCATCTATTTGGTCCGACCGAGTTGGGTAAAATGTGTGTAATGGCTAGATTTTGTGTGGAGGCTATATATACCCCTCCACCCATTCTTCATCAATGAGAGAGCCATCAGAACGTGTCTACACTTCCACTACTCATTTTCTGAGAAAGAACTATCTACTCATGTGCCGAGACCAAGATATTCCAATCCTACCATAAGAATCTTGATCTCTAGCATTCCCCAAGTTGCTTTCCACTCAAATCATCTTTCCACCATATCCAAATCATTGAGAGAGAGAGAGTTGGGTGTTGGCGAGACTATCATTTGAAGCATAAGAGTAAGGAGTTCATCATCAACACGCCATTTATTACATTTTGGAGAGTGGTGTCTCCGAGATTGGTTAGGTGTCACTTGGGAGCCTCCGACAAGATTGTGGAGTTGAACCGAGTTTGTAAGGGCAAGGAGATCGCCTACTTCGTAAAGATCTACCCTAGTGAGGCAAGTCCTTCGTGGGCGATGGCCATGGTGGGATAAACAAGGTTGCTTCTTCATAGACCCTTTGTGGGTGGAGCCCTCCGTGGACTCGCATAGCCGTTACCCTTCATGGGTTGAAGTCTCCATCAACATGGATGTATGATAGCACAACCTATCGGAACCATGCCAAAAACATCCGTGTCTCCAACTGCGTTTGCACACTACAATCCCATCCCTTTACTTTCTTGCAACTTGCATGCTTTACTTTCCGCTGGTCATATACTCTTGCCATGCTTGCTTGAAATGTATTGTGAATGTTTGAAATTTTTCTAAAACCCTACCTCAACTTAAAGAACTTGAAAAAACTGCTACTTTTCTTGTTGAGTGTCTAATCACCCCACCCCCCCTCTAGACACCTCTTCTTCGATCCTTTCACCATCATGCATCTAGAGTATTAAGTTCGTAAAAGCAGAGTAATGCCTTAAGCAAGATGACATGATGTAGAGGGATAAACTCAAGAAATATGATGTAAACCCCGTCTTGTTATCCTTAATGGCAACAACACAATACGTATCTCACTACTCTTTCTGTCACTAAGTGAGGACACCACAAGATTGAACCCATCACAAAGCACCTCTCCCACTGCAAGAAAAACTAATCTAGTTGGTCAAACCAAATCGATAGATCGAATATAAATACAAAGCTATCTTAATCATGCATAAAAGAGTTCAAAGAAGACTCAACTAATATTCGTAGATGATCTAATCATAAATCCGCAATTCATCAGATCTCAGCAAACACACCACAAAAGAAGATTACATCGAATAGATCTCCAAGAACATCAAGGAGAACATTGTATTAAAGATCAAAGAGAGAGAAGACGCCATCTAGCTACTAGCTATGGACCCGTAGGTCTGTGGTAAACTACTCACGCATCATCGTGGGGGGGCAGCAAGGTTGATGTAGATGCCCTCCGTGATCGAATCGCCCTCTGACGAAGTACCAGAAAAGGTCCCAAGATGGGATCTCACAGGAACAGAAACTTGCGGTGGTGGAGAAGTATTTTTAGCGACTCCTCTAGGGTTTCTGGAATATTTGGGTATTTATATAGCTCAAAGGTTGTGCAGGGGAGTCTCGAGGGGCCCACAAGACCAGGGGCGCCCCCCTAGGGTGCGCCCCTATGGCTTGTCATCTCCTCGTGGTTCTTCTGCCCCCCTATCCAAGTCTCGTAGGTGTCTTCTGGTACAAGAAAAACCATCATAAAGTTTTATTCCATTTGGACTCTGTTTGATATTCCTTTTCTGCGAAAGCCAAAAGCAAGGAAAAACAGAAATTGGCACTGGGCACTAGGTTAATAAGTCAGTCCCAAAAATAATATAAAATAGCATACTAATGCATATAAAACATCCAAAGTTGATAATATAATAGCATGAAACAATAAAAATTTATAGATACATTGGAGACGTATCAGTAGCCCCACTTGTGCTTAAACGATGAGTATGACCTATGATCCAATGTTCTCATTTGACTCCTAAGTCAACATACTCATATATAGATGACCTAGTCATCACAAATTTCTTGATAGATGCTAAAATTGTTTGTGCATGCTTTGGCACATGTTTTATTTGCTATCTTATTGTGTGAGCATGTTGGTTGCATATTTTCTTCACTCGAGGACATCTATTTGTTGTTTTGATTGTTTGGTTTTTCTGTGGCCAAATGGATGTACAAGAATGCCTAAGAATTTTCTCTAGCTATCTATGCTCTTCTTGTCTCAAATTCTATTCTTGCTACATCAAAAAAATTGAACAAGTTCTTTTCGAACCCTCCAAGTGAGGAGCACTCGGAGTCACAGATCCGACGAGGGCTGATTTCCAAAACCTTCTTGTGCATTTTAGTCTGACCATCACACTCCTATTCGGTCCCACCAAAATCATCAAATTGATCTAGGTTTTTATCTCCGTGATACCAATTAGAATGACTCGGTTCCACCGAGTTGCACTAACTGCACACAGTTTTGCATCTCGGTGCCACCAAAGCATTCCACTTAGTGCCACCGACAGCTACTAGATATATATACTCCTTGTACCCGTACAGTTGAAAACTTCTTCAAACCCTCGAGTCCGCGCCCCAGTGTTGCCGCTCCCTTGCTCTCCGGATCATTGTCGTCTCCGCATGCACGCCTCTGCCGCACATCTTCGCCGCCGTCAATGGGATTCTTCTCCGTCGTTGCCGCCGTAGCGAATCGTCACCATGTTAGGGTACGGTTTGACCCCTTTGTGCTTTTTCCTCCATCTCATTCAATGCACAAAATCAATGCCATGATTCTTGCCACGATTGAAATCTATTTATCCACAAGCAAAATTCCTTAAAGTAGATTCGATGAAAAAAATTAGTGTTAGGGTTCTACCGAACTCATCTCGGATCGACCGAACGGAAGTTTTCGGTCACACCAATTGGCTCTGTCCATTGCATTAAGTACAACTCGGTCTGACCGAAGCATACTAATCGGTGGGACCGAACACAAAATCTCAATGAAACCCTAGCATCCTCGAGTCATCGAACAACAACTCGGTCTGGCCGAGGCTGTGTGTTTAGGCTCTGTATGTGCTTTGGTGTCACCAAGATGATCCACTCAGTAGCTCCAAAATGAATTTTGTGAAAGCCTTAAACTAAAGTTTTGATTCATTTTTTTTTTGTAAAAACCAGCTGCATTTTGTGATGCTCATCCATTCTGCCTATATCTATCTATTCCCAGGGTCTATTTGCAAGATGTCAGATGCAAGTGACAATCAGAACAGGTCTGTACATGAGGTTGATCTCAATGGGGGCACTTGTCCAAGTGGTAGCTATTATGAGAGTAGCAGAAGCAATTCGAGCAATTTTCCCAAAGCTGCCACAAAGACAAACAAGAAGAAAACCTCAGACAGTGAGGATGAAGACTGTGTTGATGATGAGGCCACCTCAAGGCGTAGAGTGCTGAGAAAAGAGTATGGTACAGCAGCTAGCACAACGTTCGGCAAGCCTTCTATGAGGGAAGAGGAGGAGGAGGAAGAGTCAGTTGATGCACCTCCTACCAAGACTCGGAAGCTCATGGGAGATACCATGAAATCTGCAGCTGCTCCCTCCAAGCCCAAGAAAGCTGCAAAGGTGTCTGCTCCTAAGACTGCTGCTCCCAAGAGATCCACTAGAAACATCCCTGCTCTAGAGAAGAACAAGGCCCCAGTGCCATAAGTTCAAGAAGATGTTGAGCCCCAAATGCTCAGAAAATTGAAGCCCAAGATTCCAGATCACAATGATGCTCATCTTGTTGCTGAGAACATGAAGTTGAGGACGGATAGTAGACTTGGAGCCTGGAGAAAGAATGATCCCTATGCTGTAAGGAGAAGAACTGTTGTTGACTACAGGTTCCACACCAAGGAACATCAGGACTTTTATGAGACAATTTTTCTTGATAAGAAGCCTATTGTATGTGACATGAAGTGGGTGGACTGGAAGTACATAGATACCAATGGAGACTACTTCCAACACGTTCATGAGAGTTTCAGATTACAAGTGTTGATGCTTTTGTTGGACAAAAGCTCACAAAATGGAATGATGAGATGGTCATGCAATTTTACTCCACTGCACATTTCTATCCAGATGGAAATATTGTGTGGATGACTGAGGGAACAAGATTCCAGTAATTAATCTCAGAATGGGCTGCTCTTACCAATGCCCTTGCAGAAGCTGATAATGATGTTGATGTATATGCCAAACCCGGGATGGATCACAACTCAATGGCAAATATGTACAAGATCATTCCTGATGAAGCATTGGAAACTCACAAGTTTGGCTCCATTTACTTTCTGCTTGCAGGATTGACCACCACCAACACCATTCTAAGGCACACCCTATTGCCTAAGTCTGGAGATCACATGATGATACGTGGTTTCCATCAATCTGTTGCATTTGTTTGATAACCCACATAAGTTCAAA
The DNA here is from genome assembly GCA_902687465.1 of Secale cereale. NCBI lineage: Eukaryota > Viridiplantae > Streptophyta > Magnoliopsida > Poales > Poaceae > Secale > Secale cereale. Next base: position 97,541,439 of record LR738714.1, on the reverse strand, counting down.
GTCATGAGCCTGATTGTAGAGACAATCAAGAGGACTGCTACTGACTAGTGAATATGCTCCACACATTCAGATGTTGATCAACTCCAAGGTTGGAACTGGAACACATCTACTTGACAAAGAGCACCTTCCTCTCCATACTAAATTTGAAGATAATGTAGTGGTGATGGATCATTCACATCATACATTTGTTGAGGCCCATGAGAAGGCAGAAAAGGCAAAGGCGGACAAAGTAGCAAAGGCAGCAAGTACTTCAAATGCCCTACCATCAAGTCTAGAGATGATCAAATAAAATATCTGCTCAAAGCAACCCTAAGGATTGAGCAAAGTCTGGCCAACCTAGCCAATAACCAGGAGAGCTTAGAAAGGATTGTAGAGACAAAGATGCATGATCTTGATGTTAAGATCACAGATATTCAAGCCACCATTGACAAGCTGAAAGATGATGTGGATGCCTCAGGTATGGACAGTGGAGGTGATAGACCTACCACTAAGAGGTATCAGGTTGTGCCTAGAGCACCAAGATCTTCAGGAGTGCCAGTTGTAGATTCGAGGACCACTCACTCTGCACCTGCTACTACTGCTCATGTGCCCCCTCCAGTATCAACTACACCAGTTCAGCAGACATCTTCTGATGCATTTGCACATGTTGTTCTTTCAACACCGTCTACGCATACTGATACGTCCATTTTGCATCTTGCTTATATGTTGATACTTACTGCATTATGGGCTGTTATTACACGTTATGTCACAATACTTATGCATTTTCTCTCTTATTTTACAAGGTTTACATGAAGAGGGAGAATGCCGGCAGCTAGAATTCTGGGCTGGAAAAGAAGCAAACTCTGGAAACCTATTCTACACAACTCAAAAAGCCCCGAAACTTCGCAGGACACCATTTCAGAAAATATAAAAAATATCTGGCGAAAGAAGATCACCAGGGGGGCCACCAGCTGTCCACAAGGGTGGAGGGCGCGCACCCTCTCTCTGGGCGTGCCCCCTGCCTCGTGGGCCCCCCGATGGCCCCACAATGCCCATATTCTCCTATATGAGGTGTTTTGACCTTGAAAAAATCATAAGGAGGCTTTCGGGACCAGACGCCGCCGTCTCGAGGCGGAACCTAGGCGGAAACCAATCTAGGGCTCCGGCAGAGCTGTTCTACCGGGGATACTTCCCTCCGGGAGGGGGAAATCATCACCGCCGTCATCACCGACAACTCTCCCGTCTTGGGGAGGGATATCTTCATTAACATCTTCACCAGCACCATCTCCTCTCAAACCCTAGTTCATCTTTTGTATCCAGTCTTTGTACCCAAACCTCAGATTGGTACCTGTGGGTTGCTAGTAGTGTTGATTACTCATTGTAGTTGATGCTAGTTGGTTTACTTGGTGGAAGATCATATATTCAGATCCATTATGCATATTAATACCCCTCTGATCATGAACAATATTATGTCTTGTGAGTAGTTACTTTTGTTCCTAAGGACATGGGAGAAGTCTTGCTATTAGTAGTCATGTGAATTTGGTATTCGTTCGATATTTTGATGAGATGTATGTTTTCTCTCCTCTAGTGGTGTCATGTGAACATCGACTACATGACACTTCACCATTATTTGGGCCGAGAGGAAGGTATTGGGAAGTAATAAGTAGATGATGGGTTGGTAGAGTGACAGAAGCTTAAACCCTAGTTTATGTGTTTCTTCGTAAGGGGCTGATTTGGATCCACTTGTTTCATGCTATCGTTAGGTTTACCTGAATACTTCTTTTGTAGTTGTGGATGCTTCCATTAGAGGTTAATCATAAGTGGGAGGCTTGTCCAAGTAAGGACAAAACCCAAGCACCGGTCCACCCACATACCAAATTATCAAAGTACCGAACGCGAATCAGATGATCGTGATGAAAAGTAGCTTGACGACAATTCCCATGTGTCCTCGGGAGCGCTTTCCTTCATATAAGAGTGTGTCCAGGATTGTCCTTTGCTACAAAAAGGATTGTGCCTCCTTGCTTCACCATATTTACTTTTACCTTTTGTCACTTGCTACCAATTACCTTACCACAAAACTATCTGTTACCTATAATTTCAGTGCTTGCAGAAAATACCTTACTGAAAGCTGCCTATCATTTCCTTCTGCTCCTTGTTGGGTTCGACACTCTTACTTATCGAAAGGACTATGATAGGTCCCCTACACTTGTGGGTCATCAAGACTCTTTTCTGGCGCCGTTGCCGGGGAGTGAAGCGCCTTTGGTAAGGAAAAATTTATATAGTGTGCTGAAATTTATTGTCACTTGTTACTATGGCTCATAATCCTTTGAGGGGCTTGTTCGGGGTATCTTCACCCCGACCAGAAGACCAAAGGTTGTTCCTCAACCTACTGCACCTACTGAAAATGTTTGCTTTGAAATTCCTTTGGGTATGATAGAGAAACTGCTTGATAATCCTTTTACAGGAGATGGAACACTGCATCCCGATTTACATCTAATCTATGTGGATGAAGTTTGTGGATTATTTAAGCTTGCAGGTATGCCGAGGATGTTATCAATAAGAAGGTCTTCCCTTTATCTTTGAGGGGATATGCATTGACATGGTTTAGGATATGTGATGATATTGGATCATGGAACTATAATCGTCTGAAGTTGGAATTTCATCAGAAGTTCTACCCTATGCACCAGGTTCATCGTGATCGTAATTATACCTATAATTTTTGGCCTCGCGAAGGAGAAAGCATCGCTCAAGCTTGGGGGAGGCTTAAGTCAATGTTATATTCATTCCCCAATCATGAGCTTTCAAGAGAAATGATCATTCAAAAATTTTATGCTCGGCTTTCTCTCGATAATCGCTCCATGCTCGATACTTCTTGTTCTGGTTCTTTTATGATGAAGACTATTGAATTCAAATGGGATTTATTGGAAAGGGTTAAACGCAACTCTGAAGATTGGGATCTCGACGAATGTAAGGAGTCAGGTCTGACCCCTAAGTTTGATTGTGTTAAAGCTTTTATGGATACCGATGTTTTCCGTGAGTTTAGCAATAAATATGGACTTGACTCTGAGATAGTAGCTTCTTTCTGTGAATCATTTGCTACTCATGTTGATCTTCCCAAGGAGAAGTGGTTTAAATACCATCCTCCCATTGAAGTAAGAGTAGTTGAACCTGTTAAAGTTGAAGAAAATACTATCACTTATAATGTTGATCCTATTGTTCCTACTGCTTATATTGAGAAACCACCTTTCCCTGTTAGAATAAAGGATCATGCTAAAGCTTCAACTGTAGTTCGTAAGAGTAATACTAGAACACCTACACCCTCTAAGCAAATTAAAGTTGAACCTAGTGTTGCTATGGTTAAAGATCTCTTGGTAGAAGATTTAGATGGACATGTTATTTACCTCCAAGAGGAATCTTCTAGAATAGCCAAACCTGATGCTAGGAATAAACATAGACCTATTATAGGCTTGCCTGTTATCTCTGTTAAAATAGGAGATCATTGCTATCATGGTTTATGTGATGTGGGTGCTAGTGCGATTATTATCCCTCATACCTTATATCAAGAAATTATGCATGATATTTCTCCTGTTGAGTTAGAAGGGATTGATGTTACTATCAAGCTTGCTAATAGAGACACTATTTCACCAGTTGGGATTGTTAGGGATGTTGAAGTTTTGTGTGGGAAAGTTAAATACCCTGCTGATTTCCTTATTCTTAGTTCCCCACTAGATGATTTTGTCCCATTATATTTGGTAGACCCTTCTTGAATATTGTTAATGCTAAGATAGACTGCGTGAAAGATATCGTTACTGTTGGTTTAGGGGATATGTCTCATGATTTTAACTTTGCTAAATTTTGTAGACAACCCCTTGATAAATAATTATCTAGTAAGGATGAAATTATTGGTCTTGCTTCTATTGTTGTGCCTCCTAATGATCCTTTAGAACAATATTTGCTAGATCACGAAAATGATATGCATATGAATGAGAGAAGGGAAATAGATGGAATATTCTTTAATCAGGGACCCGTATTGAAAAACAACTTGCTTGTTGAAATCCGAGGGGATCCTCCTCCACCCAAGGGTGATCCAGTGTTTAAATTCAAACCTTTACCTGATAATCTTAAGTATGTCTATCTTGATGAAAAGAAGATATATCATGTTATTATTAGTGCTAACCTTTCAGAGCAGGAAGAAGAAAAATTATTGAAAACACTGAAGAAGCACCATGCTTCTATTGGATATACTTTGGATGATCTTAAGGGCATTAGTCCCACTTTATGCCTACACAAGATAAAATTGGAAGCAAACGCTAAACCAACTATTGATCATCAACGACGGTTAAATCCTAAGATGAAAGAAGTGGTAAGGAAGGAAATTCTAAAGCTTCTAGAGGCAGGTATTATTTATCCAATTGCTTATAGCCAGTGGGTAAGTCTTGTCCATTGTGTCCCTACGAAAGGAGGTATGACTGTTGTTCCTAATGATAAAGATGAATTGATCCCGCAAAGAATAGTTACAGGTTATAGGAAGGTAATTGACTTCCACAAATTAAATAAAGCTACTAAGAAAGATCATTACCCCTTGCCTTTTATTGATCAAATGCTGGAAAGGTTATCCAAACATACTCACGTTTGCTTTCTAGATGGTTATTCTGGTTTCTCTCAAATACCTGTGTCAAAAGGGGATCAAGAAAAGACCACTTTTACTTGTCCTTTCAGTACCTTTGCTTATAGATGTAAGCCTTTTGGTTTATGTAATGCACCTACTACCTTTCAAAGATGCATGATGGCCATATTCTCTGATTTTTGTGAAAAGATTGTTGAGGTTTTCATGGATGATTTCTCTGTTTACGGAACTTCTTTTGATGATTGCTTAAGCAACCTTGATCGAGTTTTGCAGAGATGTGAAGACACTAATCTTGTCTTGAATTGGGAGAAGTGCCACTTTTTATGGTTAATGAAGGCATTGTCTTGGGACATAAAATTTCTTAAAGAGGTATTGAAGTTGACAAGGCTAAAGTTGATGCTATTGAAAAGATGTCGTGCCCCAAGGACATCAAAGGTATACGAAGTTTCCTTGGTCATGCCGAGTTTTATAGGAGGTTCATTAAGGACTTCTCCAAAATCTCCAAGCCTCTGACTAATCTCTTACAAAAATATATTCCTTTTGTCTTTGACGATGATTGTCTAGAAGCATTTGAAATACTTAAGAAAGCATTGATCTCTGCACCTATTTTCCAGCCTCCTGACTGGAATTTACCTTTTGAGATTATGTGCGATGCTAGTGATTATGATGTAGGTGCTGTTCTAGGGAAAAGAGTTGATAAGAAATTGAATGTTATCCAATATGCTAGTAAAACTCTAGATTGTGCCCAGAGAAATTATGCTACTTCTGAGAAAGAATTTTTAGCAGTTGTATTTACCTGTGATAAGTTTATACCCTATATTGTTGATTCTAAAGTAACTATTCACACTGATCATGCTGCTATCAAATACCTTATGGAAAATAAAGATGCTAAACCTAGACTTATTAGATGGGTTCTCTTGCTGCAAGAATTTGACTTGCATATTATTGATAGAAAAGGAGCTGAGAACCCCATTGCAGATAACTTGTCTAGGCTAGAGAATATACTTGATAACCCACAACCTATTGATGATAGCTTTTCTGATGAACAATTGATACATCTCAAACGTATCTACTTTTCCAAACACTTTTGCTATTGTTTTGATCTCATTCTTGCATGATTTGAACTAAACTAACCTGGACTGACGCTGTTTTCAGCAGAGCTGCCTGTATGGTTTTATTGTGTGCGGGAAAACGGATTTTTAGGTATCTCAGAAAATTCCAAGAAAAATCACAGAAAATCCACGCACCCGAAGGGCCCTTGTGCCAGAAGAGGGGCCAGAGGGCAGCCAGGGGGGCCCAGGCGCCCTGCCCAGGCGGCCCCACCCCTGGCCGCCTCGGGAGGCCGCCTGTGCGGGTCCTTCCCCCTCTGGTGCCCTTCCTTGGCCCGTATTTATCCCCGTGACGAGAAAACCCCAGAACAGGAGTCGTTTTCCCAGTTTCCGTCGCGGAGCCGCCGCCACCCTCTGTTCTTCTTCGGGAGGGCTAATCTGGAGGCTGATTTGGCCTCCGGAGAGGGGAGATCGTCGCCATCGTCATCATCATCACCACTCCATCCTCCCTCCATGGCTTCTCCTTCCATGTGTGAGTAATTCCCTGCTGTAGGCAAAGGGGATGGTAGGGATTGGATGAGTTAGATCATGTAATAGTTTATCAGATTGTTGGGGGCATGTTGCCTATCATCTACTATGGTGTTTATCATCTTTGCTTTAACGTGTTGCTCTTAATGCTTGTCACTTAGGGCCCGAGTGCCATGATTTCAGATCTGAACCATATGTGTTTGCATGAATATATTTGTGTTCTTGATCCTATCTATGAGTTGTTTGCACCTATTACGGTCCGGAACCGGCGATCCCAAAAGTGACAGCTTGGGACACCAAAGGGGATGGTCCATAATTTGAGGATTCCATGTATCCATTGAGTTCATTGCTTTGTTCCGGTGCTCTTTGGCAGGAGCACCTTAATCTCCATAAGTTCCTTTTGTCCCCGTTCGTAGCGGGATGGTAGGACAAAAGATGTTGTGCAAGTTCTTATTGCAAGCACGTACAACTACCTATGGGATACATGACTAATGTTTGATATCTGCCTAGATGATCATTACTTTTCTGTGTGCCTTGCCCCAAGTGAGATTCATGATGTATCTCATCCATGCAGCGCCCAACCATCCATCTCCCTAACCTACAGTGTTTCAATCCTGCTGGTTATTAGTTGTTACTTTTGCTGTTTACTTTTGCTGTTACCACCATCACTATCATATCACCGTTACCACTTATCTTTTGTTGCAAGTAAGTATATTTCAGGTGCGGTTGAATTGACAACTCAACTGTCAAAACTTATAAATACTCTTTGGCTCCCCGTGTGTCGAATCTATAAATTGGGTTATTCTTACCTGCGAAGACTATCTCGATCCATTACGGTTGAGGGTTACCAAGTACCGTTTTCTGGCGCCGTTGCCGGGGAGCATACCAATATTTACAAGTCTACTTGAAGTATCCTACCTGCTGCACTTCATCCGCTATGGGTAAGAAAGGAGACCCCAAGGTTCCGATCTTACTATCCACTACAAGAAGAGGTACTGTTCTGAACACTAGTGCTACACTTGATTCACCTTCTGTTATGAGTAAGTTTGCCTCACCACCACCACATGATGCTTCTACTAAATCTGTTACTATGTCCGATACTTTTGATGATGCTTCTACTACTCTTGATGATATTAGTTCACTTGGTTATGCTCTTGAGAAACAGATCGCTGCTACTGCAAAAAAATCTGGAATTGAAATTCCTGTTACTCGCTACCCCATTGGTGGAACTTATGATTATCCTGATTTGAGCAAACTCAAGAAGAGACTCCTTGATGATGATTACATTATGCTTGATGATGATTTATGCAGGGAACTGACAGAGTTTGCCGACTCTGACCCTGAAGCTATTAAGAAGCTGCTTGAAAAACACTCCTTGAAGAACAAGACTGTTCCTGATCCTGAATTTGCTACATCTCCTATATGCATCAATGATCCTGATTATGATTTCTCTGTTGATCTTTCACTTATATCTATGGTTGAAGCTGACCCCTTTTATGGCAGAGAAAATGATGATGCTATTGCACACCTGACCAAACTCACTGAGTTGGGTGGCTTGTTTACCACAGATGAAAAGATACGAAACTTTTATGTGACTAAGCTTCTTCCTTTCTCTTTGAAGGAAGGTGCTAAAACATGGTATGATGCACTTCCATGTGGTTCCATTAAGAGTCCTCAAGACTTAGCTCACTCTTTTGTTGATAAGTACTTTCCTGCTCATATGCAACATGCTGCTTTACAAAGAATTTATAACTTTAAACAGTTGCAGGATGAGCACCTCCCTAAAGCTTGGGGGAGGTACTGTAGTCTGATCCGGGCTAGACCAGGACATGGAGTCCCTAAGAATGAATTAATCGATATATTTTATGCTGGTCTAACTGATGAATCGAGGTCCTATTTGGATAGTTGTGCTGGTTGTGTTTTCAGGTAAAGAACACCGGACGATGCAGAAAAATTGATGGGCAGGATTGCCAAAAACCATGAAGATTGGTCCGTCCCTGAAACACCTCCACCACCAAAGAAGAGGGGCATGTTTGTTCTAAGCCCCGAAGATATGCGAGAAGCAAAGAAATCTATTAAAGAGAAGGGTATTAAAACTGAAGACGTAAAGAATCTACCCCCTATTGAGAAGTTGTGTGAGCCTACCACTCACCCTCCTATGGTAGAGGTACACTCTCTTTTAGATTTCAACGCAAGTGACATCTCTCATGGTAAGCCTCCTGATCAATGTTTAGATGAGCTTGATAATTTTATTATGAAGCAAAGTCATTTTAATGAGAGGATACAAAGTCAATTGCATGATAATTCCCTTGCTATCAAAAGTTTTCTTGATGTTCTAGGTAGAACGGTTAATGATGTTAAATGTCTTGTGAAGCATTTTCATATGGTTCAAACTCAGCTTGAACAAATTTCTAATGTGCAAAAAGATTTGCTTGCTAACAATGCCAAACAGGATGATTTACAGGCCTTCGGGATTAAGACTCAAGGAGGAACTAGCACTCAAGATCCTCTCTATCCAGAGGGGCATCCGAGGAGAATTGAGCAAGATTCTCAAATGCAGGAAGAAGAAATTGTTGGCTCTCCAAAGAAGAAGAAGAAGAAACACAAGGAGGCTGACAATTCCAATGATCCTATTACAAGTAAAGAGCCAGCTGTTGATCCCAACAGTATATCTACCTCCGATGCTGAGACTGAAGACGGTGCCGAACCTGAAGATAAGGATAAGGAGAAGAATGATCCGCCTGAGGTTCGAGAAGAAGAAGCACCTGAAAAACGCAAGAAGTACACTAGAGAAGACTTCGTCTCAAGAAGACATGGGAAGGAAAGAGAACCATGGATACAGAAACCCATGCCCTTTCCAGGTAAGTCTCTCAAATCTAAAGAAGAAGAGCATTACAATAAGTTTTGTGAGTGAATGAAACCTCTTTTTCTTCAAATCCCTTTGACTGATGCTATTAAGTTACCTCCCTATTCAAAATATATGAAAGATATTGTTACTAATAAAAGAAAAGTTCCTAATGAAGCAATATCTACTATGCTTGCTAACTACTCTTTCAGTGGCAAGATTCCTGAGAAGCTTGGTGATCCAGGTATACCCACCATTCCCTGCTCCATAAAGAATAATTATGTCAAAACTGCTTTATGTGATCTTGGAGCAGGAGTGAGTGTTATGCCTCTCTCTCTTTACAATAGGCTTTGCATAGAGAAGCTAACCCCTATAGATATCTCTCTTCAGATGGCTGACAAGTCAACCGCCGTCCTGATAGGTATTTGTGAGGATGTTCCCGTAGAAGTTGCTAATTGTTTGATCCTTACTGATTTTGTCGTGCTTGACATGCCCGAGGATGGGAGCATGTCCATTATTCTTGGTAGACCTTTTCTTAACACCGCAGGTGCTATTATTGATTGCAATAAAGGAAAGGTTACCTTCAATGTGAATGATAAAGAACACACGGTGTATTTTTCGAAGAAGACCGACAAGAGGCATGGCCTCAACTCTATAGAAGATATCGAGACCGTGAAAATTGGCGAATGGGACTGTCCACTACATGTGCACCACAAATACAAAACTATTATGGTGGGGACAATGTCCATTAAAGTAAAGGTGCAATGATCACTTCGTAAGAGGTGGGACTTTTTGCTCTATGTATCGCCGGTTTGTTGGTAAGACTTGATCAACCTTACTAGTGAGCATGTTTTATATAGGTAAAAGTTGAGCTTGTTATGTTTTCATTTGTTTTAGCTTTTGTTCTCCTTGATGTACCAAGTGTTTATGTTTTTGAAGCTTCACAATACTAATCACTGCTTTAAGTTTTCAGAAAGTTTTGCAGCTTTTTGAACTTCAAAAAAAATTCAACAGTGAAGTTTTCAGAAAAATTCCAGAAAAACAAAAATAAAAATTTCCATGCCGGGAGTGACCCAGAGGCACCTGGGGCTGACCAGGGGGGCCACCAGTGGCCCAGGCGGCCAGCTGGCGCGGCCTGCCCCCTGGCCGCGCCTCCAGGTGAGTCTTCTTCCTCTCTCTCTCTTTCTCTCCGAAAACACGAGTTCTGCACTTGCGTTCTTGCTGTTCTTGGAGGCAATTTTTGATCTCTCTCTACAGCCTATCATTCGAGCTGAGATTTTGAACAAATACTCCCTGGTATGTAACTCATCCACCCCTCCAATTAGATTTTTGGTTGGTGGCTTCATTTGTGAGTATTTAGTAGTTCTTGGTGCTGTGTAGATGAGCTTGCATGCATGTGTAGAAATTTATTTCCAAGTTTTGATGCAAGTTTATGCCTTACGTAAGTGAGTTGAGTAGTTTGCCTTAACCCACTTTGTTTAAATCCTTGTTTTTGTAATTTGTCAAAAAAAATCAGAAATGAGTTTGTTAGGAAGGGCAAAGGGGTGGCCTGAGAAGAAGAAGCCCGCGCACTCCGATCGAGTTACTAGAGTCGCAGCTTCACCCTCGACTGCTAGGGTGAGCTACAATGAAGATCATGTGACCCTAGAGTTGTTGGAGGACACAAAGCCAGCACGTGCGGTGATGTTCCCATGTGATGAATTCCTTGAAGCTGCAGGAATTAAGGATGAGTTTTATAATCTTTGTGCTAATGCAGGTCTGACTTTACTCAGTATCAAAAACTCACCTCCGGTTTCATTAACAGTTTTAGATATAACCTTGATACTGGCTCTATTGAGTTTAAAATTTACAATAATCTTTTGACCATGCCCTTGGAAAAGTTTTGTGAAATAATAGGTGTGCCAAACGTTGGGCGGACGGCGAAGATGACCTCTCAGCCCTCCGAGCTGAGAACCGTCCTCAACTCTCTCTGCAGCATGGGTACGAGGGATATACATCGGTCAAAAATCTCCAGCATCTTATTCCCTCACCTCAGGTATTTTGCGTATTATGTTGCTAGAGGGGTGTTAGCTCGTGACAACATGATCAACATTTCTGCGCCGGATATTGCTATCCTGGCAGCCGCCCTCTCAGGGAGGTTTGATTATAATTTGGGTGCCCTAATTGCTCGACGCCTTGCTATGAACGGTAACAAGGGAGATTTATTTGGTAGCGTTTATGCCACACTTATCTTAGAGTATCTTAAAGGCACCCCACACCCAGATGATAAGCCTTTTACTTATTTAAGTTTTGATCTTGCTGCTATGAAAAGGCATAAGTTTGTTACCATGACTTCTGAGTTTGGTAACCTTGTTTATATCTTGCGTTTCGGAACTACCGCGGAACGCAAGATCCGTCTACCTGCACCTCTTTTGTTCAATTTTTCTCGCAGGAACGGATGGTCCTTTGATGTTATCCAGTTCGATGAGTTCATGGTCCAGCATCAGCTTCATAACCCCATGGAGGGGGTTGTGCCCGACGAGGAGGAGCATGGTGAGTTACCACCCTTTCAGGGGGAGACCGTCACCCAGTTTGGTGAAGGGTCTTCCTCTGCTTGGAGTGCGGACCCTTCTTCGTGGGAGGATCCGAGGACTTCGGTGTACGCGCCGGAATCCTTTTATGACCCTTGGACTCACCAGTACCACCCCGGAGCAGGAGGCTCCTCGGAGCAGTAGCTACTACCAACTTAGGCCAAAAGCCTAAGCTTGGGGGAGTACGTGCCCTTCTCACTTTTCCATTGTATTATCCGTTTTATTTTTGTTCGTTTTGATCTTTTTGAAGTTTTTGCCCGTTCTTCTTTGTTCTTTCTTTGCAAAAACAACAAAAATATTTTCTCTTTCTTTTGCTTTCGTTCAACCTTTGAAATAACCCAAAAAGATTTCCTTTCTCTCTTTAGTTTGCTTTGTTTTCAGAGTTCAACTCAAGTCCGTGATGGCATTTAATTATATTTCCTACGTTCGATCATGCAAGTGACAAGGCAGTAATGACGAAGATCGACGGATGGGAAGCAGCAAGGAAAACCGGTATGAACTCTTCTTGTTTCTACTTTTGTACATATGCCTGTACTTATGATCTAGAGACCAGCTTGTAGCGACATAGTGCTATGTTTACAATGCTTTCCCAGTGGTTCATGCTTTCCTTCTGGCTAATCTTAAATAGCTAGAGTATATAATGTGTTATTGAAATGATTTACATGCATTGCATTGTTCATAGTTTGGTATACTAAGGTGGTATTTCCTTTTGGAGAATTCTTGGATTGACTTGGCACATGTTTACACATGTTTAAGACTAAAAAGTCTGCTTTGCCTTGATGATCTTTGAGTTTCAGAATAGTTATATCACTTTCATGCCCTATTCAATGTTGCTTTGTCGCTCTGCATGATTATGACCGTTATTGCTCTCTCGTTGGTCGCTTCCCAGTCTCTTGCTAGCCTTCGCTCGTACTAAGCGGAATTCTGCTTGTGCATCCAAATCCTTTCAAACCAGTTATTCCATATGAGTCCACCATACCTTCCTATGTGGTATTTACCTGCCATCCTAACGAAGACTTTCTTGTACCATCTCAAAATTGCTAAAAATCTTCTATTTTGTGCCCCTGTTTTAGCTCATGAGGAAGTAGTAGTTAATTCATGATATTTTTAAGTTGGACAAGTTTTATCCCGGGATTGCATGTCTAATCTGCAAACCCCTAATACGAGAAGGAACTGGCATGAGTGCGCCCGGCTCATAAAAGATAATACAACAACAAACCCTCCTTCACGCTTTGTTCATGAGAAATCAAAAAACTTTTGGCAGTGATAAAAAAAGGAGATTAAGGGGATGTGATCGTCCCCGTGTGGGAGCCGTTCCTCGAAACTTGTCCAGCTCGAGAAGTAATTGGGTTGTCTACTAACATTCGTTGACGAAATATGCACCTCCCAAAATCATTTTTACCTCTGTTTTCAAAACCAAGAGCTCTGGTACATGTTTAGTCTTTGCTTCCAACCACGGGTTTTCAACCTCGCCATCGAATTCCATGGTTCGAGAGTCTCCACCTTCTTTTTTCAAAGCACCAACTAGGAGAGCATAATTGTCATTCTGAGTGTAATGTGCATTGTCCCAAAGTATTACATTGTCTTCTGCATGCTTGTGATATTATTTATTCAGAAATTCTTAGTTCTAGTCTCCTTTATAACTCTGGAGGAGTTTCTGCATTTATGTTTTGCTTCACTCATGGAGGCTAGAGAGATACCACTCTAGTATGTTCAAGCTATGTGCAATGTAATCTTGTCTTGATTTTCAGTAGAATATTATTTACTTTTGGTTATTTGTGATTGGTCACTTGAAAGAAGGATTGCTTCGTGCATTGTCCTCATAGCATTGTTTCAATACTTGCTAGACTCTTTTCGTAGTACATGCTTATATACATCTAATGAAGCAAAAGAGTTTGTCAAAGTTTTCTTTGTCGCGTCCAGTTCGTTGAACTGAATTGCTTGAGGACAAGCAATATGCTAAGCTTGGGGGAGTTGATACGTCTCAAACTTATCTACTTTTCCAAACACTTTTGCTATTGTTTTGACCTCATTCTTGCATGATTTGAACTAAACTAACCCGGACTGACGCTGTTTTCAGCAGAGCTGCTTGTATGGTTTTATTGTGTGCAGGAAAAGGATTTTTAGGTATCTCAGAAAATTCCAAGAAAAATCACAGAAAATCCACGCACCCAAAGGGCCCTTGTGCCAGAAGAGGGGCCAGAGGGCAGCCAGGGGGGCCCAGGCGCCCTGCCCAGGCGGCCCCACCCCTGGCCGCCTCGGGAGGCCGCCTGGGCGGGTCCTTCCCCCTCTGGTGCCCTACCTTGGCCCGTATTTATCCCCGTGACGAGAAAACCCCAGAACAGGAGTCGTTTTCCCAGTTTCCGTCGCGGAGCCGCCGCCACCCTCTGTTCTTCTTCGGGAGGGCTAATCTGGAGGCTGATTTGGCCTCCGGAGAGGGGAGATCGTCGCCATCGTCATCATCATCACCACTCCATCCTCCCTCCATGGCTTCTCCTTCCATGTGTGAGTAATTCCCTGATGTAGGCAAAGGGGATGGTAGGGATTGGATGAGTTAGATCATGTAATAGTTTATCAGATTGTTGGGGGCATGTTGCCTATCATCTACTATGGTGTTTATCATCTTTGCTTCAACTTGTTGCTCTTAATGCTTGTCACTTAGGGCCCGAGTGCCATGATTTCAGATCTGAACCATATGTGTTTGCATGAATATATTTGTGTTCTTGATCCTATCTATGAGTTGTTTGCACCTATTACGGTCCGGAACCGGCGATCCCAAAAGTGACAGCTTGGGACACCAAAGGGGATGGTCCATAATTTGAGGATTCCATGTATCCATTGAGTTCATTGCTTTGTTCCGGTGCTCTTTGACAGGAGCACCTTAATCTCCATAAGTTCCTTTTGGCCCCGTTCGTAGCGGGATGGTAGGACAAAAGATGTTGTGCAAGTTCTTATTGCAAGCACGTACAACTACCTGTGGGATACATGCCTAATGTTTGATATCTGCCTAGATGATCATTACTTTTCTTTGTGCCTTGCCCCAAGTTAGATACATGATGTATCTCATCCATGCAGCGCCCAACCATCCATCTCCCTAGCCTACAGTGTTTCAATCCTGCTGGTTATTAGTTGTTACTTTTGCTGTTTACTTTTGATGTTACCACCATCACTATCATATCACCGTTACCACTTATCTTTTGTTGCAAGTAAGTATATTTCAGGTGCGGTTGAATTGACAACTCAACTGTCAAAGCTTATAAATACTCTTTGGCTCCCCGTGTGTCGAATCTATAAATTGGGTTATTCTTACCCGTGAAGACTATCTCGATCCCTTACGGTTGAGGGTTATCAACAATTAGCTGTCATAAATACTTCTCGTACTGCTCCATGGTATGCTGATTATGCTAATTATATTGTTGCTAAGTTTATACCTCCTAGCTTCACATACGAGCAAAAGAAAAAGTTCTTCTATGATTTGAGACATTACTTCTGGGATGACCCACATCTTTATAAAGAAGGAGTAGATGGTATTATTAGACGTTGTGTACCTGAGCATGAATAGGAACAGATCCTATGCAAGTGCCACTCCGAAGCTTGTGGAGGACACCATGCTGGAGATAGAACTGCACATAAGGTATTGCAATTTGGTTTTTATTGGCCTAATCTCTTCAAGAATGCCCGTAAGTTTGTCTTATCTTGTGATGAATGGTAAAGAATTGGTAATATTAGTAGACATCAAGAAATGATTTTGAATTATTTACTTGGTATTGAACCATTTGATGTTTGGGGCATTGATTATATGGGACCGTTTCCTGCCTCTAATGGGTACACACATATTCTAGTTGATGTTGATTACGTTACTAAGTGGGTAGAAGCTATTCCAACTAGTAGTTCTGATCATAACACCTCTATTAAGATGCATAAAGAAGTTATTTTTCCGAGGTTTGGAGTCCCAAGATACCTAATGACTGATGGTGGTTCACACTTTATTCATGGTGCTTTCCGTAAAATGCTTGCAAAGTATGATGTTAACCATAGAATTGCATCCCCTTATGAACCACAGACTAGTGGTCAAGTAGAACTAAGTAATAGAGAGTTGAAATTAATTTTGCAAAAGACAGTTAATAAGTATAGAAAGAATTGGTCCAAGAAACTTGATGATGCATTATGGGCATATAGAACTGCATACAAAAATCCTATGGGTATGTCTCCATATAAGATGGTTTATGGAAAACCTTGTCACTTACCTCTTGAGCTAGAACATAAGGCATGTTGGGCTATTAAAGAGCTCAATTATGATTTCAAACTTGCCGGTGAGAAGAGGTTATTTGATATTAGCTCTCTTGATGAATGGAGAACCCAGGCCTATGAGAATGCCAAGCTATTTAAAGAAAAGTTAAGAGATGGCATGACAAAAGGATACAAAAGCGTGATTTTAACGTAGGTGATTATGTATTGCCATACAACTCTCGTTTAAGATTTTTTGCAAGAAAACTTCTCTCTAAGTGGGAAGGACCTTACGTTATCGAGGAGGTCTATCGTTCCGGTGCCATAAAAATCAACAACTTCGAAGGCACAAATCCGAAGGTGGTGAACGGCCAAAGAATCAAACATTATATCTCAGGTAATCCTATAAATGTTGGAACCAATGTTATTGAAACCGTAACCCCGGAGGAATACATAAGGGACACTTTCCAAAACGATTCAGACTTGAAAAAGGAAGAGGTACATGGTACAGAAAGTAAACCGACTCCAAAATAGTTCCAAAGGCAATTTTTCACCGTTTTGGAATATTTAGAAAAATAGAAAATTAAGTGGCAGTCCGAAAGAGACACGGGGCGTCCACGAGGATGGAGGGCGCGCCCCCCTTCCCTGGGCGCGCCCCCTGCCTCGTGGGCACCTCGTGTGCCTCCTGGACTATGATTTCTTGTATGTTACTCCTTTCTGTCTCCAAAAATTCATTATATATACTCCCGAAGGTTTTGACCTCTGTATCACGCAAAAATCCTATGTTCTTGTTTCGAGCTATTTTCTGCTAGGGTAGACGAAGCCAGGCACCATGTCGTCTCCTTCCTCCAACAATGAAGGCAATCATGCTTGGCTAACGAAGAGATATCTGAAGAGGGAAGGACCCGAGGAGACCAACAAGGAGAAGAAGATCAAGAAGGAGGTGGAAGATCCAGCTCTGGCATTGGGAGAAGAAGACATCCATCAACCTCTTCTCAACCGCTTTACTTCAACTGAGATTAAAGCTTTCAAGATGATTGAGTTAGCTCAAATTCAAAACAAGTATCTCACAAGTGAAAATATTTTGTTGAAGGAGTATATAGCTGCACTCAACGGTATTATCCGCAAGCTAGAGGATCTCCTACGCTCGATATATGATGATCCGACGTCACTACTTTCAACTCCATCATCACCACCACCGAACAAGGAGACATAATAATATGGGTATGGGCACTCCCCTTGGCAAATGCCAAGCTTGAGGGAGTGACCCCGGTATCGCATCACCATCACTCCTATCTTTACCATTTTTCTTAGTTCGATCGTTAAAAAGTAATAATCATAAGACCCAGGGTGAAGAATAAGTAATTCTTCACCCCAGTCATTCGACCGTGTAACATTGTGTGGCTTAACCAAGCCTCAACCGATAAAAAGTACTACACCACGTCTACCTCCGTAAATTTACTCCACGTCTACCCGTGTTTTCCTAATCAGGTGCGAGCGGTTCAGTTTCGAGGATGTTCCTCTCTCCTCAGCACCTCCTCGGTGGCGATTGCGGAGGCGGCGGCGGCAGCCATGTCGATGGCTCTGGAGGGACAATCCTGAAGCGAGGGGTACTCCCCTCTCTCCTGCATGGAGTACTCCCCCTTTCCCTCTTCATGCGGTAGCGACCAGGAGATGAATGGGGCAGTGCATCGATCCGGTGCGAGCCCGGCGGCAGCAACGACCTTTTCCGGCGTCCCTCTCCATCCTCAGTGGTCTTCTCGACGGTAATACCTCCCTCTTCCTCTTCCATACCCTTTCCTCCATGAATTTTTGAATTTTGAGGGTTAGGGTTAAAGATTTTTGGGGAACAGGGCAAAGAAAGAGTAAGAAGACCAAGAAAGGAGACGAAAGAGAAGAGATGAACTTGATACTGAAGCGGGTGATGGAGAAAACCTTAGCTCGTTTGCGGGATCAAATCAAGGAGGTGGGGATCACGCATGAGGAGAAGCTGAGTTGGAGGAACAATACCAGAGTATGTTCTTAGATCCAGCCAAACGTGATAGCCCTGTTTCTTGTCTATCTTCTCTGTTTTAGATGAATTGTTCCTTATTTCTTCTTTAGAGCTCCACTGCTACAAGAAAAAAAAAACCAATTCCGAGTGGAGTTGGAATGTTGCTACTGTATTTAGGATGGCATCCCATCATTCTGAATCTGCTTCAGAACTGAACACTAGTGACGCTTCAGATCTTTCTATAGGTGCAGACTTGAACACAAGTGAGACATGGTAGTAACTAGCGAAAATGACTAGATATAGAATTTTGTTTTCCTTTTACAGTTCATGGTACATTTTGTAACTCTTTGTCACCTCTGTGAAAGCACTACATACACCTTCAGTACACTAACCTTTCTCAGGTTTGTGTACCGCATTTTTACAGTGTGCTTAAGGCGAATGATGAATGGTTAAGCACCAATTTATTTATAGTTGCGATCTGTTGATGCACACAGAACACAAGAATAAAAGTGGACATGCTCCAATTTTACGTTGATGTAAACAAGCGATGCAATCTACGTCACATGCAAGTTTGGTGAATGTATTAGTTGGACATGCTCTATTTTTTGTTGGCCCTGTACCTCCTATCTTATCTCTCAGAATTATCACAAACAGGATTAGGACCTCTCAAAGTATATTAGGTTAACTATTGCGAGGTCCTAATCATGTTTCTACTTTGGTTCGTCTTGTTTTAGCTCCTGCTGACCTTGTTCATGGATACAGGAACCAAGAAGCGCAAGATGATTTTGCAGGTTTTGGTTCAGTTGACACTTATGTGTTTTTGTTACTGATTTGTAGCTCCTCTTTTTTGTCTTCTTTCTTAAAAAGTTACTCCAATGATTAGGAGGATCAATAATAACCATAATAAAGCTGCCAAACTAGCATTCTTGGAAGATCCATTGAATAAACATGGCAAATCTCACCAATTGATGTTTGTTTTAAAGAAAAATATCCTGATACTGGTGCTATTAGCGTACAGTAACGAGAAAAGGTGACACCATCACATTTACATGGGCATGTCTAGGTTTTGCCTCTCAAGGAAGATGCACTCATTCTCTTCTGAGTTTGAGTTTATCACGTACTGTACTATTTCCATTAGCACTATGCATTTCAGTTTTGGACACTCCAATCGCAATATTAGGTATGTTTAGCAAAACTAATCATTCTGGCATCAACACATCATATGACGATACATGGCCTTTAGTTACCTCATGGAACTGTGTACAGGTTTATTGATCCAAAAAATTAGTCTTGTAAAACCGAATTACCTAAGCATTTTTAACCGTAAAACATAATCTGCATGATGGCGTTACCCTTTAATCTACCTTGGCATGATATGTCTATGTATATTTAGTGCGATCTTTCACTAGAGAAGAATAGTAGTTGTTGTAAGTTTTTCCTAAAGTTTCTGCCAAAAAATCACCATGTTAGAGCCACTGGCTTCTGGAAACTGTAATTGGGAAGAACCCATGTATCAATTTCAGAACCAGCATTTTTGGGTTGCATATTTTGCAATTGGTTCGATTGTTTTGAACTAGTGGAATAAAATTGCAGAGCACTATTAAATTTTACATGTCATGTGCTGCCTGATTGACCTCTAGTTAGGTAGCAGTTCAATGTAATTGGTATCAAGCTGGTCAACAGAAATTTGATAGGCGTCCCGCGGCATCTACCATAATGCAAGCATAGTTGTGACCTTGGTATCTAACCTCTTGCAATTTTTCATCAGCTTGTAGTTTGGGTACATGCTAGCATAATTTGTTGGCATGTTTGTTGCCATGTTCTTCTGCTGTTTCATCATTCTCATGGAGGTACAAATATCCAATGTCAAAAGAAAGGTATTTGTTTGCAACTAGCATTGTTTCTTGATGTGGTTTATATCAATTGAAGCGCGGTTCATTCTTTAGTTTAATTTTTGTTGTTGGAGTGATCAATATGTGAGGCCGCACCATATAACTAAACTCTAGTTATTGTCATCAATCATGATGAACTCCATGGAAACATACTGTTTTCTCCTCTTTGCAGAATTCCCGTAGTGTGAACCGACTTTAGGGCTATAGCATAATTGCCTTATGAAAGTCACTGCTTGAATTTGCCTTGCATTTTTTAAGGTATTGGAGAAATATTTATTTTGTAGAATGTACATGATGAGCAAATACCATTTATGAATTAATTGCAATATTGGTTCATCGGCTGCACCATATGCAAATACGCATAGGTGACCTTATCTCACTTGATCCATGTTTTGTGATTTTATCAGCAAAATGGCAAATAGGGATTCTGCTATAATCGAGGAAGGAAGAACCTGTTTGTAACCGACTTGGAGACGAAGTATCTAGAGGCACTCATGTGTAGATTACAACATCTGCACTTTAATGGCATGGGAGATATAGCTGATAGTCATTATGTTGAATAAATCTATAGAAAGTGGATTTATGTTGCAAACTTCTATGGGCACACTAGGCCATGTGAAAAGTTCTTATGTCATCTGATTTTAAGAGTACTCGAGGTCTTGATGTGAATTCTTATTCCGTTTGATTTTGTGCTGACATGTACAATTGCGCAACAAGCTATAATGGTGCGTCCTTCATTGTTATTTTGTCCTAACGTGTGAAATATTTGTTTTATAAATAGAAAAGGGCAGATTGCGTACATTTATCTCTACAATGTATGTACCAGGAATTTGATGTGGGAAAATATAGTTGTTATATCAGTGTGGTTGTTGCTCATGGAGGCAAAAAGAAAGAAAAAACTGTAAGTAATCTTGTGTCACGTGGGGTCGTAATATTACGTTACCAACAAGGAAAATTACCTCCCCTCAAAATAAAGAGAGGAAAGTTACCTCGTCTACTTTGCTGCTGGTTGGACTGGGATTACGAAGGCAAACCATAATCTTACCTCTCTTGTTTGCTGGTGGTCGGCTCACGAAGGCAAACTATACCACAATCTTACCGCAAGTCCAATTTTTCTTACGGCAGGAATGGATTGACGCTGAAAGGGCTGGGGTGAAGAATAATGTCGGTGTACTAAAGTAGGGGTACCTTAGTATCCCGAACTTGTGCACGGGCAGTTGCAGCGTCCCGCGGCAAGGCTAGCCAGGCGACCACCAAGATCCTCCGTGGTTCCCTTGGAGCCATTCAAGAACAAAGTATTCAAGTCAAAGAGACAAGACCCCGGCAAGAGGAGCTTGCCGGGATGACCATTCAAGGCACAAAACCACCCAAGGTACAAGACCCTGGCAAGAGGAGCTTGCCGGGAAGGCCAATCAAAGGCACCTCAAGAGAACATGCCGCGACGCGCCACGCGTCCCGGCAAGGACCGGTGAGCGACAAGCTTCCGGTAGCGACAAGCTAGCCACCGCGGCAAGCTTCCACTCAGTACCCACGCTCTAGCTCATCCACCCACGTGTCGCCCTGGGACCCTCCCAGGCGCACGTGGCGGAAGGCTGTGCAGCCAGAGGAACACGGTGGCAAGCTGCGATGACGAGGCTACCGTCGTGGCGAACGGTGGCGCCCCTGACGGCCACTTTTTGCACTGTTTGGGCGACGGTGACGGGCATTCAATGCCCTTGTCCCCTGCCGTCAGGGTTAGGTATAGAGCACTATACAAACACTGTTCCAACTACCACTCTTTTTACACTTTTACCCCCGACATCTTTGGTCATGGTGCGTTGCCACCTGTCGGTGACCACTTTGACCTATAAAAGGAGGCCCATGCGCAACGTAGAGGGGGTTCGAAACATTGATCACTCTCAGGCTCGGTCTTGCCAGCGGTTAGAGCATACTGTAGCTCTCCTCGCTCCCGAGCAAGAACTCAATACAAACCAAAGCAGGAGTACGGTTTTACGCATCCGTGCGGCCCGAACCTGGGTAAACTGCTCGCGTGTCTCGCCTCGATCCGCTCTTTGTGCATCCTCCGCCCCCTGCCATACCGAGAAGGGGCTCCGGTCCCATAGGTGTTCGTGGGCGATCAGTTTCCCCGACATCTTTGGCGCGCCAGGTAGGGGGTGCGTCGAGGTTGTGTGAACCTGATCCGGTGTCCACGCGAGCGAAATCTCCAACATCTTCATCGACATGCCGCCGAAGAAGAAGGCTTCGGAGGTAGCAGGCCCGTCCGCGTCGATCCCGCCACCGCCGGAGCCAACGGCTGGTGGGGTAGACGCCGGCGGAAGGACGGACATCGACGAAGGGACTCACGGCGCCGCCAAGTACAAGGACAAGACGGACGACCGGGCGCACTCCAAGGCCTCGGCGTCCGTACACGCACCGCGCCCATCTCAGGAAGCGCGAGACCGGCAGCGACGTGGTACTCAAGGTACCATACGCTTGCTGGGCCAAGGACAAGCTGGCGGATCTCGGGACGGTCAAGGCCAGCATGCACATCAACATGCTGGCACGAGCAAGGCACAGTCGCCGGGACGGGATGCTGCTCCTTCTAACGTAGTTAGAAGTCCGAGCATATCTCGCTCCTTGCACCGCTCGCCACCACTACCCGCCACTCCAGCAGAAGCTCTAGCACGAGCTCAACTGCTCCTCGACTTCCCTCCAGCGGCAGACAAGGCCGACGACTAGAGGGCCACCATCTAGAGCCTCATCGCCTTCGCCAACGGCGACACTCCGCAGCAGCCGACCACATCGCGGCCGCGGCAAGTTAGCCAGGCGCGGGCTGATGGCGACAAGACTGCCGGGGGTGCAACCACCGTGCACTCCCCGCCCCGAAGGCCAAAATCGCCGACTCGCCAGATCAATATCGACGATGACTCTACCGCGTCGTCGGATCCACGAGCTCGCCACGATCAGCGCCAAGTTCTCGACGATCGACAACAAGAAGATGCTCGAACCCGCATCGAGCGCCGAAGAGAAGCGTGGCGTCAGTCCGACCGGCGCGTTGGGCCCGCTGTTGACATGCACGCGCCCGGGGAACCAGGCGACTTGCCGTACGCGGTAGGTTGCCCTGCGTTCACTCGTGAGCTGCGGCAAGTCCAGTGGCCCAGCATGAAGAACTTCAAGCCTGACGTACCCGAGAAGTACGACGGCAAGACACATCCGTCGGAGTTCCTCAACATCTACACCATCGCGGTGCAGGCTGCCGGGGGACGAGACGAGAAGATACTCGCCAATTACTTCCCGCTCGTGCTTAAGCCAAATGTCAGATCTTGGCTCATGCACTTGCCGGATAACTCCATTTCTTCTTGGACTGACCTGTGCCATCAGTTTGTCGGCGCCTTCACAGGTGGCCACAAGCCCCATGGCTAGGAGAGTGACCTTCACATACTCGCCTAGAAGGAAGGAGAGCCCCTGCGTAAGTATATCCAGAGGTTCAGCCGTGTCCAGCACAACATCCCGGACGTCCACCCTGCCACGGTTATTAGCGCGTTCCATCAGAACGTGCGTAACCGCCGGATGAGGGAGGAGATGGCGATGTGCAAGATCCGAGACGTCAGTGAGCTTTATGCCCTGGCCGACAAGTGTGCACGCGCTGAGGAGGGGAGGAAACTCCCCGGAGAGGATACAGGAGCAGGGGAATCCGACAGCGAGGATGCCGCCCCGGCAAAGAAAAGCTGGCGGCGGGGCAACAGGAAGAACAAGAACAAGGAAGTGCTAGTCGTTGAGCAGTCCGGCAAGGAGGCTGGCGCCAAGAAAGCCCAGGCTGGTAGCTCCGGCAAGGAGACTACCGCGTGCACCAACTGCCAGACTGTGGCAGCCGTCGACAAGCAGGACGGCTCCGACAAGCAATACTGCAAGATCCACCGCACCAAGGGCCACGATCTCCAGAATTGTAAGAAAGTCGAGTACCTCGTCGAGCAGCAAAAAGCTGAGTACGAGCGGCGCGACAAGGAGAAGGCCCAGGGAGGTGTTGGAGGGTCCGGCAAGAAGCGGCCATTCAATGGCCGGGGAGGACGCAGCGGCAAGGCCAAGCAGCGGCAAGGAGACAGACCTCCCCACGGCCGCGACAAGGAAGAAGACGACGACGAAGACGAAGACATGGATGATGGAGAGAACAGTGAGCAGGAGTTTCAAAAAGCCATGGAGGTTCTGTGCATTGACGGTGGTGCCTCTCTGCATACTTCTCACCGCCAACTCAAGCAGTGGGTGCGGGAAGTTAATGCAGCAGAGTCACCCGTCGAGTCGCGCAAACTTCTGAAGTGGTCCAGCACGCCTATCATCTTCGATATTGAGGACCACCCTGATCGCACAACTGCGGTCGGGTGCTTGCCGATGTTGGTTTCACCAACCATCCGCAACCTCAAGGTCACCAAGATGTTAGTTTACGGCGGGGCCGGCTTGAACTTAATCTCCTCCACTGTGGTCCGAAAACTCCAGATCCCCGACAGCGAGCTCGAAGAAACCGGCACGTTCCAAGGGATCAACCCGGGAAGGAGCAAGCCGAAGGGGAATATCACGCTGCCAGTGACATTTGGCGGCGAGCTGAACTTCAGGACTGAGAGGATCACTTTCGACGTTGCCGATATCCCATTACCCTACAATGGGATACTTGGTCGTTCAGCGCTCGCCAAATTCATGGCGGCCTCTCACTACGCCTACAACGTGCTCAAGATGCCAGACCCAATAAGCGTCATCTCTGTCCCTGGCGACAAGAAGGATGCCCTTATCTGTGCCGACAAGATTTACCGGGATGCAGCAGCCGCAACGGAACGCAAGACACTTGCCGCTGAAGCTCCCGAGGGGAAGAAGACCAAGTCCGGCAAGAGCTCTGGGGCCCACTCCGGCAAACGCACCTCTTCGGAGTGCTGCGCTGCCGACGAGGACGCACCATCGAGCTCCACCGGCAAGTGTAAGAAGGCGATGGCAGCTCCACCAACAACCAAGAAGGTGTCCGCCAAGGAGGACGGCACTGGTGGTACTTTCACCATCAGTGCCACGCTCGACCCAAAATAGGAAAGCGCGCTCGTTGCTTTCCTGCGGGCAAATGTCGACGTGTTTGCATGGCAACCGTCTGACATCCCCGGTGTTCCCAGGGAAGTGATTGAGCACAAGCTTGCCGTTTGTCCTCACGCGCGGCCCGTCAAGGAGAAGGTTAGAAAGCAAGCAGTGGAGCGCCAAGAGTTCATAGCAGAAGAGATCAAGAAACTGGAAGCAGCAGGTCTTGTCAGAGGAGTGCTCCATCCGACGTGGCTAGCCAATCCTGTAGTTGTGCGTAAGGCAAATGGGAAATGGAGGCTTTGTATCGACTTCACCGATGTGAATAAAGCTTGTCCCAAAGATCCATTTCCCTTGCCGCGCATTGACCAGATTGTTGACTCCACCGCCGGATGCGATTTGCTTTCATTTCTTGATGCATATTCAGGATACCACCAGATCTTTATGGCTGAAGAAGATGAGGAGAAGACTGCATTCATTACTCCATGTGGCACTTATTGCTTCATACGCATGCCTTTCGGATTGAAGAATGCCGGTTCAACGTTTGCAAGAGTAGTCCACACTACTTTTGAGCCACAGATACACAGAAACGTGGAAGCTTACATGGATGATATAGTGGCCAAGAGCAAGGACAGGGCTACTCTGATACAAGATCTAGATGAAACCTTTGCAAATCTGCGCAAGATCCAGCTGAAACTTAATCCCGAGAAGTGCGTGTTTGGAGTCCCATCCGGCAAACTTCTCGGGTTCTTCGTGTCTCAGAGGGGGATTGAAGCCAATCCCGACAAGATCAAGGCCATCGAGCAAATCGAAGCACCAAAGCGCGTCAAGGATGTACGGAGACTTGCCGGCTGCGTAGCTGCTCTCGGCAGGTTTATCTCTAAGTCTGCAAAACGCGCCCTGCCGTTTTTCAAAATTTTGAAAAAGGCAGGTCCAATGAAATGGACTCCGGAAGCGGAGGCAGCACTGCAAGACTTGAAGAGGTACCTGTCCTCCACTCCCATACTTGTCGCACCTAGTCCACAAGAGAAGTTGCTATTGTACCTAGCGGCAACCAATCAAGTGGTTAGTGCTGCGTTAGTAGCGGAAAGGGAGGCGGATGATGAGCCAGCGGCCGCGGCAAGCACATCCAGCGACAAGCAGGGGGCTTCCCCGACAAGCTCTGGTCCCGATAAGGACGGATCTGCGTAGATGCAAGAGGAGATACGGAAGAAAATGGTGCAGCGCCCAGTTTACTTTGTCAGCTCTCTTCTCCAGGGAGCTAGGTCAAGATACTCTAGGGTGCAGAAGTTGCTTTTCGGCCTTCTAATGGCCTCAAGAAAGCTGCGCCATTACTTCCAGGCACATGAGATAACGGTGGTCACTCGCTTTCCGCTGAAGAGGATATTGCAAAATCCAGAAGTGACAGGCAGGATTGTCGAGTGGGCGCTATAACTGGCAAGCTTCGGCCTCAAGTTTGAAAGCACTTCAACTATCCAGAGCAGAGCATTGGCAGAATTCATAGCAGAGTGGACACC
This sequence comes from Secale cereale, assembly GCA_902687465.1. NCBI lineage: Eukaryota > Viridiplantae > Streptophyta > Magnoliopsida > Poales > Poaceae > Secale > Secale cereale. The sequence goes on along the minus strand of LR738714.1, from coordinate 97,515,184 downwards.
AATGCCAGACGAAGAGAATCCAGAGACGAGCATCCCCGTCAAGGAAGCAAGCAAAGAATGGATAATGTACTTTGATGGTGCCTTCTCGCTGCAAGGCGCCGGCGCCGGCGTGCTGCTTGTCGCGCCCACCGGGGAGCACCTCAAGTACGTGGTCCAGATGCATTTTCCCAAGGAGCAAGCGACAAACAATACTGTAGAGTATGAGGGTTTGCTTGCCGGTCTCAGGATCGCAGCGGACCTTGGGATCAAGAAGCTAATTGTAAGGGGAGACTCGCAGCTTGTCGTCCGCCAAGTAAACAAGAACTACCAGAGTCCGTTGATGGAAACTTACATCGACAAAGTGAGAAAGCTTGAAGAACACTTTGAAGGCCTACAGATGGAACACATTCCAAGAGCTCAGAACGACATCGCAGATGGCCTATCAAAGTGTGCCGCACTAAAGTTGCCTGTGGAACCAGGGATCTTCGTGCTCAAGCTAACTCAACCATCTGTAACACCATCAGCTGGACAGTACAAGAAGAGGAAGTTGATCTCCGGTGACTTCTTTCCGGCAGAGCTTCCAGAAGTCGCCGCCAAGAAAGTCCCCAAGATGAACGCCAAGAGAGCTGAGGAGCAATCCGCTCCGGCGAGTCCCAGGGCTTGTTCCGTTGAAGCGGAAGCTCCCGACAAGTTTTGCTCCGGCAAGCTTGCCGAGGAACATCAAGCTCCGGCTGAACCACAGGTGCTCGTCGTCGAAGCAGATGTTCCCGCAGCAGCAGAAATGCCTTTAGTCCTTGCTGTCGAGCCACAGGCTCCAGCATGGGCACAACAGATTGTCCGTTTCCTTCAGACAGGAGAACTTCCCGAAGAGCAAGAAGAAGCGGAAAAAGTAGCCCGGCAGTCAAGTATGTACCAGTTTGTCGACAACACACTATGCAGAAGAAGACTCAACGGTGTGAAATTGAAGTGTATTCCCCGGGAAGATGGACAGAAGCTGTTGGCAGAGATACACGGAGGCATATGTGGCCACCACATTGGCGCCAGAGCCCTTGTCGGCAAAGATTTTCGGCAAGGTTTCTTTTGGCAAACAGCCCTCCAGGATGCAACTGCACAAGTAACCAAGTGTGAAGCGTGCCAGTTCCATTCCAAGCAGATACATCAGCCAGCTCAAGCTCTCCAGACGATCCCTTTATCCTGGACATTTTCGGTCTGGGGGCTCGACATCCTCGGCCCCTTTCCCCGCGCAGCCGGGGGCTTTGAGTTCTTGTACGTTGCAATCGACAAGTTCACAAAGTGGCCGGAAGTGGAACCAGTGAGAAAGGTGACCGCACAGTCAGCAGTCAAGTTCTTCAGGTCGATTGTTTGCCGTTTCGGAATCCCTAACAGGATCTTCACCGACAACGGTACACAATTCACCAGCCGCACCTTCATGCAGTACGTCCAAGACCTTGGCGCCAATGTCTGCTTCGCTTCTGTTGCTCACCCGAGAAGCAACGGCAAGCGGAGAGGGCAAATGCTGAAGTGCTGCGCGGGCTCAAGACCAGAACTTTCGACAGGCTGCGCAAGTGCGGAAGAAACTGGATCGAGGAGCTACCGGTGGTTCTTTGGTCGATCAGGACGACGCCAAGTCGAGCCACTGGACAGACACCCTTTGCTCTAGTTTACGGAGCAGAGGCAGTTCTCCCCACGGAACTCGTATACGGGTCGCCTCGAGTGCTCGCTTATGATGAGCTCGAGCAAGAGCAGCCGTGACAAGATGACGCGCTGCTCCTTGAGGAGGACCGTCTTCAGGCCGCTGTGCGAGCTGCTCGCTACCAGCAAGCTTTGCGCCACTATCACAGCCGCAAAGTTAACGCCAGAAGTCTCGAGGAAGGCGACCTTGTTCTTCGGCGTGTTCAGTCCGCCAAGAATTCCAACAAGTTGACGCCGAAGTGGGAAGGCCCTTATCGGGTGAAACGAGTCACTAGGCCCGGCGCTGTCCGCCTTGAGACCGAAGATGGCTTGCCGGTGAGCAATTCCTGGAACATCGAGCATCTTCGTAAGTTTTACCCATAAGGCGCGGTTGCCGTGACGCGCTCCGGCAACCACCCTTTTGTACAAGTCTTGTCGCTGTTGCATGTAATCCTTTGTACAAAGCCGGGCGCAGACCCCGTGCATCAGTAAAGTTTATGTGCCCCGCACATCATGTCATTTAATGCTTTTTATATTTTTTCATGAGTTATCTGACACCTTGTGCAGCACCTACTACCGGTAAGCAATAACGAGCCGCAAGGGCCCATATCTGTGTTTTCTCTTCTTTCTTTTTTCTCAAAGAGGAGAAGGTTCTCTCGCGCACAAGTTTGCCGGGGGGAAGAGAAGATAGTGGTATGGACCAAGTGCCGTTCAAGAAAGTTTGGCCTTGCCGGGAAGCAAACAAGACAAAAGCTAAGTTGCCAAAGTTTGAGCAATCAAATTTCTAAATTTTTAGTTATTTTCCTTGAACGACCGCATTTTGTATGGAAAACCTGTGCGCGGAGGAACCAACTCGTGGCTAGTTGCGCCCTTACTTTCTTTCGAGTTTGCTCAACAGCTTAAGTGTGCTGCGACTAGTGTCGCGCCCTTACTTTGTTTCCGAGCCCGCTCAACAACTTAAGCGTGCTGCAACTAGTCGCGACAAGGTTTCTTGTTGGCAACGGCACTGCCAGCGGGCTGCTGGAGTTCCGCACTCAGCGCTCGCGGCAAAGGTGCATGCGCCGGCAAGTTCCCTAAAAAGCGTAGGGTAAAAACATACAAAGCAAGGAAGTCAAGTAAAGGAAATAACATTGCATTCAGTACCTAAGATATAGTTATATTACAAGATAACTTGTTGCAGCTCTAATAGACTGTTTTCATAACATGGTTAACAGCGACAAGGAAAAAAAAGAAAGTGGACAAGACTAATCCGCGCGGTCGCCCTTGACACTCTTGATGCCACCCACCTTGTTCACAATAGGCGCGACAAGGGCCTTGAACGCCTCCTGGTCAACGTACGGCGGCAGAGACCTGGACGTTGGTGAGATTGAGGCCTGGGTTGCGGAAAGCTATCTTCATCAGCACCTTCTGCAAGGCGCACGCGCAGAGCCTGCGCGACTCGTCGCCAGCTGCTTCGGGATCTTCTCCCGCAGTTGCTGGAGGGCCATCGCCATATCCCTGAAGAGCAAAGTTAGCCGCTACGGGGGAGACCCTCGTCGGTGGAGTATCCGAGATGCTCCGCCCCCAACTCCGTCAGCTCCTTGTCGATGTCCGCGGTGGCGTTGACAAGGCCTTCCATCCAGAGCTCGACGGTGTGCCTAAAATTGTTCTGGGAGATGGCAACGCTGTCTAGCAATGCCTTCTCAGCCCTGATCTCCTCCTTCAGGGTCGCCTCCCGCTCCCTGGCGCCGTCCAGCGTCTGGGTTAGGGTGGCCAGCTTCAGCTCGAGGTCGGCGATGGAGTCCTTGGCGACGGCGAGCTCCTTGCCCTTCTCGGAGAGGCGGACCTGCAGCTCGGAGTGGCTGTGTGCGTCCTTCTCCCTCTCGAGCTTGAGTGCGGCGACCTCCTCGCCGCTCGTCTTCAGGTTGGCCTCTAGCTGCGCCACCCTCGTCTCCAACTCTCTCTTGGCGGTCTCGGCAGCTGCGGCAGCATCCTTTGCCTCCTGCAAAGCTCCGCCAAGCGATCGCTCGCGCGCGGCAAGCTCATCCTCGTGGCTATCGAGGTCGACCTTCCGCTGCGTTAGCTCGCCTTCTCGCCTGGATAGCTCCTCGGCGGCAAGCCTTTGCTGCTCCTCCACTTCTGCCTTCTCAAGGATAAAGGCCTGATGCGCCTCGGCAAGCTGCTCCCGCTCCTCCGCCAAGGATCGGAGAGCTGCTTGGTTGATGGCTCGGAGCTCTTCTGCGCGCTTCTCCAAGTCAGCACCCGCCTTGGCGGCCAGAGCCTCTCGGGACTCCAGCTTGGCTTGCCGGGCGCGGTACAGAGACAGAAGCTTGCGCAGCAGCCGCTCCTCCTCGGGCTCGCTGCTGCTGCTCGGCGCGTCGACGAACTTCAGTCCGGCGGAGGCAAAGACCTCCCCATCGAAGACCTCTCCCTCGACTGGTGCCCTGGACATGGACGCCCACGGGAGCTGGATGAAGATGTCGTCGCCGGCCTTCAGATAGGCGCTTGGCTCGGGCTCGTCAGAGCTAGGGGCTGCGGCGTCGGCGGAGGGCTCGGCGGTTGGCGTAGCGCCTGGCGCTCCTGCGGCCCAAGTGCCGTCAGTGCGATCGCCAGCCTCTTCGCCAGCTGCCGCGGCGGCAGCCTTGGCGGCCTCTGCGCCAGCGGGATCGTCCGCGCCAACCGTTTCTTCAGCAACGGCGGCGTTGTCGGCGACGACCTCCGTCTCCATGGGCTCGGCTGCGGACGGGTCTGACAGAAGAAAAGAAAAGGAAAGGAAAATAGTCAAGCAAATATCCAAAAAGAAGAATTGAAAGAAGAAAAGTCCAAGGGTTTACCTGCGCGGGCCTCCTCTTCGGTGGGGTTCCTTGCCGGGGAGCTCACCCTCGGCGGCGTGGTGGTAGCTCCCGCCGGCGGAGGGCCGCTAGCGCCATCCCTTGGCGGAGTGCTCGCCCTTGGCGGGGTGCTTGCCCTTGGCGGGGTGCTCGCCCTTGGCGGAGTGCTCACCCTTGCCGGAGAGCCTCCCCTTGGCGGAGTGGTCGAAGCATGCGGCGCGTCGGGGGCGGTCTCTTGGCGCTCCTGGTCCCGCTGCTCTGCTCCTACACAAGTCAACGAACAAGACGTCAATGAATAAGTAGCGCCCACGCGCGCCCGACAAGCGGAAAGTGAACCACACTTACGCCGGGGGCTGCGCTGGGGCCTGCTCTGGAGAACAACTGCCGGGTGCGGCAAGCTTGTCGCGGGCGCACCCCCTGCTGTTGCGACGGGCTCGTCCTCGAGGTCGATCACCGGGACCTTGGCCCTCTTCGCCGCCCTCTGGGCCAAAGTTCTGAAAGAAGGACAGGTTCAGACTTAGGCGAAAGAGATGCAAGAAACAACAGAAAATCGAAGAAAAACAAGGATTGCGAAGACTTACTCTTCTTCCTCCTCGTCGGAACTGAGCGCGGAGAAGTCAAAATCTGGCTCACGCGTCCCGGCGCGAGGAGGCGGAGGAGTGGGCTCCCTCGGCCGCTTGGCAGGAGCAGGGACGATGGTCTGAGAAGACCCCGCTCCGGTTGCCGCCGAAGCGCGAGGGGCGGCGGGAGCAGAGGCACCAGTCCAGGAAGATCCCGCTCCAGTTGCCGCTGAAGCACGAGGCACTCCCTTGGTGGCCTTGCTTGTCACGGTGGCGCGTGCCGCGCGGCACTGCGGCTGCTGGCCCACCTGCCGCCCCGTCACGTCTGCGGCCTTGCGGAGGCGTCTTCTTGAGGGAGCTGGAGGACTTGCTGGTGGTGGCGAGCTGCCCGAGGACGAGGACGAGGAGCCGATCTCCAGTGAGCCGCTCGAGTCCTCGGCAGGCTCACTTGACCCGACACCCTGCTCGGCGGGCCCACTCGACTCGGCGCCCTCCCCGGCGGCCTCGCGTGTCTCAGCGACCTTCCCGGCAAGCTTCCCCGCCTTGCGAAGCTCTTCCTCCTCGACAAGGCTTGTCGCCTCCGCTGCCTCCGCCTCCTCCACAGTGTACCCAAACTCACCCGCGGCCGCGGCTGCCGCTGCCTCTTCCAGTCTGATGGCAATGTATGCCATCTCCTGGTCAGTGGTGTCGCGGGTGAGGCCTTTCTTCTCGTCGAGGTTGACTGGCTGTTCTACCAAGTTGTCGAAGAACGCCTGCACAGCTTCGTCGGAAGGCTCTTGCCAAGTGGGGTCGATCCCGTGGGAATCGCACAGCGGCATCACTGCACGGATGGCGCTGAGCGACGTGTTGTTGCACAGCGGAACTACACCCGCCAGAAACGAGAACCACTCGGGATGGGCGGAGTCATACTTGAACAACGCCTGGAGCATCGGGTTGAGCTCCAGGACAGTGAGGTTATAATTAAGGCCCGGGCGCAGCCTCATGATGTATGCCGCATTCTCAAACTCCCAGGCGTCCCTCTTCCTCTCCTGCAAGGGGGCGATTCGGCGGCGGAGAAAGTCTGCTCCAACCGCGCCCACGATGAGCTTGGCGTGCGTGAGGCGAAGGATCCGGGTAGTGGCAATCTTCAATCGGCTATCCTCCGGGGCCAAATCGCTCCAGTCGGTGCCGCGTACTACTGGGGCTTGGCGCCGAGTGGTGAATGGCTGCGGGTCATCCTCTACGATCCAACACCAGTTGGCTCTCCACTCATCCCACTTACCGCGGAGCTCCCCCTCCAGATAGGCTTCCTTCTTGTGCGTCCTCGAGATCCAGGAGACGCCGCCGGACAAAGGCGACCCTGCCTCGACTCGAGGCGTGAAGTAATGGCGGAAAAGAGCTACATTGGGGTAGACTCCGACAAAGTTTTGGCACAGATGTGCGAAAACGGCCATGGTCAAGACGGCATTGGGGGTGAAGTCAAGGAGATGAAACCCGTAGGTATTCATGATGTCGCAGAAGAACTCGGAATAGGGCGGGCAGAGCCCGCAGTAGAAGAACAGGGCAAAAAAGGCGTAGCCGTTCGGGAACATCTCGCAGGCTATGGCGGGGAGTACCTTGGTGCGCGGATGCGCCTTCGTCTCCCTCGACCAGAAAAGGTAGAAGGAATCCCTCAGCTCCTCCGCGTCAAGCTTTGGCGGAAAGACCGCCATCTTCTTCCGCATTGCTGCTAGCCGCAGCGCCTCGGCGGACTTCACGGACTTCCCCTTCTCGCCTTTCGGAGCCATGGCGGGGACGGTGGGGGAGGTCGACGGCGCCGGTGATGCTGGTGGCGATGGAGGGTGGAACGCTGCTCTCTTTCGGCCTTCGGGGAGGAGGGGAGCGGCGGGGGTTTCTGAGGATGAAGAAGCAACGGGCGAATGGAAGGAACTGCCCCTGTTTCCCCTGCTTTTAAGGGGGAAGGGGGCGGATGTTCCGCATTTCCCATTAAAGAAACAGGCCACGATCTCCCCCACGACGCCGCATTAAACGCGTGTCGTTAAGGGAGGGCGCGGTGGATACGGAGTGGGATACGGCGTGCCGCAGGCCGCGCGTGCCCGTGCACTGTTTTGGGCCTGGCCTAACAGCGCTCGGCAGTGTGTCTGGCCCAGGCCCGGGGGCTCCTGTCGGTGTACTAAAGTAGGGGTACCTTAGTATCCCGAACTTGTGCACGGGCAGTTGCAGCGTCCCGCGGCAAGGCTAGCCAGGCGACCACCAAGATCCTCCGTGGTTCCCTTGGAGCCATTCAAGAACAAAGTATTCAAGTCAAAGAGACAAGACCCCGGCTAGAGGAGCTTGCCGGGATGACCATTCAAGGCACAAAACCACCCAAGGTACAAGACCCTGGCAAGAGGAGCTTGCCGGGAAGGCCAATCAAAGACACCTCAAGAGAACTTTCCGCGACGCGCCACGCGTCCCGACAAGGACCGGTGAGCGACAAGCTTTCGGTAGCGACAAGCTAGCCACCGCGGCAAGCTTCCACTCAGTACCCACGCTCCAGCTCATCCACCCACGTGTCGCCCTGGGACCCTCCCAGGCGCACGTGGCGGAAGGCTGTGCAGCCAGGGGAACACGGTGGCAAGCTGCGATGACGAGGCTACCGTCGTGGCGAACGGTGGCGCCCCTGACGGCCACTTTTTGCACTGTTTGGGCGACGGCGACGGGCATTCAATGCCCTTGACCCCTGCCGTCAGGGTTAGGTATAGAGCACTATACAAACACTATTCCAACTACCACTCTTTTTACACTTTTACCCCCGACATCTTTGGTCGTGGTGCGTTGCCACCTGTCGGTGACCCCTTTGACCTATAAAAGGAGGCCCATGCGCAACGTAGAGGGGGTTCGAAACATCGATCACTCTCAGGCTCGGTCTTGCCAGCGGTTAGAGCATATTGTAGCTCTCCTCGCTCCCGAGCAAGAACTCAATACAAACCAAAGCAGGAGTAGGGTTTTATGCATCCGTGCGGCCCGAACCTGGGTAAACTGCTCGTGTGTCTCGCCTCGATCCGCTCTTTGTGCATCCTCCGCCCCCTGTCGTACCGAGAAGGGGCTCCGGTCCCATAGGTGTTCGTGGGCGATCAGTTTCCCCGACAAATAACAATTCTTCACCCTGGGTGACGAATAGTATATATATATATATATATATATATATATATATATATATATATATATATACAGCCGGTCTATTCTCATAACATTATGAGAATAATATTCTCATAACACTTCCGCACTGCACGCATAACATGAGGGCACTGCACTCTTACTGCAACACAGAGAGCAGTGAACTTCATCTTGAAAAAATTGTACGTGTTGTTTTTTGGTATCTTTTTTGCTCTAGTTTTTTAACCGTTGGTCGGAACAATGCGTGTAATATACCGTTGAAAAGGTATGGATTATGCGCTACTTCGCCATGTTGAACACTTTTCGAGATTCCGCCCAGTTTAAGAGCAGTTATGAAAACGGTGGGACCGACGAATAATGGCAGCGATCGTTTTTTTGCGTTTTTTTTAAACCGCTCGTCGGAATGAAGCATATGATACACCGTTGGAAAGATATCGTCGACGCGCATCTTTTTCATATATAAGTTTTTGTCTAATTCATTAAGGTTTTAAAAGCAGTTTCAAATTTACTAAATCACGGAATTCAGTTTTTCGAATTTTTTCAAATTTTAGGTACTGTTTTCACTCCAGTTTTCTAACCGTTTGTCGAAACAAGGCATGTAATATACCGTTGAAAAGCTATAGACGAGGCGCAACTTTCATATGTTGAAATGACTTTGAGATTCCTTACGGTTTTTAGTTAATTTTGAAAATCGTGCGGCTGACTACGAGGGGCATCAGTAGTTTTTGGCGAAATTTTACAAACCGCTGGTCGAAATGATTCAATATATACGCCGTTGGAAATATATCGTCGAGACGCAACTTTTTCATGTAGAACGCTCTCTCTAATTCTTTACGGTTTACGAGCAATTTTAAAAATAGAGAAACGCAGACACTCTATTTTTCGGGACATCCAAATCATTGTGTATACCGCATCAAACAGATGGGCGCACTGCTTCAGACAGAAAACCGCACTGCATCAGACAGTCAAGTTAACTTCATGATTTCTTTTGTCGAACATAAATTTTTCTCACACGAGCTTTTGTCATTTTTTCTTTCAATTCTTTTGTGAACGAGAATGGACCGCAGAGAGGAGGAAAGTGAACCGCGACATATATCGAAGTGAACCTCATTACTATCTTGTTGTTTCGCTAGATTTTTCACACTTTCATGTTGAGCGCTAGTGAACAACATCACTCTCAAAAGTGAACCACATGCGAGGACCAAACGCACTGCAGGTGTTGATTTAGTCGACTGATTTTTGAAACACACAAAATAAATTGCACTTCATACAAAGGGGTAATGAGCTGCTACACAAATGGATTGTACTACTTTTGTCGTTTACTTAACTTTTTGTAACTAACGTGTCTGTACTGAATGGTCGAGGCTAATGTACTGCATTAATGTTTAGAAGAAAAAGAGGTTCACTAGAAAAACATCCCCAAGAAGAGAGCCGAACTACGCAAACAGGCACGCCGTACTGCATCAAGAGCACCCAAAACCGCTTTGAATTGATCTGGCAGGACCTCACTGCACCAAACTGCAGGTAAAAGCAACGGCCAAAACTGAAGGAACTGCAGATAAAAGTGAACCTCATAATATATTTTACAAATGATTTTTAGAAAGCACATCTGAACTAATCGAAACGAAATGCAGGGAGGGAGGCTCCATGTCCAAACTTCATGGCTGGGACCTGCAAAAAAATGCAACGCGACATCCAACGAAACTACACAATTTTCTTCCTGCAAAAATAAATGAACAGAACCTTAATCAAGAACAGATAATGCAACGCGGCATTTAACCGAACTGCACAATTTTCTAAAACAATCGAAACGAAATGCATTCACCCAAATACATCATTAGTTTTTTTGTTTTATCTATACTTTTTGCTGACTTAACCTCAACAAGCTCCAATCAGAACTATGGACGAGGCCAAAGGGGACCGCATGGACGATGAGAAGCTGCACCTATGCTCGATCCGGACTGCAGAGAGGGGGCGTTGGTGAAGGGAGCTCATCGGCGGTTACTGGACTGCAGAGAGGGTGCGGTTACTGGACTACACCAGGGAACTAGGACGCTAGTAGCAGCCCGCATCTGGGCTTCCTTGACCCTCATCATTTGCCAGGACAAATGCCATGAGGCGGCTGGGTAGTCGCTGGATCCTCGCTGGAGGAGGAGCTCGTGTCGTCGCCCTCCTCGCTTGTCGGCTGGCGGAGCACCGGAGTCATCTCCCGTGGGCGCTCAGGAACTAAGTGGCGGCGCACGGAGGATCCAAATCCGCTGGATCCGGCGAAGCGCTTCGTGGTTGACCGGGGCCAGCAACTGGGCGCCCCTGGATCCATCTCGAGCTTCTTGGGCCAGTGGCCACCGTGACCACCGGCGTCGCCCTGCCTTTTGCCAGATGTGGGGATAAGGATGGGGTCAGGCCACGTCGGGGAAGAAGTAGTGGCGGGCTTGGGCGGGACCAGGGTGCTGGCGGCAGCATGGGCACATCGTCGGCCGCATCATAGGGAGGGGCCGACGGGGGGTGGGAGGTAGGTGATGGCGGGTCCCAGATCCGGCGACAGGAGCGACCGCGCGGCGACGTAGTAGGAGGTTGTCGGGATGGCGCTGCGGTGGCGTGGGGGAAGGAGGTGGGGAGGGGAGAAAGCGGGTAGGGGAGGGGCGACATCGTTGTCGGCCGCTCCCGCAGAAGGAGGCGGGGAGGAGAGGTGCGGCGGCTCTCCCGGCCGCTCCCGCGGTAGAAGGCGGCGAGGGGAGGGGGAGCGGCGTGGAGGTGAGGGTGTTAGCAGAATAAGCTTTTTTGTTAGGAGAATAAGGTCTTTAGGGGTGTTATGAGAATAGACCCACCCTATATATATATATATATATATATATATATATAGGACTCCTATTTTATACTCCTGGGAGTATGTACTCTCATCCTCAATATACCTCATATACGCATTAATTATACCTCTTTATCATTCTCAATATACTTCATTAAATATTCTAAGATATCCCAATACGAGTTTTGTTGAAAAAATATCATCTGCGACGTACTTTTTGTAATATACCTTTTTCACGTACAAACACAACAGTATATACGTAAACATTTAAAATATGTAGACTCGCATGAATTTTTTCATGAAAATCATTTTGAGGTATCTAATAATTACTAATGAAGTATATTAAAAATAATAATGAGGTATAAAAGATTCATCTATATGGTATATGAGGAGCGGGAGTACATACTCCCAGGAGTACACAACCATTTTCCTATATATATATATATATATATATATATATATATATATATATATATATACAGTTTGGGACACCTAGGTTGGATCATGTTTAGCGGCAGATTTGGCAAGCAATGTAAATGCGTTAATTACTAGTTAATTTGGCAGGCTTTAATACTTTAACCATCATATGCATGCATGTCACGTCATAGAAAAGGAAGGAGATTTAAATAGCATAGTGAATAAAAATCAACATTTATTACTTCCTTATATAGCACTTATTGATTCATAAAATAAATCACTAGGTATTTAAATACCCGTATATTTTACATAATTTCAGGAGTAGGTATACACATACCCACCACATAATTGGGTATAGACATACTCGTACATGTACTTTTTTGCATGGTACCTGCATATTAGTTGGTATATGCATACCCTCGTATGTAGATAATTTTGTTAGTAGGTATATGCATGCCCACGTATGTATATAATTTCATTAGTAGGTATATTAATACCCGTGTATATACATAATTTCGTTAGTAATGCATATCCGTGTATGTATATAATTTCGTTACTAGCTAGAACCTAGAATAAAATCGTTGGGTATATACATATCCGCGTATTAGATACTCATATTAAATAGTTAGAAAACAAAAATAGATATACATATGGATAGTCTTGCATGAAAAATAATTAGGAAACAAAACAAACATTCATTGTGCAGCTATACATACCTAAAACAATCAAGATGCCCGGGCACGTAGGTGTCCTAGATAATTTACCTATATATATATGTGTGTGTGTGTGTGTGCGTGTGCGTGTGCGTGTGCGTGTGCGTGTGCGTGTGCGT